>CAJQUN010000340.1:0-628121 GCA_907163345.1 Haberlea rhodopensis
GTCCAACTATCCAAGAATTAATATTGATGTAATTGACAAAGTGTTGTGTAGTGACTTCCTACCTTAATACCATTTAGAACACATATATTGGGCAGAACATGCATTTATAAAACCTCTTAAGGTTCCGGTTGTAGTTTGAGCTAGGAGATTACAGGCCAAAAAATAAAGTTTTCAAAGCTATTTAATTACATTCCCAATAAAGAATGTTAAAGCTATAGATTTACACTACTTCCTAGAGTAGAGACTATCAAAAATCCTGCATCCTACGTTCATCATGCTCCCTTTAGCTCACTTCCTCAACCCGACCCTAGGCCCTTGGTCCAAAAGTGTACCTACAGGGATAACACATCATGAGCATTCATATATTTACTTAACATTATATAAAGCATACAATAATGCGTAACATCTTAGTTAAGTAAAAGTTATTGGTCGTCCTCCGACCTCCTTGGTTATCCCTGACTCTTATTCATATATTGGGGCGTCTTACCCCATTGTATGGCATCTTACCATATCATAATCATTGCGTGGCATCTTACCACGTGGGCGTCTTACCCAATCATATGGCGTCTTACCATATCATAAACATTGCGTGGCATCTTACCATGTGGGCGTCTTACCCAATCATATGGCGTCTTACCATATCATAAACATGCGTGGCATCTTACCACGAAGAGCATCTTACCCAATCCTATACTTTGGTGGTGTCTTACCACATGGGCGTCTTACCCAATCATACACGTCGTATGACCTATCATAAACTTCGTCATTATAGACGTCCTCATAACATCGTTATCATAAACATCATCTTAAGCATCATCATCGTAACATCATCATAAGCATCATCATTATAAATTCATCATAGATATCATCATCATAACATCATCTTAAACGTCATCATCGTAAACATCATCTAAACATCATCATAATATGTAAGGGCATGGTTTACCGTCCGATGCTCGTACGTCTCTTACGTACCTTAATTCCCAAAAGTGGAGAATTTGGAGAGCTTTATCTCCTGGATGTTGTGGGTACCTGGGATGGTTCTACACAACCATCAAATTGATATTGAAGCTAAACATAGTCCAATATCCAAAAATCCCACAAAAATATCAAATCCACTTTTTTAACAGCTCGCGATCGATCGCCGCCCAGGCGCGATCGATCGCGAGATCGCACTGGACGAGGGCCAAAATCTCCTTCTTGGCGATCGATCGCCACTTTGGCGCGATCGATCGCCAGGCTCGCCGATCGATCGCCCAAAGTGGCGATCGATCGCCAAATGCCTCTGGCTGGTACTGGACGCTCGCGATCGATCGCCAAGAACGGGCGATCGATCGCCGAGTGCTGTACATCGAATTTTCGCCATTAATGCTCATTTTTCAAGCTCTTTCACATACCACCCCCAAAACCAAACTTCCTCATAACGTCAATAACAACATAACCCACTAAACCAACATAAACACTTCAAAAAAACATACCCCAACCATAAACAACACATACCCAAAACAACCCACATAAAACATCAAAAACTTAACCCATTTCAACACCACATCATAAAACTTATAGGAATGGTTCCATACCTCTTGTAGGCTCCAAATCCTAGCAAAGATCACACAAACAAGGATTTTGTGGAACTTTTCTCCTCCTCTTTTGGTGAGTCTCGAAAATGGGTAGGGTTTGGGGTTGGGATGATTTGGGGGTTTTTTTTAAAGTGAAATGGTAATGTTGGGGGGTTAAAGTGATGTGTGAGGGATTTAAAAAGGGGTTGTAATCACTTAATAAAAATTGTACCCCATACTTAACATGATGTATAAAATACCCTACTTGGTATTTCAAAAGCATTTTACAACAATGCTCTAAACTTCATTTAAATCACATCTTCCTCATATTTGATAATTTAACACAATTAATCATTAACATCTTAATACCCAACACATAATCCATCAACACATGATACATCATATACATAGTTAATGTCCAAGTTACCATTAATTAATTTCGGGGCATCACATTACTCCCCTACTTACAAGATTTTCGTCCTCGAATCGCATGCACTTACCCAAAAGAAACTAAACATAAACCATACCAGAAAATAGTTCCGGGTAATGTTGCATCATATGCCGCTCCATCTCCCACGTAGCCTCCTCGACACCCCGACGATCCCACTGAACTTTGACCATCGGTATAACTTTGCTCCGTAGTCTGCGATCCTCACGATCCAGAATTCTGACTGGTCGTTCAACGTAGGATACATCTGAGTCTAACTGCACTTCAGTAGGCTGTAAAACATGAGACGGATCTGGCTCATACTTTTCTCAACATAGAAACATGGAAGACATCATGAATTCCAGATAGGACGGTGGTAGAGCCAATCGGTAAGCCAAAGTGCCGATACGCTGTAACACCTCATACGGTCCAACATACCTCGGGGATAACTTCCCCCGCATACCAAATCGAACAACACCCTGAAGGGTGAGATTTTCAAGAAGACCTTGTCTCCCACTTGAAATTCTAGCGGCCGTCGCCGCTTATTTGCATAGGCTGCTTGCCTATCTTGGGCCGCTTTCATCTTTAAGCGTATCATCTTAATCTTTTCCTCCATGTCCTTAATCATATCCGGTCCTCCGACCGCTTTACTCGTCAAGTCCTCCCAATACAGCGGTGACCTACATCGTCGTCCGTAAAGAGCTTCAAAAGGGGCCATTTGAATGCTCACCTGATAGCTGTTATTGTATGAGAACTCAACCAGTGGTATAGATTCTTGCCACGGAGTATCAAACTCCAAAACACATGCCCTCAGCATATCTTCGAGCGTCTGTATAGTACGCTCCGTTTGGCCATCAGTCTGAGGGTGATAAGCTGTACTTAGTCTCACCTCGGTGCCCAAAGCTGTCTGGAGACCCTCCCAGAAATGAGAAGTAAAACCTTGGGGTCCCTGTCAGACACGATCGAGACTGGAATCCATGCAACCTCACTACATCCCGTACATATAATTGGGCACAAGTTGGCCATTAAATACGGTGAAAGTCATAACTGTAAGGGATGACATGAGCTACCTTCGTCAGCCTACTAACGATCAACCCCAGATCGCATTCAATCCAGAGGCCCGCCTTGGCAAGTGGGTCACGAAGTCATAGATATATGGCCTCCCCCACTTCCACTTAGGTACCTCCAAGCTCTTCAGCTCCCACCAGGCCGCCTGCCCTTTCTGCCGTTACTTGTTGGCAGATCAAACATCTCTTAACGAAGCTGATCACATCACGCTTCATGCGTCTTCCACAGAATTGACCACTTAGGTCCTTATACATCTTTCTTCTCCAGGGTGGATACTGCAAACCGTCTATTATGAGCCCGTTCTAAAATTCCTTTACGCAATCCTGCGCATCTGGGACCACCCATCGGTTGCCCAATCTTAAAGAGTCATCTTCGCCACACTAAACTTGGTTGGCTGACCTCGAAGTACTATTGATGACCATCTCTGAACTTCATCATCCAACCTCTGGGCGTTCCTGATAGCCTCAAATACGTCTGGCTCGGCCAATAAGGTCGACACTCGCACCGGCGACGTGTCTACCTCGAAGTCATAGCCCAGATGGCAGCAAGAGGTCATCATCGCTGATACACAATAGCGCCTCAGCAGTACACTTCACTTCCAAATAAGGCGTCTGCTGTCAAATTGCTTATTCACTCAGCCTGTGGAACAAAAACTTCAGGCTCTTATAGTCCGGGTAGATAGCAAACGACGTACCATGCAAGTAAATGCCTCCAAATCTTCAAGGCAAATAAAATGGCTGCCAGCTCCAATCACGGACTGGTACCTAGCCTCATGTGGTTCACCGCCTCGATGCATAAGCCACCACATGCTTATCTTGCATCCAACACACAGTCTAAACCCGCAGTGATGCAGTCGTGTACATAGCAAACTTCTTATCCTCAGAAGGAATTACCAATATAGGTGTCGTAGTCAAACGACGGTTCAATTCTTGGAAGCTTTCCTCACAAGCTTCGGACCAGGAAGAACGGGACCCCTTTCTGAGTCCAGCTGTGTCAATGGCTTAGCGATCTTAGAAAATCCCTCGACAAAACGTCGGTAATAACCTGCTAAGCAAGAAAAACTCCGTATCTCGGGTACAGAAGTGGGTGCTGCCCACTCCATCACAGCTTCAATCTTCCTCGGATCCACAGATATCCCTTGGCTAGATATGACATTGGCCTAGGAACACCACGCTGTCCTAACCAGAATTCGCACTTGCTAAGCTTTGCATACAACTGATGATCCCTAAGGATCTGAAGTACTGTCCTCAAGTGTCGTACATGATCTTCTTCGGTCCTAGAGTAGATGAGTATGTCGTCAATGAAAACTATGACGAATTGGTCCAAATATGGCTGGAACACCTTGTTCATCAAACTCATGAAAACAGCCGGGGCATTTGTCACCCCAAAAGGCATGACTAGGAATTCATAATGCCCATACCTAGTCCTGAAGGCTGTCTTCTGACATCCTCTTCTCTTACTCGAATCTGATGGTACCCCGACCTCAGATCGATTTTACTGTAGAGCCTCGTACCCTGCAACTGATCAAACAAATCATCGATCCTCAGGAAGTGGGTACTTATTCTTCACCGTAGCTTTGTTCAGTTGTCTGTAATCGATGCACAAACGACATCGAACCATCTTTCTTCTTCACAAATAACACTGGTGCTCCCCGGGCGATACGCTAGGGCGTATATAGCCCTTATCAGGAGTTCTTGCACAACTGAATCTTTAATTCCCTTAGCTCCGCTGGTGCCATCCTATAAGGGGCACGAGAAATGGCAGACGTCCCTGGTAATAACTCAATCCCAAACCTCGACCTCTCTCGTCGGTGGGGAATCCGGGAATCTCCTCCGGAAGACATCAGGGAACTCCGCACCTACGGGCACATCCTCAACTTTTACTTCTTCTTTTTTCTTTTCCGTAACAATCGACGGACATAAATGAGATATCCTGAATGACCTCGTTCCAACAACTGACTGCGCATCTTGACAGCAGATATCAATGTGGAATCTTAGAGCGAGAACCGTCCCCATAGAACGGCCATGGAACTCCCATATCGGATTTAAACCGTACAGTTCTCTTGCCTGCAGTTCACAACTGCCTGATACCTGTTCAGAACATCAATGCCCAGAAATGCAATCAAAATCTGACATTCCCAGAACAATCAAGTCTGACCTTAGTTCCCTATCCTCAAAATAAATGAGGCCATTGTAGACTCCGATCAGTAATCATACTTCTTCCAATCCAGCGGGGGTCGAGACTATAAGAGGCGTGGGCGACGGAGAAGTGCATAAGTGGTGCCTTTCCACAAAACTTGGTCGACACAAAAGAGTGTGACGCACCTGTGGTCGATCAATATAAAAGCAGGGTGCGTAAATAAAAGACACGTACCCGCTATAACCTCCTCCGGAGCCGCTGAAGCCTGCTCCCTTGTCAGTGCATAGACTTGTCCTTGAGGTGGCCCCATGGGCTGACCTCCATGCTGTCTCGGTACAAAGGGTGGTCTGTGCTGTGCTGTCCTATCTGCAGGCCTCCCCGCAGAACCCTGTTGACTTCCCCTGTTGGGACACTGTCTAGCAAAGTGGCCCTTGTCGCCACAAAACATAGCACCCTATACAATCTTTCGCCAGATGTGGTTGCCCACAAAGAGTGCATTGGATCTTCCCGGATCTGTCTCCTTGAGACTGCCCCCTTCCAGATGGGGCATCACCTCTTCGGTTTCCTTTTCCACCTATTGTCGGACTTCTTACCACTAAACCTTGACGCTGAGGAGTTCCCCCTTGACTTGAACTGATCATTCCTCGGCTTCAAATTATCCGGAGTGGATTTCTGAGAGGGTTGCCGACGGTGGTATAACATCAGGGTATGCACCCACTCCTAGTTCGGCTAGCTCAGCCCTTGAGAGTGCATCATCAAAACAAGTAGGGCCATAAGTGATCACCCTATCGTATAGCTCCGGCCTCAATCCTTTCATGAAATTCCTCATCTTTGCTTGTGTGCTCGTGGCAATGTGAGGCACATATCGGAGCAAGGAGCAAAACTGAAGAGCATAATCCGATACCGACATATTACCTTGCTTGAGGTGAGTGAATTCATCTTCCTTAGCCTGTCGTGCTGCAGCCGAGAAATAACGGTTCAGGAAGCGAGTTCGAAACATTTTCCAGTTAACTTCATGCCCTTGAGCCTCTTGCTCTACCACAGTGGTCTTCCACCACATTAGCGCCTTCTTGGCCAACTGGAACTCTGCTAACCGTATCCATGCTGTCTTTGCACATGGGGCTGCCACAAAGATTTGCTCTATTCTTTCCAACCATTCCTCAGCTCGTTCCCCAGTTTCAGTTCCTTCAAAGGTTGGGGGTCGGTAAGCGAGAAACTGAGTTAGGCTTAGTTCCCCTGGCAACAACCGTTGTTCGGCCGGTTCATCATCAAAAGCTGGCGGGGGTAGGGGATTCGTACGCCCCGCGCTTGCATTGACGCTCACTGCGTCACCTACCTCCACATTTGCTGCCATACTGCAACACAAGGATTAACAACAAGATCCAAAAGCAGTTCGTATAATACTTCGTTAGATAAACAAAACATGTTAGCATAACATCATATACTTCATATGCAACTTATGCACAAAACATGTTCGAAAGTAAGCACCTAGCTAACTTATTGCTAAGGCTACCCTTCACTCATCCCGGGTTATCTAACCACTGCTCTGATACCACTAATGTAGGGACTTCCTACCTTAATACCATTTAGAACACATATATTGGGCAGAACATGCATTTATAACCTCTTAAGGGTTCCGGTTGTAGTTTGAGCTAGGGAGATTACAGGCCAAAAAATAAAGTTTTCAAAGCTATTTAATTACATTCCCAATAAAGAATGTTAAAGCTATAGATTTAAACTACTCCTAGAGTAGAGACTATCAAAAATCCTGCATCCTACGTTCATCATGCTCCCTTTAGCTCACTTCCTCAACCCGACCCTAGGCCCTTGGTCCAAAAGTGTACCTACAGGGATAACACATCATGAGCATTCATATATTTACTTAACATTATATAAAAGCATACAATAATGCGTAACATCTTAGTTAAGTAAAAGTTATTGGTCGTCCTCCGACCTCCTTGGTTATCCCTGACTCTTATTCATATATTGGGGCGTCTTACCCCATTGTATGGCATCTTACCATATCATAATCATTGCGTGGCATCTTACCACGTGGGCGTCTTACCCAATCATATGGCGTCTTACCATATCATAAACATTGCGTGGCATCTTACCATGTGGGCGTCTTACCCAATCATATGGCGTCTTACCATATCATAAACATTGCGTGGCATCTTACCACGAGAGCATCTTACCCAATCCTATACTTTGGGTGGTGTCTTACCACATGGGCGTCTTACCCAATCATACACGTCGTATGACCTTATCATAAACTTCGTCATTATAGACGTCCTCATAACATCGTTATCATAAACATCATCTTAAGCATCATCATCGTAACATCATCATAAGCATCATCATTATAAATATCATCATAGATATCATCATCATAACATCATCTTAAACGTCATCATCGTAAACATCATCTTAAACATCATCATAATATGTAAGGGCATGGTTTACCGTCCGATGCTCGTACGTCTCTTACGTACCTTAATTCCCAAAAGTGGAGAATTTGGAGAGCTTTATCTCCTGGATGTTGTGGGTACCTGGGATGGTTCTACACAACCATACAAATTGATATTAGAAGCTAAACATAGTCCAATATCCAAAAATCCCACAAAAATATCAAAATCCACTTTTTTTACAGCTCGCGATCGATCGCCGCCCAGGCGCGATCGATCGCGAGATCGCACTGGACGAGGGGCCAAAATCTCCTTCTTGGCGATCGATCGCCACTTTTGGCGCGATCGATCGCCAGGCTCGCCGATCGATCGCCCAAAAGTGGCGATCGATCGCCAAATGCCTCTGGCTGGTACTGGACGCTCGCGATCGATCGCCAAGAACGGGCGATCGATCGCCGAGTGCTGTACATCGAATTTTCGCCATTAATGCTCATTTTTCAAGCTCTTTCACATACCACCCCAAAACCAAACTTCCTCATAACTTCAATAACAACATAACCCACTAAAACCAACATAAACACTTCAAAAAAACATACCCCAACCATAAACAACACATACCCAAACAAACCCACATAAAACATCAAAAACTTAACCCATTTCAACACCAAACATCATAAAACTTATAGGAATGGTTCCATACCTCTTGTAGGCTCCAAATCCTAGCAAAGATCACACAAACAAGGATTTTGTGGAACTTTTCTCCTCCTCTTTGGTGAGTCTCGAAAATGGGGTAGGGTTTGGGGTTGGGAGTGATTTGGGGGTTTTTAATAAAGTGAAATGGTAATGTGGGGGGTTAAAGTGATGTGTGAGGGATTTAAAAAGGGGTTGTAATAACTTAATAAAAATTGTACCCCATACTTAACATGATGTATAAAATACCCTACTTGGTATTTCAAAAGCATTTTACAACAATGCTCTAAACTTCATTTAAAATCACATCTTCCTCATATTTGATAATTTAACACAATTAATCATGTTAACATCTTAATACCCAACACATAAATCCATCAACACATGATACATCATATAACATAGTTAATGTCCAAGTTACCATTAATTAATTTCGGGGCATCACATGTTGTCTACCTAAATAACCGAGTCTTGGGCGATTAGCCAAAGCTAACTCAAGATTAGGCGAAATATGGATCTTGGCCCACTAAAGGTTTCGAGGGTTGATATTTTTCAAACAAAATAGTGGGAGTATCATTTAATATAAGACCATGTTAAATGATTTAAATCATAAACTTATTTTGCATATTTATATTGTAGATATCCATGGCAACTAACAACGTTACTAGCACTTTATCACTGCGATCGGTCCTTGAGAATGACAAATTAAATGGGACGAATTTCCTAGACTGGCATAGGAACTTGAGGATAGTCCTCAAACAAGAAAAGAAACAATATGTCCTAGAGGAACCCTTACTCGCTGAGGAACCTCCCCTAACAGCTACAAGAGCTGAAAAAGATGCTTACAAGAAGCATCAGAGTGACGCACTTGATGTTGGGTGCCTCATGCTTGCCACCATGAACTCTGAGCTTCAGAAGCAACATGAGGAAATGGAGGCGTTCGATATGATCGAACACTTAAAGCAGTTGTACCAACAGCAAGCTAGACAAGATAGGTATGACGTCTCCAAAGCGTTATTCCAGTGCAGGATGGTAGAGGGAAGCCTAGTTGGAACTCATGTGCTCAAGATGATTGGGTACATTGAGAATCTGGACAAGCTGGGTTTTCCATTGGACCAAGAGTTGGCCACCGATGTGATCTTGCAATCGTTGCCTGAGAGCTTCAGTCAATTTGTAGTAAATTACAATATGACTGACATGGAAAAGACTCTACCACAGTTGCTTGGTATGTTGAGAACATATGAAGCAAATACTAAGAAGACTAAGGCCACAAATGTCCTTATTGTGAATAAGGGCAAAGGAAGGGCCAAAGCTAAAGGCAACAAGAAAGCAAAGAAGGTCTTTGCTAAATCTAAGCCAAAGTCTTCTGCACTAAAGCCAAAGGGAGGGATAGCAAAGGAAGGGAACTGTTTCCATTGCGGTGAGACCGGCCATTGGAAAAGAAACTGCAAAGTATATCTGGAGGATCTAAAGAAAGGAAGTGTGACTTCCGCTTCAGGTATTTTTGTTATAGAAGTCAATTTATCTACTTCTTCATCATGGGTATTAGATACTGGATGTGGATCTCACATTTGTGTAAATGTGCAGGATCTCAAAAGGAGTAGGACATTGGCGAAAGGTGAAGTTGATCTCCGAGTTGGAAATGGAGCAAGAGTTGCTGCATTAGCTATAGGAGATTATCATTTAGCTTTACCTTCTGGTTTATCATTGATTTTGAAAGATTGTTATTTTGTGCCTTCTATTACTAAAAACATAATATCTATTTCTTGTTTGGACAAGTATGGTTTTTCATTTATAATAAAGGACAATTGTTGTTCTATTTATTTAAATGATATGTTTTATGCTAGTGCACAAATGGTGAATGGTCTTTATGTATTAAATCTTGATATGCCTATCTATAACATAAATACTAAAAGGATTAAAAATAATGATTGTAATCCGACTTATCTCTGGCACTGTCGCTTGGGCCACATGAACGAGAACCGCATATCTAAACTTCATAAGGATGGAGTATTAGATTCATTTGATTTTGAATCATATGAAACTTGCGAATCTTGTTTAATGGGCAAGATGACTAAAGCCCCTTTCAAGGGACATGTTGAAAGGGCAAATATTTTATTGGGACTAATACATAGTGATGTATGTGGACCAATAAGTACACAAGCTAGAGGTGGTTTTCAATACTTCGTTACATTTACTGATGACCTCAGTAGATATGGGTATGTGTACCTAATGAAACATAAACATGAAACCTTTGAAAAGTTCAAAGATTTCAAGAATGAAGTACAAAACCAACTTGGCAAGAGTATCAAAATCCTTCGATCAGATCGAGGAGGAGAATACTTAAGCCAAGAGTTTCATGACTATCTAAAGGAGTGTGGGATAGTCCCACAACTCACTCCTCCGTATACTCCGCAATGGAATGGTGTATCAGAGAGGAGAAATCGAACCTTGTTAGACATGGTTAGATCAATGATGAGTCATGCAGATCTTCCGATATCGTTTTGGGGACACGCTCTAGAAACAACGATTTTCTTACTGAACCGTGTTCCATCTAAATCAGTGGAAAAGACACCATATGAGATATGGACTGGGAAGCGTCCTAGTATGTCTTTTATGAAGATTTGGGGTTGTGAGGCTTTCGTTAGACGTCACGCCACTAACAAACTTGGACCCAAATCTGATAAGTGTTTATTTGTGGGGTATCCTAAGGAAACGAAAGGATACTATTTCTATTATCCCACCGAGAACAAAGTAGTTGTTGCTCGGACTGGTGTATTTCTTGAAAGAGAATTTATTTCTAGAAAAACCAGTGGGAGAAAAATAGAACTTAGTGAAGTTCAACCACAAGAAAACACTGAATCTGAGATTGAGATGGAAACAGAGCAGGCACCACAAGCTGTTGTGGAAGAAGCACCTGCTCAAGAGACACAAGCCCAGCGTAGGTCTGTAAGAGAACACCGGGAGCCACAGAGATATGGATTTCTTGTGACTCAACAAGGTGACTTACTACTTATTGATGAGGATGAGCCGTCATCTTATCAACAAGCTATAATGGGCAATGATTCTGAGAAATGGCAAGAGGCCATGAAATCTGAGATGGAATCCATGTATGCAAACCAAGTATGGACTTTGGTTGATCCACCTGAAGGGGTACGACCCATAGGGTGCAAATGGATTTTCAAGAAAAAGACCGATATGGATGGTAACGTACAAACCTATAAAGGTCGGCTGGTTGCAAAAGGATTCAAACAAATTCATGGTATTGACTATGATGAAACCTTTTCACCAGTGGCCATGGTTAAATCCATAAGGATCTTACTTGCAATAGCTGCATTTCATGATTATGAAATCTGGCAGATGGATGTCAAAACAGCTTTCCTTAATGGAAATCTGCTCGAGGATGTGTACATGACACAGCCCGAGGGTTTTGTCGATCCAAAGGATGCTGGAAAGATATGCAAGCTACAACGATCCATTTATGGATTGAAGCAAGCTTCTCGGAGTTGGAATCTTCGTTTTGATGATGCAATCAAAGAGTTTGGTTTTATCAAAAATGAAGATGAACCTTGTGTCTACAAGAAGGTCAGTGGGAGCGTAATCATTTTCCTAGTGTTGTATGTAGATGACATACTTCTTATTGGAAATGATATCCCTGCCTTGCAATCTGTAAAGATTTGGCTAGGGAACTGCTTTTCGATGAAAGACTTAGGAGAAGCCACCTATGTATTAGGAATCAAGATCTATAGAGATAGATCGAGAAGGCTTCTTGGTCTAAGTCAAAGTACATATATAGACAAGGTGCTTAAAAGGTTTAGCATGCAAGAATCCAAGAAAGGATTCGTGCCTATGACACATGGTTTTATCTCTCGAAGGAACAGTGTCCTTCAACACCAGATGAGAGACAACGCATGAGTAAGATTCCATACGCGTCAGCTATTGGATCTATCATGTATGCCATGATATGTACTCGTCCCGATGTATCGTATGCTTTGAGCATGACGAGCAGATATCAAGTTGATCCAGGTGAAGGTCACTGGATTGCTGTCAAGAATATCCTAAAGTACTTGAGAAGGACTAAGGATACATTCTTGATTTATGGAGGTGAGAAAGAGCTCAATGTAATGGGTTACACTGATGCAAGCTTCCAAACCGACAAAGATGATTTTCGATCGCAATCTGGATATGTGTATTGCCTAAATGGAGGTGCTGTGAGCTGGAAGAGTTCAAAGCAAGAAACAGTAGCCGATTCTACAACGGAAGCTGAGTATATTGCTGCCTCGGATGCAGCAAAGGAAGCTGTTTGGATGAGGAAGTTCATTTCTGAACTTGGAGTGGTGCCTAGCATTAAAGATCCGATAGAACTCTATTGTGACAACAATGGAGCGATCGCATTGGCTAAGGAACCAAGATCTCACCAAAGATCCAAGCACATACTTAGGCGTTTCCATTTCATTCGAGAAATCGTTGAAAGGGGGGATGTTAAAATATGCAAAGTACCAACAGATGATAATGTATCTGACCCATTGACGAAGCCGCTGTCACAGCAGAAGCATGATCGTCATACTAGATCTCTAGGCATTAGGTACATGTCTGAGTGGTCTTAGTGCAAGTGGGAGATTTGTTGGGATATGCCCTAAGACAAGTCATTAGATGATTGTTTAAGACATACAATGTTTATGGTTTTATGAATGGCAATTCATTATTATATATTATTCTTTTTGTGAGGGCCTGGTCCTAATCAGATGTTTAATTAACACACGATTGTTATATTAACGTAAACAGCGGAAGATTTAGTTAAAAACTTTATCAAAGTGACCCTCAAAATTTTTCGCATTTTGTTTCTATAACATTTCCGAATAGTGAAAATATTTATTTCCAGTTTTACATCTAACATGATATTCATCGCATAAGCATTACATATAATTTCTCAGTAAAGTAATACTTAAAAATACAGATACTCACGGCATACCCCGGTAATTTAAAACATAAGTAAAAAAAAAACTAAACAACTACTGGGACTCAAAACATAAATCGTATACCTGAACTCGCTCTCAAGGAGCTCTGGTATTTATCGATGCTTCATCTCGAGCATCCACAGTACGTCCACCTGCAATACCTGTCATGTCCATCCAACAAAGACATGACAGCCCCCCGCGAAGGGGGTCAGAACCCCAGTACGAGAAACAGATAAAATCACAGTGTATGACAAATAACATGCGATGTATGCCGTGCATGAATGCAAATGCACATGAAGGGTATCAAAATCTCGAATATCCCTGTCTCAAGGGTCCAAAGGAAATCATCAATCACTCATCAGTGCTCGAGCAGGATGTGACACGCTCCGCGCTCCGATCTATCTCTCAGTCGAGCCATCGGCGGTCCATCATCCTCGTGTCTGGGCGACGTCGGCACGCTCGTCGCCCCGGCATCCCTCAGCTCACTCTCACTCCTGCCGAGCCAACGGCTGCCCATCATCCCCAGACACGCATCACTCATACCAAGAAAAGATATAGGTACCAAGAACGAATCAATAGGCTCAACATGACATGCTCAATGTCCATGCGTGTCAATGCATCATGCAATATCATAATCTCATGTGATGCACCTCAAATCTCATGTCATCATATATCATGCAGTCAATGTACCATGTAATTCACATACTGCAAATCAACTTATCACATAGTCACATAAGGAGCAAGTAATGACAAGTAAATCATACCCGGGAACATCACATGTCTTTGCCAGACATTGTGATAAAACCCGTTTTCTACGTACCTCAAACCGTTAGCTAATTACCAAGTGATCCTCGACTCAATCTCAGGATTAATAAACCTGGCCATAACAGTTCCAAATACAACATAATGTCACATACTAGCCTTAAACATATCAAATAAAACTCAAACTTAGACCCAAAACCAATTCTCTAAATTTCAGCCTGCGCAACCGTAGAGATTAGCTCATAACTTGTTCGATACTTAATAAAATCACATGGGTCCAATTTATTTTCAAAGCTAACGCAAAAATGAACATTTCATCAGTTCAACTCATCTTCAAATTCGTTCATTTAGCCTAGGTAAAATGGCCAAGAACAATCTGCTGGAAAAACAGGACAATTTACCAAATTCCAGCCTGACCCATTTTTGTATAAAAATCATAATAAATTCATATGACGTCCAAATGAGTTGAAGCTAGTGGGAAAATCACGAAAACCCAAAGTACTACAGTTCATATTTGAAGTCCAGAAGCTAGTTCGTTCATCTAGAGGCACATACAAAGCAAAGTATGCCAGATTTAAAAATACTCATATTCTGTTTTGACAGAGTGAGCGGTTCTAGGGAAACGTGCATATCTTACACACGAAAACTCCAAATCATGTAAGGCCAGTTTCTAATGCAAGATAACCCAACATAAAACAAAACTTCTCTTATGAGCTTTAAGCTAAACAATTCATCTTCATGTACATTAACTGAAAAACGTACAGCCTAAAAAACTCGTATATCCCCTGTTTCCAGATTGTATAGTTGCTGGTAAAATTAGCATAATTCGTTCATATGAGCTCCAAATTGAGTGAGGTCAATTCCACATGCAAGCTAACCTCGAATAATACAACACTTATTAGAGCCTAAAACTTCATATTCATAGCCATTTATTCCCAGAAATACGAAGAACAAAATGCATGAAACTCGGATGCAGTGGATTTCCATATTTGACACATGTTGGTAAACTGACCATAACGTTTTCATATTAACTCCAAATTAGCTGGTTCTTGTGGCCAATTAAAGCTAATACAAAACACTACAACTTCTATCAGGTGAGTCATCTTCAAATTCGAAACTTAACTAGACCCAAAATTCGAAATACTAGACCAACAGTATACTGAAATCTGCAGAACATTCTGACGGCAAGTTTTCACTACATTTCTCATGTCCAAGTATCAAAATTCGACCCTTAATCTTACATGCAAGTAATTAAAACTCAAGGATGATGATATACCTTCATTTATCTTCAATATTTGAAGCTAAATCACCAATCAAAATCGTCCGGCGCTTACGAATTACGACAAACCGATGACGAACCTCACAACCCTTCAGTTCTTGCCCTTTTTCATGCTCAAATTCGAAATATATATGCTTTTACCTCTAAATCTTGGTTTGGATGCATGATTTTGAAGATGTTACAGCAAGAACAAGGAAGGAAGCAAATGAAATGAGAATGATAGAAGCGAAGGCGATAGTTTCAAAGTTCCTTTTGCCGTGTCTGATTTGCTTCGTGTCTTGTCTTCTTGTTCTTGACTTGCCGTGTATCTTTGTTTCCTTTTTCCTTCTTTTTTTATTTATTTATTAAGTATATATTAACATATATTATATTGCTTTGTTAATTGAAATTGATATTTTCTTTGACATAACTAATTAATCATCCGGGTTTGCTTAAACATCGTTAATCCGACTAATTAGCATCGGGGCCTTACACTTCTTCCCCTCTTAAAAAGATTTCGTCCTCGAAATCGCAAAACTGAATATAACTCAACAAATTAAATCATATGAGATGTCTCAATCTCATTCATAGATACATAAGAATCATCATGTATTAATAACAACTGATGTGATCGTGTCAACGATCTACCACTTAATCAAAGTTCTCTATGATTTCACAAAGTTCAAAATATCGAGGCAACATCAAACCTCACTTAACGAATCATATTGATCATCGCAAATGTAATATTTCCATATTTACCTGATTCTCAACTCGAAGTCTAACGATATATTTCTCTTTGGCGTAGCTAATCTGCTCACCTCAAGCCAAATTTTAATCGTTTCCGCAGAAATTTTATCGTTCCTGGCATTTTTTTCTCAACAATCTTAAGTATGCCTAAATTTCTTATCAATTTTCTATAATCACATCAGCGATCGGTAATTATGGTTCTGCAAAACCTGAACCGATGCCATCCCAAAAATTTTCTGAAACTAAATTATAGGAAAATTCTACTGGTGAATAATGATTTCTGTCAATTCCCACTAAATTCACCGCTATTAATCGAGACGTAACTTCCAAGGTCTGGATATTTTCTCAGTTGATCCATCTGTATGTGTATGCTAAGCAATACTCATTGCTAACTTAGTATCCATTACATTCTGAAAATTGTTTCGAATTCTGATATTATCCTCGGATCTCAATCAGATACATCTATTACAGAAACCACTGTAACTAACCACATTATCCATATCTTAAACATGTCGTCCTCTCATAGACATATAGACTATCACATGAAATCAATATCTTGTATTGAATAGTCAATCAATTTCGATTCGACTTATTTCACAATCTCTGTTTGTTCTAAACAATTTGAGCTATAAAACCCAAAACTAGAAATTTCCCAAATTCATTGTGGTACTTACAAATCCTGTACTATCCCATTAGGTCTCGTATTTTTATCTTGACCTGCTGGCATGTCAAACAAATTGCCACAAAATTCAAAAATTTCTTTCTTTATACAATCTCATCATAAAATAGGATCTCGAGAATGATACATCTCATCATTCCCAGAATAACACTATGTTCTCTATAGTGTGCTTTCTGTTGTAATACGTCTTTCAAATCAGTAAAATTCGATGCTATATACTGATTTTTCATTCGCAACCACCACTAAATGGCATACTAAATTTACTTTGTTGATAAGACAGAACCAATTTCTTAATATCTGTATGGGTCTGTCCTTCGAGTCTTTCCGATCGTCGAAATCAGAGGTTATCAAACTGCAAAGCAAACATCGATGCTACCATTGCATCTTGCACTTTTAGGTTCAGTGCATCTGCTACTAGTTTCATTTTCCTTGATTTATATTGACTATCAAAGTCAAATTCTTTAATAAATCCAGTCATCGCTTATATCTCAAGAATATGCAGTCATCTTTTCAGATATATTAGAACATATCTTCAAATCTTTGACATTCGTATTTGCACAACTACATATTTCCCTGAACCAGTTAAACCAAAACAATATTGGGGTTGTAGTCCATTTCAGCTTCAGTTATGAAAATTGCTTTCTCATTCATCTGACCAAACGAATATCAAATTTCTTCTTGGTCAATTGGTTCATAAGACAGGCTATCCTAGAATATCCTTCCGTAAAAGCCTGTAGTATCTGTCAAAATTCATCAAACTTTTCATCTTGAGTACAATGATTGGTCTTGGCCAAATTAGTACTATCTTTACTTTACTGGAATCAACAGGTATCTGGTGAGATGATATCACCTATCCCAAAACAACACTTAATTTAACCAAGATTTACATTTCAATAACTTGGTACACCCTTTGAGCTTCACGAAGCGTCTGAAAAATCAATCACATGTGTTCTGTGTGGTTCCTTCCGATCTCGTATACACTAGTATACCACTGATGAATATGATTACACTTCCGCCCAAAAGTTACGGAAAATTTTCTTCATCAAATTCATAACTCTACCGGTATAGTTGTCAGACCACACGACATTTCCAAAAATTCAAAATGTCTATATCTGGTTTGACCAATTGCCTAGAGAACATTTTCTCTTCTGACTCAAACTGATGGTAACCAGAGTAAAAATCGTTCTTCTTATACATTAAAGTTCCTTACAACTTGATCAGTTACTTTTCGATCTTAGGCAGTGGGTATTTATTTTTGACAATAGCCCGATTCAACTACCTTTAATCGATACACATCTTCATCATATCATCTTTCTTCTTCACGGACAATATTGATGTTTCCTCAAGTGACATACTTAGACATATGTACCAGTATCGAGGATATTCAGCAACTATTCATATATCTGTCAACTCTGCTGATGACATTCCGTACAGTGCTTTCGATATCAAATCTATTCCTTGTCATCAACGAATAGTTAAAATCAATTTCCTTCTTTAGTGAAAATTCTTTCATTTCCTCAGGAAAATCTTGGTAGGTTTCTTACCTCTATAATATCAGTCAACCTCGACTCTTTTTTATAAGCATCAACTGCTTATTATCAACTATCCCTCGTTTTCCAAGTATTTCAACCATAATATTTTCATTGCTGATACTATCAGTATCTTAGCTTGCTATTCGTGGCGATATACATTTCATTTGTAGCCACAATATAATCAAAAATTCATTATACTCTGAAATCAACTTGCAATATCTCAAAATTTATCAGAGTATCCATACCCTTGATACAATCAAAACCATATTTCGACAACATCATTTAATTCAAATCCACAACACTATCAACAAACTGAAATCTGTAGTTCACTATTACAAGTGTGGATATTATAATTATCACTGCTAGTGTATTTTCCCAATCATCATTATCAATGCACATTTGATGCAATATATGAAACCAATGATTTTATCTCAAATCAAACTCGTGTCATGTGACCAATACACAACATGTATCTGTGATCACTAGCATCTCTATCATTGCCAAAATCGAAATGGTTATATATCCTGGAGACATCTCAATACCATTGTCAAGGTATACTCTCTGGTCTACAGGTAATTTACTGCTGCTGAAACTGAGTGGTCGTGAAGAATAACCACCATGATATCTACCCCCTAGCTCAGGGTATTTGTTGTCATGGCTGCATATGTTCCTGAGCACGTCATGGACATGCTCTGACTGGCCACAATCGATATTAGTTTCTATTATTCTTTCAAATGGATCAGTAGATATTTACATCCACAGTGACCTTAAAAAAAATTTGGTATTCTACAATCTCATAGTACCTCTAGAACTACTAGAGCTGGATAAATTTGAGTGATACTTCTGAAACTTTTCCAGGATTACTTGGATTATCGCAATGATAGTCACTTCATTAATCTTTAATCCAGTTCTAATTACTTCGCACCACCTTGGTGTCTTATTCCTTAGTCAAAATTAATCTCTTCACTAGTGAATAGCTATTGAGATTAAGCAGATATTTCCATTTCTCAAGTCCACGAGAATCAATTATCATTTTCCATATCATCAACACAATTACTATAGATAGTCTCACCTAAAATAGTTCGTAGTGGAGTTTTTATTCATAGTTCGGACACGAAAACTGGAACTAAATCACGACAGTCCCCTAAACCAAGTCCTCATTAAAACCAATTCTCGTTGTTTCTCAAACAACTATACTTTATTCTTCAATTGAAATATTGCTAGTTTCAATATTCTCAAGTTCTAAATTATCATCTTAACGTACACAGGTTTTGACGTAAACTCATACGTATAACCTTGGTCTTTCAGACTTAAATTTCCAATGTCAATCAACACAAAGCGTTTTAATAGTTCTATTGTCATCCCACTAATCACAAGGATTAAATCCCAAAGTGATAAATAAAATTCCCGATAATGGACGCATATCACTAAGTTATAATGCAATTAACAGCTTATAGTGTCTACAGGTTCGATAGATAGCTCTTAAAGTCTGTACCGTTGCTACCTGTCCAAACACTAACTGTTCATCATAAATCAAAACATTATATACAATCCCAAGTCAGAGATGTTCTCATCACTTAGTCTACAACATCATCTGATAAGCAACTGCCAGTGCTAACAGATAAAATTCTCAAATTCTCTAGATTATATGCAACTCAACATATTAGAATCTTCAGAGATATGACATCTCATTATTCCTGCTCACTAATCCAGTACATGCATAAAATCTCATTATCGAACATGTAAACATAGCAGGCAAGAGCATATAAATCAGATAGTCAGACACATGCACAAACAATTCATTAGTGTCTATACTCAGTGTCCTAACTCTATTCCGAGCATATCCCAGATTATGCTCTGATACCAACTGTGAGGGCCTGGTCCTAATCAGAGGTTTAATTAACACACGATTGTTATATTAACGTAAACAGCGGAAGATTTAGTTAAAAACTTTATCAAAGTGACCCTCAAAATTTTTCGCATTTTGTTTCTATAACATTTCCGAATAGTGAAAATTTATTTCCAGTTTTACATCTAACATGATATTCATCGCATAAGCATTACATATAATTTCTCAGTAAAGTAATACTTAAAAATACAGATACTCACGGCATACCCCGGTAATTTAAAACATAAGTAAAAAAAAAACTAAACAACTACTGGGACTCAAAACATAAATCGTATACCTGAGCTCGCTCTCAAGGAGCTCTGGTATTTATCGATGCTTCATCTCGAGCATCCACAGTACGTCCACCTGCAATACCTGTCATGTCCATCCAACAAAGACATGACAGCCCCCCACGAAGGGGGTCAGAACCCCAGTACGAGAAATAGATAAAATCACAGTGTATGACAAATAACATGCGATGTATGCCGTGCATGAATGCAAATGCACATGAAGGGTATCAAAATCTCGAATATCCCTGTCTCAAGGGTCCAAAGGAAATCATCAATCACTCATCAGTGCTCGAGCAGGATGTGACACGCTCCGCGCTCCGATCTATCTCTCAGTCGAGCCATCGGCGGTCCATCATCCTCGTGTCTGGGCGACGTCGGCACGCTCGTCGCTCCGGCATCCCTCAGCTCACTCTCACTCCTACCGAGCCAACGGCTGCCCATCATCCCCAGACACGCATCACTCATACCAAGAAAAGATATAGGTACCAAGAACGAATCAATAGGCTCAACATGACATGCTCAATGTCCATGCGTGTCAATGCATCATGCAATATCATAATCTCATGTGATGCACCTCAAATCTCATGTCATCATATATCATGCAGTCAATGTACCATGTAATTCACATACTGCAAATCAACTTATCACATAGTCACATAAGGAGCAAGTAATGACAAGTAAATCATACCCGGGAACATCACATGTATTTGCCAGACATTGTGATAAAACCCGTTTTCTACGTACCTCAAACCGTTAGCTAATTACCAAGTGATCCTCGACTCAATCTCAGGATTAATAAACCTGGCCATAACAGTTCCAAATACAACATAATGTCACATACTAGCCTTAAACATATCAAATAAAACTCAAACTTAGACCCAAACCAATTCTCTAAATTTCAGCCTGCGCAACCGTAGAGATTAGCTCATAACTTGTTCGATACTTAATAAAATCACATGGGTCCAATTTATTTTCAAATCTAACGCAAAAATGAACATTTCATCAGTTCAACTCATCTTCAAATTCGTTCATTTAGCCTAGGTAAAATGGCCAAGAACAATCTGCTGGAAAAACAGGACAATTTACCAAATTCCAGCCTGACCCATTTTTGTATAAAAATCATAATAAATTCATATGACGTCCAAATGAGTTGAAGCTAGTGGGAAAATCACGAAACCCAAAGTACTACAGTTCATATTTGAAGTCCAGAAGCTAGTTCGTTCATCTAGAGGCACATGCAAAGCAAAGTATGCCAGATTTAAAAATACTCATATTCTGTTTTGACAGAGTGAGCGGTTCTAGGGAAACGTGCATATCTTACACACGAAAACTCCAAATCATGTAAGGCCAGTTTCTAATGCAAGATAACCCAACATAAAACAAAACTTCTCTTATGAGCTTTAAGCTAAACAATTCATCTTCATGTACATTAACTGAAAAACGTACAGCCTAAAAAACTCGTATATCCCCTGTTTCCAGATTGTATAGTTGCTGGTAAAATTAGCATCATTCGTTCATATGAGCTCCAAATTGAGTGAGGTCAATTCCACATGCAAGCTAACCTCGAATACTACAACACTTATTAGAGCCTAAAACTTCATATTCGTAGCCATTTATTCCCAGAAATACGAAGAACAAAATGCATGAAACTCGGATGCAGTGGATTTCCATATTTGACACATGTTGGTAAACTGACCATAACGTTTTCATATTAACTCCAAATTAGCTGGTTCTTGTGGCCAATTAAAGCTAATACAAAACACTACAACTTCTATCAGGTGAGTCATCTTGAAATTCGAAACTTAACTAGACCCAAAATTCGAAATACTAGACCAACAGTATACTGAAATCTGCAGAACATTCTGACGGCAAGTTTTCACTACATTTCTCATGTCCAAGTATCAAAATTCGACCCTTAATCTTACATGCAAGTAATTAAAACTCAAGGATGATGATATACCTTCATTTATCTTCAATATTTGAAGCTAAATCACCAATCAAAATCGTCCGGCGCTTACGAATTACGACAAACCAATGACGAACCTCACAACCCTTCAGTTCTTGCCCTTTTTCATGCTCAAATTCGAAATATATATGCTTTTACCTCTAAATCTTGGTTTGGATGCATGATTTTGAAGATGTTACAGCAAGAACAAGGAAGGAAGCAAATGAAATGAGAATGATAGAAGCGAAGGCGATAGTTTCAAAGTTCCTTTTGCCGTGTCTGATTTGCTTCGTGTCTTGTCTTCTTGTTCTTGACTTGCCGTGTATCTTTGTTTCCTTTTTCCTTCTTTTTTTATTTATTTATTAAGTATATATTAACATATATTATATTGCTTTGTTAATTGAAATTGATATTTTCTTTGACATAACTAATTAATCATCCGGGTTTGTTTAAACATCGTTAATCCGACTAATTAGCATCGGGGCCTTACACTTTTAACTGTGCATTGTGAATTAATATATATGTTAATGTCCTTAGATTAATATTGTATTATTCTTAAAGATGTCCCTAGTCAAGTATTATCATGAAAGGGATAATGATAATACGTAGAGACTAGTATGTGTTGATCGATGAATTGTTCATTGATATGAGATATCAAATCAACATATGGGTACATGTTAGAGAACGATGTACTGGACAGACCCACCATGAGAATGCAACATGGATAGTTATATTCGTCATATGCAATTCTCATAGTGATAATAATGTATGTAATCCTTACGACTTGTGATCATCAGAGATCCCAACATAAGGAGTTATGTATCTTGATATCGTCAAACGTTACCCGTAACAGGGTAATCTATAAAGGCGACTATTGGATACACTACGAATTATGTAGAGGGATGTTGACTGATCGAGATAGGATTTGTCCCTCCTATATAACAGGAGATGTGTTTGGCCCTTGATCAAGTGAGAACTAAAATGCATGGCCATGCTCGAATGAGTCGATATGAGATATCGAGCTTATTCGTTTATTCTAGTTCTACTTGGGGCTCAAGAAATAAAGATTGGATATACGAGTATGACTATTCCATGACTCGTGTTCAATCTAAACACAAAGGACAAAGGGATTAAGTTACATGATTAATATTATCACAAGTTCTAAAGGTTATGTCGAGTCATTGACATTCTCGTAATTTGGGTAGAATCGATGTGTTGCTAGATACCGCTCAATGCTTGCGACATAAAATGAGATTTTATGTCACTGCCAACATTACGAGATCCTATCGGGTCGCACAAAAGATTAAATCGATAAGGGAAATTAAATTCATTGGATGAATTAATTAATTAAGAAGAGTCTTAATTAAGTGATTAAAGGTTTTTAATTAAATCATGGGTTTGGGCCCATAAGACTTTAAGAAAGTCTTGAACCTTAATTAAAAGCCTTATAATATAAATAAGAGGTTTTGATTAATTGTTAATCACACTTTCATATCATTGTTTTGATATCAAACCCTAGCCTCCACCTCAAGCTCTCTCTCGGCCGAACCCTAGAAGCCGTGAGCTTCTCCATCGCCGCCGTCTTTCCTTGGTGGTTCATGGTGGTCGTTGATCGGTTATTGTAACCGTGAGCCTTGTTTGTTCAAGAATAAGTCTAGCAACTTGTTCTTGAACGTCCCTTTCGATTTGATCGTGTGGATACCGTAGAGATGAAGGTGAAAACTTTCGTTTGTGACTCGGAGTTCGTTGGACGTGCTGCTCCGTGGAATCTGCTTCAAACACGCTACAAGGGTGAGACCTTCGTATACCTTAATCCGATATGATAACCATACGCGTCAGCTATTGGATCTATCATGTATGCCATGATATGTACTCGTCCCGATGTATCGTATGCTTTGAGCATGACGAGCAGATATCAAGTTGATCCAGGTGAAGGTCACTGGATTGCTGTCAAGAATATCCTAAAGTACTTGAGAATGACTAAGGATACATTCTTGATTTATGGAGGTGAGGAAGAGCTCAATGTAATGGGTTACACTGATGCAAGCTTCCAAACCGACAAAGATGATGTTCGATCGCAATCTGGATATGTGTATTGCCTGAATGGAGGTGCTGTGAGCTGGAAGAGTTCAAAGCAAGAAACAGTAGCCGATTCTACAACGGAAGCTGAGTATATTGCTGCCTCGGATGCAGCAAAGGAAGCTGTTTGGATGAGGAAGTTCATTTCTGAACTTGGAGTGGTGCCTAGCATTAAGATCCGATAGAACTCTATTGTGACAACAATGGAGCGATCGCATTGGCTAAGGAACCAAGATCTCACCAAAGATCCAAGCACATACTTAGACGTTTCCATTTCATTCGAGAAATCGTTGAAAGGGGAGATGTTAAAATATGCAAAGTACCAACAGATGATAATATATCTGACCCATTGACGAAGCCGCTGTCACAGCAGAAGCATGATCGTCATACAAGATCTCTAGGCATTAGGTATATGTCTGAGTGATCTTAGTGCAAGTGGGAGATTTGTTGGGATATGCCCTAAGACAAGTCATTAGATGATTGTTTAAGACATACAATGTTTATGGATTTATGAATGGCAATTCATTATTATATATTATTCTTTTAACTGTGCATTGTGAATTAATATATATGTTAACGTCCTTAGAATAATATTGTATTATTCGTAAAGATGTCCCTAGTCAAGTATTATCATGAATAGGGATAATGATAATACGTAGAGACTAGTATATGTTGATCGATGAATTGTTCATTGATATGAGATATCAAATCAACATATGGGTACATGTTAGAGAACGATGTACTGGACAGACCCACCATGAGAATGCAACATGGATAGTTATATGATCGTCATATGCAATTCTCATAGTGATAATAATGTATGTAATCCTTACGACTTGTGATCATCAGAGATCCCAACATAAGGAGTTATGTATCTTGATATCGTCAAACGTTACCCGTAACAGGGTAATCTATAAAGGCGACTATTGGATACACTACGAATTATGTAGAGGGATGTTGACTGATCGAGATAGGATTTGTCCCTCCTATATAACAGGAGATGTGTTTGGCCCTTGATCAAGTAAGAACTAAAATGCATGGCCATGCTCGAATGAGTCGATATGAGATATCGAGCTTATTCGTTTATTCTAGTTCTACTTGGGGATCAAGAAATAAAGATTGGATATACGAGTATGACTATTCCATGACTCGTGTTCAATCTAAACACAAAGGACAAAGGGATTAAGTTACATGATTAATATTATCACAAGTTCTAAAGGTTATGTCGAGTCATTGACATTCTTGTAATTTGGGTAGCATCGATGTGTTGCTAGATACCGCTCAATGCTTGCGACATAAAATGAGATTTTATGTCACTGCCAACATTACGAGATCCTATCGGGTCGCACAAAAGATTAAATCGATAAGGGAAATTAAATTCATTGGATGAATTAATTAATTAAGAAGAGTCTTAATTAAGTGATTAAAAGGTTTTAATTAAATCATGGGTTTGGGCCCATAAGACTTTAAGAAAGTCTTGAACCTTAATTAAAAGCCTTATAATATAAATAAGAGGTTTTGATTAATTGTTAATCATACTTTCATATCATTGTTTGATATCAAACCCTAGCCTCCACTTCAAGCTCCTCTCGGCCGCCTCTTCCTTCACTCCTCACGGCCGCCGTCGGTTGTGCTAGGGTTTTGGTTGGCCGTCGTTAATCGGTTTTGAACCGAGAGCTCGATTTTGGTTTAAGAACTTGTCTAGTAACTTGTTCTTAAATCCCCTTTCGATTTGATCGTGTGGATACCGTAGAGACGAAGGTGAAAACTTTCGTTTGTGACTCGGAGTTCGTTGGACGTGCTGCTCCGTGGAATCTGCTTCAAACACGCTACAAGGGTGAGACACTTGTTATTACTTAATCCGATATGATAACCTATGTATAGATCCGGTGTTAGTAATCCTAAAAAATTAATTCCGCTGCGTTGTATGCTCTATGGATTACTTACAGTGGTATCAGAGCCGTGTACAAGGCTCATATCGGATTTATGTGATTAAATTGTGTTAATCATATTAGAATTAATATTGCATGCTAATTGAAACTGTTTAAATTCATATATGATAAGAAATTAATTTTAGTTTATGAAAATCATCGTAGTAATTGTATTTGATATAATTGGCGAATAAAATTATTTATTGAGCATAAAAATTTCGGCCACCACCATCACAAATATCACCATGGCTAGCCACATGAGGGCTAGGGTTTTCGAATCCTTGGCTCGAGATAGCTTAGTCGTTGTGGCTAATAATTGTGCATGGAAGTGTCGAATATTAATTAGGGTTTAGAACCCATTGGACGTGACGGCTAGCTCATGACGGCTAGGGTTTCGAACCCTAATAGCCGTGCATGGCTCGACCATCATCGCCTTATTTTCTATAGTTTTGATGCTTGGATGAGTTTTGAACTCCTTGACTCGATAATGGTTCACGCATGCATGGATTAGTAACTTTACCACATGAGAGCAAGGTTTTTCGAACACTTAGCTGGAGATGGTTGAGCGAACCCCGTACATGGCATGACCGTGAAACGTGGCTAACAAATTCCAGCGTTTAAAACAAGATGGCTCGATAAAAATGGATAAACGTGCGAGGCGGCTAGGGTTGGAACCCTAGCGCCGCCGCCGCATGAGCCATGGCTCGGCCATGGGCTAGGGTTTCGAACCCTAGGCCCACTATTGGTCCAGCCGTGTGCCTCATGGTTCGAACCATGGTGGTTCGTGTTAGTCGCTTTAGTTCGTGGCATGTGATGTCCCGAGCGTACGATAATTTTTCAAAAATTATATTACAGTTTTAATTAGAATTAAATTTAAAATGTTTAGAATTTTTAATTAATTAAATGTTAATGCACGCTTTATGTGTTGTTTGAGCATGGTGCGTGGTTATAGCCCTTTGACCTATTAGATAGGATTTGTGGATGTTTGTAATTTATAATACGACCTGCGTGTCGTGCCTTTCTCTATTTCATTCAATATGTAATCCCTCCCCTATGTTCCCCTCGAATGTGAATCGAGGAATTCTATATCTTGTAAATAGTGTAGTTTATTTTATTGATGGTGATCAATGAAGATGGAGCATCGTGCCGGGATGAGGATGCCATTCACAAATTGGAGCCAAGGAAGGTGCTTGTGAAGTTACCTTAGGTTGACTCATAGGATTTTCTCATTGCCTTGAGAAAATCATTAGTATGGGCTATAACCATGTCACGTTTAATTATGTATGTTGATGCATGATTTATCTTATGTTTTAGTTTGATAATAGTATTACACATATATGTAGATATGTATACAACTATATGTAGTGGACATATTTTAAATTATCAAATTAATCATGAGATCAATAAATCCCTCTAAAATATTAAGTTTTAGATGCCTTCCAAAATAAAAGTACTCGTCAATAACTTCGATTGTACATGTGTGGGTTTGCCAAAGCAAAGCACTGTGGCAATCTTAGTAAGGCGCGAAAGGATAAAAGTGATATCCGTCATACTTTAATTGGGTACGACTTAACTAGGTTATCTCAATAGGATTGGGAACCTAGAGGCATGGGTTGGATTATAATTCATTTAATGAATTGAACAAAGTGTTGTTCGTCCAACTATCCAAGAATTATATGTGATATAATTGACAAAGTGTTGTCTACCTAAATAACCGAGTCTTGGGCGATTAGCCAAAGCTAACTCAAGATTAGGCGAAATATGGATCTTGGCCCACTAAAGGTTTCGAGGGTTGATAATTTTTCAAACAAAATAGTGGGAGTATCATTTAATATAAGACCATGTTAAATGATTAAATCATAAACTTATTTTGCATATTTATATTGTAGATATCCATGGCAACTAACAACGTTACTAGCACTTTATCACTGCGATCGGTCCTTGAGAAGGACAAATTAAATGGGACGAATTTCCTAGACTGGCATAGGAACTTGAGGATAGTCCTCAAACAAGAAAAGAAACAATATGTCCTAGAGGAACCCTTACCCGCTGAGGAACCTCCCCTAACGGCTACAAGAACCGAAAAGGATGCTTACAAGAAGCATCAGAGTGACGCACTTGATGTTGGGTGCCTCATGCTTGCCACCATGAACTCTGAGCTTCAGAAGCAACATGAGGAAATGGAGGCGTTCGATATGATCGAACACTTAAAGCAGTTGTACCAACAGCAAGCTAGACAAGAGAGGTATGACGTCTCTAAAGCGTTATTCCAGTGCAGGATGGTAGAAGGAAGCTTAGTTGGAACTCATGTGCTCAAGATGATTGGGTACATTGAGAATCTGGACAAGCTAGGTTTTCCATTGGACCAAGAGTTGGCCACCGATGTGATCTTGCAATCGTTGCCTGAAAGCTTCAGTCAATTTGTAGTAAATTACAATATGACTGACATGGAAAAGACTCTACCACAGTTGCTTGGTATGTTGAGAACATATGAAGCAAATACTAAGAAGACTAAGGCCACAAATGTCCTTATTGTGAATAAGGGCAAAGGAAGGGCCAAAGCTAAAGGCAACAAGAAAGCAAAGAAAGTCTTTGCTAAATCTAAGCCAAAGTCTTCTGCACTAAAGCCAAAGGGAGGGATAGCAAAGGAAGGGAACTGTTTCCATTGCGGTGAGACCGGCCATTGGAAAAGGAACTGCAAAGTATATCTGGAGGATCTAAAGAAAGGAAGTGTGACTTCCGCTTCAGGTATTTTTGTTATAGAAGTCAATTTATCTACTTCTTCATCATGGGTATTAGATACTGGATGTGGATCTCACATTTGTGTAAATGTGCAGGATCTCAAAAGGAGTAGGACATTGGCGAAAGGTGAAGTTGATCTCCGAGTTGGAAATGGAGCAAGAGTTGCTGCATTAGCTATAGGAGATTATCATTTAGCTTTACCTTCTGGTTTATCACTGATTTTGAAAGATTGTTATTTTGTGCCTTCTATTACTAAAAACATAATATCTATTTCTTGTTTGGACAAGTATGGTTTTTCATTTATAATAAAGGACAATTGTTGTTCTATTTATTTAAATGATATGTTTTATGCTAGTGCACAAATGGTGAATGGTCTTTATGTATTAAATCTTGATATGCCTATCTATAACATAAATACTAAAAGGATTAAAAATAATGATTGTAATCCGACTTATCTCTGGCACTGTCGCTTGGGCCACATAAACGAGAACCGCATATCTAACTTCATAAGGATGGAGTATTAGATTCATTTGATTTTGAATCATATGAAACATGCGAATCTTGTTTAATGGGCAAGATGACTAAAGCCCCTTTCAAGGGACATGTTGAAAGGGCAAATGTTTTATTGGGACTAATACATAGTGATGTATGTGGACCAATAAGTACACAAGCTAGAGGTGGTTTTCAATACTTCGTTACATTTACTGATGACATCAGTAGATATGGGTATGTGTACCTAATGAAACATAAACATGAAACCTTTGAAAAGTTCAAAGATTTCAAGAATGAAGTACAAAACCAACTTGGCAAAAGTATCAAAATCCTTCGATCAGATCGAGGAGGTGAATACTTAAGCCAAGAGTTTCATGACTATCTAAAGGAGTGTGGGATAGTCCCACAACTCACTCCTCTGTATACTCCACAATGGAATATCCGAGAGGAGAAATCGAACCTTGTTAGACATGGTTAGATCAATGATGAGTCATGCAGATCTTCCGATATCGTTTTGGGGACACGCTCTAGAAACAACAATTTTCTTACTGAACCGTGTTCCATCTAATCACTGAAAAAGACCCCATATGAGATATGGATTGGGAAGCGTCCTAGTATGTCTTTTATGAAGATTTGGGGTTGTGAGGCTTTCGTTAGACGTCACGCCACTAACAAACTTGGACCCAAATCTGATAAGTGTTTATTTGTGGGTATCTTAAGGAAACGAAAGGGTACTATTTCTATTATCCCACCGAGAACAAAGTAGTTGTTGCTCGGACTGGTGTATTTCTTGAAAGAGAATTTATTTCTAGAAAAACCAGTGGGAGAAAAATAGAACTTAGTGAAGTTCAACCACAAGAAAACACTGAATCTGAGATTGAGATGGAAACAGAGCAGGCACCACAAGCTGTTGTGGAAGAAGCACCTGCTCAAGAGACACAAGCCCAGCGTAGGTCTGTAAGAGAACACCGGGAGCCACAGAGATATGGATTTCTTGTGACTCAACAAGGTGACTTACTACTTATTGATGAGGATGAGCCGTCATCTTATCAACAAGCTATAATGGGCAATGATTCTGAGAAATGGCAAGAGGCCATGAAATCTGAGATGGAATCCATGTATGCAAACCAAGTATGGACTTTGGTTGATCCACCTGAAGGGGTACGACCCATAGGGTGCAAATGGATTTTCAAGAAAAAGACCGATATGGATGGTAACGTACAAACCTATAAAGGTCGGCTGGTTGCAAAAGGATTCAAACAAATTCATGGTATTGACTATGATGAAACCTTTTCACCAGTGGCCATGGTTAAATCCATTAGGATCTTACTTGCAATAACTGCATTTCATGATTATGAAATATGGCAGATGGATGTCAAAACAGCTTTCCTTAATGGAAATCTGCTCGAGGATGTGTACATGACACAGCCCGAGGGTTTTGTCGATCCAAAGGATGCTGGAAAGATATGCAAGCTACAACGATCCATTTATGGATTGAAGCAAGCTTCTCGGAGTTGGAATCTTCGTTTTGATGATGCAATCAAAGAGTTTGGTTTTATCAAAAATGAAGATGAACCTTGTGTCTACAAGAAGGTCAGTGGGAGCGTAATCATTTTCCTAGTGTTGTATGTAGATGACATACTTCTTATTGGAAATCATATCCCTGCATTGCAATCTGTAAAGATTTGGCTAGGGAACTGCTTTTCGATGAAAGACTTAGGAGAAGCCACCTGTGTATTAGGAATCAAGATCTATAGAGATAGATCGAGAAGGCTTCTTGGTCTAAGTCAAAGTACATACATAGACAAGGTGCTTAAAAGGTTTAGCATGCAAGAATCCAAGAAAGGATTCGTGCCTATGACACATGGTATTTATCTCTCGAAGGAACAGTGTCCTTCAACTCCAGATGAGAGACAACGCATGAGTAAGATTCCATACGCGTCAGCTATTGGATCTATCATGTATGCCATGATATGTACTCGTCCCGATGTATCGTATGCTTTGAGCATGACGAGCAGATATCAAGTTGATCCAGGTGAAGGTCACTGGATTGCTGTCAAGAATATCCTAAAGTACTTGAGAAGGACTAAGGATACATTCTTGATTTATGGAGGTGAGGAAGAGCTCAATGTAATGGGTTACACTGATGCAAGCTTCCAAACCGACAAAGATGATGTTCGATCGCAATCTGGATATGTGTATTGCCTGAATGGAGGTGCTGTGAGCTGGAAGAGTTCAAAGCAAGAAACAGTAGCCGATTCTACAACGGAAGCTGAGTATATTGCTGCCTCGGATGCAGCAAAGGAAGCTGTTTGGATGAGGAAGTTCATTTCTGAACTTGGAGTGGTGCCTAGCATTAAGATCCGATAGAACTCTATTGTGACAACAATGGAGCGATCGCATTGGCTAAGGAACCAAGATCTCACCAAAGATCCAAGCACATACTTAGACGTTTCCATTTCATTCGAGAAATCGTGGAAAGGGGAGATGTTAAAATATGCAAAGTACCAACAGATGATAATATATCTGACCCATTGACGAAGCCGCTGTCACAGCAGAAGCATGATCGTCATACAAGATCTCTAGGCATTAGGTATATGTCTGAGTGATCTTAGTGCAAGTGGGAGATTTGTTGGGATATGCCCTAAGACAAGTCATTAGATGATTGTTTAAGACATACAATGTTTATGGATTTATGAATGGCAATTCATTATTATATATTATTCTTTTAACTGTGCATTGTGAATTAATATATATGTTAATGTCCTTAGAATAATATTGTATTATTCGTAAAGATGTCCCTAGTCAAGTATTATCATGAATAGGGATAATGATAATACGTAGAGACTAGTATATGTTGATCGATGAATTGTTCATTGATATGAGATATCAAATCAACATATGGGTACATGTTAGAGAACGATGTACTGGACAGACCCACCATGAGAATGCAACATGGATAGTTATATGATCGTCATATGCAATTCTCATAGTGATAATAATGTATGTAATCCTTACGACTTGTGATCATCAGAGATCCCAACATAAGGAGTTATGTATCTTGATATCGTCAAACGTTACCCGTAACAGGGTAATCTATAAAGGCGACTATTGGATACACTACGAATTATGTAGAGGGATGTTGACTGATCGAGATAGGATTTGTCCCTCCTATATAACAGGAGATGTGTTTGGCCCTTGATCAAGTAAGAACTAAAATGCATGGCCATGCTCGAATGAGTCGATATGAGATATCGAGCTTATTCGTTTATTCTAGTTCTACTTGGGGATCAAGAAATAAAGATTGGATATACGAGTATGACTATTCCATGACTCGTGTTCAATCTAAACACAAAGGACAAAGGGATTAAGTTACATGATTAATATTATCACAAGTTCTAAAGGTTATGTCGAGTCATTGACATTCTTGTAATTTGGGTAGCATCGATGTGTTGCTAGATACCGCTCAATGCTTGCGACATAAAATGAGATTTTATGTCACTGCCAACATTACGAGATCCTATCGGGTCGCACAAAAGATTAAATCGATAAGGGAAATTAAATTCATTGGATGAATTAATTAATTAAGAAGAGTCTTAATTAAGTGATTAAAAGGTTTTAATTAAATCATGGGTTTGGGCCCATAAGACTTTAAGAAAGTCTTGAACCTTAATTAAAAGCCTTATAATATAAATAAGAGGTTTTGATTAATTGTTAATCATACTTTCATATCATTGTTTGATATCAAACCCTAGCCTCCACTTCAAGCTCCTCTCGGCCGCCTCTTCCTTCACTCCTCACGGCCGCCGTCGGTTGTGCTAGGGTTTTGGTTGGCCGTCGTTAATCGGTTTTGAACCGAGAGCTCGATTTTGGTTTAAGAACTTGTCTAGTAACTTGTTCTTAAATCCCCTTTCGATTTGATCGTGTGGATACCGTAGAGACGAAGGTGAAAACTTTCATTTGTGACTCGGAGTTCGTTGGACGTGCTGCTCCGTGGAATCTGCTTCAAACACGCTACAAGGGTGAGACACTTGTTATTACTTAATCCGATATGATAACCTATGTATAGATCCGGTGTTAGTAATCCTAAAAATTTTAATTCCGCTGCGTTGTATGCTCTATGGATTACTTACACCACCAACATTGAGGTCAGCAAAAAAATCATAACTTTCATTTAACTCAGGTATTGGTATAGGCAAATTCATTGCCGAAGATGAACTCAGTGATAGACGAACCGGGACGAGACCCCGACTACGACCCCGGCTACGACCAGCGCCGCTGGTAGATGAAGATGCCATTATTATATATAAATTGTAGATAGCACAATTGAGAGGAAAATATGAGATTGAAGTATAAAATTGTGAGGAGAAGAATGAAAAAATTCACATATTTATAGATTTAAAAAATATATATATATATTTTTTTACAAAAAATAAAATGGAACGTTGGCAACGACTTTATAGCCGTTGCCATGCTGAATATCTAACATTTTTTATTTTTTTATTTTTAAAATCTAACCGGTTTCGGTTCCGGAACCGGTAGCACCGGAACCGGTAGCACCGGAACCGGTGGTGCTACCGGTTTTGCTTAAAGGAACCGCCCCGGACCGGTTTGATACCGGTTCCGAGGCTGACTGGAACCGGTTAGTCCGGTTCCGATTTCGGACCGGACTAACCGGTCCGATTTTGGACCTGGTCCGGATCAACCTGGTCCGATAAGCACCCCTAGGCATAGGAGATGGATGGACTTGTTGAAGGACTACGATTGCGAGATAGAGTACCATCCAGGCAGGCTAACTTGACGGTTGATGCTTTGAGTCAGAAGGTGAAGAGGATGCCAATCACTTGTCGGCCTTATTGACTTGCTACTGCCAGTTGGGATATGATTTTGATGTGTCTGCATTGCCGGTACTTGTGTCGACATTGTTAGCAGAACCATATATTTTTGAGAGCATAAGAATGGCTCAAAAGACAGACGATGAAATACAAAGATGGATAACACTGGTCCTTCAAGGACAGCCATCAAAATTCAGGATGGCTGACGATGGTACGTTAAGGCTTGGTGATCGTTGGTTGGTCCCGAGTACGACCAAGTTACGCCAAGAGATCTTACAACGAGCTCATAGCAACAAATTTAGTATCCATCCGGGCGGTAAAGAAGATGTATAAAGACATGTGTGACCAGTTCTGGTGGAAGCAGATGCAGCGAGAAGTTATAGCATTTGTAAAGAGATGCTTGGTTTGTCTATAGGTGAAAGCGGAGAGGCAGAGACCCGGGGGTGAGTTGAAGAGCTTGAAATGCCTAAGTAGAAGTGGGAACACATATCTATGGATTTTGTGACCAATTTTCCAAGAACTGCATCAGGTTTTGATGCCATTTGGGTAATAGTGGACAGACTGACTAAAGTAGCCCACTTTATACCCTACAGTATGACCTTAACATACTTGAAGATGGCCCAGCTGTACATCCATGATATAGTGAGATTGCACGAGGTACTGGTTTCTACTGTATCTGTTCGAAATCCACGATTTACTTCTCACTTTTGGGATGGTCTTCAGTCAGCCTTGGGAACTGAGGTGAGGTTGAGCACCGCATACCATCCCCAAACAGATGGCTAGACAGAGCGTACTATACAGACTCTCGAAGATATATTGCGGGCTTGTGTACTAGAGTTTGACACTACGTGGCAGGTTTCGGTAACCTTGGTGGAGTTTTCCTACAATAACAGCTGTGAGGAAGCATTCAGATGGCTCTGTTCGAAGCCTTATATGGTCGACGTTGTAGATCGCCACTGTATTTGGATGACCTAGATCGTAAATTGGTCAGAGGACCGGAGTTGATCCGGGAAATGGAACAGAAAGTGAAAGTGTTTCGACAGAGAATGAAAGCAGCGCAAGATAGGCATGCCACTTATGCTAATAAACAGTGACGACCGTTGGAATTCCAATTGGGGGACAAAGTATTTTTGAAAATCTCACCTTTTCGGGGTGTTGTACGGTTTGGAATGAGAGGGAAATTGTCATCGAGGTATGTTGGTCCTTATGAGATCTTGGAGCGTGTTGGCACCTTGGCTTACCGTCTGGCTTTGCCACGGTCATTATCTGACATCTATGATATGTTTCAAGTGTCGATGTTGAGGAAGTATGACCCGTATGCGCCTCATGTTTTGCAGCCTTCAGAAGTACAGTTAGACTCTGAAGTGTCTTATGTTGAGCGGTCGGTTAAAATTCTGGATCGAGCTGGTCGTAGACTTCGGAACAAAGTGATACCGATGGTTAAAGTTCAATGGGATCGTAGGGGTGTCGAGGAAGCCACACGGAAGACGGAGTGACATATGATGCAACATTACCCGAAACTGTTTTCTAGTATGTGAATTTATGTTTTGAATTGGCTATGGTAAGCGTATGCTATTTCGAGGTCGAAATTTTTTTAGTAGGGGGAGTAATGTGATATTCTTGAATAATCATGTGCTTTATGACTTGTTAATGATGATTACGAGGTGATTACAAGATTGTAAATATATATGGTCTGTTGGGATATGCCCTAAGACAACTCATTAGATGATTGTTTATGACATACAATGTATTATGGTTTTATTAATGGCAATTCATTATTATATATTATTCGAGTATTTGTGTAATATGAATTAATATATAAGTTAATGTCCTTAGAATAATATTGTATTGTTCTTAAAGATTGTCCCTAGGCAAGTATTATCATGAATCGGGATAATGATAATGCTTTGAGACTGGTATGTTTTGATTGATGAAATGCATGGATATGAGATATCGAATCAACACATGGGTACATGTTAGAGAACAATGTACTGGACAGACCCACCATGAGAATGCTACATGGATAGTTATATGAGTGTCATAAGCAATTCTCATAGTGAGAATAGTGTATGTAATCCTTACGACTTGAGATCATCTGAGATCCCAACATAAGGAGTTATGTATTGTCAAACGTTACCTTTAACAGGGTAAACTATAAAGACAACTATTGGATATACTACGAATTATGTAGAGGGATGTTGACTGATCAAGATAGGATTTGTCCCTCCTATATAACAGGAGAAGTATTTGGGCCCTTGATCAAGTGAGACTAAAATGCATGGCCATGCTCGAATGAGTCGATATGTGATATCGAGCTTATTCGTTTATTCTAGTTCTACTTGGGGATCAGGAAATAAAAGATTGAATATACGAGTATGACTATTCCATGACTCGTGTTCAATCTAAACACATTGGACAAAGGGATTAAGTTACATGGTTAATATTATCACAGTCCTTAGGTTATGTCAAGTCAATGACATTCTTGTAATTTGGGTAGCCTTGATGTGTTGCTAGATACCGCTCATTGCTTGTGACATAAAATTAGATTTTATGTCGCTGCCAACATTGCAAGATCATATCGGGTCGCACAAAAGATTAAATCAATAAAGGGAGATAAAATTCATTGGATGAATTAATTAATTAAGAAGAGTCTTAATTACAAATATTAGATATATGGATTTAATTAAGATATTGAGTTTGGGTCAATGAGGCTTCTTGAAAGCCTTTTAATTAAATCTAATATATAATAAACTAATAAGATTTTGAGAAGGATTAAGAGTTAATTATTCAAAAACCTAGTAGCCACCAAATACAAGCTCTCGGCCGCCACCACTCTTCTACAACCTCACGGCCGTCGCCGCCGTGAATAGTGGTGGTTTGTTCGTGACTCGTGGTGTTGCAACGAGGAATCTGCTTCAAACACGCTACAAGGGTATGATTCTATTCAATCTCGATATGATTACTTTGTATAGGTCCATGGTAGGAATTCAGTTTTTATTTTTCGCTGCGTATTGCTTGATTGGATTCCTAACAGTGGTATCAGAGTCGTGTACAAAGCTCAGCTCTGAAATATATGATTGATTGTTTAATCATGTTTTGAATATTTTGCATGCTTTGAAACTGTATGATTCATATATGATATGTGATAATCGATTTTGTGGAAATCATCGCAATATTATATATGATATAATTGACGGATTGATGTATACGATACATATTTACACAAAATCGAGCCATTGGCTCGTATGAACTCTCGGCCGCCGCATGCAAGCTAGGGTCTCAGACCCTTGGCTCGAGCATGGGCCGAGCCCCCGCATGAGGGCTAGGGTTTCGAACCCTTGGCTCCATGGCTCTCGGCCGCCGCGGCTTTTGTGGCTAGGGTCTCGAGTAGGTCAAGCCGCCACCGCACATGGCTAGGTTTTCGAACCCTAGTCTCGTGCATGGTTGGGCAGCCATTGGTCCGTGACATGGGTGCAACCTTGGGCTTGCTAGGGTTAGCAAGTCCATGGCTTGAAACACGCCGAGTATCCGTGGCATGTGATGTCCCGAGCGTACGATAATTTTCATAAAATTTTATTTTACAGTTTTTAATTAGAATTAAATTTTAAAATGTTTAGAATTTAATTCATTAATTGTTAAAGCATGTTTTATGTGTTGTTTGAGCATGGTGCATGGTTATAGCCATATGACCTATTAGATAGGATTTTGTGAATGTTTGTAATTTATTACGGCCTGCGTGTCGTACCTTCTCTATTTTTCCTAAATGTTATTCCTCTCCTATGTTCCCCTCGAATGTTACTCAAGGAATTCTCTATATCATGTAATTGTTATATAGTATAGTTTATTTTGTTGATGGAGATCAATGAAGATGGACCAAGGTGCCGGGATGAGGAGGCCATTCACAAAAGGGAGCCAAAGAGGTGCTTGGAGAAGTTACCTTAGGTTGACCTTTTAGGATTTTCTCATTGACTTGAGAAAATCTTTAGTAGGGGCTATAACCATGTCACGTATAATTTAAGTTGATGTATGTGATGCATGCTTATCTTATAATGTTTATATTGATGATTGTTACACATATATGTAGATATGTATATGCGTATATGTACCAGACATATTTTAATTATCAATAAAATCATGAGATCAATAAATCCCTCTAATAATTTTAAGTTTTAGATGCCTTCCAAAATTAAAAGTACTCGTCAAGACTTCGATTGAACATGTGTGGGTTTGCCAAAGCAAAGCACCGTGACAATCTTGGTAAGGCGCGAAAGGATAAAAGTGATATCCGTTTTACTTTAAATTTGGGTCCGAGTTAACTAGGTTATCTCAATAGGATTGGGAACCTAGAGGCATGGGGTTGGATAATAATTCATTAGATGAATTTGAACAAAGTGTTGTTCGTCCAACCATCCAAGAATTACCTGTGATGTAATTGACAAAGTGTTGTCTACCTTAAATAACCGAGTCTTGGGTGATTAGCCAAAGCTCACTCAGGATTAGGTAAAATATGGATTTTGGCCCACTAAGGTTTCGAGGGTTGATAATTTTAAACAAAATAGTGGGAGTATCATTTAATATAAGACCTTATTAAATGATTAAAATAGCAAACTTATTTTGCATATTTATATTGTAGATATCCATGGCATCAAACAACGTAACTAGCACACTGTCATTGTGATCGGTCCTTGAGAAGGAAAAACTGAATGGGACTAATTTCCTAGACTGGTATAGGAATTTGAGGATTGTCCTGAAACAAGAGAAAAAGGAATATGTCCTAGAGGAACCCTTACCTGCTGAGGAACCTCCCGTGACGGCCGCTAAAGCCGATAATGATGCTTACAAGAAGCATCAAAATGACGCACTTGATGTTGGTTGCCTTATGCTTGCCACCATGAACTCTGAGCTTCAGAAGCAACATGAGGAAATGGAGGCGTTCGATATGATCGAGCACTTAAAGCAACTCTATCAACAACAAGCAAGACAAGAGAGGTATGACGTCTCTAAAGCGTTAATCCAGTGCAGGATGGTAGAAGGAAGCCTTGTTGGAACTCATGTAGTGAAGATGATTGGGTACATTGAGAATCTTGAAAAGCTGAGTTTTTCATTGGACCAAGAGTTGGCCACTGACGTAATCTTGCAATCGTTGCCTGATAGCTATAGTCAATTTGTCTTGAATTATGATATGATTGAAATCGAAAAGACTCTACCGCAGTTGCTTGGTATGTTGAGAACATATGAAGCGAACACAAAGAAGTCTAAAACCCACTAATGTTCTTATTGTGAATAAGAGCAAGGGAAAGGCTAAAGCAAAAGGCTTTAAGAAGAACAAGAAAGTTTTTGTTAAATCTAAGCCTCATGCATCTATCTACACTTAAGCCAAAGAGAGGAGTGGCTAAGGAAGGGAACTGCTTCCATTGCGGTGAGACCGGACATTGGAAAAGGAACTGCAAATTATATCTGGAAGATCTTAAGAAGACGAAGGGAAGTGTGACTTCCACTTCAGGTATTTTTGTTATAGAAGTCAATTTATCTACTTCTTCATCATGGGTATTAGATACTGGATGTGGTTCTCACATTTGTGTTAATGTGCAGGATCTCAAAAGGAGTAGGATATTGGCAAAAGGCGAGGTTGATCTCCGAGTGGGAAATGGAGCAAGAGTTGCTGCATTAGCTATAGGAGATTACTCTTTAACTTTGCCTTCTGGTTTATTATTGGATTTAAAAGACTGTTATTTTGTGTCTTCTATCACGAGAAACCTCAATTTCTTGTTTGGACAAGGTTGGGTTTTCACTTATTATAAAGGACAAGTGTTGCTCCATTTATTTGAATGATATGTTTTATGCTAGTGCACAATTGATTAATGGTCTTTATGTATTAAATCATGATATGCATGTCTATACATAAATACTAAAAGGATTAAGAATAATGATTCTAATCCAACTTATCTCTGGCATTGTCGCTTGGGCCATATAAACGTGAATCACTTATCAAAACTTCATAAGGATGGAGTATTAGATTCATTTGATTTTGAATCATATGAAACATGTGAATCTTGTTTAATGGGCAAGATGACAAAAGCCCCTTTCAAGGGACATGTTGAAAGGACAAATGATTTATTGAGTCTCGTACATAGTGATTTATGTGGACCAATAAACACACAAGCTAGAGGTGGTTTTCAATACTTCGTTACATTTACTGATGACTTCAGTAGATATGGGTATGTGTACCTAATGAAACATAAACATGAAACCTTTGAAAAGTTCAAAGATTTCAAGAATGAAGTACAAAACCAACTTGGCAAAAGTATCAAAATCCTCTGATCAGATCGAGGAGGAGAATACCTAAGCCAAGAGTTTCATGACTATCTAAAGGAGTGTGGGATAGTCCCACAACTCACACCTCCATATACTCCACAATGGAATGGTGTATCCGAAAGGAGGAATCGAACTTTGTTGGACATGGTTCGATCAATGATGAGTCATGCAGATCTTCCGATTTCCTTTTGGGGACATGCTTTAGAAACAGCAATATTCATACTGAACCGTGTTCCATCTAAATCAGTTGAAAAGACACCATATGAGATATGGACTAGGAAACATCCTAGTATGTCTTTTATGAAGATTTGGGGTTGTGAGGCTTACGTGAGACGTCATGCCTCCAATAAACTTGGACCCAAATCTGATAAGTGTTTATTTGTGAGGTATCCTAAGGAAACGAAAGGATACTATTTCTATTATCCCACCGAGAACAAATTAGTTGTTGCTCGGACTGGTGTCTTTCTTGAAAGAGAATTTATTTCGAGAAGAACCAGCTGGAGACAAATAGAACTTAGTGAAGTTCAACCACAAGAAAATATTGAACATGATATTGAGATGGAAACATAGCAGACACCACAAGTTGTTGTGGATGAAATGCCTGCTCAAGAGACACAAGTCCAGCGTAGGTCTGTAAGAGAACACCGTGAGCCACAGAGATATGGATTTCTTGTGACTCAACAAGGTGACTTACTACTTATTGATGAGGATGAGCCGTCGTCTTATCAAGACGCTATAATGGGCCCTGATTCTGAGATGGAATCCATGTATGCAAACCAAGTATGGACTTTGGTTGACCCGCCTGAAGGGGTAAGACCCATAGGGTGCAAATGGATTTTCAAGAAAAAGACCGACATGGATGGTAATGTATAAACCTTTAAAGGTCGACTGGTTGCTAAAGGTTTCAAACAAATTCATGGTATTGACTATGATGAAACTTTTTCACCAGTTGCCATGGTTAAATCCATTAGGATCTTACTTACAATAGTTGCATTTCATGATTATGAAATCTGGCATATGGATGTCAAAACAGCTTTCCTTAATGGAAATTTACTTGAGGATGTGGACATGACACAGCCCGAGGGTTTTGTCGATCCAAAGGATGCTGGAAAGATATGCAAGCTACAACGATCCATTTATGGATTGAATCAAGCTTCTTGGAGTTGGAATCTTTGTTTTGATGATGCAGACAAAGAGTTTGGTTTCATCAAAAACGTAGATGAACCTTGTGTCTACAAGAAGGTCAGTGCGAGCATAATTATCTTCCTAGTATTGTATGTAGATGACATACTTCTCATTGGGAATGATATCCCTGCCTTACAATCTGTAAAGATTTGGCTAGGGAATTGCTTTTCTATGAAAGATTTGGGTGAAGCCACATATGTATTAGGTATCAAGATCTATAGAGATAGATCAAGAAGATTACTTGGCCTAAGTCCAAAAACATACATAGACAAAGTGCTAAAACGGTTTAGCATGCAAGAATCAAAGAAAGGATTCGTGCCTATGACACATGGGGTACATCTCTCGAATGATCAGTGTCCTTCAACACCAGATGAGAGACAACGCATGAGTAAGATTCCATATGCACCAGCTATTGGATCTATCATGTATGCCATGATATGTACTCGTCCCGATGTCTCGTATGCTCTGAGCATGACGAGCAGATATCAGGTTGATCCAGGTGAATGTCACTGGATTGCTGTCAAGAATATCCTGAAGTACTTGAGAAGAACTAAGGATACATTCTTGATTTATGGAGGTGAGGAAGAGCTCAATATAATGGGTTACACTGATGCAAGCTTCCAAACCGACAAAGATGATATCCGATCGCAATCACGATATGTGTTTTGCCTAAATGGAGGTGCTGTGAGCTGGAAGAGTTCAAAGCAAGAGACAGTAGCCGATTCTCCAACTGAAGCTGAATACATCACTACCTCAGATGCAGCAAAGGAAGCTGTTTGGATCAAGAAGCTCAATTATGAACTTGGGGTGATGCCTAGCATACTAGATCCGATTGAACTCTATTGTGACAACAATGGAGCCATCGCATTGGCTAAGGAACCTAGATCTCACCAGAGATCCAAGCACATACGTTGGTGCTTTCATTTCATTCGAGAAATCGTTGAAAGAGGATATGTAAAAATATGTAAATTACCAACTGATGATAATGTATCTGACCCACTGACGAAGCCACTGTCACAGCAGAAGCATGATCGTCATACTAGATCTCTAGGCATTAAGTACATGTCTGATTGGTCTTATTGCAAGTGTGAGATTTGTTGGAATATGCCCTAAGACAACTCATTAGATTATTGTTTATGACATACAATGTATTATGGTTTTATTAATGGCAATTCATTATTATATATTATTTGAGTATCTGTGTAATATGAATTAATATATAAGTTAATGTCCTTAGAATAATATTGTATTGTTCTTAAAGATTGTCCCTAGTCAAGTATTATCATGAATCGGGATAATGATAATGCATTGAGACTAGTATGTTTTGATTGATGAAATGTTCATGGATATGAGATAACGAATCAACACATGGGTATATGTAGAGAACAATGTACTAGACAGACCCACCATGAGAATGCTACATGGATAGTTATATGAGTGTCATAAGCAATTCTCATAGTGAGAATAGTGTATGTAATCCTTACGACTTGAAATCATCTGAGATCCCAACATAAGGAGTTATGTATTGTCAAACGTTACCTTTAACAGGGTAAACTATAAAGACAACTATTGGATATACTACGAATTATGTAGAGGGATGTTGATTGATCAAGATAGGATTTGTCCCTCCTATATAACAGGAGAAGTGTTTGGGCCCTTGATCAAGTGAGACTAAAATGCATGGCCATGCTCGAATGAGTCGATATGTGATATCGAGCTTATTCGTTTATTCTAGTTCTACTTGGGGATCAGGAAATAAAAGATTGAATATACGAGTATCACTATTACATGACTCGTGTTCAATCTAAACACATTGGACAAAGGGATTAAGTTACATGGTTAATATTATCACAGTCCTTAGGTTATGTCGAGTCAATGACATTCTTGTAATTTGGGTAGCCTTGATGTGTTGCTAGATACCGCTCATTGCTTGTGACATAAAATTAGATTTTATGTCGCTGCCAACATTGCAAGATCCTACTGGGTCGCACAAAAGATTAAATCAATAAAGGGAGATAAAATTCATTGGATGAATTAATTAATTAAGAAGAGTCTTAATTACAAATATTAGATATATAGATTTAATTAAATCTAATATATAATAAACTAATAAGGTTTTGAGAAGGATTAAGAGTTAATTATTCAAAAACCTAGTAGCCACCAAATACAAGCTCTCGGCCGCCGCCACTCTCCTACAACCTCACGGTCGCCGCCGCCGTGATAGTGGTGGTTTTATAGCCGTCGTTGATCGGTTTCAAACCGTGAGTTTTGTTTCGGTTTAAGAACGAGTCTAGCAACTTGTTCTTGAACGCCCTTTTCGATTTGATCGTGTTGATACCTTAGAGACAAAGGTACAAATCTTTGTTCGTGACTCGTGGTGTTGCAACGAGGAATCTGCTTCAAACACGCTACAAAGGGTATGATTATATTCAATCTCGATATGATTACTTTGTATAGGTCCATGGTAGGAATCCAGTTTTTATTTTTCGCTGCGTATTGCTTGATTGGATTCCTAACAGTGGTATCAGAGTCGTGTACAAAGCTCAGATCGGAAATATATGATTGATTGTTTAATCATGTTTTGAATCTTTTGCATGCTTTGAAACTGTATGATTCATATATGATATGTGATAATCGATTTTGTGGAAATCATCGCAATATTATATATGATATAATTGACGGATTGATGTATACGATACATATTTATCGAGCCATTGGCTCGTATGAACTCTCGGCCGCCGCATGCAAGCTAGGGTCTCGGACCCTTGGCTCGAGCATGGGCCGAGCCCCCGCATGAGGGCTAGGGTTTCGAACCCTTGGCTCCATGGCTCTCGGCCGCCGCCGCTTTTGTGGCTATCGAACCCTTTGGCTCGAGTAGGTCAAGCTGCCGCCGCACATGGCTAGGTTTTCGAACCCTAGTCTCGTGCATGGTTGGGCCGCCCTTGGTCCGTGACATGGCTGCAATCGTGGGCTTGCTAGGGTTAGCAAGTCCATGGCTTGAAACGCGCCGAGTATCCGTGGCATGTGATGTCCCGAGCGTACGATAATTTTCATAAAATTTTATTTCACAGTTTTTAATTAGAATTAAATTTTAAAATGTTTAGAATTTAATTCATTAATTGTTATAGCATGTTTTATGTGTTCTTTGAGCATGGTGCATGGTTATAGCCCTATGACCTGTTAGATAGGATTTTGTGAATGTTTATAATTTATTACTGCCTGTGTGTCGTACCTTCTCTATTTTTCCTAAATGTTATCCCTCCCATATGTTCCCCTCGAAGGTAACTCGTGGAATTCTCTATATCATGTAATTGTTATATAGTATAGTTTATTTTGTTGATGGAGATCAATGAAGATGGACCAAGGTGCCGGGATGAGGAGGCCATTCACAAAAGGGAGCCAAAGAGGTGCTTGGAGGATTTTCAGGACTGGGCTCTCTACTAGGGATGTCTGCCGTGGGACTTGCAGAGGAGATGGTATCAGAAGCAGCAATGACTGTCTTTCGGAGAGCAGGAGGAGCTCCTTTTCTGGTTCTGGACTTCTTAGGAGGAGGAGGGGGAGGAGATGACTCAGCGGATTCAGATATGGTTTGTTCAGAATCACTTATAACTTGAGTCGATCGGTGCTTCGTCAAACCAACCTCTCTGCCACTCCGCTGCCTGTGTATCTGAAGATACTTAGCAGTGATAAGTCTGCCTGGATGAAGATCGGAGGAAGCCCCTGCCTGAATGCTTTTGCTTTCAAAGATGCTGCTGAGAGGTAGGGCAAAACCAGATTGACCCTTGCCTGAAGTGATGAGTCCAGTGAGGATCTGAAACAAAACTACTGACCAGTTGATTTCGAGTCCTTTGAAGATGGCGCTCATGACGTCAAACTTCTCAGGGGTGATGATGTCAAAAGAGCCAGCTTTGTATAGCAGCCCCTTAGAAATAACATCGGCCAGTTGCCGGAAATGACTCTTCATCAGCACCTTCTTGAATGGAGGACGCCGGAGACGATCATTTGAGTCGGGGAAGGTGATTCGCTTTTCTTCCCTGACATCCACTGGAACGGTGGAGAAATCTATAAGTCCAGTGGCAGGAAGACAAAGGGGCGTGCTGAATTCCTGTTGAGTGATGGTAATAGGTTGTCCAGAAACAGAGGCCACCACAGAATCATTTCAACTTTGGCGGTGGCGAAGAATTCATGTAAGGCGGCTTTGTAGAAAGTCGGAGCCTGGCTGAGAATCACTAAAAGTCCCGATGTATCCAATTTTTGAAAGACTTCCTTTGTTTCGTCATCAGAGGATGTGGAGATGGAATCGAAATCCACATGAACAGCATTAGTGATGAAACTTGGCTGAGTATTCTTCGACATTTATGATGAATATGCGGAGAAGCAGCAACAATCCTGTTGAAAAAAAAATTCTGGGAGGGAAGTTAACGCAGTAAATTTTTTTGGAAAAGATAAAGAGTAAAAACCAAAGTAATGGCGGTTAAAAGGAGAAGTATATGTAACGTCGTACTGTAGATGAGCGGACACATGGTTACGTGGCGATCATCTAACGATTTAAAGATTTTAAAAAATAATTAAAAGGACAGGATTTGGGCGGGATTCAATTTATTTTTATAACAAAAAGATGGATTTGAATTCCGATGTTCCAGTAGGTTAATAGGTATCGAAGGTTATTTTAGTCAAAGCATACTTGGTAAAGTCTGCTGGTATGTAGGGTCCGACTGGTAAGGATCATCTACTGGTATGTAGAGTCCTACTGGTACGTATACACCTACTGCAGCAGACCATTGTTTTACCAGCTGAGCTTAAATAACCATGATAAAATTGTAACTGAAATTCCCCCTTAATTTATGCGAATAAACTAAGTAATTCCCACTGAATTCATTATCAAAAAAAATATTAAGGATTGATTTCGATTAAACCAAGAATATTTCGAAAGTAGGAAAACTTAGCGTCCGGTAGGGGTTTTGTGAAAATGTCTGTTGCCTGTTGTTCGGTAGAAATATACTCCAGCCGAATTTCTTTCTTCATAACATGATCTCTGATAAAATGATGACGGATGTCAATGTGTTTAGTGCGAGTATGAAGAACTGGGTTGTATGTAATAGCTATTGCAGACGTGTTATCACAAAATATGGGTGCCTCCGTGGATTCAATTCCATAATCTCTCAGTTATTGTTGAATCCAGAGCAGTTGAGCACAGCAGCTTCCAGCAGCAAGGTATTCTGCCTCTGCAGTAGAAGTTGCTATGGATGTCTGCTTCTTGCAACCCCATGATATCAATCGATCACCAAGAAATTTACAATATCCACTGGTGCTTTTTCTGTCAATTTTGCATCCAGCGTAGTCAGCATCTGAATATCCAATAAGGTTAAAAGTTGAGTCTCTTGGATACCATAGACCGACATTCTCAGTGCCTTTCAGATATTGAGGATTCTTTTGACAGCAGTGAAGTGCGACTGCTGGGATTTGTTTGAAACCGGGCGCACATACAAACTGCGAACATTATATCTGGTCGACTGGTATTCCTGAATTATCCACATCGGGTTTGGCAGATGAGCTCATTGGTGTAAGGACCCCAAATACTTAACCCTTGATTAGTGTATTAATCATTTTGTGTGGCACATACTTTCCATAAAATCATTCGGGAACTCCGATGGTAATATACCATTGAATGGCAATTACAAGTTTTCTTTAACATACCATGTTAAAAGTTTACCATCCTAACAACAAGAGACTCATAGAGTTCGCCCATTACACCACTTTTTACATTGTGGACTTTTATAAAAATTTGGGCAGAGTCTCCCCATAAATAGAGCTATCCCGAAATAAAAGTACAACACACAACATAATTCCCGGCCAGGGAAACATAATACTCATCAGAATACATCAATATCAAGTAAATTCCCAGCCAGGGATAACACCACACATATGGCAACAAAAGTGGGTTTCAACACCCACATACACTAATGACTCTCATAACCTTTAGCAATTCTACCTCTAATTGCATGTAACATAGAATGAGAGAGAGAAAGGCTCATGCATTTATATACAACCCATGTACAAGTATAATCGTGCTCACATGCGAGCAGCATGAATATGTGTGTAACCATCATGGGTATATATGTACATAAAGGTACTCTATACGATACCGTGCTCCATCAAGCCCTGGTACCACGATCCTGGGAGTACATCCAATCAACAGCTCGAGCTCATCTCCAAAGCCATCGATGTACCTGTTCACCTGTCCCAACAGAGACAGCCCCCAACGGGGTGAGCATACCAATTCCACAATTTCATAATCATAATGACATAATACATAATTTACGAAAATGTAAATATTGTGGAACATATGTGACACTTCCTGGATGGTATCATCATCATCCTAGCGTACCCCTGTAATAACCCTGTTCTCAAAACAGATAAATCATCAAATCTTGAATATGCAGTTAATCATCATATTGGTTAACCCTAACCAGTTTCGAATTAACAACATTTCATAACATCTTTCTTTATCTAGCAATTATCGTAATTCTAGATATCATATTGGGACTTCCTTAACTTCCGATACTAGTTAATCACTTCTCTGATTAACTACGTCTCTGTTCCTATTCATTACCAATAGGGAATAAAATACAGATATCCTAGATATCTAATCAGCACCACATTTTCATTTCTTACTTCAAAGTAGCGTCATACTACTGGTGTTCGCTCCGTAGCGACCACACCCATCGTTTGCTCGCTTCATAGCGGCACCAAGCATTTCACCATGTGATTCAACATAACGTAACCAAGTCACGGTGCCATCATAGTAAAGCATTTCATGTATTTTAAATCATGCATCATACTTGTAAAACATCATTTAAGTTATGCTCGTACGCTAAACGTACCTTAAATCCTCGAAGTCCGAGCCAAACCTTGCTCGAGTTCCATGCCCCGAGGAATGATGTGCCAATCGAAAATCGGAAGGAAAATCGACCAAAATCGACAAACCCTAGAATTTGGGGATCGCCGCTCTTCTGTAAAATCCGAACTCAAACCGCGATGAAACTTCGAATTGACGGAGGGGAAAGGTGCGTCTCGTCGAGACGAAGCCGGTGATAGGTTGCACGCGCCGAACGACGGCCGGACGGCGGCGGCCGCGGCGTTTTCGTGCGTGGGGGAACTGTAGCAGGCGGGTTTCGGCGGGGAGAGAGAGAAGGAGGGAAGGTGGGGCTGAAATGAAATTTTTAATAAAAATCTCGGGTTCAACTTGTATTTATAGCAAAATACCCCGAAATACTAATAGCCCCACAAATACATCATGATTCATTAAAAATCATCTGTTTTCAAAAATTCTCTCTCTAACTCAAAAACCCCCTACCGGTGCCCACACCAAGCACCCGAGATCCCGAGACACATTAAAAACCCAACTTACAGGTTTTCACCGAAATGAGAATACAATCTCAACCTCGAGATCCAACGATCCCAATTACTCAAATAGACGAGCCCAGAAGGCCCAACACCGCGATTAAACTCCAAATCGCTACGTAAAACATCTTTAGGGGTTATTAACACTCTGGGATTAACATCTCCAATCCCAGGTCATCACAATATCCCCCACTAAAAGAATTTCGTCCTCGAAATTAGTACCGGTGTATCACATAACACCCAGGCTACACAACAACATGAAGCCATAACCTCGATTCTTGACCATATCAGAATCGTCTTAATAAACGCGAGGATACTTACCTCACATCAACTCTGAAACAGAGCGACTTACCCAAAACCAATATATCACCCAAGAGGCAAACGTACCTCGATGCGGGTCATCCCAAAAGTCAGTCCCTCATGACTGCAAAACAACCGATACTTACGACTGTAGATCGGACAATCATCCTTCGTTCTAATACAACCAGTAAGGACGCATCCTGAATGACACCTCAACCGTGGGGACGTTGACCTCGTGTCAACCCTGAAGTGGAATAGACTTCCAAATCCATCATAACGTCAAAAAGCGTCAGCGCAACCCACGCTAACAATCCAAAAGCAGTTAGTCAACTGAAACTGCGAGGATCCGAATCGCTCCCGATTCCATCGTAGATATCATTCAATGACATCTCCTATCATGACTCACGATGTCTAACATACATCGTTACGAGGGAAACACTAGTATTCCACGGTGTACACACACCAAACCTGGTTTCCACTCTCAAACCTCCTCTGTCGAAGGAGCAGTCGCATCATTGCAACTCAAATTGGGCAACTCACGGCCACAGATTCACACAAAAGATATCTCATAAGATGTCCACCTCTGGATATCCCAAGAACCACATCCTGGTCATAAACAAACAATCGAGACTCCTCAGAGTTTCAAACTTGAAAGGACATGCAATAAACCCATTGCATCCCAAATACATGGATTCCCAGATCGAATCAACGACGACTTGATGACTCTCTTGTTGGTACTCCAACATCATGAGCTGTCACAGACAAGTCTCACCAAGATTAAACATAACGTATACACGTTTCAGTGAGGCATGCACAACCTCAACCTCGATGACATGGTGACTACTAGAGTCCACCACAATCCACATCGTATCACCTTACGATTTGCCACACTTGGTTCCTACGAGCAGTATAACGGCTCTAACAAGCCCCTCTTGGTGCTGCACACACACGACAGACAAACTAGTCGCTGCCTCTCTAGGTTCACCTCAAACCTACCAATAAGATGGACGTTTCCGCACGGCATACCATACTGTGGGAAGAAAATCAATAGAGTAGTGGGTCTTTACCCAACATTCCTCTAATGCCTATACACCATGGACACTCCAATGTCCCTGTTTCATAGCCATGCATATAGTCATTAATTCTTGACATGAATGATTAAAATCATCATCTTATAATTATCACCATCTTATAACATCTTCATCATATGAGTATCATCATTTCATAAATATCATCATCTTATAACATCATCATCACATAAGCATCGTCATCTTATAGCATCATCATCTTATACATCATCATCTTATAAGCATCGTCATCTTATAGCATCATCATCTTATAGCATCATCATCTTATACATCATCATCATATAAGCATCATCATCTTATACATCATCTTATACATCATCATCTTATACATCATCATCATCTAAGCATCATCATCTTATACATCATCATCTTATACATCATCATCATATAACATCATCATCTTATAAGCATCGTCATCTTATACATCATCATCATATAAGCATCATCATCTTATAGCATCATCATCTTATACATCATCATCTTATACATCATCATCATATAAGCATCATCATCTTATACATCATCATCTTATAGCTATAACAGTAAATGTACGAAATCATAGCTGAGTAAGCTTGCTGGTTATTCATTAACTTCTTTTCATTTTCCCTGGTTCATATTCATGCACATGGGCATCTTACCCTGTGGCATCTTACCACATAATAACATCGTATGGCCTCTTACCATATGGGCATCTTACCCCGTGGCGTCTTACCACGCATAATAACATTGTATGGCCTCTTACCATATGGGCATCTTACCCCGTGGCGTCTTACCACACATAATAACATTGTATGGCCTCTTACCATATGGGCATCTTACCCCGTGGCGTCTTACCACATAATAATATCGTATGGTCTCTTACCATATGGGCATCTTACCCTGTGGCGTCTTACCACATAATAACATCGTATGGTCTCTTACCATATGGGCATCTTACCCTGTGGCGTCTTACCACATAATAACATCGTATGGTCTCTTACCATATGGGCATCTTACACTGTGGCGTCTTACCACATAATAACATCGTATGGTCTCTTACCATATGGGCATCTTACCCTGTGGCGTCTTACCACATAATAACATCGTATGGTCTCTCACCATATGGACATCTTACCCTGTGGCGTCTTACCACATAATAACATCGTATGGTCTCTTACCATATGGGCATCTTACCATGTGGCGTCTTACCACATAATAACATCGTATGGTCTCTTACCATATGGGCATCTTACCCTGTGGCGTCTTACCACATAATAACATCGTATGGTCTCTTACCATATGGGCATCTTACCCTGTGGCGTCTTACCACATAATAACATCGTATGGTCTCTTACCATATGGGCATCTTACCCTGTGGCGTCTTACCACATAATAACATCGTATGGTCTCTTATCATATGGGCATCTTACCCTGTGGCGTCTTACCACATAATAACATCGTATGGTCTCTTACCATATGGGCATCTTACCCTGTGGCGTCTTACCACATAATAACATTGTATGGTCTCTTACCATATGGGCATCTTACCCTGTGGCGTCTTACCACATAATAACATTGTATGGTCTCTTACCATATGGGCATCTTACCCTGTGGCGTCTTACCGCATAATAACATCGTATGGTCTCTTACCATATGGGCATCTTACCCTGTGGCGTCTTACCACATAATAACATTGTATGGTCTCTTACCATATGGGCATCTTACCCTGTGGCGTCTTACCACATAATAACATCGTATGGTCTCTTACCATATGGGCATCTTACCCTGTGGCGTCTTACCACATAATAACATCGTATGGTCTCTTACCATATGGGCATCTTACCCTGTGGCGTCTTACCACATAATAACATTGTATGGTCTCTTACCATATGGGCATCTTACCCTGTGGCGTCTTACCACATAATAACATTGTATGGTCTCTTACCATATGGGCATCTTACCCTGTGGCGTCTTACCGCATAATAACATCGTATGGTCTCTTACCATATGGGCATCTTACCCTGTGGCGTCTTACCACATAATAACATTGTATGGTCTCTTACCATATGGGCATCTTACCCTGTGGCGTCTTACCACATAATAACATCGTATGGTCTCTTACCATATGGGCATCTTACCCTGTGGCGTCTTACCACATAATAACATCGTATGGTCTCTTACCATATGGGCATCTTACCCTGTGGCGTCTTACCACATAATAACATTGTATGGTCTCTTACCATATGGGCATCTTACCCTGTGGCGTCTTACCACATAATAACATTGTATGGTCTCTTACCATATGGGCATCTTACCCTGTGGCGTCTTACCACATAATAACATCGTATGGTCTCTTACCATATGGGCATCTTACCCTGTGGCGTCTTACCACATAATAACATTGTATGGTCTCTTACCATATGGGCATCTTACCCTGTGGCGTCTTACCACATAATAACATTGTATGGTCTCTTACCATATGGGCATCTTACCCTGTGGCGTCTTACCACATAATAACATCGTATGGTCTCTTACCATATGGGCATCTTACCCCGTTATATGGCATCTTACCATAATATAATCATCGTGTGGCATCTTACCACATGGGCATCTTACCCAATCATATGGCGTCTTACCATATCATAAACACTGTGTGGCATCTTACCACAGGGGCATCTTACCCAATCATATGGCGTCTTGCCATATCATAAACATTGTGTGGCATCTTACCACAGGGGCATCTTACCCACTCTCATATACGTCATCATAAACATCATCATGATCATCATCATCGTAAACATCATCATATATACTCATGCAATCAATGCAAGGTCATAGTTTAGGAATATGTTACCGTTTGATGCTCGTACGTTTCTTACGTACCTTCCTTGCTTGAGCATTACATGAACAAACGCATTAGTATATTCAATTAATAATTGAGACCATACCGAAGTATTCCACTGTCGGTTGTCTACCCAGTCTGTCCATACATCATATCTTTCTTTTCCCTGATTTTCTTCCAAAATCAGGTTCCTTGGCACGTAGCATATAGAGTGTTAGACATCGCTATTAATGCCATCCTATCGTGTTCCACACGATTCCTGCAACCACAATGGTTAGCAATACCACTTCTCATATCATAAAAACACATAAACAATTAGTCATGTCGTATAACATTAATGCCATCATGCATAAATATGTGCTATCAATAGCTTCCTAGGCCCTCAACAGCCCCAATGAGCAACCACTGCTCTGATACCACTAATGTAAGGACCCCAAATACTTAACCCTTGATTAGTGTATTAATCATTTTGTGTGGCACATACTTTCCATAAAATCATTCGGGAACTCCGATGGTAATATACCATTGAATGGCAATTACAAGTTTTCTTTAACATACCATGTTAAAAGTTTACCATCCTAACAACAAGAGACTCATAGAGTTCGCCCATTACACCACTTTTTACATTGTGGACTTTTATAAAAATTTGGGCAGAGTCTCCCCATAAATAGAGCTATCCCGAAATAAAAGTACAACACACAACATAATTCCCGGCAGGGAAACATAATACTCATCAGAATACATCAATATCAAGTAAATTCCCAGCCAGGGATAACACCACACATATGGCAACAAAAGTGGGTTTCAACACCCACATACACTAATGACTCTCATAACCTTTAGCAATTCTACCTCTAATTGCATGTAACATAGAATGAGAGAGAGAAAGGCTCATGCCTTTATATACAACCCATGTACAAGTATAATCGTGCTCACATGCGAGCAGCATGAATATGTGTGTAACCATCATGGGTATATATGTACATAAAGGTACTCTATACGATACCGTGCTCCATCAAGCCCTGGTACCACGATCCTGGGAGTACATCCAATCAACAGCTCGAGCTCATCTCCAAAGCCATCGATGTACCTGTTCACCTGTCCCAACAGAGACAGCCCCCAACGGGGTGAGCATACCAATTCCACAATTTCATAATCATAATGACATAATACATAATTTACGAAAATATTGTGGAACATATGTGACACTTCCTGGATGGTATCATCCTCATCCTAGCGTACCCCTGTAATAACCCTGTTCTCAAAACAGATAAATCATCAAATCTTGAATATGCAGTTAATCATCATATTGGTTAACCCTAACCAGTTTCGAATTAACAACATTTCATAACATCTTTCTTTATCTAGCAATTATCGTAATTCTAGATATCATATTGGGACTTCCTTAACTTCCGATACTAGTTAATCACTTCTCTGATTAACTACGTCTCTGTTCCTATTCATTACCAATAGGGAATAAAATACAGATATCCTAGATATCTAATCAGCACCATATTTTCATTTCTTACTTCAAAGTAGCGTCATACTACTGGTGTTCGCTCCGTAGCGACCACACCCATCGTTTGCTCGCTTCATAGCGGCACCAAGCATTTCACCATGTGATTCAACATAACGTAACCAAGTCACGGTGCCATCATAGTAAAGCATTTCATGTATTTTAAATCATGCATCATACTTGTAAAACATCATTTAAGTTATGCTCGTACGCTAAACGTACCTTAAATCCTCGAAGTCCGAGCCAAACCTTGCTCGAGTTCCATGCCCCGAGGAATGATGTGCCAATCGAAAATCGGAAGGAAAATCGACCAAAATCGACAAACCCTAGAATTTGGGGATCGCCGCTCTTCTGTAAAATCCGAACTCAAACCGCGATGAAACTTCGAATTGACGGAGGGGAAAGGTGCGTCTCGTCGAGACGAAGCCGGTGATAGGTTGCACGCGCCGAACGGCGGCCGGACGGCGGCGGCCGCGGCGTTTTCGTGCGCGGGGGAACTGTAGCAGGCGGGTTTCGGCGGGGAGAGAGAGAAGGAGGGAAGGTGGGGCTGAAATGAAATTTTTAATAAAATCTCGGGTTCAACTTGTATTTATAGCAAAATACCCCGAAATACTAATAGCCCCACAAATACATCATGATTCATTAAAAATCATCTGTTTTCAAAAATTCTCTCTCTAACTCAAAAACCCCCTACCGGTGCCCACACCAAGCACCCGAGATCCCGAGACGCATTAAAAACCCAACTTACAGGTTTTCACCGAAATGAGAATACAATCTCAACCTCGAGATCCAACGATCCCAATTACTCAAATAGACGAGCCCAGAAGGCCCAACACCGCGATTAAACTCCAAATCGCTACGTAAAACATCTTTAGGGGTTATTAACACTCTGGGATTAACATCTCCAATCCCAGGTCATCACAATTGGTGTAGCGGCAGCTGAGCTGGTACTCATTCCATATTTCTTCAGCAGTTCTTTAGTATATTTGGACTGATTTATCAGAATTCCTTCACTGGATTGCTTGACTTGCAATCCTAAGAAAAATTATAATTCTCCCATCATGCTCATCTCAAATTGATCCTGCATAATTTTAGAAAATCTTTCGCACAATTTTGAGTTAGTACTGCCGAAAATAATATCATCAACATAAATTTGGACTAGCAGAGTATGATCTCCCTTTGTGAATTTGAAAAGGGTCTTGTCCACCGTGCCAATGGTAAAGTTGTGCTCAGTCAAATATTTTGATAGAGTTTCATACCATGCACGGGGAGCTTGCTTCGGACCATACAAGGCTTTATTGAGACGAAAAACATAAGAAGGCTGCTGATGGCTTTCAAATCCAGGAGGTTGTTCAACGTAAACTTCTTCCTGGAGTTTGCAGTTAAGAAATGCACTCTTAACATCCATCTGATAGACTTTAAAGTCTTTAAAAGCAGCAAATGCAAGAAATATGCGAATTGTTTATTCTTAAATACCCATTTGGTGCATATTATAGTGTGATGTTGTGATCGTGGTACTAAATACCATACTTTGTTTCGCTCAAACTGATTTAGTTCTTCTTGCATCGCTTCTACCCAGCTTGGGTCTAACATAGCATCATCAATCTTCTTAGGTTCTAAGTGAGATATGAATGCAGCATGAAGGAATTCATTAATCATTTGTCCTCTGGTGCGTAGAGGAGCAACTGGGTTACCTATGACATGCTCGGGAGGATGATCCTTCATCCACTGGAGCAGAGGTCCAAGAGGGTTGAGTTCTTCATTTGACTGGATATGAGTGGGCAATTCAGAAGTTCTGATTGTCGCATCTTTTTCATTTGTTCCCTCTACTGCAGCAGGAGTATGTGCAATAGTGTCATTGTCAGCTGGATGCGGTGCTTGTTGACCAGCAGACTCCTCTGTTTGAGCTTCAGGAACTTCTGGTTCTAAGGAGCAGTCAGTCCTGCTTCTGTAATTTATCTCATCATCAACATTTTCATCAATGTAAGTGCTTTCCAGTCGATTGCTCAAGTTGTTGATTTGCATATTAGATACTGTATAGTCAGTAGGTTCATCAAATTTTATATGCACTGATTCTTCTACAGTAAGAGTTCTATTATTGAATACTCTGAAGGCTTTACTAACTTTAGAATAACCAAGAAATATTCCAGCATCAGATTTGGCATCAAAAAGCGGTGAGATGAGTCTTTCCATTGTTGTGAATAAAACATTTGCAACCAAACACATAGAAATAGGAAATATTTGGCTTACTGCCATTCCAGATCTCATAAGGGTTTTGTTTGATCGCTTATTAATCATTGATCTGTTCTGCGTATAACAAGCTGTGTTGACAGCTTCTGCCCAAAATCTCTGCGATATTTCTGATTCCGCGAGCATAGTTTGCGCAGCTTCTTTCAAAGTACGGTTCCTACGCTCAGCAACTCCGTTTTGTTGAGGAGTTCTAGCAGCAGAGTATTCGTGTTTAATACCAAGGTCATCTAGATATGATTCGGGTGACTGATTGGTAAACTCAGTACCTTTATCACTGCGAATTCTATCTATCCCAAACGATTTCTCATTTTGGAGTCTTTTCAGTAGTTTGATCAGCTTTGGAGTAGCCTGATCTTTGCCACTTAGGAACAGGACCCACGTAAAACGAGTGTAATTGTCTATTAACACTAGGGTATACTTCATTCCCCCAAGACTTGTTACTGGTATAGGACCAAACAGATCCATATGCAGCAACTCTATGCACTGAGAAGAAGATTTACTCCCTTTGTTCTTAAAGGAGGATCTGATTTGCTTACCAAGTTGGCTTGCTGCACAGATCTTGTCTTTTGAGAACTCAAATTGGGGCAGTCCAATGACTAGATCAAGTTTATGCAGACTGGCAATAGTTTTAAAATTTAAGTGACTCAATCGTTTGTGCCAAAGCCAATTTTTGGAAGAATTCAGGGCAGCAAAGCAAGTAGAGGAGGTAGGCTGATTAAGATTCCAATCAATTTTATATGTGTTATCATGCCTTCTTCCTACAAGTAATATACTATCATCAGTAGATTTGATTGTGCATGAGTGCTGGTTGAACTCTACAGAATGACCATTGTCACAGAGTTGACTTATGCTAATCAAGTTATAGCATAGATTTTCAACCAACAGAATATCTTTAATAATAATGTTACCGTAGATAATCTTACCCTTACCCACAGTTCTACCTTTTGCGTTGTCTCCAAAAGTTATTCTGGGTCCGGTGGAGTCCACCAGTTCAGACAATAAGCTAAGATTTCTTGTCATATGTCTAGAGCATCCGCTATCCAAAAACCACTCTGAGCTCCGAACTTGATGCATTCTAGATTTCTGCAATTAAAGCGATAAACTGATTGGTACCCAATCCTACTTGGGTCCAGGCTGGATTAGTCCTTTCGGGACCCACACTTGTATAACCTGAATTGTTTGGGTCTGTGTGTGTCCTGAAATGTGTGTGCATAAACTGAAGAAGATGTTCTTGGGTGATACATGCGATACTGAGTGTATGCGTGTTGTTTAGGTTTTTGGTTTCTGTTAGGAAGCAAGTATCTCTTTTGGACAGGCATACAATTATGATACCAGTTAGGTTTTACCTCTCGAGTGGCCTGACCAGTGGGTTTATGTTTATTTCTAAACATTTGCCCTTGTCGAGCTTTCTCTTTTGGCTCCACATAACCAATACCTTTGTGTGATGCCCGTTCCTTGAAGAGTATTGGTTCAACAGATTCCTTAACCAACTCACTTGGTTCATATACTGTGTTTGATTTAACAAAATTCATTGTTTGAATCTTGTTTCTTTCTAGACACACTTGAGATTTGATGCCGGATGAATTACTATCATTGTTAGAGTAGCCTATATCGGTAAGATCACCAGCAAGTCTTATCGACTCAAGCATTTCATCTTTTCTGGCAGTAGATGCATTCCATGTGCGAACCAGCTTACTGAGTTTCTGGTGTGCACATGTTGCTTCATCCCTTTCTTTCTCGAGCTGACTTACTTTATCCCTCAAGCTTTTCAACTCAGTGGATTGTTCACAATCACATTCGTTGTTCTGCTGTTTTGTTGGGACTTGTTGTTCAGTCTTATAGTTCTCGAAGGATTCGTACAGCATCTGATACTCATTTATTCTTGTTTTCTTCCGCCACCAGTACTTTCTGTTCTCTGTCTCTTCTGGATGATCTTCTTTTATCTTTGGACTTTCTATAATCTTTGGATCCTTTCTTTTGATCATCCTTCTTCGGTTTAGGACAGTCAGCAATAAAATGTCATGGCTTGAGACAGTTAAAGCATACACGATCATCTTCATCTGATCTATTTTTGAAGCTTTGTCGTCTTGGGTAGGATTGATAGGTCTTTTGACTCTTCTTCATAAACTTTCCAAATTTCTTGACAAATAGCACCATTGCATCGTTGCATATTGTTTCAGGAGTCATCTCTATTGTGATAGGTGGAGCTTCAGATGCAGTAGAGCTTTGGTTGGTTGACTGGTGCTGGGTTCATTTTCAATCCGAATACCTAGTTCGAACTCATAAGCTTTTAAGTCAGCAAATAAGTCGTGTAGGTCTATCTTGTTTAGATCTTTTGATTCTCTCATAGCAATCGTCTTTACATCCCATTCTCTTGGGAGACCTCTCATGACTTTTAGAGTGACTTCTCTGTTGGATAGATCTTTACCAAGGCTATTGAGTTCATTTATGATTCCAGTTACTCTCTCAACGTATTCGCTGAGAGTTTCTCCGGATATCATTTTGATGTTTTCAAACTTCTGTAAGGCAACAGTGAGCTTGTTTTCCTTGGTTTGATCATTTCCTTCGCATAGCTGAGCAATCTTTTCCCAGATGTCCTTTGCAGTGGGACACATTTTGATTTTGTTGAACATATTTTTGTCCAGAGTTTTGAACAGTATGTCTTTAGCCACATTGTCAAGATTTGCCTTTTTCTTTTCTTCATTTGTCCAGAAGGATCTATCCTTCTCGACCATCTGAGGTTCACCACCAGAAATTGCAGTTGCTGTATTGACTTTCAAAATCTTCATTGGTCCATCAGTGATGACGAACCACATGTCATCGTCTTGGGCACTTAGATGTGCTTGCGTACGAATTCTCCAATCATCATATTCATCCTTCTTGAACATTGAAATCTTGCTGAATGATGCCATCAGTTTTTGGTAATTTCTCAAGATTGAGAAGACCTGAGCTTTGATACCACTTGTTAGGATTGAGGTAGTGTTTAGAAGGGGGGGGGGGGGGGGGTTGAATAAACACTAGATTCAATTTCGATTTTTCTCGGGTTAAATGCAGACTGTTAAGTACTACAGTAGCTTCTCAATATAAGGCAAGTCAGCAGACACTGATTATAGTGCGGAAGACGTCTCTTGGACTTGTGATGAATAAAACTGAGTAGTAAATAAGCAATAAATAAAGGACAGAAGTATTGTTTCTGGAAGTTCGAAGCACAACGCTTCTACGTCTCCCCTTCTTCCTTTTGCAGAAAGGATTCACTAGAAGACTTGGTTTACACTTTACAGTATACAACCTTCTTAGGCACTCACACACTTTGGCCTAAACTCCAAACAATCACAACTTCTTAATTTGATTACAAAAGATTCTATGACACTCTCACAAAATAAACTTTTAGCTTTGAGTGTTCTTGAGCAGCAGACTCCAGTTGGAAATAATCTGTCACAGATTCAGTTGCACTGCTTGTCTGCTCTTTTGCTGAACTTTTAGATTATCAGTAAGTTGATTTTCTATTTTCGACGAGGTGTTTCTCTTTGTTTGAATAAATCGCTCAGCTAACCTCTTCATTCTTTGCTTGGACGTATTTATAGGCTTAGTGGTCCAACGACAGCTTTTCTGTATTAGGAAGAGATTAGCTTTCCAAATTTAGATTGTCTTCTTTCCTATTTTGTTAAGCAACAGCTCTTTTATTCTGACGCTAATGGTGGCGGAGATATAGCAGGGTGCGCCGCTCTGTTGTACCTTTGTCAGAGAATGTTGTACTTATTTTGTCTCGTTGCTTAGTGCTCTTACTGGATGGTTAGACTTCTGCTGGCCTTCTTTGTTCAACTGTGAGACTATCCGGTTGATGCTTTGTCCAGTAGATGTCCATCCAGTTTATGTCTATCCAGTTGATGTATGTCCAGTTGATGTCCATCATCCGGTAGGTCTTTGTCACCCGGTAGGTCTTTGAAACCCGGTAGGTGTCTTCATCCAGTTGATGTCCATCATCCGGTTGGTCTTTATCACCCGGTAGGTGTTCAACACCCGGTAGGTGTTCATCCAGTTGGTGTTTGTCATCCGGTTGGTCTTTATCACCCGGTAGGTCTTCAACACCCGGTAAGTGTTCATCCAGTTGGTGTTTGTCATCCGGTTGGTCTTTATCACCCGGTAGGTGTTCATCCAGTTGGTGTTTGTCACCACCAAAACTTAGAAATGTTTTCCTAACATTGGATGAATTAATTAATTAAGAAGAGTCTTATTACAAATATTAGATATATGGATTTAATTAAGATATTGGGTTTGGGCCAATGAGGCTTTTTGAAAGCCTTTTAAGTAAATCTAATATATAATGAACTATTAAGGTTTTGAGAAGGATTAAGAGTTAATTATTCAAAAACCTAGTAGCCACCAAATACAAGCTCTCAGCCGCCGCCACTCTCCTACAACCTCACGGCCGCCGCCGCCGTGAATAGTGGTGGTTTTACAGCCGCAGTTGATCGGTTTCGAATCGTAAGTTTTGTTTTGGTTTAAGAACGAGTCTAGCAACTTGTTCTTGAATGCCCTTTTTGATTTGATCGTGTGGATACCATAGAGACAAAGGTGTAAATCTTTGTTCGTGACTCGTGGTGTTGCAACGAGGAATCTGCTTCAAACACGCTACAAGGGTATGATTCTATTCAATCTCGATATGATTACTTTGTATAGGTCCATGGTAGGAATCTAGTTTTTATTTTCCGCTGCGTATTGCTTGATCGGATTCCTAACATGGTCTTGAAACGAGATGGGTATGTGATGGGCATGAGCCGGTAATATGTTACAGAGTGCAAGTAATGAATTTAATTGAATTGATGAATTTGGAATAGTTCAATTAAGACTTGATCGAGTTAATTGGACTAATAATGTCAAGTGGCATTGTTGAAATATAATTAGATGATTTAAAATGGCATTGGAGATTTACATGTCCAATTGTGCTTTAAGGATTTGAACTAATGGGGTGAGTTAGTAGATAAAACACCACTTAAACTCCTCACCCCATTCTTCACGCCTAAACTTCACCCAAATCTCTTAACCATTCTCAAATATCCCCCTCTTCTTTCCCAACTAAAAGTCTTGAGAGGAAGTGTGATGTCCGGGAAGTATTGGTGTTAATCCCGGTGTAGTGATAATCCTTCATGGATTTTTAATAGTGGCAATTATGAGTTAATTGCGGTTTTGGGACTCCCGGGGGTTTTAAATCCCGTATTTGGAGTCATTGGATCCAAAGGATGAGATTGTATTCTCGTTGTGGTGATAACCTTGGAATTTGGTTTTTGGTGGAATCTGGTGTCCGGAGTACTTTGTACTGGGGCTGTTGATAGAATTTGAGTTGGAGAGATAATTATTGAAAACAGATGATATTTTATGAATCGTGATGTATTTGTGGAGGAGTCGGTATTTTGGAGCTTTGGAGCAATATATACCAAATGGACTCGGTATTTCGTCATTATACGGAATCTCTCCTCCCTCTCCTCTCCCTCACGGCACTCTCTAACCCCAAACCCTTCCCCTTTCCCCTTTGATGAGCAAAATCGATGGAGGCTCATCCTAGGAGCCAGATTTCTTGAAGATAATAAGGTATTATTCATCCCCTCGCATTTATCTTCGTTTTGATAGTGGTTTTGTGGTGTTTGGGAAGGATTTGTGTTGGGTTTAAAGAAATGGGTTTTTAAAGAATTTTGGGTTGGTTGGTTTGAGGAGTTTTTATGGTGTTTATTTTGAGGATTTATGTTGTGTGGGGTGTGAGGATTGTTGTTGGGCAAAATTTTGCAAGAAAAACGTCATATTTGGCTTTTACAGGTCGAGGCGATCGATCCCTAGGGCAGGGCGATCGATCGCCGTGACGTTATTGAAATTTTCAGGAAGATGAACAGTGAGTCGATCGACCGCCTCAAAATAGGCCATCGATCGCCATGAGGCAGTAGCCAAAATCACCGAGAGGCGACCGATCGCCTGGAAATGGGGCGACCGATCGCCCAGACCATTTGCGAGGCGATCGATCGCCTAAGATGAAGCGATCGATCGCCGCCCGTAGGATATTGTTTTTTTGGAAATTTTGGAAAAATGTTGGGATTTTGGAATCAGGGTTTGAGTAGCCCGTTTCCGTGGCAATGTCTACATTCTAATGGGAATGCTACACTTTTAAAATGGATTGGAGCCAAAGTTTAAATAAAACGGAATTCTCGGTTGGATTCTTTTGGCTATCTTTTAAACTTGTAAAGGTATATTTTGAGTATTATGCATGCTTCCGGGGGGCTTTTATTTTTGGTTAATCGTCATGGTTGACGATATTCTTGGGGTTTGTGAACGTGCTTGGGCACGTGGTTGCATGCTTGAGATTAATTATAGATTATTAATCGTGTTTAGCATATAATTCATCGGTCACGGGACCAAGGCAAGATTGGATTCGAACTACGGGAATATATGGTACGTATGAAGTACGAGCATAGCCCTTTAATATAATTGCAATTGTTGAGTGCTTGGTACACTGTATTGCAATGAATGTGTATGGAAATGCATGATATATGGTATTAGCAATAATTGGGTATTGAGATGCATGGTTTACGATGATTGCTACAAATGGATATATGCATCGAGAATTATATGGTGCCGCCTTTGAGCGAGCAATGTTTGGGATGTGGTCGACTTTGAGCGAACGTCGGTTATGACGCCACTGCTGTTGAGCTTGCGTGAGAACGAAATACCGCTATTGTAGAGCGAGCAATGAAATAGAACTATGGATGGAACCATAATAGAGATATATGGAATAATTGAAATCATTGTTTAATTATTGGTGTTATTGATTATGATATCGGTGTATAGCAAATGGAATTGTTAATCAATGTAATGATTAACTGGCATTTGGGAATCTGATGGTTTCAGTTGTTTTGAGAACAAGGACAGTGCAAGGAATTCCTGATGAGGATGATACCATCCAGGGAGCACATTTTGTATTTCATAGCATTTACATTATTGTAAATTATGAATTGTATTATTGTGATTATTGGATTTGGATATTGGTATGCTCACCCCGTGTGGGGGCTGTCTCTGTTGGGGCAGGTGATTAGGTACATCGATGGCTTGGAGTTTAGCTCAAGCTATGGATTGGAGGTGATTCCAGGGATCGAGGTACCAGTGACGGTATTGAGCACCGTATTTTATACATTTGATGCACACATACCTATTGATGCTCGCATGTGAGCACTATTATGTGTATATGACATGTATAAAAAGGTAAAGGCCTTTCTCTCTTCATTTATGAGTAGTATGAAACTATTTATTGAATTGCTAAATGAATTGAGAACATATTAGTGTATTATATTGGTGCATGATATGTATGTGGACATGGTTAGGGGAGACTAGACATTATATGGAATAATGTAACGAAAATTTTATTATACGCATGATTGGCTATGTTAACAAGTGGTTTCTCCCTACATGTATGATAGTATGCACTAATGGCATGGACTAATACACTAATAATGGGTTAAGGGCACGGGGGTCCTTACAGGAAGCTTGAAGATTCTTAGTTCTTGCCTTGGAGACTTGGAATTGGAAGCTTTTTAGGGTAAGAAAGGAGTAAAGATTTGGAGTTTTGATTTGTTTTGTTTTAAATAACTATTGGGTTTGTTTTGGGGAAAACTTGTTTGTGAAATGTTAGATTGATTTGTTAGTTTATGAGTTTAGGTTGTTGTTAGTATGTGAGGTTTGGATGTTTTGTGTTGAAAAACTTGTTTTGTTGTTTTTCGCACCTACAGAGCTCGGCGATCAATCGGCGTGAATCCGTGATCGATCGCGAACTTTTGGACGTGGAGGTAAAATGTTGCTGCGATTGATCGGCTAGCCTTGGTGATCGATTGGCGATCTCCATGATCGATCGGTAAGGATTTCGCGATCGATCGCGAGTTTCGGGCGATCGATCGCGGGCATAAAATTTTGAGATTTTGGTATTTTTCTTGGAATGTTATGATGGAATCCTTTATATTAATATTGGATTGGATTTGTGTAGAGCCTTCCCAAGCGGCAGGACAACGAAGATGATAGTTTCTGAAATATCCCTACTTTTGGTGGAACATGTACGTAGTGAGACGTACGAGCATTGACGGTAAAAATATATTTTTTTATATTGAATGATGCAATAATGCATACTTTGAGTATGATGTGAGTCATTGTTATATCGAGTGATGATTATAATGCTTGCCGCTATCATATTGTGATGCCAGGGAATTAGTGGTATAAATCTCGATGTGGCAATGATCCGTAATGAATTTTAATTGTGGCAATTATGAATTAATTGTGGTGTTGGGACTCCCGAGGATTTTAATCCCCTCATGATACATATAGCTTCAATAGCCGCCTTCTCGTAGCCTACTAGTAGGGACAGAGCCGTATGAGGCGGAAGTCTCACGTACGGTTCTAATCCGGTATTTGGGGTCGTTGCATCCAAGGGTTGAGATTGTATTCTCATCGTGGTGTTAAACCTTGGAATTGGGTTTTTGGTGGAATCTGAGGTCTGGGGTGCTTTGTGTTGGGGCTAGTAATGGAATTTGAGATTTAGAGGTAATTATTGAACACGAATGATTTTTAATGAGTCATGATGTGTTTGTGGAGGACTCGAGATTTTTGAACCTTAGTACTATATATATACCAAGTGGATTCGTTGTTCAATCATTTTGGCTTTGCATTTCTTTCTATCTCTCACGTCTCTCTCCTCCAATCCCCAATCCTTTTCCCCACTTTTCTTCCTTGTAGCAAAATCGATGGAGGCTCGACTTGGGAGCCGGATTTCTCAAAGATAATCTCCTTCCCCTCGCATTTATCTTTGTTTTGATTGTGGTATTGCTTAGTTTGGGCATGTTTAGAGTTGGGTTTGGATTTTGGGAGATTTTGAAGAATCTTGAATTCTTGTTTTTCTTGATTTAAAATGAGTTTTAAACCTTATTGGGTGTCCCAGAGTGTGTATTTGTGGTTTAAAACGAGTTGGAGGGAATTGTGGTTGGTTGGTTGAGGTTTTTTGGAAGCTTTTAAAAATGGTGGTTTTCGGGTTTGTGCAGCGACTGATCACTCATTAGCATCTTACCGATCGACCGGTGCAAGTGCGCATCGATGGGTAAAATTCAGACATTTTACCGATCGATCGGTGGCTCCTAGCGATCGATCGGTAGAGGCAAGCTGCAGTAGTCAAAATGTAATTTTTGGGTTTTACCGATCGATCTGTTGGTTGACCGATCGATCGGTAGGTCGGAGATTTTGGTAAATTATTTTTGTGTTGTGGTGTCAGTGCATGCTTCGCCCAGGGTCTTTTAAAATGGTTAATCGTCATGTATTGACGATTATACTTGGGGATTGTGAACGTGCTTGGGCACGTGGTTGCATGCTCATTAATGATTGTGAGTTATTTTATGTGTTAGCACATGATTCATCGGGTCACGGGACTAAGGCAAGGTTTGATTCGGACTACGGAATTCTAAGGTACGTATAACGTACTAGCATAACCTTATATCTTATCGCAATTGTTGAGTGCATGGTATATTGTAATTGCAATAAATGGGTATGTATTGTGAAACATATGGTGCCGCTATGGAGCGAGCAACGATTGAGATGTTGTCGCTATGGAGCAAACATCGGTTATGAATGCCGCTGCTATTGAGCAAGCGATGAAATGGGACTGTGGAACTATTGTTTAGATACATGTTATATCTATAAACATTTTAAATGATTGGATTTTATTGATTATGGAAATTGGTAATTAGTGAACAGATTTAGTTAATCAATGAAATGATTAACTGGCTTTTGGGATTTGATGGTTTCGGTTATTTTGAGAACAGGAACAACACAGGGGATCCGTGAGGATGACACTATTCAGGGAGTGTCTTTTAAATTCACCCCTTTACATTCTGTAAATTTTGTAATGTGATATTGTGATTATTTGATCGGTGGTATTGGTATGCTCACCCCGTGTGGGGGCTGTCTCTGTTGGGATAGGTGGAACAGGTGCAGCGGTAGTTCTGATGTTGAGATCGAGATATGGATTGGAGGTACTTCCACGGTCGAGGTACCAGTGCCGGTATTGATTAGGGTACTTTACATTTAATACACACACACATTAGATGCTCGCATGTGAGCACTACTATATGTGTATATGGTTTGTATAAAAGGGCAAGGGCCTTTCTCTTTTCATTTATAGGTTGCATGCAATTAATTAAGGAGCTGCTAAATGAATTGAGAACATGTTAGTATATTATAATATGCATACTTAAAGTTTGAGTGGTATGGGGGAATTGGACATTACATGAATTAATGCAAGAAATTTTATTGTTGGTATATTATGCAATGGTAGCATGTGGTTTTCCCCTCTGATTACATGATTGTATGCACTGAATACATGGGTTAATACACTAATAGAGGATTAAGGGCATGGGATCCTTATATTAGTGGTATCAGAGCAGTGGTTTGCTCTTTGGGGCTGTTGAGGGCCTAGGAACATGTTAATGGAAACGGGTAGCACATACTTATGCATGATGGTAGTTAGTGTTGTGTGACACAACTAACTTGGCTTATGTGCATTTATGATGTGGGATTATAAACGGAATGTGTTATTACTAACCATGGTGGTTGCAGATATCGTATGGGATACGATGGGATGACTTTAATGGTAATGTTTGGCACTTGATGTGATAAGTGCTAAGGAATCTGATTTTGTAGGCAAATCAGGGAATGAGAAACTGGATATGCTATATGAGGATACAAAATGGTGATAATGGAACGGGCAATGGCACAATCTGGTATGGTTACCCTATGATTATGGATACAGGTATGTGCAGTTTATAGATGAGTTATTGTGCTTGCAAAGAATTGCAATTTTGGTACTGCTACGGGTATATCGATTAGCGATTTATCAGGATATTTACCACTGTCATATCATAGAGAGGGTCGCTGATATGTCGAAGCGAGGGATATCATTGAGCCGCTGATATAACATAGTAGAATTTGTGAACTGTGGTATTAACTGCGCATATTGATATCTTTGTATTGATACATGTATGATGAGATATCTAAGAGAATACTTGCCGCTTTCATGACAAGGCGATAATAGAATACTTGTCGATGTCATATCATAGCGATGAACAATATTTGTCGTTAATATGTAAAAGTGAAGAACATGCCGCTGTCATATATGGCGAGGGATATTATGCCACTGATGTGTCATAGCTAGGGGTATTGATGGCGTTGTCATGTCAAAGCGAGGGGTATTATATGATAGAATACTAGACGCTGTCATATCATAGCGATGAAGAATATTTGCGGCTAATATGTAAAATCGAAGAACACGCCGCTGTCATATTATAGCGAGGGATATTTTGCCGCTGATATGTCGAAGAGAGGGGTATTAATGTCGCTGTCATACCATAGCGATGAAGAATATTTGCGGCTAATATGTAGGAGCGAAGAACACGCCGCTGTCATATTGTAGCGAGGGATATTATGCCGCTGGTATGTCAAAGCGAGGGATCTCATATAGCGATGAAGGATATTTGCCGCTAATATGGAGAAGCGAAGAACACGCCGCTGTCATATTATAGCAAGGGATATCATTCGCTAGTTCTATGGCGATAGTTCCTGCCGCCGGGTATATATAGAGATGGTTCATTCTGCTAGTTCTATGGCAATGGTTCATGCCGCCAGGTATATACAGCAATGGTTCAGTCCGCTAGTTCTATGGCGATGGTTCATGCCGTCGGGTATATATAGCGATGGTTCTATAGCGATGATTCATACCACTGATTCTATAGCGAGGGTCTATGCCGCTAATTCTATAGCGGTGATTTATACCGTTGATTCTATGACGAGGGCTTATGCCGCTGATTTTATAGCGATGGGTTATGCCGCTATGTACGTAGCACGGGATTGTGCCGCTTTCGAGCGATGGGTGCTGACTGCATACCGCTGTTGGGCAATGGATACAGGTATGCCGCTATCTTGTTAGCGATGAATTATGGTATATTGCTACTTTGTTAGCGTTATTGTGGATGTCATGTATTGACATGTACCGTCACGGGTTGACGATGTTATTGTGGATGTCATGTATTGACATGTACCATCACGGGTTGACGATATTATTGTGGATGTCATGTATTGACATGTACCGTCACGGGTTGACGATGTTATTGTGGATGTCATGTATTGACATGTACCATCACGGGTTGACGATGTTATTGTGGATGTCATGTATTGACATGTACCGCCACGTGTTGACGATGTTATTGTGGATGTCATGTATTGACATGTACCGTCACGGGTGTTGACGATGTTATTGTGGATGTCATGTGTTGACATGTACCGTCACAGGTTGACGATGATATTGTGGATGTCATGTGTTGACATGTACCGTCGCAGGAGGACGATGACATAGTGATGTTCTATGTAGACATGTGCCTTCGTTACGATGAAGAATACATGTAAGTGTATGTATTTAATCGTATGGTTGGAGTGCCGATGGTGGGCACAAGGTGGTGTCTACGTCACCGGTTGACGAGACCATTATGCCGAGCTGGTTTACTCGATGAATAAATGGATACGTCGTACAGGTAAACGTACCACAACACGTATTTGAGGTAAATATTTTACGAGTAGTGGTAACTTTGGGTATACTCGTTGGGATGGCTATGGCCAAGTGACTGGTGGTAGGAGTAGTTGAGGAAACTACTTGCATATACCGATGTGACGTATGATGGACATAGTCACGCCCACACATGTAGGTGTGGAATAAATCCTAATGGATTAGGATTGCATTGTGATTGAGTAAAGACACCGGGATGTCCGTTGTCCATTGATGTTATAGAAATATTGGTTAATGACCCACTACTCTAATGGAACGTATGATACGTTGGTAGGTTTGGTATAAACCTAAGGAGGCAGCGATTTGCTGGCTAGGTATTGTTGTAGTACGATAGTGAGCGTGTTGTAGCCATTATACTACTCGTTGGAACCGAGTTTGGTGAATCGTATGATGATACGATGAGGGTTTATAGTGGACTCTTGTAGTCACTATGTGGCATGAGGATTGAGGCAGGGAATACCTCACGATAACGTTTATACGTTAAATGTTTCAAGGGACTTGTACTGGGACAGTCCAATTTGTTGGGAGTACCAACGTGAGTGTCAACAAGTAGTTGTTAGCTGTGGTTGAGAATCTTTGCATATGAAATGCAATGGAGGACATGATCGAATTGTGGGATATAGTTAGTGGGGTGACACTACTATATCGATTGTATATCTTGGAGAGATTTGGTACAAACTGTCATGGAGACAGCTGGTATTGGTCGAGGGTTGATTGTAAATCAGCCACGATAAGCATTACTGGTATTGGACTGAGTAATGGCTTTCTATTTTCGGTGACGTACAAGGAGACGTCTCTAGGGAGATACTCGAGAATGTGGAGTACTATGGTATTAGTACAGAGCATCATTAGATTGGATATATTCGTGTATATGGATTTTGATTTGGTATTAGTGGCAATGATGCACTGTTTTGAACCAGTTGTGTATTTATAGGTTCCGGGATACATTTTGGTATAAATATATCCAGGTTTTCCGAATGGTGGTTCGAGGTTGGAGGGTCATGGGTTCATGACACTTTCCTTGTGAGGAAGGCAATATTCATATACATATGGGGAATCTTTGGGAAGATTCGATGAGTCGGATTGTGTGGTGTTGATGTTGGGATCACACCATTAGTCGTTGGTTCGTCAATCAATATTCTCCATGGGGTGAGGATAACTGAGGATTGACAGTTGTATTTGGGGCTTATGGGTATGATTGGTGATGCCCGAGTAGAGTGCATTGAGTATGCATGTGGTGTTGGTGCTTAGGCATGTATATCGGGGTGTGTATACGAATGCCAGCATTTTGGTACTTGTCAAGCATTGGATTAGTATGCTTGGATGGATGAATCTATGGTGAGAGATTTGGGGCACCTTGAGATTGGTAATCTCAACGACACGATGTATTCTGAAGAATGATCGTGAGGTCCGGTTGACTTCCTCTGAGGAGGGATTGTCGTATTGAGGTCATGGTAAATCATTACTTGGTAATTAGATAACATCATGTGTTAGGATTGTTGAATCCTAGGGTAAACGAGGGATGGCCAGGATTGGATTTGTTGGGTGTCGTTGTCGACACAGGTGGCGAGAATGAAATTGATTTTTTTTCTTCTTGCATTCCCTCTATGGGAACCCGATGGAATCTCGATAGTGTGTTTTGACCGAGATATTTCTTGGAACACACGGATGTAGGCATCTTTGGAGATGTGTTTGTGTTGATCGGTGGTCGTGAGTTGCCCGATCCGAGTTGCAAATGGTGCAACTACTCCCTCGACGGAGATGGATTTGGAGAGCAGAAACCGGGTTCAGTATGTGTATACTGTAGTTTACTAGTGCTCTCCGTCGTAACGATGTGTATTTGAAATCGTAGACTGAGTGGTGGATATATCATGGGAGTGATATCTACGTTGGAATCAGGGATGATTCGAGTAGCTAGCAGTTACGGTTGACTGACTGCTTTTGGGTGGTTAGCATCGAGACATGCTGACGTCCTTTTAAGATTGTAATGGTTTAGGAGGTTTACTCCATTCCAGAATTTGATGCGAGGTTGGTGTCCTCGCGGTTAGTGTTTCGATCATGATGCATTCATGAATCGATGTTGTGGATCTGATTGGATTTAGAGGTCTTGGCAGTACGTGGAGTACGCCTGTGCAAATTTCGAGGACGAAATTTTATTGGTGGGGGATAATTGTGATGCCCGGGAATTAGTGGTATAAATCCCGATGTGGCAATGATCCGTAATGGATTTTAATTGTGGTAATTATGAATTAATTACGGTGTCGGGACTCCCGAGGATTTTAAAATCTGATATTTGGAGTCGTTGGATCCAATGGTTGAGATTGTATTCTCATTGTGGTGTTAAACCTTGGAATTGGGTTTTTGGTGGAATCTGGGGTCTGGGGTGCTTTGTGTTGGGGCTAGTAATGGAATTTGAGATTGAGAGGTAATTATTGAACATAGATGATTTTTAAAAGTCATGATGTATTTGTGGAGGACTCGGGATTTTTGAGCCTTGGTACTATATATACCAAGTGGACTCGGTGTTCAATCATTTTGGCTTTGCATTTCTCTCTCTCTCATGTCTCTCTCCTCCAATCCCCAACCATTTTCCCCTTTTTTCTTCCTTAGAGTAAAATCGATGGAGGCTCGACTTGAGAGCCGGATTTCTCGAAGGTAACTTGGTAATCTCATTCCCCTCGTATTTATCTTTGTTTTGATTGTGGAATTGCTTAGTTTGGGCATGTTTAGAGTTGGAATTGGATTTTGGCAGATTTTGAAGAATCTTGGATTCTTGATTTAAAATGTGTTTGAAACCTTATTGGGTGTCATGGAGTGTTTATTTGTGGTTTAAAACGAGTTGGAGGGAGTTGTGGTTGGTTGGTTGAGGTTTTGGAAGCTTTTAAAAATGGTGGTTTTCGGGTTTGTGCAGCGACTGATCGATCGGTAGAATCTTACCGATCGATCGGTGCAAGTGCGTAGCGATGGGTAAAATTCAGACGTTTTACCGATCGATCGGTGGCTCCTAGATCGCTGCAATGCCGTAGCCAAAATGTAATTTTTTGGTTTTACCGATCGATCGGTAGGTTGACCAATCGATTGGAAGGTCGGAGATTTTGGTAAATTATTTTGTGTTGTGGTGTCAGTGCATGCTTTCCCCGGAGTCTTTTAAAATGGTTAATCGTCATGGATTGACGATATACTTGGGGATTGTGAACGTGCTTGGGCACGTGGTTGCATGCTCATTAATGATTGTGAGTTATTTTATGTGTTAGCACATGATTCATCGGGTCACGGGACTAAGTCAAGGTTTGATTCGGACTACAGAATTCTAAGGTACGTATAACGTACGAGCATAACATTATATCTTATCACAATTGTTGGATACATGGTATATTGTAATTGCAATAAATGGGTATGTATTGTGAAACATATGGTGCCACTATGGAGCGAGCACCAGTTGAGATGTTGTTGCTATGGAGCGGACGTCGGTTATGAATGCCGCTGCTATTGAGCAAGCGATGAAATGGGACTGTGGAAATATTGTTTAGATACGTGTGATATCTATAAACATTTGTAAATGATTGGGTTTTATTGATTATGGAAATTGGCAATTAGTGAACGGGTTTAATTAATCAATGAAATGATTAACTGGCTTTTGGAGATTTGATGGTTTTGGTTATTTGATAACAGGAACAGTACAGGGGATCCCTGTAAGACCCCAATATTTAAACTCGTCATTAGTTCATTTATGACGTCGTATGTGTATAAATTTTTCATTTTATTTTCATTCTTTAAAAAAAAGAATCATTACATGTTCCCATAATCCCTAGACATAACCAATGTTCAACATTATATGGTCATCTTGACCAACAAACAGACTCAAGGGTTTCACCCATTACCATCCCCATTACACCACTTTTACATTGTGGGTTTATAAAAATTTGGGCAGAGTCTCCCCACAAACTGAGCTATCCGGAAATAAAAACACATCACATAATATAACTCCCGACCAGGGACACACGATACTAAACAGAGTACGGAAACACAAGTAAATTCCCAGCCAGGGAAGACACCACACTAATAAGACAACAAAAGTGGGTTTCAACACCCTTATACAGTCCATATACAGATACAAGTGCTCACAGAAGAGCAACGAATAACGGATACACATCCGGATGCATAATTAGTATAAATACCAACCGCTCAACCTCGTATATCGGCTCATTCTCATACTATGCTTCTGGAAGCATCATCCAACAAGGTTCGAGCCTAGCACTCCAAAGCAGCATCGTACATGTTGTACCTGTTTCAACAGAAATAGCCCCCACACAGGGTGAGCACACTTCCACTCAATATTCAATCACAAATCAACATACAAAATCATAATGCGATAATTTAAATTATTCAAAACTCATAAAGTATACTCCCTGTACAATTCCGAATTTGTATAGCTTCCACACGCTGTTCCTGTTTCAAACTCACGCACCTTCATAATGTCAAGTTTAGTATTATCACTGAAAATGTGATACTCAACAACGCTTAAGAATTCAATACAACGACAGTATATCATTTATGCTCAAACATAAATAGTTCAACATCATTGTAAACCTGGTTATCCCAATGTAAACCTGTTTATCCCACTATCTCATTCTCGATACTTTCTCATATCGCTCATGCCCACGGCATCACTACTCAACAAGTAAAATTGGATCACGTACCACTACGTGTCCCCCATAACTCGTATATGAAACTCAATTATTAAAGTCAAACACTTACCTGAATCATCATATTCAAAATGGCATGTATACATGAATGTATAGATACTAGATATACCTGCTCGTACGTCACCACGTACCTTATAGTAGACAACATGAACAAGCTATCATCAACGTCCGAAGTCTCCTGTAGAGTCTATATCGAATATCAATTCAATATTAGCTCATAATCCGAGCAATGAACATCCATCAAATAGTTCTTACTTTTATTTCAATATCACAAATCAATAACTCAATATTATGAATCAAATCATAATCAATACTTTGGATGCACACATCCTCACATTAAACATGATATTTCATTGGTAATGCGAAACCCCATCATCTCCCACCATCCGCTACATCACACACATGATGCGGGATACACACACCCATACGTGCAAGATCACGCCCAACTCACATAGCAGTTCACTAGACACACCAGTTCAATAGAGGGAAAGGAAGTGCAAGGGTGTATGCATAATAATATCCAACTAGTGTCTAACTATAACAATCCAATTAAGTCAAATAACATGTTCCACAATTATTCAAACCCACACCGAGGTGATTCAAACCAAGACACGAAAGAAGGGATCCATGTAGATACAAGATTCTACCCTTTTAAATCTAATCCCCTTAATCCCAACATAAAGTCATTTATTGATTAAATTCAACTTTAACAATTTAAAGATGCATTGGATTCTAAAATTCTTGATTTAGAACTATTAAAATTTGAAGCTCAATACAGTGACATAAATCCTTAATACATTCTATGCTATCATTTTGAGTATAAATATCACCATAACTCGTTTCCATGTCAACACATACTAGCATGTATCTAACTCACTTATTTACACACTACACATGCTTCCCATTGAACACATCCCATACCATAGCCCAACATCACCAAATATCACAATGGCTACAAGCCATAAAGTTAGTCATTTTCACCTCACTAACAAAACTTAGACCCACACTTGAATCTCATTTAAGCCTATTAACAAACACATTTCATGCATGATTTTAATCTTCATCTTTTAACCAATAATAATACTAAGTCAGACTTATTCCACAATTTATTTTCAACAATTAACCATTCAATAAAGTGAGCCCCAATTAACTTCCAACAATCAAAGCATTCCTCATGCTATCCCATTCCCAAATACAACACTTCAATACATGAAGGAATACATACATACACACCATCTTCACCCACAAACACATGCTGGACACACACACATGCAGAAACACACACACGCACACACACTGCTGCACACACACGAACACACACTAACAACCCTACCAAAATGCTAGCAAAAATCAAACCAAAGTTCATCAAAAATTCGTGGGATTTCAAGGGAATAACGACTAAGGGACGACGAGGATTACCCACAAAAAAATCGGAAGAAAATCGCTCCAAAATCGGACGAATTCGCGATTTTTATCCGCGCACTTCCTTGCAAGATCCGGACGCGATCGGCGACGAAACTTCATGTTCTTGGTATGGAAAGAAGCGCCTGGAAGAGACGAAGGCGGTGGCGGTTCGGACGCGCCGGAAGGAGCTCGGACGGCGGCGGGCGCGCGGCCTGAACGGAGCGGGGTCGAGCAGCAGCGAAGGAGAGGGAATCGGGATTTCAGTGCGTGTTTTTACACGTTTTAATGTGTGTCCGAAAAATGCCCAACATAACATATTTATTTTTTGTATCCTAACCCGGTTTTGTACATCGAAGTGTCGCCGGTGCACTGACATATTATTTAGAGACAACGATTGGGATTTATACACACCCCAAAAACCCAAAACTTAAATTCTTCATTTTAATTAACTTATCTCTAAAATATTATCGGAGTATATTTTACAATCTCAAAATATTTTATGATCCGATTAATTTGCCAGTTGACCTTCACTTGGTCAATTCTACTTCTAATTAATTAATTCTAAAATTAATTATCAATAAAATCCAAATCATATTTAGTCCAACAAATAATTATAATAAATCTGGACATCACAATTCTCCCCAACATATAAAATTTCGTCCTCGAAATTTCAACGCATGCTTACCATAAAAGCCAACTGTAAAATTTACGTACCCCGTATAGCTCGGTATAGTGACTTTACCATCTGTAGGATGACAGTCATCGGAATCATCGTGGCTCACACGTGTGCCACATTGCACCAACGATCGCAAGGAGTGTTTAACCGTCAAGCTTCTTTTGTCATATCTCACTACCTGTGTACTTTCAGCGACACAATTCCATTGCACAATCTTATTTCCCGTCATATACTTTATCACAGTACCCCTCATATAATCTCGTTAAATCATGCAATCTATACTTTCATGTATGTTCAAGAATATATGACAATACATCAACATTTATCTTAATTAACTTCATACCTGTGTCGTTGCAAATGTGTGCAACTTATCCCCACATCATCACCATCATCCGTATGAAGTAACGGTACTCTTGAGCCTTTACGCATCAATCTTTCATATATCATCTCCTGGCTATTATCTGGTGCAAGGTAATGACTGGAAAACCCATTAGTCATTCTCACATACGTATATACACATTATACACACCAACAGCCACAGACCATCAGTATCAAATCATGATAAATGGCTTAACACCAATATTTTCATGTCACGATTATACTCATCTAACACACGGCATCAACATCAATATCGAATAGTTCGTGACATACCTTTGTAGATGGAATCATCTACAATACACAATGGCACCCTAATATCATGTTAGTCACAGCACTCACATACTCTTAATATCAACATTTCCACATTACTTCACCCAACTATTATCTGTCATAGGACAATTACAAAATAATCTCGTTAGTATTTCTCAAATACTAGTAACATAACACGTACCTTGTCATTTACGCATTTCGATATTCATAATGTTTCTGTCATCAAACATTAATTCCCTGCATCAAAAGTTTCTCGCAGTTCTATACACAACATGCTACTGCACACCATCATATAGGGTGATTGAAATTTAACATAAGAATAAATTGCATGCTTCAATGACGCAATTTATATCAATCTTTAACTCATCCTCGAAACATAAAAATTCATTAATCATGAATGTTCACAATGGTCACATGTCCACACACGACATTCGTAGTAATCACGCGTCATCCCGCGACATACTCATGTCATCCCGTGACACGCTCATTAACTCATGTCTACCTGATTGTATTCCACTCAACATAATAGGTGATTAATCAATTATTAATCCTACCACATACAAAGCTAGCATGCTTTCACAACAATAATTATCGTCACAAAATGATTAACACCTATTTTCAATATCTCATCACTATACACCGTAGATATGAGAGTGTTATCACAGAGGTTACACCCCTTCTTGCCTTATTACCGCAACAAAATATGAATGATACATCTAGGTTCCACTTCAATTCTATTATCAACTTTTCTACATGTACATGATTTCAAAATCAATATGAATCAACAGAATAACTCGAATCAACATATATCAATATGTTCAACCAACTGAAATGGTTTACCTCGATACTTTGTCTTCCTGGATCGATCCAATATCTTCTTGGGCCTAAATCACGTATACCCAATGAGCAATAACATAACTGTACATAGCACAACTTCTATTGCCATCTGCAATCAAAGCATCATCAATACTCATTGCTAACACAATTGCGGTACAACAGCATTCATTGCTAATCACAATAGCGATACTAAAAATATTAATTGCTAACACAATAGCAATATATTAATCTCCATCGCCCTACGGCGGTACATACTACTCATCGCCAACGCTGGCATACATAATATCCATAATCACAATGAATATACATTTTTAAAACAACAAGATGTAATAACACTTACTGTACACAGTTGATCCACACTTGATCCTTTAAATTGTCCCTGCTCTCAACACAAATATTCCACAAAATATGATTTCATATCAATACACAAATTGATATACTCACCATCAACAGAATAGCGAAATGAGACGTCGCTATATATATAATCGGCGGCAAGAACCATCGCCATGGAATCAGCGGAATGCACCATCGCTAAACACATGTCTGGCGGCATGAGCCATCGCCAATCAATATAGCGGAATGAGACATCGCTATCAATATACCTGTCGGCATGAACCATCGCCAACCAATATAGCAGAATGAGACATCGCTATCAATACACGTGGCGGCATGAACCATCGCCAACCAATATAGCGGAATGAGACATCGCTATCAATACACGTGGCGGCATGAACCATCGCCAACCAATATAGCGGAATGAGACATCGTTGTCAATATACCTGGCGGCATGAACCATCGCCAACCAATATAGCGGAATGAGACAGCGTTGTCAATATACCTGGCGGCATGAACCATCGCCAACCAATATAGCGGAATGAGACATCGCTATCAATACACGTGGCGGCATGAACCATGGCCAACCAATATAGCGGAATGAGACATTGCTATCAATACACGTGGCGGCATGAACCATCGCCAACCAATATAGCGGAATGAGACATCGCTATCAATACACATGGCGGCATGAACCATCGCCAACCAATATAGCGGAATGAGACATCGCTATCAATATCGATAATGTGGTTGTTCCGGTCTTGTTATAGCAGCGGAATTTTAGGACCCCTCGCTTCGACATATAGCGGCATCATATGATATCCCTCGCTTCGACAATGACAGCGGCATGTTACCTCGCTTAGACATGACAACGGCAAATATCATACTACCATCGCTTCATATGACAGCGGCAAGTACCTCCCTCGCTCGAATATAACAACTACCGGAACTTCCACTAGCTCCATGTACCTGCATCCAGGTTAATACAACAGTTCACAATATAATGATCGATATCACGTTCCAGTTATAACCACAATATTCCACATTAACTACTAGAATTGTGACTGTTCCGGTCCCAATACAACAGCGGAATTTTAGGACCCCTCGCTTCGACAATGACAACGGCATGTTACCTCGCTTAGACATGACAGCGGCAAGTACCTCCCTCGCTCGGAGATAAAGGCTACCGGAACATTCAGCAATTCTACCACAATAATCAAACACAACAATTGGTTCCATTATCACAATATATCACTATCATTTCACATATATCATCACATGTAAGGATCCACTATCCACGATATACATAATCAAAGGTGTAACATGTTTTACCGTCCGAAGCCCGTACGTTTCACCTTTCCTGATTTTCCTACAAAATCCGATCCCTTAACACATAATAGATGAAGTGCTAGACATCACCATTAATGCCATCCCATCGCATTCTACACGATTCCTGCAATTACAATGATTAGCAACACCACTTTTCATATCATAAAAGCACATAAACAACTAGTTGTGTCATACAATATTAATGCCATCATGCATAAAAATGTGCTATCAATAACTTCCTAGGCCCTTAACAGCCCCAAAGAGCAACCACTGCTCTGATACCACTAATGTAAGACCCCAACATTTAAACTCGTCATTATTTCATTTATGACGTCGTATGTGTATAAATTTTTCATTTTCTTTTCATTCTTTAAAAAAAAGAATCATTACATGTTCCCATAATCCCTAGACATAACCAATGTTCAACATTATATGGTCATCTCGACCAACAAACAGACTCAAGGGTTTCACCCATTACCATCCCCATTACACCACTTTTACATTGTGGGTTTATAAAAATTTGGGCAGAGTCTCCCCACAAACTGAGCTATCCGGAAATAAAAACACATCACATAATATAACTCCCGACCAGGGACACACGATACTAAACAGAGTACCGAAACACAACTAAATTCCCAGTCAGGGAAGACACCAAACTAATAAGACAACAAAAGTGGGTTTCAACACCCTTATACAGTCCATATACAGATACAAGTGCTCACAGAAGAGCAACGAATAACGGATACACATCCGGATGCATAATTAGTATAAATACCAACCGCTCAACCTCGTATATCGGCTCAATCTCATACTATGCTTCTGGAAGCATCATCCAACAAGGTTCGAGCCTAGCACTCCAAAGCAGCATCGTACCTGTTGTACCTGTTTCAACAGAAATAGCCCCCACACAGGGTGAGTACACTTCCACTCAATATTCAATCACAAATCAACATACAAAATCATAATGCGATAATTTAAATTATTCAAAACTCATAAAGTATACTCCCTGTACAATTCCGAATTTGTATAGCTTCCACACGCTGTTCCTGTTTCAAACTCACGCACCTTCATAATGTCAAGTTTAGTATTATCACTAAAAATGTGATACACAACAACGCTTAAGAATTCAATACAACGACAGTATATCATTTATGCTCAAACATAAATAGTTCAACATCATTGTAAACCTGGTTATCCCAATGTAAACCTGTTTATCCCACTATCTCATTCTCGATACTTTCTCATATCGCTCATGCCCACGGCATCACTACTCAACAAGTAAAATTGGATCACGTACCACTACGTGTCCCCCATAACTCGTATATGAAACTCAATTATTAAAGTCAAACACTTACCTGAATCATCATATTCAAAATGGCATGTATACATGAATGTATAGATACTAGATATACCTGCTCGTACGTCACCACGTACCTTATAGTAGACAACATGAACAAGCTATCATCAACGTCCGAAGTCCCTTGTAGAGTCTATATCGAATATCAATTCAATATTAGCTCATAATCCGAGCAATGAACATCCATCAAATAGTTCTTACTTTTATTTCAATATCACAAATCAATAACTCAATATTATGAATCAAATCATAATCAATACTTTGGATGCACACATCCTCACATTAATCATGATATTTCATTGGTAATGCGAAACCCCATCATCTCCCACCATCCGCTACATCACACACATGATGCGGGATACACACACCCATACGTGCAAGATCACGCCCAACTCACATAGCAGTTCACTAGACACACCAGTTCAATAGAGGGAAAGGAAGTGCAAGGGTGTATGCATAATAATATCCAACTAGTGTCTAACTATAACAATCCAATTAAGTCAAATAACATGTTCCACCATTATTCAAACCCACACCGAGGTGATTCAAACCAAGACACGAAAGAAGGGATCCATGTAGATACAAGATTCTACCCTTTTAAATCTAATCCCCTTAATCCCAACATAAAGTCATTTATTGATTAAATTCAACTTTAACAATTTAAAGATGCATTGGATTCCAAAATTCTTGATTTAGAACTATTAAAATTTGAAGCTCAATACAGTGACATAAATCCTTAATACATGCTATGCTATCATTTTGAGTATAAATATCACCATAACTCTTTTCCATGTCAACACATACTAGCATGTATCTAACTCACTTATTTACACACTACACATGCTTCCCATTGAACACATCCCATACCATAGCCCAACATCACCAAATATCACAATGGCTACAAGCCATAAAGTTAGTCATTTTCACCTCACTAACAAAACTTAGACCCACACTTGAATCTCATTTAAGCCTATTAACAAACACATTTCATGCATGATTTTAATCTTCATCTTTTAACCAATAATAATACTAAGTCAAGACTTATTCCACAATTTATTTTCAACAATTAACCATTCAAAAAAGTGAGCCCCAATTAACTTCCAACAATCAAAGCATTCCTCATGCTGTGATGTCCGGGAAATATGGTGTTAATCCCGGTGTGGTATTAATCCTTGATGGATTTTTAATTGTGGCAATTAGGAATTAATTGCGGTTTTGCATCTCCCGGTGTTGTTTAATCGGGCATTTGGGATCGTTGGATCCAAAGGTTGAGATTGTATTCTCATTTCGGTGGAAAACCTATGAGTTGGGTTTTCGTTGGGACTTGGTGTCCGGGGTGCTTTTGTTGGGGCCTGTATGAGGATTTGATGTTGGAGAGAGAATTTTTGAAAACAGATGATTTTTAATGAATCATGATGTATTTGTGGAGGTATTGGTGTGTTGGGGTATTTTTGCTATATATACCCCTTGGACTCGGGATTCCGTCATTTGGAATCCATTTCTCTCCTCTCCTCCCCCCTCTCACGCCACCTTCACCCCAAACCCTTCCCGTTCCCTTTGGTTGAAGCAAAATCGATAGAACTCGAGTTTGGGGGCCGGATTTCTTGAAGAAAGATAGGTAATCTTCTTCTCCTCTCTTTTGGCTTCAATTTGATTGTGGTTTTGTGTTTTGTGGTTGGGTTTTGGGTTGGTTATGGAATTTGGGGTTTTTTGTTAAAAATCCAACTGGAGTTTTTAGTGTTTCAAATGGTCTTAAATGGTGTTATGGAGGTGTTGAGGAAGTTTGGGATGTTGGTTTTGAGTTTGGACACCAAAAACAACATTAAAGCTCGAGTTTTCGAAAAAATCGCAGTCCGCGATCGATCTTGGCGAGGCGCCGATCGATCGCGACATGCTACTGGATTTGGGATGGCGATGAGCAGTAGCGACAATCGATCGCGAGAAGTGGGCGATCGATCGCGAGGGTCTTGGCGATCGATCGCGAGATGCGGCGATCGATCGCGGCTTGGTTATTTTCGGACAGTAGGGTATGGCGATCGATCGCGGCTTGGCGCCGATCGATCGCGGCCCTGTTTCCTTTGCTTTTTTTTTTTCAAAATTTTGGAAAATGTCGGGATTTTGGAATCGAGGCTTTTAGGGGCCGTTTCCGGGGCAATGTCTACATTCCAATGGGAATGCTATGCTTTTAAAATGGTATGCTTGGAGCCAAATTAATTAAACGGAACTCTCGGTTGAGTTGTTGGCTATCCATTGAACTTGTAAAATGGTGTATTTTGGGTATTATGCATGCTTAGCCGGGGGGCTTCTATTTTTTTGGTAATCGTCATGGATTGACGATGGGTTTCGAGGTTACAAACGTGCGTGGGCACGTGATCGCATGCTTATTCTTGATTGTGAGTTGTTTATGTGTTATAGCACATATTTCTCGAGGTATGGAACTCAAGCAAGGTTCGGCTTGGACTACGGAATTCTAAGGTATGTATGACGTACGAGCATAGCCCTTTAATATAATTGTAATTGTTGAGTACTTGGTACGCTGTATTGCAATGAATGTGTGTGGAAATGCATGACACATGGTAGTAATAATAATTGGATATTGAAATGCATGGTTTATGGTACTTGCTCCCAATGTCTATGTATGCATTAAGAATTGCATGTGCCGCTTTTGAGCGAGCAATGATTGGGATGTTGTCGCCTGTGAGCGAACATCAATTATGACGCCACTGCTGGTGAGTATGCGTGGAAACGGAACGCCGCTATTGTAGAGCGAGCTATGAAATAGAACTATGGAACCATAAGTGAGATATATGGGGTATTTGTAATCATTGTTTAATGATTTGATAGTATTGATTTTGGTACCGGTATATGGCTAATGAATTCGTTAATCAATGTAATGATTAATTGGCATTTGGGAATTTGATGGTTTCAGTGTTTTGAGAACAGGGATAGTACAGGAAACCCCGGATGAGGATGATGCCATCCAGGGAGTATATTTTGTATTTCATAGCAATTTACATTGTTGTAAATTATGAATTGTATTGTTGTGGTTATTGGATTTGGGATATTGGTATGCTCACCCCGTGTGGGGGCTGTCTCTGTTGGGGCAGGTGGTACAGGTGTAACAGCAGCTTTGGAGTTGAGCTCGGACTGTTGATTGAAGTACTTCCAGGATTGAGGTACCAGAGCTGGATGGACAGGCGCTCAGATCCAGAGTCGAGATCGAGTTGCGCTTGAGAGGTGCTTCCAGGATCGAAGCATCAGTAACGGTATCCAGTAGAGTGTTTTATACATTAGATACACGCTCATTCATTTGGGTACTCTTATGTGAGTACATATTACGTGTCTATGGAATGTATAAACGGGCTACGGCTCTTCTCTGTTCATTTATGGTTTGCACGCAATTAGATATAGGATTGCTAAATGAACTAAGAGTATGTTAGTGTGTTATGAGGGTGCATGCTATATGGATAATCATGGTTGGGGAATTTGAATATTATGTGGTTTAAATGCAAGAAATTTTCTGGATAGCATATGGTGTTGCACTTGCATATGATTTTCCCCTGATAGTATGATTATATGCACTTGGCTTAATACACTAATAACGGGTTAAGGGCACGGGGGTCCTTACATTAGTGGTATCAGAGCAGTGGTTGCTCTTTGGGGCTGTTAAGGGCCTAGGAAGTTATTGATAGCACATATTTATGCACGATTGCATTAATGTTGTATGACACAACTAGTTGTTTATGTGCTTTTGTGATATGAAAAGTTGTGTTGTTAATCATTGTAAGTGCAGAAATCGTGTAGAATGCGATGGGCTGGCATTAATAGTGATGTCTAGCACTTCATGTATTATGTATTAAGGGATCTGATTTTGTAGGAAAATCAGGAAATGTGAGACGTACGGGCTTCGAACGGTAAAACGTGTTATACCTTTGATTATGTATATCATGAATAGTGAACCCTTACATGTGATGATATATGTGAAATGATAGTGATATATATTGTGATAATGGAATCAACTGTTGTGCTTGATTATTGTGGTAGAATTGATGAATGTTCCGGTAGCCTTTATCTCCGAGCGAGGGAGGTACTTGCCGCTGTCATGTCTAAGCGAGGTAACATGCCGCTGTCATTGTCGAAGCGAGGGGTCCTAAAATTCCGCTATTGTATTGGGACCGGAACAGTCACAATTCTAGTGATTAATGTGGAATATTGTGGTTATAACTGGAACGTGATATCGATCATTATATTGTGAACTGTTGTATTAACCTGGATGCAGGTACATGAAGCTAGTGGAAGTTCCGGTAGTTGTTATATTCGAGCGAGGGAGGTACTTGCCGCTGTCATATGAAGCGATGGTAGTATGATATTTGCCGCTATCATGTCTAAGCGAGGTAACATGCCACTATCATTGTCGAAGCGAGGGATATCATATGATGCCGCTATATGTCGAAGCGAGGGGTCCTAAAATTCCGCTGCTATAACAAGACCGGAACAACCACATTATCGATATTGATAGCGATGGTTCATTCCGCTATATTGATTGGCGATGGTTCATGCCGCCAGGTATATCGATAGCGATGGTTCATTCCGCTATATTGATTGGCGATGGTTCATGCCGCCAGATATATTGATAGTGACGGTTGATTCCGCTATATTGATTGGCGATGGTTCATGCCGCCAGGTATATTGATAGCGATGGTTCATTCCGCTATATTGATTGGCGATGGTTCATGCCGCCAGATATATTGATAGCGACAGTTCATTCCGCTATATTGATTGGCGATGGTTCATGCCGCCAGATATATTGATAGCGATGGTTCATTCCGCTATATTGATTGGCGATGGTTCATGCCTCCAGATATATTGATAGCGACGGTTCATTCCACTATATTGATTGGCGATGGTTGATGCCGCCAGATATATTGATAGCCACGGTTCATTCCGCTATATTGATTGGCGATGGTTCATGCCGCCAGATATATTGATAGCGATGGTTCATTCCGCTATATTGATTGGCGATGGTTCTTGCCGCCGGATGTATTGATAGCGATGTCTCATTCCGCTATTCTATTGGCGATGGTTCATGCCGTCGGGTATTCTATTGACGATGATTCGTGCCACCGGATATTACATAGCGACGGGTCATTCCGCTACACCTATAGCGATGGGTTATACCGCTATGTGCGTAGCGCTGGATTATGTCGCCTACGAGCGATGGATGCTACTTGTGTACCGCTGGTGGACGATGGATACAGGTATTCCGCTATCTTGATAGCGACGAGGTATGGCATATTACTTGTGTTAGCATTATTGTGGATACTACATGTTGTTATATATGTCATGTATTTGACGATGAGATTATGGGTGTCGTGTATTGACATGTACCGTCGTCTGTTTGACGATGTTAATTGGATGTCATGTGTTGACATATGCCGTCACAGGATGACGATGACACAGTTGATGTTCTATGTAGACGTGTAGCATCGTTTTGATGATTAATACATTTGTGTTATGTATTGAGTTGTATGGTTTGAGTACCTTTGGTGGGCACATGGTAGCGTCTGGGTCACTAGTTGACGAGACCATTATGCCGAGCAAGTTGCTCGAAGAATTATTAGGTGCACCGTACAGGGATTGTACCGCAGCACATATTTGGAGTATATTGTTCGAGTAATGATACCCTTGGGTATACTCGCTGATTTGGCTTAGGCCAAGTGATTGGTGGTAAGAGTAGTCATTGAGGAAACTACTCGCTTGTTGTTGTGATCTACGGTAGGCGTGGTCACACCCACCCTGAGGGTGTGGGATAAGTCCTAATGAGTTAGGATTACTCCGTGGTTGAGCAAGGACATCGGGATGTCCATTATGCTTGGTGTTTTAGAGATATGTGGGTGATGACCCACAACTCGTATGGTTTTGTACGGTATGGTATACCGGAATAGGACGTGTGTCACGTTGATAAGTTGGTATGAGCCTATGGAGCCAACGAACCGTTAGCCAGGTAGTGTTGCAGTCCTTGGTTTACTTGTGTTAGCCATTATACTACTCGTGTGATTCGAGTTCAGTGATGAGGACTTTTAGTAGGCTCTTGTAGTCTCTTTGTGGCATGATATTTGAGGCAGAGAATACCTCACGGAGACGTTTATACGCCAAATGTTTTAAGAGGCTTGTTTTGGGACAACTCAATTTTGTTGGAATACCAACGTGAGCGTCGACAAGTCGTTGTTAGCTCTGGTTGAGCATCTTTGCATATGGTATGCGATGAAAGTCACAATTGTTTGTGTGGTATAGTTAGTGGAGTGACACTACTATATTGACTTTATCTCTTGGAGAGATTTGGGTTGTACTGTCTTGGAGGCAGCTAGTCTTGGTTGAGGGTTGATCGTGAATCAACCAGGGTAAGCCCTACTAGTGATGGACTAGGTAATGGCTTCGTACTTCCAGTGAGACGTTCGAGAAGACGTCTCTGGGGTGATGCTCGAGTGTGGAGTACTATGGCAATAGTACAGGGCATCGTTGTTTGAGTATACATGGCGTATACGAGTTTCGATTTGATGATAGTGGCTTCGATGCACTATTCTGAACCAATTGCTTATTTTGGTTCCGAGATATATGTTGGTATGTATATCCAGTTTTCCGGATGGTGGTTCGAGGTTAGAGGGTCATGGATTCATGACACTATTCCTTTTGGGAAAGGCGGTATTGTTATACCTGCCGGTCGAATCTTTTGGGAGATTCATTGCTTTGGTTGTGTGGTGTTGATGTTGAAATCACACCCTTTGGCTTTGGTCTGTTGACCACTATTCTCCGTGGAGTGAGAATAATCGAGGCTTGGCCGTAAGTTTTGGGACTTTGGGTATGTTTGGAGATGCCCGAGCCTATTGCTTTGAGTGTGCCTGTTGTGTTGGTGCTTGGACATGTATACCCGTGTGTGTATACGAATGTCAACTCTATTTCGTTCCTTGTTGAACGTCGGTTTAGTGTACTTGGTTTGATGAATCTCCGGTGGGAGATTGTGGCAATTTGAGATTGGTAATCTCGATAGCACGATGTATTCTGAGGAATAATCGTGAGGTCCGTTTGACTTCCCCTGAGGAGGGATTGTCGTGTCTTGGAACCTTGGTAGTTCTTGTTGGATAATTCGATAGCCTTCCTATTTTAGGATTGTTGAATCCCAGGATAAATGAGGGATGGCCAGGATTCGGATTTGTTTAGTGTCACAGTCGACACGTGTTTGGAAATGCAATTGTTTGTCTTGCATGTCCTTTGTGGAACTTGAGACTTTGTGGAGTCTCGATAGTGTGTTTTGGACCAAGATGGGACTTCTTGGAACACATGGTTGTAGACATCTGTAGTGATGTGTTTTGTGTGGATTAGTGACCGTGGTTTACCCGATCCGGATTGCAAGTGGTGCAACTACTCCTTTGGAGGAGATGGACCGGGAAGCAAAACCGGATTTTCTGTGAGTATACTGTTGTATACTAATGGTCCACATCATAACGATGTGTGTTAAGCATCGTGGACGACTGGTGGATATCATAGAGAGATATCTATGTTAGAACCAATGGTGTTTTGATCGATTTGCAGTCATGATGGACTGACTTCCGGGATGATTCACGTCGAGGTATGTTGTTATCTTACGGTTTATATTGGTTTTGGCTTTGCTCTATTGTAGAGATTGATGCGAGATTGGTGTTCTCGCAGTTAATGATTCGATTCTTTTGTGGTCCAGAATCGGGGTTGTGACCTTACCTTGTTTGTGTAACCTTGGTGCTACGTAGGGTATGTCGGTGCAAATTTCGAGGACGAAATTTTATTAGTGGGGGATAATTGTGATGTCCGGGAATTATGGTGTTAATCCCGGTGTGGTATTAATCCTTGATGGATTTTTAATTGTGGCAATTAGGAATTAATTACGGTTTTGCGTCTCCCGAGGTTGTTTAATCAGGCATTTGGGATCGTTGGATCCAAAGGTTGAGATTGTATTCTCATTTAGGTGGAAAACCTATGAGTTGGGTTAAGTCCGGGGTGCTTTTGTTGGGGCCTGTATGAGGATTTGATGTTGGAGAGAGACTAACAGATGATTTTTAATGAATCATGATGTATTTGTGGAGGTATTGGTGTGTTGGGGTATTTTTGCTATATATACCCGTTGGACTCGGGATTCCGTCATTTGGAATCCATTTCTCTCCTCTCCTCCCCCCTCTCACGCCACCTTCACCCCAAACCCTTCCCCTTCCCTTTGGTTGAATCAAAATCGATAGAACTCGATTTTGGGGGCCGGATTTCTTGAAGAAAGATAGGTAATCTTCTTCTCCTCTCTTTTGGCTTCAATTTGATTGTGGTTTTGTGTTGTGTGGTTGGGTTTTGGGTTGGTTATGGAATTTGGGGTTTTTTGTTAAAAATCCAACTGGAGTTTTTAGTGTTTCAAATTGTCTTAAATGGTGTTATGGAGGTGTTGAGGAAGTTGGGGATGTTGGTTTTGAGTTTGGACACCAAAAACACCATTAAAGCTCGAGTTTTCGAAAAATCGCAGTCCGCGATCGATCTTGGCAAGGCGCCGATCGATCGCGACATGCTACTGGATTTGGGAAGGCGATGAGCAGTAGCGGCGATCAATCGCGAGAAGTGGGCAATCGACCGCGAGGGTCTTGGCGATCGATCGCGAGATGCGGCGATCGATCGCGGCTTGGTTATTTTCGGGCAGTAGGGTATGGCGATCGATCGCGGCTTGGCGCCGATCGATCGCGGCCCTGTTTCCTTTGCTTTTTTTTTTTCAAAATTTTGGAAAATGTCGGGATTTTGGAATCGAGGCTTTTAGGGGCCGTTTCCGGGGCAATGTCTACATTCCAATGGGAATGCTATGCTTTTAAAATGGTATGCTTGGAGCCAAATTAATTAAACGGAACTCTCGGTTGAGTTGTTGGCTATCCATTGAACTTGTAAAATGGTGTATTTTGGGTATTATGCATGCTTAGCCGGGGGGCTTCTATTTTTTTGGTAATCGTCATGGATTGACGATGGGTTTCGAGGTTACAAACGTGCATGGGCACGTGATCGCATGCTTATTCTTGATTGTGAGTTGTTTATGTGTTATAGCACATATTTCTCGAGGTATGGAACACAAGCAAGGTTCGGCTTGGACTACGTAATTCTAAGGTAAGTATGACGTACGAGCATAGCCCTTTAATATAATTGCAATTGTTGAGTGCTTGGTACGCTGTATTGCAATGAATGTGTGTGGAAATGCATGACACATGGTAGTAATAATAAACGGATATTGAAATGCATGGTTTATGGTACTTGCTCCCAATGTCTATGTATGCATTAAGAATTGCATGTGCCGCTTTTGAGCGAGCAATGATTGGGATGTTGTCGCCTGTGAGCGAACATCGATTATGACGCCACTGCTGGTGAGTATGCGTGGAAACGGAACGCCGCTATTGTAGAGCGAGCTATGAAATAGAACTATGGAACCATAAGTGAGATATATGGGGTATTTGTAATCATTGTTTAATGATTTGATAGTATTGATTTTGGTACCGGTATATGGCTAATGAATTCGTTAATCAATGTAATGATTAACTGGCATTTGGGAATTTGATGGTTTCAGTGTTTTGAGAACAGGGACAGTACAGGAAACCCCGGATGAGGATGATGCCATCCAGGGAGTATATTTTGTATTTCATAGCAATTTACATTGTTGTAAATTATGAATTGTATTGTTGTGGTTATTGGATTTGGGATATTGGTATGCTCACCCCGTGTGGGGGCTGTCTCTGTTGGGGCAGGTGGTACAGGTGTAACAGCAGCTTTGGAGTTGAGCTCGGACTGTTGATTGAAGTACTTCCAGGATTGAGGTACCAGAGCTGGATGGACAGGCGCTCAGATCCAGAGTCGAGATCGAGTTGCGCTTGAGAGGTGCTTCCAGGATCGAAGCATCAGTAACGGTATCCAGTAGAGTGTTTTATACATTAGATACACGCTCATTCATTTGGGTACTCTTATGTGAGTACATATTACGTGTATATGGAATGTATAAACGGGCTACGGCTCTTCTCTGTTCATTTATGGTTTGCACGCAATTAGATATAGGATTGCTAAATGAACTAAGAGTATGTTAGTGTGTTATGAGGGTGCATGCTATATGGATAATCATGGTTGGGGAATTTGAATATTATGTGGTTTAAATGCAAGAAATTTTCTGGATAGCATATGGTGTTGCACTTGCATATGATTTTCCCCTGATAGTATGATTATTTGCACTAATGATATGGCTTAATACACTAATAACGGGTTAAGGGCACGGGGGGTCCTTACACATGCTATCTCATTCCCAAATACAACACTTCAATACATGAAGGAATACATACATACACACCATCTTCACCCACAAACACATGCTGGACACACACACACATGCAGAAACACACACACGCACACACACGAACACACACTAACAACCCTACCAAAATGCTAGCAAAAATCAAACCAAAGTTCATCAAAAATTTGTGGGATTTCAGGGGAATAACGACTAAGGGACGACGAGGATTACCCACAAAAAATCGGAAGAAAATCGCTCCAAAATCGGACGAATTCGAGATTTTTATCCGCGCACTTCCTTGCAAGATCCGGACGCGATCGGCGACGAAACTTCATGTTCTTGGTATGGAAAGACGCGCCTGGAAGAGACGAAGGCGGTGGCGGTTCGGACGCGCCGGAAGGAGCTCGGACGGCGGCGGGCGCGCGGCCTGAACGGAGCGGGGTCGAGCAGCAGCGAAGGAGAGGGAATCGGGATTTCAGTGCGTGTTTTTACACGTTTTAATGGGTGTCCGAAAAATGCCCAACATAACATATTTATTTTTTGTATCCTAACCCGGTTTTGTACATCGAAGTGTCGCCGGTGCACTGACATATTATTTAGAGACAACGATTGGGATTTATACACACCCCAAAAACCCAAAACTTAAATTCTTCATTTTAATTAACTTATATATTATCGGAGTATATTTTACAATCTCAAAATATTTTATGATCCGATTAATTTGCCAGTTGACCTTCACTTGGTCAATCCTACTTCTAATTAATTAATTCTAAAATTAATTATCAATAAAATCCAAATCAGATTTAGTCCAACAAATAATTATAATAAATCTGGACATCACAATCCCGTATGAGGATGACGCTATTCAGGGAGTGTCTTTTAAATTCACCCCTTTACATTCTGTAAATTATGTAATGTGATATTGTGATTATTGGATCGGTGGTATTGGTATGCTCACCCTGTGTGGGGGCTGTCTCTGTTTGGACAGGCGGAACAGGTGCAGCGGTAGCTCCGGTGTTGAGATCGAGCTATGGATTGAAGGTACTTCCAGGATCGAGGTACTAGTGCCGGTATTGAGTAGAGTACTTTATACATTTAATAGACATTCACTCATTAGATGCTCGCATGTGAGCACTACTACATGTGTATATGGTTTGTATAAAAGGGCAAGGGCCTTTCTCTTTTCATTTATGGGTTGTATGCAATTAATTAAGGAGTTGCTAAATGAATTGAGAACATGTTAGTGTATTATAAGATGCATGCTTAAAGGTTGAGTGGTATGGGGGAATTGAACATTACATGAATTAATGCAAGAAATTTTATTGTTGGTATATTATGCAATGGTAGAATGTGGTTTTCCCCCCTGATTACATGATTATATGCACTGAATACATTGGTTAATACACTAATAGCGAGTTAAGGGAGCGCGGTCATTACACATACCGAAGGGAGGAATAGAATACTTGCCGCTGTCATATTGTAGCGATGGAACGTAATACTTGCCGCTAATATGTCGAAGCGAAGATAATTCCGTTGTCATATTGAAGAGAGGGGTATTACAAATGCCGCTGATATGTCAAAACGATGGGTATTATAAATGCCGTTGTTATGACGAAGCGATGGGTATTAGAATGTCTCTGTTATAACAAGACTGTGAATATGGTGATTACTATGATGGTATGGAATTATGTCATGACATTTAAATTAAACTGTATTATAATCTGATGATTATAGATATGAGTTGTGGAACATGGACAACCAGGGAGAGCATATTAAATGCATTGAATACAGGAACTATTTTCGTATTAACGATTTATGCATTTTATCTTATGATCATATTGTTGTGAATATGAATTGTTATATGATCATGTGTCGTGGGTTGTTCTTGTAGGGGCTTTTGGCAAGGAGAGCTAAGGCAAGGGTTGACGTGGTAAGCTGTGTGAGGAATAAAGCTATCGATCTAGAAGATCAAGAATTATTTTGTATAGTCTGTACGAATGCATAGTGTAAATCTATTAGTGATTACATTCATTTTTGTTGGGAATGTAATTATTTTGGTAATGGGATTTTATTTGTACAATAGCCCTCAAAGCTCAATATCTCAATATAAACCTTTTTACTGTGATGAATGAATAGCTCTTTTATGCTATTAAATCACGTTTAAGGTAGTGAGGCCTTACCATATTTTCTTAATTACTAGGATTGCTACACAAGCAAATGTTCCTAGTCCTACAAAATCAAATGTTCGTAGAAGAGGGCAGCGATAGAGTAAGACACCTCATTGTGAAACGGGTGGACAATTGTAGACATTTTGTTAAGACAATATTTGTGGCGCCCCAAACGTCGACACGTAGATAGACAATGCATGGCATAATCCTCCGTAATTGGACCTCTGAACAATACCATAGACAGCATATGTATATACAATTATACAAACCCGTGAATACAATGACGGCTCCCCAAAATAAATACGATCTTTTCACATGCACCAACACAAGAGAATAAAATTCAAGATATACATACATGTCATATACAGATATATAGATCAGCTCACAAACGAGCCACAACCATTGTAAACATAATATTATTTCGTAACAGAATACGAGTTAACACGACAACTCCTAGTCCTACCTCCAACTCTAACGTCTAGGCATGTCACATGTTTTAACAGAAACAACCCTAAAAAATTGATGAGCACACACCAGCAAAATAATAGCATAATCATAAACATATACTATCAACAGTATAAAATATTGAAAAAGTAATAGAAAATCCTCTCTGAAATCGATAACATAATACGAGAATTCTCTGACTGTTTCTGTAACTCAATCTCCCAACATCAAATCGAAATTCATCAATCATCACCTCAACCATTCACATTCAATATACAAATCGATATAGTGGCAACGCAAGCCAACTATACCACATCTTCGCATAATCATTGCGACACATCGTATGTAATCGATATAGTGGCAACACCCTGCCTACTATACCTCATCATCGATCCCCTACTACTGCGACACCATATACAATAGATATAGCGGCAACACCATGCCTTCTATACCCCATCGTCGCATCATCATTACGACCCATTCAATATATAATCGACATAGCAGCAATACCAAGCCTGCTATACCCAAATGTTGCTTCCCTACTGTTGCGTCATAATCAACAATAATAATAACAACACATCTCTCATTCCAGCGACCCACAACATCATCGTTCATTTACAATCATCGATATATCATAATCAACATCAAGATGAATATCAATACATGCTCGTACGTCAACACGTTCCTGATAGTCGATAATCAAAATTAGGTTATTCCCGACGTCCCGAGGCTCGTTAAGTATCTATATTAATTTTAACAATTCAATATCAACATAGTACAATAACATCAACATATAAATATAGCCTCTAATCGCAATTTAAATAACCTTGATTAATAATAAATTCATCCAAATTATGAAACTTCATCAGTTACGCTTTTTACCTGTAATTATACACAATATATTCAACACGCAACAATAAGTCATTTTAGATTTAATTCCTCCAAATTATTAAAATCTAATAATTATTCAAAAAATCAAAGCGCAAGCATTCACCATTTTCGACTACAAGTAAATATACCAGTGTATTTAGCATTCGATAACAATCAATAATACATCGTTTTTAACTATCAATATATAAATTGGCTAACCAAACACTATCACAAAAATACAAAAGATTAGTCAGATTGTAGCATTTATCTTGCTGATTCTGAATATATAATTTATTTTCCAAAAATCCGAACAGATAGAACACAACATTTTTTTTTTTGTAAACTGTTCGTTCCCCTGAATCTGAATCACTTTCAAATCTGAAAGTTATCATGGACACTCTTTTATATATATATATATATATATATATATATATATATATATATATATATATATTATAATATTAATGTTTTAATATTATTTTGGCATGTATTACAATGTTGGTAATTACGTTTCTTGCGGCGACCATTTACCTTATCTAACTACGTTTTCAATCAATCCTATCAACGTGAAAGTTGTAGCTCTTTTTTTAACTTCACTCGACCTATTGAATCGCCTTTCGGCATCATATTAAAAATTTATGGCCAAAATATTAAATCATATTATAATAAATAATTTATTCTGGGCACATTATCCATCGACTATTCAACAGGACCACATGCTTACATTATAATTATCAATTATAATTTATATGGATTTTTCAGGCATCACAATAATTGTATTGAATTGTTTAAATTTAAAGTTAGATTTATTTGTATTGAATTGTTTATGTATTATTTATTATTGTTGTCTAACTTATTAAAACATGCAAATATCATACCAAATATTGTACATTGACATCTAGATAAATCCACATATTATTAGTCGACAAATATTCAAACACGGATAATTGTATCACTTAAACTTAGTACTACATTCACCTGTCATTATGTTGTTCTCTCCCTAATTTCAGGCATATTCATCTCATTTGTGAAACGAGTTCTTCTCTCTCTTCCACCCCTTCTTGTTTCACGCCTTATTAGATTGTGATGCAACTCAAAGGTTGGTGGATCCCAGTATCAAACGTCTTTAGGAGGGTGAATTGCCTTTTGTATGCGGCTAAGTACTCAGACATGCTATACCACGATTGCATAAGTGTTGTAGGAATCAACAAGTGCCATGTAGCAGTACATATAGCATGAGAACACGGAATTCAAAGATTAGTATATTTACCACATGAACACTCATTTGTTGATAAATTGGCTACTTGAACATGTTGCCCTCGACCTGGTCTTCCACCAGTCGCAACCGAAGCTGTTTGATCGCGTACATCATATCGGGTGACGCGATGCTCAATATATTTTTGTGACCACTCTTCATACTTTTGATAGGCATAATCGCGTAATGGCTGGGTATTTCCAAGCATACGACTACTCTCTGTGACATGTTCAATGAAGTACTGAATACACCTCTGAAGGGTCACTTGTACAATCGCACAATTAGGGAGCCTTCGAGCACCCTTTAACATCTCATTTAAACACTGACATATTGGTAATCATCACCCCACGATGCCAACCACAATCATAGGCTAGAGTCCATCTATATTTCAAAATTCTAGTCAAATACATGTATGGAAAAATGTTTTTTCCATACATTTTAAAAAATTTGTTGCGTCGAACTTAAAAAAATTTCATGAGTCATGTATGGAAAAATTTGTTGCGTCGAACTTACAAACTTTCATGAATCATGTATGGAAAAATTTGTTGCGTCGAACTTACAAATTTGTTAGAGTGACTGCTTCCCAGCATAAATCTTTCAAATTAACATTTTTAAATTTGGAATTAAAATTTGAGCACACGTGTTTTAGAGAGAAACGATACACGCCAAGTGGAGGTTGAAAATATGGAAGATTCTCAACTACTCGCACAATTCCCTTATGTCTATCATAAGTAAGGCACACACTGGTTGCACCACAAAGAACATGTCGGCCAAGATTCTCCAAAAACCATTTCCATGAGTCATGTGTTTCTTCGTCCACAAGTGTGAACGCTAAAGGTAATATCTGATTGTTGGCATCAAGAGTGACGACGATCAATATTTTATGCTTATATATGAGTTCCATCGACATAATGGTACTGCGACAGTGTCGAAACCCATCTATACACGGTTTAAAAGCCCAAAATGCATAATTCAGTGTGTGAACCGCCCGATTATTCGAACTCAAATGGTTCCACTCCACAATTGTTCCAGTATTGTACTTGAACAAAGCACTCATGTACTTTGGAAGTAGACGCACATAGCATGTACCATAAACATTCTCCACTGCACGTTGTAAACTTTGTTACGCCTTTGTATACGAGATGTCATAGTCATACTTATCTTTAATATTCTCTCTCACATACTTAATCTCGTACAAAGGATCACATCGGACAATCCCCAGCAGTATATTGATTACCATATTACAGTCCAGGTTCTGATGGTCTATACCAACATTACTAGAGATGCATGTATGATGACCACCATATTTGTTAATTTCCAGTAACCCAACTTGGACTTGAAAGAAGCTCAAAGATCCCATCTACATCTGACAGTTGGAGAACCCTTTTTACAACGTACTTTCCATAAAGTACGTGTGCTATCCACGATATTGTACTCACACCTGACAACTCTAACGGAGTAATCCTTCACAGATGCAATCAAATATTTCTTCTCTTTAATAACATTTCACGGATAACTCTCCCCTCTCCACATTTTAGTAGCTTGTTCGTGATCTAGAAGGTACACCAACAGAATCAGGAAGTTGTTCCTCGTAGACAACATTAAAAATCAGTTTGCATCTCGTTTGTGTTCCATTGAAATGGTGTGTCTTGCCTATGTGTCACGTCATCATGCATCTCATCTTCATCATCTCCGGACTCACTCGATGAAATTCTCGGCTCACTATCACTTCTACAAACATCATGATTGCTATCCCCAATTACATTATATGTTGCTAGCACTTCAGATGAAGCCAACATAAATATATGCTCCGAACGATCGACATCTGCATCAAAGGCATCATGAACTGGTGTAACGTTTTCTCTTACATTATTCCAACCTCCTTCGACATTTAAGCCCCAAACGCATGTTGTATTCGTCCAGTAGGTAGGATATTCATCAGGCAAGCCAATAGTACATATTGATCCCAAGGTCCACTTTGATGCTCAATATATGGAAAATCTTGATTTTGTTGAAGACCCCGGTGCATAGAAGTACACAGTTCGTCATTGAGCCCCTATGTTGTTTTGTCCTTCAGTGACGTATGGAATATATGATTCTGGTTGATCAAAACCAACATCATTGCTAGTTGGCCCTCTTTCGACAAATAGATGCAACAATATGCAAATTAGGATATTTGATAATAAACTCTACATCATCTACAATGTTGATTTGTACTTCATTCCAAGATGATTTTTCCGTGAAAGAATATTTGGTTGACATCTTGATATTAAACATGAACCAATTTTATACACTGGTTTCACTTTCTATTCAACCGATCCATTCCCAAAAATAACATTACCCCATATTATTGTTAGCATCAATATTATTCATTTAGAAGAAATACTATAGAGTACATGTTATAAACAATAGATTAGAAGTGATCAAAGTTTGTGTTATAAAAAAAATGGGACGAAAATTTCATGTGAAAAGTGATCAGACTGATGGTTGAGGTAAAAGATATAGAGTTTACAAGAAGATGACTTGTTACATTTTCATTTATAGGCGAAAAAAGTATCATGAATCGATCCATTTATTAGCTGTAAAATTGAAGGAAAAAAACAGTTGGTTGTCAATTGAAGTGCACGAAGCACAAAAACATTAACTGTAAAGGCGTAAACGACAGGAAATTTGAAAAAGTGGATGAAAAAACTAGATAAAACTTTGCAGGCATTCGTTGTAGCTGAAAATGGACGCCTACACAGCAGGCCCCGCTGCCCGCTACAGTGGGGCCTGAAAAAGTAGGCCTCAGTTGCAGCTGGCAACGAGGGTCCTTTTGTTATGCCTCCATTGCCAGCTGCAGCGGGGCCTATATTTTGTAGACCTGCGTTACAACTAGCAGGGATATATTTATCAAAATGCGTTACTTTTGAAAGAAAAAAAAATTGAATTAATTTCTAAAAAAAGCATGGAATTCGCTATATGAGTTGACAAGAGTTTTTGAATCTTTATTTTTATTGTAAAAAAAATATGCTTTCACTTTTACTGATGAAAATTAAATATTCATAACAATATAATTATTTCACATCAACGACTCACCATTTAAATACCTCCAAGACGTGATCAAAATATAATAAAACTCATAAGAGAACGAATAACAATTCTTTAGACGAATTTGTCAATATTAAGAACACAAGTGTATTGATTTGTATACACTCTAATTAATATACAAAACTAAAATAGCAAATAATTGGAGATAAAATGAAACTTACCTTTTCATTATTATAATTAATGCTTCTAAATACCTCTTCCCTTTTCAACTATCATGCCCAAAAAGTATAATAGTGAAAAATGATTAAAGACAAAAAAGAGAAGACTCATGTACATGAAACACAAAAGTTTCACAAAATAAAGTAACCCCCTTAATTATTAAATTTTTCTAATCTCAAAGAAAATTAAAATGAAGAATCTTATGCATGGGAATAAAAAGATGAAGGTGAAAAAAGGGGTGGCTAAAAGTTAGGGAAGGGTTAGAAGATGAAGAATTTCAAAGATTCATGATTCTCATATCTTTATCATCCATTATTCAAGGCACTTTTTGAAAGAACTCATGAAGCCTATGGATACGACGTCATCCGCTCCCCTCAAGCTTCCTTATTATGTCCATGTAGGATCAAACGCTTGCCGCTTTACCAAAAACTATAGCTGATGATAACGTTGCAACTCAAATTTTTAACCCGTACAACAACACAAGCATCATGTTTTGATCTATCCCACAACTAGAGCAATTATTGTACCACAACAATCCCCTTTTCAATAATTGCACTCCTTGCAACTCATGAGAATCGAACACGTGACATTGGCTCTGATATCAATTGTAAGATCAAGCGCTTGCCGCTTTACCAAAATATATAGCTGATGTTAACAGTGCAACTCAAATATTTTAAACCGTATATCAGCACGCATTTCGATCGATTACACAGTAATGACAATTGTTGTACCCCAATAATCCATCACCCTCTCCCAAGCTTGATCGAGAAGGAGAGACGTAATCACCGCCACCATTTTCACCACCATCATACCTACCTCAATGGGGTCTTATCCTTCTATTCTTGTTACTTAGGCTAAGTACAGCTTAAGAAGTTTATGTAAATCTCAAGTGATGATTTTATGACATTTTTCTCAATTTATTTCAATTAAGGCAGTGAAGAAGTTTATGTAAATCTCAAGTGATGTTTTTATGACATTTTTCTCAATTTATTTCAATTAAGGCAGTGAAGAAGTTTATGTAAATCTCAGTTTTTTGAATAGTTTAAAAATGACATTGATCAATATTTTTTCGATTTATAACCTTCCGCTAAGGACTCGTGATTCTAATCTTTGGGCTACACCTATCTTAACAAAGTGGATATTTTTAAAATTTAAATTTATACAAGATCATGTGCCAATTCTCCCAAATAAATGATATAGTTTTAATTTTTTGAAAGACAATTCATCACCAGTATTTTCAAAATCGGGTCGGACATAAAATTGGCATCCGTACTGATTACAGGTTCGATCGGTTGAACCATCGGTTCGATCGGAGTACATATAACTTTTATAAAATATATATCCTCTCTATTTGGCATAATTTCAAATAAAATTATAGAAAAGTATTAGAAAAATTAGAAAGGTTAGCATTTTTTATGAAGATGAATCTTATAACAGTCGTGGTCCTTTGCAATTCTCATGCGTGGCAAAGCCATAATTATACATCCTTTAATGCAGATACAGCCACAAAATTGAAGGATCCAAATTAATTTCATATCCCCAAAAGGGGTAATTCGATGCTAGCTGAATGGTAATGTCATAACCCTTTCTTCTCACGACACGTGTCCAAATTATTAATTTATTTATGTAATTTTTTTTAACTTTTCACCATAAGTTCAACCACGGTAACTTTTTCACATTATTTTAAACCTGATTATATTTTGGTGTGAAACTTTCTAACTCAGTTAAAAATCTTCCCAAATCATAACACCCGTTCAAAATCTTCCCCAAATCATACCACCATCTTCACATTTCAAAACTCACACCACCGTCAATTTTTTCATTGTATGATATCGTTACTCAATATCATTACTCAATATCATACACCTGGGCTTTAAGGTATGTTTTCTACAAATTATATAAACTAATAAGAGTGGAGGGGGCGACCGGTTTTAGGCGAAGGATGGAGTTGGGCGACCGAGACGAGTGGAGCGGGCATACGAAAGTAGAGGAGGGAGGCTGGTGTAGGCGTCCAGATTATTGTAACAGGCGACCGGTGTCGTAGCCCGGGTGACCGGTGTCGTAGCCAAGGGCTACCAGCTCGGCTACCGAGTAATAAAATTCAATATCATCATGTTTTTTGGGTGAACTTTATTTATCTGTTGTTCCTAATTTTTTTTAGGTAAATAATGGAACAATCTCATAATGCCAATACCTGTGAAGCAGAGAATGTGCGTTTCCCGACTTGAATGATGAAAATGTAGAGGTATCATCTACCAACTCTATATTAGATCAACTGGAGAATAGATTATATGTTGGCAAGTTGTCATTAGCGTTGAAGATGCGTATTTATTGTACTGTAAATATGCACATGCTAAAGGCTTTAGTGTTAAAAAAGGTGACCAACGTTATTTTCCTGGTACAACTGAACTCCAAGCTAAAGAGTTTGAATGTTCCTCTGAAGGTGGTAAAGATGAAAACGCTCTAATGAATGTATATTTGTTTACCAAAAGCCGACAACAAGAACAAAATGTAAAGCTAAACTTAGAATCACAAGACAAAACAATGGGGGAGAATGGAATGTTGGTAAATTTGTGATTGAACATAATGGTGTGCGCTTATCGTGTACGCCCAAATTAACCCCACTCAATCCTCAAGATTGATAACAATAATGTAGTAGCGTGAGTAGGGATCGATCCCACGAGGAGGTGTGAATCTTTGTGTTAATGAAAATCAAAACAAAAGAATAATAAAAGATGGGGTTGTGAGTGATTGAATTATACTACTTAAATTAAAATTAAAGATTAAACTAATGAAAGCGATTCTTGGTATCGGCCGACTCTTCCTTGGAATTATCATCTATTTCATTAATTCACAAAAGACTCAATTTTTCATATGAATATTCATCGTTGGACGTTTAATCCAATAATCAAAGTCCTATCTCACCTTACGTGTAGTTAAGTAGCCCAAGCGTTCTAGTTTAACCCTTATCAAACAATCAATCAAAATACAAGCGATTAAGATTTAAATTGATGATAGCATATGAACTAGTGAGATCGATGAAGCTAAACAACATAATCCAAGCGTCTATGTTTAATCTAGTCAAGTGTTCTTCCTAAGAATTTAACAAACTCACAAGCGGAATTTAATTAATCTTAGTTGCTTCGTAAATTAGAGGGATCAAACGATTCCGTATTTGATATCTAATTTAGCGTTAGATTTCATGCAAGTTATTAGGTTGTCAATCCAATAAACAAACACAACAATCATATCAATAAAATCAGAAAAACTCTTGATACTCAATAAAATTGATAATTAAAGCGTAAGAATCTCCCCAAGATAAATAAATCCAAGGATTTGTCTTCCTCAACCAAGAATTAAAACTAGCTAGACATAATCTAAGATAAAGCAATAAATAAAAACAAGGGAAAGAAAACTAATCCAATCTCCGCTCGTCGAGGTGTCAATCGCCTTCGCTTCGATCTTCGTAGCGTTCTTCAACAAAATTGAGAGAAAAATTATAAAACTATCATAAACTACTCTACCCTAACTATCTAGATGTTTTAAAAGGTCTGAATTTCGAGTATATATGTATTGGGAGGCTGATGGAGTAGGTTAGAATCCATGTGGGAAGGAAAGAAATCAAGAATTTTCACTTTCCAAAAGTCTTCTGGCGTAATTACGCGTAGAATGGCGTAGCTACGCCTACACATGCCGTAGCGTTGGCGTAATTACGCCTAATAATGGCGTAATTACGCCTGTCATCAATTTTTCTGGCGAGTTTCGTATTTTGGCCGTAACTTTCTCGTCCGAACTCCGAATTCGATGAATCAGCTGTCCACGCGAAGATAACTCAAAGTTCTACAACTTTTCTATGGAACACATTTCCAAAACATGGCTCGAACATATAGAAATTTGAGGAGCAAGGAGCAACATGTGTCTTGGATTCTGGTTTTTTCCTCTTTTCTTCAACTTTATTGCTTCTTTCATCATTTTAGCTTGATTTCTTCACGTTTCCCTACATTTACACAAATATACGATTAGGTAGCATATGTATCAATTTATCCATCAAAATATACCAAATCGTAGATAATTAAGCGCAATAGATGTGTCTATTTCTAGTCACATCAAACACCCCCATACTTAAACTTTACTCGACCTCGAGTAATCAGACAAAACTACAATAATTTTTTTATGCTTGGCTCATAGCATCATAACAAACCAACTTGTCCTCACTTTAATGCCTCAACAATTTTAACATGCACAGTAATGAAAGGCGGTGAAAAGTTAATAATGGAACAAGTTCAATCCCTAAACAATTCGTACCCAACAAAGTAGTGAACGTGTGTGGGTGGTCATAAACAAGTGTCATGTACAAATTATAGATCCAAAAGAAGTAAACCCACAATAGTTCAAGTCATACACTAACACAAGTATAAGCTCACTTGCACACTCTTCTCCACTATCTTAGCCACTTTGCAAACATAAATCAAGTAGGTCTTTATTAGCTTGTAGTGTGGCCTAGGTATTGACTTATGAAAGAAAGGTAAGGATATATCAAGTAAGAGAGTATGATGATATGCACACTAAAAGCTTCTCTTCTTGCTTGAATTTTTCAACTTTTGTTTCAACATTTTTCTTCTTTTGTGCCTTGGCTCCCCTTGGAGTCATATTTTTATCTATTTCCTCAAGGCATTCCTTTTCTTTCATGTATTTCATTCTTTTGACAATAAAGTTCACAAATATACTTCAATGATTCCCAAGTGCATTTGAATGAAATACATCATACTCCCTTAAAGGTATGGATTGAAATCATATTTAGGCTAAAAGGGTAGGATGATAAGCTAGTCAAGAAATGTTGAATGGGGGTCTTTAGTATGCTTAGCATACTACCATTCTTCTGCATTAAAGCTCAAAAAAGGGTACTAGAGATTGATTTTATTTACATGGTAGGCTTGAAAGGCTCAAACGCATCAAAGATTGCCTATATCACTTTCATGTTTGCAAGTAGTCTAGACATATGCCTCAAAGAGCATGTAGTTAAGTTCTAGCATGTATTAGAGACTTCTTAAGACTATTACAAAGTTCACACAATCTTCACTAAACTATGCACACTTCACAAGCCATGACAATAATGTGCTCAAAATATTCAACTACTAAGTTAAAGTAAACTTTGCATTAGAGTTCAAAGTGTTCCAAGGTTAACAATTCACCTATGTTCAAAAGCATGCATGATATCAATTAGGTTTCATCATGGGCTAGTGATTCTAAGCATGTGCTCATTACTAACTATGAACTCAAAATTTTTAAATTTTTCGATTTTTTTTTTATTTTTGTAATATAAAAGCAATAACACACCACTAATCCCTCCCCCATACTTAAATCTTACATTGTCCCCAATGTAAGGCAAAAATACAAGAAAAGAGAAAAGTCTAACTACTAAAGCAATAAAAAATAAAAGTAAAAGGGAGAAAGGAAACTAACTCCCCTTGGGTTGCCTCCCAAGCAGCGCCTCTGTTTAATGTCGGTGGCCCGACGCCAATCTTCTCGCTTAAGACGATGCCTATTTGCCTTGAACCTCTTGGAGGGTTTTTGTCTTTTCACTATGTCGCCTTCCTCCAAAGAAGTCAGTTGAGGTCGATCAAGATCTACCTCATGGCATCCTTTAACTTGTCGTCCCCTATGCTCGCCTTTGGGAATCTCATTCTGGTAAGATTCCTTGTTATCCACATCGACCTCTGTTTGTTCTTCAAGTATTGATGGCATCAGTACCATCGTTTCTGGAGTTTCTACCTCTTTGCCACTGTCCAAGGTGTTGTCTTCGAAAAAATAGTCCCAAGGATCCATTTCAACACAGTACTCTATCGCCGACTCCTCTTCCACATCACTTGATTCATCTAAGTATTCAACATAGCTCTCAGTTGGAAACTTACCTTGCGGAGTTGTAGGATATACAAGCTCCTTTTCTTCTATTGGCACATGTATCTCCACTTCTAGCTCGGGTGGCATCAGTACCACCTTCTCCATAGTCTCCTCTTCTTCATCACTCCATGATTCGAATGCAATCATGGTCTCCTTTTGTGCTGCTATCCGATCGGCTGATCTTATTATTTGCTCCATTTGGTTACCCAAATTCTGAGTGCTAGCCCTGAATTCCTGTTGAAATTGCAAAGTACTATCATTAAGTTTTGAAAGAAGATCCTCTAAAGACTCACCAGGGGTATGATATTGAGGTTGTTGCGGCCATGGCGAATATTGTGGTATGTATGGCGGTAGATAGGACTGCATGTAAGGTGGAGGTGGGCTCATCCATTGATTGTCATAGTTGAGATTGGGATGATCACTCCAACTTGAGTTGTATGTTCTTTGTCCACTCCCTACGCCAAGTTGGTGCACAAGATAGGCCAATTCGTCTAGTCGCCTATAGTCCTCCATGAAAAGATCCAATTTTTAAGAAATCAACCTGTAAGCACGAACAAACAAGAGTAGCGGTGTGGGGGAAAGAAAGAAATAAAACGAAATAGAGAAAAAAAACAGAAAATATTAACACAAAAATATACAACGCCTCCCCGGCAACGGCGCCAAAATTTGGTGTGCGCTTATCGTGTACGCCCAAATTAACCCCACTCAATCCTCAAGATTGATAACAATAATGTAGTAGCGTGAGTAGGGATCGATCCCACGAGGAGGTGTGAATCTTTGTGTTAATGAAAATCAAAACAAAAGAATAATAAAAGATGGGGTTGTGAGTGATTGAATTATACTACTTAAATTAAAATTAAAGATTAAACTAATGAAAGCGATTCTTGGTATCGGCCGACTCTTCCTTGGAATTATCATCTATTTCATTAATTCACAAAAGACTCAATTTTTCATATGAATATTCATCGTTGGACGTTTAATCCAATAATCAAAGTCCTATCTCACCTTACGTGTAGTTAAGTAGCCCAAGCGTTCTAGTTTAACCCTTATCAAACAATCAATCAAAATACAAGCGATTAAGATTTAAATTGATGATAGCATATGAACTAGTGAGATCGATGAAGCTAAACAACATAATCCAAGCGTCTATGTTTAATCTAGTCAAGTGTTCTTCCTAAGAATTTAACAAACTCACAAGCGGAATTTAATTAATCTTAGTTGCTTCGTAAATTAGAGGGATCAAACGATTCCGTATTTGATATCTAATTTAGCGTTAGATTTCATGCAAGTTATTAGGTTGTCAATCCAATAAACAAACACAACAATCATATCAATAAAATCAGAAAAACTCTTGATACTCAATAAAATTGATAATTAAAGCGTAAGAATCTCCCCAAGATAAATAAATCCAAGGATTTGTCTTCCTCAACCAAGAATTAAAACTAGCTAGACATAATCTAAGATAAAGCAATAAATAAAAACAAGGGAAAGAAAACTAATCCAATCTCCGCTCGTCGAGGTGTCAATCGCCTTCGCTTCGATCTTCGTAGCGTTCTTCAACAAAATTGAGAGAAAAATTATAAAACTATCATAAACTACTCTACCCTAACTATCTAGATGTTTTAAAAGGTCTGAATTTCGAGTATATATGTATTGGGAGGCTGATGGAGTAGGTTAGAATCCATGTGGGAAGGAAAGAAATCAAGAATTTTCACTTTCCAAAAGTCTTCTGGCGTAATTACGCGTAGAATGGCGTAGCTACGCCTACACATGCCGTAGCGTTGGCGTAATTACGCCTAATAATGGCGTAATTACGCCTGTCATCAATTTTTCTGGCGAGTTTCGTATTTTGGCCGTAACTTTCTCGTCCGAACTCCGAATTCGATGAATCAGCTGTCCACGCGAAGATAACTCAAAGTTCTACAACTTTTCTATGGAACACATTTCCAAAACATGGCTCGAACATATAGAAATTTGAGGAGCAAGGAGCAACATGTGTCTTGGATTCTGGTTTTTTCCTCTTTTCTTCAACTTTATTGCTTCTTTCATCATTTTAGCTTGATTTCTTCACGTTTCCCTACATTTACACAAATATACGATTAGGTAGCATATGTATCAATTTATCCATCAAAATATACCAAATCGTAGATAATTAAGCGCAATAGATGTGTCTATTTCTAGTCACATCACATAACCATGAAATGGTTAATGCCAATCAAAGACATTTGTTAAGGTCATCACGCAACTTTTCATATGCTCAAAAATCTACCTTAGAAGCAATGGTAAATGCCGGCATATCTGTGGCTAATGCAGTATTTTATATGGGCGATGGGCGACCGCGAGTGCGCGATGGGCGACCGAGAGTTTCATCGCGACGGGCGACCGAGAGTTTCATCCGATGGGCGATGCTCAAATACCAATACTCAAAAACAACATAACCTTTTAATACATAATTCATCTACAATACGTAAATTACATAATCACCCATCACCAATATGCAGTCCATATATTATGTTAGTTGCTTCCAATAAAGATTAATCATTTTATCACCGATTTGAAATACATTTTGACCACCAAGCTCCACTTCTATTGTCTTGATCGCATAAACGTCGGAATCTCCACTGTAGCAAGCAAAAATTAACATATAAGTATATCTAAGAATTATTCAATTAAAAATGAAATTTAATCTGAAGACTGAGTGGAAAAAACCTTGACTTAATCTATGGAAAATCGGTTGGTTGATGTGCATCCCACATATCCTTTGAGTTAATAAGACGGAGCATACACAACAAGATTGTAATCATAACTCTAAATGATCGTATATGTTTATCCAAATCTTTGTCTTCGAATAACCTTTGGTAGCAATCGTAAATCAAAATGTTACGTGACACCAAGTCAATTTTCTGTGTCGCCCAATTATTAGGTAAATTTATTAGCAACATTATAGTCTTCGCATCCAAGGCACCGACTTCCACGTCTCCTTGGCTCCAAGGGCATACGACAAGAGAGCATCTATATGCATGCTTTTGAATTTATTATTAGCTTCACTTACTATCAATTCTGAAAAATGTAAATACATAATAGCTATGTCTTGAGCCATCAAGTGTGCATGTTTCTTTTGTTGGATCAATAAACCGTTGATTGCTTCATGTATATGCTGCAAGATCATGAGTTAAACACTGGTGAGTGCATGGTCATGGTCGTGTACATAAAAGAATAAGTAAGTAATACTTACATCTGCAAATAACCATCGTTTAGGTGTCAATAAACTCAAAACCAATCTTTGTCATGAATTCCACATGCACAACCACGAATACAATCGGAACCCATATCATGCAGACTACTTCCAATCTTAGACACCCACAATCTGTGTAGATAATCATCATCTACTGTAGGGTCCTCGTTACTTAATCCGTTATGTATCAATTCATTATGCATATGTGAGTAAGAATTAAGTAAATCACACACTGATTAAGAGTTTAGTTACAAGTTGACAAAAACCATGTCGTAATAAACAATATATGTAAAGAAAAACAACCTAGATCACTACAACTCATAAGCAGTGGTTCAGCTCGTAGCGGAATAAGATTCACAATCCCGTCCTCCCACGTCTATGAGTCCCTACAGACACAATCACACAACATGAGTATAGATAAACAACCATCCCAGTGCGATATCAATAAAAATATAAACGATAAAGCACTATAAACATCAACCGTGATTGTCCTGTATCATGCATCATCAAATGCAAATATGTCATTACATGTCTCATTCCTCTTCCTGTTATAACCAGACCAATATGATATGACTATCTCAGCTCAATATGTCAGTGGAACCTCCTCACATCTTCATATTAGCAGCACATATCATAGTAACGTCCTCACATGTTATAACAGCCAGAGCATATACCCAACCGGCGTATATCTCTCATGCCAAAGCATATGTAGCATACCTATCGTGGCAACAATCACAGCCAAAGCATATGCCCAACACTGGCATATCAATCGTAGCACCGATCTCAGCCAAAGCATATGCTACACATCTATCGTGGCATCCATCTCAACAATATAAACCTCATGAATGCACATGCATATGATACCACTAATCATATGATATAATGCCCACATCATCATCACAATAATGTCATATACTCATACGTCAAAACGTACCTGTTATGCGACACAAAAGATATAAATTAGGCGTCAATGTCTAACTGCCTCGTTGTCCCGTCCCCTGTGATGATGCTACAACAATACCAATAATGTATCATGTTATCAAAGGCATCAAAATTAAAGTCTAAAAAAATATAACATTTAAGTCTACCGATCGACCAGTCACTCTAGCGATCGATTGGTCCAAACATGCAAGCCTAGCGATCGATCTGTCAGAAGTTAGCGATCGATCACTCTACAATCTGAATTTCTTAAAAATGCCACGGCATTTGAGAAATCGATCGGTCGCCTTCAGCGATCGATCGCTACCTACACCGCCTTACTCCCCTGTTTCACCGATCGATCGGTCGACAACAGAATTGTAGAACAATGGCGATTTTGATGTTTATCTTCATGGTTCTTCTCATACACCATAATTCATACCATAACAACTTGAACACTAGATAAACTAGCATCATATACACATCTTTCCATCATGTTATACTTTCAAATGATTACTTTAACCTCATAGCAATTCATATGCAAGTAGTAACTTTACATTCTTCAAGTTTGAGAAACTAAGCACATATATCCATCAACTAGGATAACAAACCATGAAATTCTACTTTCCTTACCAAGTTATGTACTTCCTTGTTGTTCTTGCAAGTCCAACTCCAAGATTAACTCAAGGAGTATTAGAGAGAGAGAGTGTAGAGATTACTATGTGAGTTGAGGTGTATTATGTGAGTTAAATCTGATTTTTAACTATATAGGCACCTTCAACTCAAATGCACATTCTAATGCCTCTCAAATGCATGGTAAATGCACAACAAGGTCATATCCTACTACACACTTCATGTCTCTTAATTCTCTTGCATATAAAATAAGACATGCATCTATATTTCAAGAACAGATATCTTTGTTCACAATTCGCATACCTCCTATGTTTCTTGTTTTATGTTATATCATACTTGCTATAACTTCATATTGAACGGTCATAAGTAGTTCATTTTTTATTTAATCAATCATCACTTGGTTCAACACGAACCCGAATTCACATCATATCGTCATTATTTCATAATGACGAAATAACCATAGCCACAAGTACAATCATACATTTGAGGCATTACAATTCTCCCCTACTCATTGAATTTCGTCCTCGAAATTGCACATACATATAACATGAACATGTAGGCATTCTTATAATCCTACTGCAATACGACAAGAAACATAAGCATATAAACAACATTGCAGCAATTACTTACCAACGGTATCATTAAAATGTAAAGTCATACCAGAAAATAATTCAGGATACTGTTGTATCATATGCTGCTCCGTCTCCCAAGTTGCCTCCTCGACACCCCATCGAACCCACTGTACATTTACCATTGGTATCACTTTATTACGCAAGGTCCGTTCAGCTCTATCCAGAATCTTCACTGGTTGTTCCACATAAGACACGTTTGTATCCAAATGTACTTCAGATGGTGGCAATACATGACCCGGATCTGATTCATATTTCCTCAACAGTGAAATATGAAACACATCATGGATACTACTCAATGCTGGCGGTAAGGCCAATCGATATGCCAACGTACCAATGCATTGCAGCACCTCATAAGGACCAACATACCCTGGAGACAACTTTCCACGTTTACCAAATCGTACCACACCTTTAAAAGGTGAGATTTTCAAGCATACTCGGTCTCCGACTTGAAATTCAAGTGGTCTACATCGTTTATTGGCATAAGCAGCATGTCTATCTTGAGCAGCTTGCAATTTCAATCTGATCAGTTTCACTTTCTCCTCCATTTCACGTAGCATTTCTGGTCCATGGAGTGCAGTCTGATCAACATCATCCCAATATAATGGCGATCTACAGCGTCGCCCATACAGTGCCTGTGCCATCTGGATACTAGTTTGATAACTGTTATTGTACGAAAATTCCACTAATGGCAACGACTCTTGCCAAGAGTTATCAAACTCCAATACACAGGCCCGCAACATATCCTCAAGTGTCTGTATTGTACGCTCTGTCTGTCCATCTGTCTAGGATGATACGCTGTACTCAATCGTACTTCCGTCCCTAGTGCTGACTGTAATCCTTTCCAAAATGAGAAGCAAATCTCGGATCTCTATTCGATACAGTTGAAACTGGTATGCCATGTAGTCTCACTACATTTTGCATATATAACTGAGCCATCTTCAAATAGGTAAATGTCATACTGTAAGGTATGAAGTGAGCTACTTTTGTCAGTCTATCAACAATTACCCAAATTGCATCAAAGTCAGAGGAAGTCCGTGGTAAATGGGTAACAAAATCCATTGTAACATGTTCCCATTTCCATTGAGGAATCTCCAAACTCCTCAACTCACCTACTGGTCTTTGTCGTTCTGCTTTTACTTGTTGACAGATCAAACAACGTTTCACAAAGTCTAGTACATTATGTTTCATGTGTTTCCATCAGAATTGGGTACGCAAATCTTTATACATTTTCTTTCCTCCCGGATGTATACTATATCGACTACAATGAGCACGTTGTAGTATTTCTTGGCGTAGTCCTAATACAGCAGGTACTACCCAACAGTTTCTATATTTCAAAGTTCCATCATTTGCGATTACAAACTGAGATGTTTGTCCTTGACATATCCTTTCTTTCTAGTGTTGTACCTCATCATCAGTAACTTGTGCCATTCTGATTTTCTCAAAAATATCGGGTTCAACCAACAATGTTGATACCCGTACTGGCAATGAGTCTACATCAAATTCATAACCCAAGGTACAACAAGAATTCATCAAGGCTAATAAATGCATCATATCATTATCAGTATTGTGGACTTTTCGACTTAAGGCATTTGATGTGAGATTAGCCTTTCCTGTATGATATTCGATCTCACAATCATAATCTTTTAAGAGATCCATCCATCTCCTTTGCCTCATATTCAACTCTGCTTGAGTGAATAAAAAATTTAAACTTTTATTATCAGTATATATGGTAAACGACGTACCATATAAATAGTGGCGCCATATCTTCAACGCACAATGGCTGCCAACTCCAGATCATGCACTGGATACTTCATTTCATGTGGCTTTAGTTGTCATGAGCCATAAGTCACTACATGTTTATCCTGCATCAACACACAACCCAAATCAAGTAACGATGCATCAATATAAAGAGCAAACCTGTCATGCTCTGATAGAATAATCAACACCGGAGCAGTCGTTAACCGATGTTTCAATTCCTGAAAACTATGCTCACATGCATCTGACCATCTAAATGGTACTCCCTAATGTGTCAGCTGTGTGAGTGGTTTGAAAATTGCTAAAAATCCTTCAACAAACCGTCTATAGTATCCAGCCAAACCCAAGAAACTACGAATCTCTGGCACCGAAGTAGGTGCTGACCAATTCAACACCGCTTCTATCTTTCTCGGATCAACTGATATACCATCTTTAGATATCACATGTCCCAAAAAGCCTACACTGGTCAACCAAAACTCACACTTACTGAGTTTGGCATATAACTGATGTGTTCTCAATAACTGTAACACCAGATGTAAATGTTGGACATGTTCATTTTCACTTCGAGAATAGATCAGTATATCATCAATTAACACAATGGCAAATTGATCAAGTTATTCATGGAAAACTCGATTCATCAAACTCATGAAGAGAGCTGGAGCATTCGTCACACCAAATTGCATCACTAGGAACTCATAATGGCCATAGCGAGTTCTGAATGCTGTCTTCTGGACATCTCCTTCCCTCACACGTATTTGATGATTCCCAGATCAACATCACACAAACCAATTCAACGAATCTTCCAAAGATTCCCAATAGGTATATCAATACCGCCTTCCTCTCGCGGAAAATGTCATGTACCATGACCCTCCAACCTCGAACCACCGTTCGGAAACCTGGATATATTTATACCAAAATATATCTCGGAACCAACAAATACACAACTGGTTCAGAATAGTGCATCATTGCCACTATTACCAAATCGAAAACCGTATACACAACGTATACACATCTAATGATATTCTGTACTAATACCATAGTACTCCACAATTTCGAGCATTTCCCCGGATACGTCTCCTCGTACGTCTCTCGGAAATAAAAAGCCATTACTCAGTCCAACACTAGTAATGCTTACCATGGCTGATTTACAATCAACCCACGACCGATACTAGCTGTCTCCATGACAGTACGATCCAAATCTCTCCAATAGATAAAATTAATATAGTAGTGTTACCCCACTAACTATATCCCACAATTCCAATTATGACTCCCGTTCATTCCATATGCAAATATACTCAACCAGGGCTAACAACGACTTGTTGACACTCACGTTGGTACTCCCAACAAAACTGAGTTGTCCCAGTACAAGTCCCTCAAAACATTTGACGTATAAATGATGTGACTAGAAATAGACACATCTTTAGCGCTTAATTGTCTACAATTTGGTAGGTTTTGATGGATAATTTGATGTGTATGCTACCTAATCGTATATTTGTGTAATTGTAGGTACAATCGAAGAAAACGAGCTAAAAATGATGTGTAAAGACCAAGAAAAGACATGAACATGACAAGGACTCAAAATTGATCAAGAAAAGGGCAAAAAAGTAATTTTGGAGGAGGTGATCGACCGCATGGGAGAGGAAATCGATTGCCTATGGACAGAAACTTGAGCAACAAAATTTACGAAGCAGCGATCGATCGCCACTTTATAGCGATCGATCGCCTGAGGCTACTGGAGAGAAGCGATTGATCGCCACTTTATAGCGATCGATCGCCTCAAGCATTTTGCTGAAAAAAAATAACGAAGCGATCGATCGCCATAAAAGGGGCGATCGATCGCCGAAGAGTCCGAAATTTTGGAAATAAGTCTTTTACCATGTTTAAAAGATTGTAACCTAGTTTTAAGCCTCCAAGACCCTTGAACTCGTTTTCACATCACCTCTTAGACAGATTTTGGAGATTTTAGAATAGTTTTTAGGTTTTTAGAAGATTTTTCTTTCAAGCTTTATCAAGAACAACGCGAAGAACGGAACCGGAATCGACAAGCCGGAATCGTGATTCGTCTTAGTAATTTCTTTTCCTTTGTTTATTTAATGATTTCGAACCAGATTTTGTTATTTTTAGATTCAGTTATGCTAGGCTAAACTCCTAGATTCTTGGTTTAAGGGATACTTGCTTTTGGATTTGAATCTCTTGTGAGAATTTTGGTTTGTTTATTGAATTTAATTTCGATTTCAATTCTGTTTCTTGGTATCGATTTCAATGATTATTGTGTTTGTTTATTGGATTGATCATCTAGTATTCACATGCATAATCGATAGCTAATTAAGAGACAATTAAGATTAATAATTACCGGCTGTAGGGGTTATTGAATTCTTAGGAGAAACGATTGGGTAATCAATCATTAACGGCTGTAGTTTCTAATGATTAGATTTATCGAACTCACTAGTTTTGAAATCTATCATTGATTTAATCATTAACGGCTGTAGTTTTGATTAGAGATTTGATAAGGGTCGGATTGAATGCTGTTTTCTCTTTGACTACGAATAAGGTGGGTAGGAATTCAATTTCCGATCGATGAATAATTGAAAGAATTCGAATGTTAGTGATTTGATGATCAAGAGAGAATTTTCCAAAAGTAAAGTTGACCGGAAACCAAGAATCGCTTCACTCTCATAAGTTTTAACCGTTTAAGTTAATCTCGTTAATTAGTTTAATTCTTAAAATTTGCTTAGTAGTAATCACTCAACTCAAAAACCCCTTTTTACTATTCGTTTTTAAATTGACACGGAAAAAAATACTACCTTCCCTGTGGGATCGATCCCTACTCTCGCTACTACATACTTTTGTTATTAACTTGAGAAGGGTTAATTTGGGCGTACGCGATAAGCGCTACCAAATTTTGGCGCCGTTGCCGGGGAAGGCATTGGTATAATTTCGTGTTAAATTTTTTATTTTATTTTAGTTGTTATCCCGCACTACTACTGTGGTTTGTTGATGAGTACAGGTGAACCCTCTGATCACGAAGAGAATCTTTACTACGATCCTGAGATCGAGAGGACACTACATCGGAGAAGAAGAGAAGCAAGGTTACTTGAGGAAGAAGAGAGGAACATGATGGCTGCGAATCAAAGCTTGAGGCAGTTGGCGAATCCTAACTTGGATCAACAACCTCTCTGCATCACTTTCCCTGCCCTGACTAATAACGTAAATTTCGAACTAAAGTCTGGTTTAATTCACTTATTGCCAGCTTTTCATGATCTTGCAGGAGAAAACCCGCACAAGCATTTAATGGAATTCCACGTGGTATGCACTACTATGAAGCCGACCGGAATCACTGAGGATCAAATAAAGTTAAGAGCCTTTCCATTTTCTCTAAAGGACGCTGCAAAAGACTGGCTATTCTACTTACCATCCGGATCGATCACCACGTGAACGGACTTACAAAGAGTATTCCTGGAGAAGTATTTTCCTGCTTCAAAGGCGACTAACATAAGAAAGGAGATCTACGGCGTGAAGCAGTTCCACGAGGAGTCACTGCATGAGTACTGGGAACGATTCAAGAAGTTGTGTGCAAGTTGTCCACAACATCAGATAAGTGAACATCTACTGATTCAATATTTCTATGAAGGTTTGCTTTCTGGTGACAGGAACTTGGTGGATGCGGCAAGCGGAGGAGCATTTATCGACAAGACAGCGGAGGAGGCGAGGAGCTTGATAGCTAACATGGCGGCCAATTCCCAACAGTTTGGACATGTTCGCCAAGAGGTAAACGTATCAAACCTGGAACAACAACTGATAGACCTAACTTTTCTTGTGCGTGGTCTTGCAGGTGGAAATGTAGGGAAGATAAAGCCGTGTGGAATCTGTCTGGCTGCGAACCATCCCACGGACGCATGCCCATCACTACAAGAGACAGCCGCTGAGAACGTGAATGTCGCGGGAGGATTCCCAGGCCCCCCACAAAGGAGCTATGGTAATCCATCGAGCAATTACAATCAAGGTTGGCAGGATCATCCAAACCAAGGTTATGGAAACTCACAGATGCACCAACCTCCACCCTATAGACCTCCATATCAAAAACCTCCACCACCTCCAGCGCACCCTCCTTGTGACAGGTTAGAACATAGTATTAAAGTTATTGCTGAAAATAGCTTACAATTTCAACAGGAGACGAGGACGAGCATCCAGAGCTTGACTACGCAAATGGGACAACTGGCAACTTCTCTCAACAAGATCGAAGCAAGAATCTCAAATGGACTACCTTCACAACCGGAGGTGAACCCCAGGGAGAATGTGAGCGCTATCACTGTGAATGTGAGTGGAGATACAGCTGATGAAGAGGTGGTACTGACGCCACCCAACAACGAAGAGAAGACGGAGAAGGAGAAAGAAGTTGAAGAACCCATGCAAGAGGAGTAACCACGAGGTAAGTTCCCCAACCTTTCTGAATATAAAAGTGAACCCCCATTCCCCCTTGCATTGAAGATGAATTTGATGGACAAGGGTCTCAAGAGGCTCTACGAGATGTCCCCACGCTGTAATGAAAAAGATCCACTCAAGGAAGCCAAGAAAGATGATAAGTGCAAGGAACGTGAAGGGCAGCCCAAGGTCGAGCTAGGTGAGAATGTTTCGGCGGACATCCAACGAAGCATCCCCGCTAAATGCAAGGACCCTGGTATGTTTTCCATCCCATGTATGATTAATGCTAATAGGATTGAGAAGGCTATGCTTGATTTAGGATCTTCTATAAATGTCATGCCTTACTCAATCTATTCTCAACTAAACCCGGGACTTTTAAAAAGAAATGACACTGTGATTCATTTAGCTGATAAGTCCACGGTCATACCTAGGGGGATAATAGAGGACATAATCGTGCATGTAGAGAACTTGGTTTTCCCAGCCGATTTCTATGTCTTAGACATGGAAAATGGTGATTCATCTAGTCTAATCCTTTTAGGGAGGCCATTCTTGAAAACATCAAAATCAGTAATCGAGATGAATAGCGGTATGATAACATTAGAGTCTAATGGTAAAGTTGCAAAATTCAACATCTATGAACCCATTAAGACTCTTGAGCATTCGAGTTACGCTATTGGAATACATGATGATTATGATTCAGATTTTGATAATGATGAGTTGTGGGAAATGGGAAAGGCTACTGATGGCCTTGACGACAACAGAGGTATGGATTCTAACTTAGTGCATACTGTTCATACTATTGATGCGTTATCTACTCACGATACTGCTGACCCTCTTATTTCTCACTTGCAGGATCGTACCGCTGGAAAGAAGCACCCTCCGGATCGACCATGTCAATCAAGTGACGAAGGAGCAAAGACTGGGGACGACCACTCAAAGAGCAACAAGCCGAAATACCGAGGAGTGAAGAAGATATTGAGGTGGTTAAGGAAGGATAGAGCGACACCGCATCACCCACCTTGATAGAGGACTAGCGTCGGGCCACCGACGTTAAACAGAGGCGTTGCTTGGGAGGCAACCCAAGGGGAGTTAGTTTCCCTTTTACCTTTTTAGTTTTATTGATTTTTAGTTTAAACTTTTCTCTTTTCTTGTGTTTTTGCCTTACATTGGGGACAATGTAAGATTTAAGTATGGGGGGGGGATTAATGGTGTATTATTGTTTTCTTATTTCAAAAATACAAAAAAAATCGAAAATTTGAAAATTTTGAGCTCATAGTTAGTAATGAACACATGCTTAAAATCACTAGCCCATGATGAAACCTAATTGATATCATGCATGCTTTTGAACATAGGTGAATTGTTAACCTTGGAACACTTTGAACTCTAATGCAAAGTTTACTTTAACTTAGTAGTGAATATTTTGAGCACATTATTGTCATGGCTTGTGAAGTGTGCATAACTTAGTGAAGATTGTGTGAACTTTATGATAGTCTTAACAAGTCTCTAATACATGCTAGAACTTAAATACATGCTCTTTGAGGCGTATGTCTAGACTACTTGCAAACGTGAAAGTGATATAGGCAATCTTTGATGCGTTTGAGCCTTTCAAGCCTACCATGTAAACAAAATCAATCTCTAGTACCCTTTTTGAGCTTTAATGTAAAAGAATGGCTAAGCATACTAAGGACCCCCATTCCACATTCCTTGACTAGCTTATCATCCTATCCTTTTAGCCTAAATATGCTTTTAATCCATACCTTTTTAAGGGAGTATGATGTATTTCATTCACATGCACTTGGGAATTCATTGAATTATATTTGTGAACTTTATTGTCAAAAGAATGAAATACATGAAAGAAAAGGAATGCCTTGAGAAATTTGAGAAAAAATATGACTCCAATGGGAGCCAAGGCACGCAAAATAAGAAAAAAATGTTGAAATAAACCTTGCAAAATGAATAAGGTTTGAAAAATTCATGCAAGAAGAGAAGTTTTAGTGTGCATTTCATCATACTCTCTTGTTTGATATATCCTTATCCTTTCTTTCATAAGCCAATACCTAGGCCAAGCTACAAGCTAATAAAGACCTACTTGATTTATGTTTGCAAAGTAACTAAGATAGTGGAGAAGAGTGTGCAAGTGAGCTTATACTTGTGTTAGTGTATGACTTGAACTATTATGGCTTTGCATCTTTTGGATCTATAAGTTGTACACAACACTTGTTTATGACCACACACACACGTTCACTACTTTGTTGAGTATGAAATGTATAGGGCCACGGTTAATTTTTCAGCGCCTTTCATTCCTGTGCATGTTAAAATTGTTGAGGCATTAAAGTGATGACAAGTTGCTTTGTTATGAATCTATGAGCTAACCAAAAATATTGTAGTTTTATTTGTTTACTCGAGGTCGAGTAAAGAGTAAGTATGAGGGAGTTTGATGTGACTAGAAATAGACACATCTTTAGCGCTTAATTGTCTACGATTTGGTAGGTTTTGATGGATAATTTGATACGTATGCTACCTAATCGTATATTTGTGTAATTGTAGGTACAATCGAAGAAAACGAGCTAAAAATGATGTGTAAAGACCAAGAAAAGACATGAACATGACAAGGACTCAAAATTGATCAAGAAATGGGCAAAAACATAATTTTGGAGGATGCGATCGACCGCATGGGAGAGTAAATCGATCGCCTATGGACAGAAACTTGAGCAACAAAATTTACGAAGCAGCGATCGATCGCCACTTTATAGCGATCGATCACCTGAGGCTACTGGAGAGAAGCGATTGATCGCCACTTTATAGCGATCGATCGCCTCAAGCATTTTGCTGAAAAAAAATAACGAAGCGATCGATCGCCATAAAAGGGGCGATCGATCGCCGAAGAGTCCGAAATTTTGGAAATAAGTCTTTTACCATGTTTAAAAGATTGTAACCTAGTTTTAAGCCTCCAAGACCCTTGAACTCGTTTTAACATGACCTCTTAGACAGATTTTGGAGATTTTAGAATAGTTTTTAGGTTTTTAGAAGATTTTTCTTTCAAGCTTTATCAAGAACAACGCGAAGAACGGAACCGGAATCGACAAGCCGGAATCGTGATTCGTCTTAGTAATTTCTTTTTCTTTGTTTATTTAATGATTTCGAACCAGATTTTGTTATTTTTAGATTCAATTATGCTAGGCTAAACTCCTAGATTCTTGGTTTAAGGGATACTTGCTTTTGGATTTGAATCTCTTGTGAGAATTTTGGTTTGTTTATTGAATTTAATTTCGATTTCAATTCTGTTTCTTGGTATCAATTTCAATGATTATTGTGTTTGTTTATTAGATTGATCACCTAGTATTCACATGCATAATCGATAGCTAATTAAGAGGCAACTAAGATTAATAATTACCGGCTGTAGGGGTTATTGAATTCTTAGGAGAAACGGTTGGGTAATCAATCATTAACGGCTGTAGTTTCTATTGATTAGATTTATCGAACTCACTAGTTTTGAAATCTATCATTGATTTAATCATTAACGACTGTAGTTTTGATTAGAGATTTGATAAGGGTCGGATTGAATGTTGTTTTCTCTTTGACTACGAATAAGGTGGGTAGGAATTCAATTTCCAATCGATGATAATTGAAAGAATTCGAATGTTAGTGATTTGATGATCAAGAGAGAATTTTCCAAAAGTAAAGTTGACCGAAAACCAAGAATCTCTTCACTCTCATAAGTTTTAACCGTTTAAGTTAATCTCGTTAATTAGTTTAATTCTTAAAATTTGGTTAGTAGTAATCACTCAACTCAAAACCCCCTTTTTACTATTCATTTTTAAATTGACACGGAAAAAAATACTACCTTCCTTGTGGGATCGATCTCTACTCTCGATACTACATACTTTTGCTATTAACTTGAGAAGGGTTAATTTGGGCGTACGCGATAAGCGCTACCAATAAAAGTCCCCGTGAGGCATTCCCTGACTTAAACCTCATGTCACATAGTGACCACAAGAGTCCACTATAACCCTCATCGTATCATCATACGATTCGCCAAACTCGGTTCCAACGAGCAGTATAATGGCTGCAACAAGCACACTATAACATTGCAACAATACTTGACTACCAGATCCCTGCCTCCTTAGGTTTATACGAAACCTACCAACGTATCACACGTTCCATTCTGGTATACCATACCATCCAAACAATTAAAATATTGGGTCATCACCCGATATTTTTCTAAAACACCAAAGCACAATGGACATCCCGGTGTCCTTACTCAACCCCAATGCAATCCTATCCATTAGGATTTATTTCCACACCCTCACGAGTGGGTGTGACCATGTCTACTACACGTCACATCGACAAAAGCGAATAGTTTCCTCAATAACTACTCTTACCACCAATCACTTGGCCATAGCCATTCCAACGAGTATACCCAATGGTACCACAACTCGTAAAATACTTACCTCAAATACGTGTTGTGGTACACTTCCTGTACGGCGCACCCAATAATTCTTCGAGCAACCTGCTCAACATAATGGTCTCGTCAACTAGTGACCCAGACACTACCATGTGCTCACCATTGGCACTCAAACCATACGACTAAATACATATACATAAATGTATTATTCATCGTAACGACGCTACATGTCTACATAGAACATCCATTATGTCATCGTCATCCCGTGACGGCACATGTCAACATATGACATCCAAAATAACATCGTCAACTGGTGACGGTACATGTCGATACACGACATCCATAATCTCATCGTCAAACACGTGACGGTATATGTATATCAACGCATGACATCCATAATAATGCTAATAAAACAGTAATATAACATACCTCATCGCTAACAAGATAGCGGCATACATGTCTCCGTCGTCCGATAGCGGTACATAATCAACACCCATAGCTCATGGACGGCACAATCTCGTGCTACGTAGATAGCGGCATAACCCATCGCTATAGCATCAGCGGTGCGAACCCTCGCTATAGAATCAACGGAATAGATCATCGATATAGATACCCGGCGGTATAAATCATCGCTCATAGATGTAGCGGAATGAACCATCGCTATGAATACCCGGCGGCATAAAGCATCGCCAGTAGAATAGTGGAATGAACCATCGCTATGAATACCCGGCGACATAAACCATCGCTATACAATCGGCGGCAAGAACCATCGCCATAAAATCAGATGAACAATCGTGGACTCAAGAGGTACTCACATGCATGTAGTACTTTGTTCCTTTCGGACCCAAGAGGTGGCTCACATTACATGTAGCACTTTATTCCCGATCGCGTCGCTACGACACGACAGCGGCATCATCGCTTCGACGTGACAGCGGCATGTATCATCGCTTCGACACGACAACGACATCATCGCTTCGACATGACGGTGATATCATCGTTTTGACATGACAGCGACATCATTGCTTCGACGTGACAACGGCATTTACCATCGCTTCGACACGACAGCGGCATCATCACTTCGACATGACAGCAGCATAATTCCGCAGGCCCAGAGGTACTCCCATGCACGTGCCACATGCCCCGTAGGCGCAAGAGGTGACCCCGTACATGTGCACATTGTCCTTTGGACTCAAGAGGTGATGCACATTCCGTATAATCTCACCAATATTTCCATACACCTGCATCAAGGTTAGCACAGCAGTCCACAAATCCTTCTACGTTATATCGGCGGCTCAATAATATCCCTCGCTATGATATGACGACATTAACCATCGCTTCGACATATGAGCGGCAAATATTATGATCCATCGCTGGTGATATACCCGTAGCAGGACTCTAATTGCAATACATTTGCATGTTCAATATCAATTGAAATCTTATAATCATATGAAATTCATACCCGAATATTCCACTATCTATTACACATCATTCATGTCCTTAGACAGTGTATCATGTTTCTCATTTCCTGATTTTCCTACAAAAATCAAATTCTTTAACACTTTTATATCAAGTGTCAACCATTTCCATCAATCTTGTCTCATCGCATTCCATTTGATCCTGCAACCACCATGGTTAACAATACCACGTTCCATATCATAAAAGCACATAAGCAAATAGTTGTGTCACACAACACTAACTACCATCATGCATAAATATGTGCTACCCATCTCCATCATCATGTTCCTAGGCCTTCAACAGCCCCAAAGAGCAAACCACTGCTCTGATACCACTAAATGTAAGGACCACCGTGCCCTTAACCCGTTATTAGTGTATTAATCATGCCATTTGTGCATACAATCATATTATCATGGGGAAAACCATATGCAAGTATAGCATCATATACCATCCAGAAAATTTCTTGCATTAGATCTACATAATATTCAAATTCCCTAACCAAGGCCACTTACATAGCATGCACCCTCATAATACAATAACATGATCTCAGTTCATTTAGCAATTCCGTATTTAATTGCATGCAACAATAAATGAAGAGAGAAAAGCCATGCCCTTTTATACATTCCATATACACATAACGTGCTCACATGGGAGCACCCAATGAATGAACGTGTATCCAATGTATAAGATACTCTACCAAACACTGTTACTGGTACTTCAATCCTGGAAGCACCTCCCATGCATAGCTCGATCTCAACTCTGGATCTATTGTTATACTTATTCCACCAGCTCTGATACTTCAATCCTGGAAGTACCTCAAATCAATAGCCTGGGCTCAACTCTAAAGCCATTGCTGCACCTGTGCCACCTGCCCCCAACAGAGACAGCCCCCACACGGGATGAGCATACTAATACCACCATTCCAATAATCACAGTACGTAAATTTACAGAATATAAAACTGTAATGTAAAAGGATACTCCCTGTATAGTATCGTTACCACGTAGGATTTCTCGTACTGTCCTTGTTCTCAAAATAACTAAAACCATCAAATTCCCAAAACCAGTTAATCACCACATTGATTAACTAAAACCATTCTTGCCATACCAGTTCCATAATCAAATATGATTAAATCATTAAATGAAGTACCACAGATATCACATATATCTAGCCAATGATTTCATAGTTCTATTTCATAGCTCGCTCCACAATAGCGACATTTTAACCCCACGCACGCTCAACAACAACGGTGTCATAATCGATGTTCGTTCAATAGCGACAACATCCCCATCATTGCTCGCTCAAGAGCGGCACCACATAACTCCTAATATCTTTCCATTTATTGCAATATAATGTACCATGCATTCAACAATTGCAATTATATAAAAGAGCTATGCTCGTACGCCATACGTACCACCTTATAATTTCGTAGTTCGAGTCCAACCTTGCCTGAGTCCCACGACCCAATTAATTATGTGCTAACACATAAATAACTCATAATCAAACATAAGCATGCAACCATGTGCCCAAGCACGTTCACAACCTCTAAATCCATCGTCAATCCATGACGATTAACCGTTTTAAAAGACTCCGGCTAAACATACATAATACCCAAAATAATCCATTTAAAATGATCAAAGGTTAGACAATTACTCAATTGAGTATTCCATAAAATTTGGCTCCAATCATCTCATTCAAAAAGTATAGCATTTCCCATTGTAATGTAGACATCGCCCCGAAAATCAGCTAATTAAACCTCGATTCCAAATCCCGGCATTTCCAAAATTTTTGAAAAAACTCCATCATTCGAGCCGCGATCGATCGCTGATTTCATCGCGATCGATCGCGAAATCCAGTCGCGATCGATCGTGAGTCTCCGCGATCGATCGCCAACCCGCTCGCGGTCGTTCGCCGAGACCTTGTGACCGATCGCCAGTACTGTATATCTTCTTAAATTTTCAGAATCTTGTCGCGATCGATCGGTGCCAAGCCGCGATCGATCGCGACCTGCGCTTTTCTGAGAAACTCGAGTTTCCATGGTGTTTTTTACACCCAAACTCAAAACCAACACCCCATACACCTTCAACACCTCAAATACTCTATTTATAACCAATAAAAACTCCAAAAACTCAACTTTGGATTTTTAACCAAAAATCCCCAAATTTAAATCTAACCCAAACCGTAACCAAAATCAACAATACTACTACCAAATCGAAGACAAGGACGAGGGGAAGATTAATACCTGATTATCTTCGAGAAATCCGACTCCCGAGCCAAGCTACCAGCGATTTCTCCTCCAAGGGAAAGAGGGAAAATGGGGGAAAGGGTTGGGCGTAGAGAGAGGGGAGAGTGAGAGGGAATCCGTGCAATGACGGAATTACTGAGTCCACTTGGTATATACAGTATCAAGGCTCCAAAATACCAATACCTCCACAAATACATCATGACTCATTAAAAATCATCTGTTTTCAATAATTACCTCACAATCTCTATACCAGCCCCAGTACAAAGTTCTGCGGACCCCAAATCCCACCAAAAACCAAATTCCAAGGTTATCACCACGATGAGAATACAATCTCATCCCTTGGATCCAACGACTCCAAATACCGGATTTAAAATCTCCTGGAGTCCTAATACTGCAATTAATTCTTAATTGCCGCAATTAAAATCTATTAAGGATCATTACTACTCCGGGATTAACACCATTGATTCCCAGGCATCACACTTGTTGAGGTTCTTCAACAGGTTCAACTGGTTCAGTACAAGGTTCTTCAATTGATTCTTGTATTGGCTCTGATGGACTCGCCGAGTTCGTCTCCCCTCCAATTGTAGGAGGCACTACATAAGAATATTTTGTTAAGAACGAATATAAAACCAACACATTTTAAAAATAAAGGAATTGACAATTGGTGTTCTCAACTTCTCAATTAATGTGTAAAGCAGTTGAGCTTATTGGTTATTTTGATCTCCACTAGTTCCTTAAGATCTGAAAGTTCACTTTGAAAATGGACTTCCATATTTGTAATCTTTTGATCCATCTCTGCAAATCTATTATCAACATAACCTCGCATCATTTGTTATATCTCTGCGAATCTATTTTCAACATAAGCTCGAAGCACTTCATCATTCCCTCTTTCGGTGGAACTGGTAGCCTCAAACGCGGTACGATACAATTGTTCATGTTGTGGTGATTGTTGAGGAAACCTTTCCACGGAAGTAGTAGCCTCGAAATCAAGGGGATTGGATTGTTCATGATGAGCTGATTCATGAGGAGATTCATGATGGGTACGAGTGTGCTTTTCACAATATACCTTCTTCCCTTCTGAAATTAGAGTTTTTATTTGAGCCGTAAGAACGTGAGATATAAATCACCGAAATCTTCATTGGCTATATAAGAAATCATCAACTCGTCAGTGGAGGGTCTCAACATACACATAACCTTTTTCATTGTGGTTGCAGCGTTATCAATCTGGATGTAAGTGGGACATGCCTTCTGGTGCCATTTATTTGATATCCATTGACAAATACGTGGAAGAGGTATACCATTGTCTTCTTTTGTTTTTTGCAAAGATGCTTCTAATTCCACGAATACATTCATATGCAATTATCTACATGTATAAATCTATAGTTATTAATATCAACTATCTAAATAAATATCAAATCAAAAACAATAAATATTACCTGCAACAGATGAATGAATACACAGTATATGTTACAAAATCATATTGTTTCCTTATCGTATCTTCTCTCTTTGCGCATTCAAATCTTTTTTCAGACTTCAATACTTCATCGAAGGCAAATGATCCCCAAAAATACTTATTGAACAATTGAAAATCGTCCGCTAAACGCAACAACCTAGCATCTATTATGTGCTCTCCCTTTTTTCCATTTGGGCCATAACACAACAGCAACAAAGTATACACTGGTCATTTTTAATTTTTCTACATCTATATGTTGTATATCTTGATTATTCATTTCTACCAATTTATTCTCCACTTGATGGATAGACGCATAACTCATACTACTAAAATGCCTATAAATAAATCCGGTATATTCTGGTGGCATATCTGGGTAAAAGCCAGAACAATCTAAACCAGTTATGAGTGCATATTCAAGTTTATAAAATATTAAAGGACTATTATGTACAACTATCCAAAACTCGTCACTGCTGCTTACTTCTATTTGTCTAATTATCAAATACCAAATAATTTGACTAGACTAATTATAATCTTCCCAAAATTTGATTAAATAACCAAAAATTGGGTAACAGAGCACATCATATCGATTTCAGTCTCGTTCAAACATCTTAAAATAAGCTGTGAGACTTGTTATAACGTGAGATCGAAGTTAATTTCTAATCGAAATGTTGTTTCTTCGATAATTGGGGCAGCGTGACCGAGAACGTGGGGGGCGCGCACGAACAAAGGGGAGGGGAGCGCCCGACCACGTGTGGCCGCGACCAAGAACGGGGGCGCACCTGAGCAAGGTATAGGGGGGCGCCCGACCAAAGGGTAGGGCGTGCCGTTGGGGCGCGCGACCCAGAACGAGGCGCGCCCGACCACGTTGGCCACTCGACCGACAACATGGGGCGCACGACTGAGAACGGGGCGCACCCGACCACGTTGGGCACTCGACCGACAACGTGGGGCGCGCGACCCAGCACGGGGCGCGCCCGAGCATGGGGCTCGCCCGACCACGTGGGGCGCCCTCTCACTGGACGCGCCCGATCACGGGGGGCGCGGAACCGAAAACGAGGACACGCGACCGAGAACAGGGGCGCGCTCGAGCACGGTGCTAGGGGCGCGCCCCACCATGGGTAGGGGTGCACCCAATCACGGCTGGGCGCCCGAGCACGGCGACTAATGCAAATGAAAATAAAATAAAGTAGGTTGGAGAATACCCTGATCTTTTCACGGGCTATATTCGCAGCTGGAGTACTCTAGTCTTCCTCTCCAAAAGGCTGCAACAAAAAACTTTTTTACTGCAACAATAACAATGGTGTCGGTGATGCCAATTTTGGTGAGGGCACAGGTACCAATCTGGGAAGGAAGGGAGGAGTAGCTGGAAATTAATTTTGACAAGTTTAAGATACGGGTGACAAATTTGAAATTAACCATGGTTTAAAAAAAAACTCGGTAAATAAACAATAAAAAGAATTAAAAAGAATTTTAAAAAAGACAGGTGTCATGATTTTAATAGATTAGGGTTTACCATTAAGAGCATCGAATTACCCAAAAGTCAACATTTCTATTCTTAGTCTCCATCTATTTCTTACTATAAAAGCCGACAAATTCTTCTCCTTCTCTCTCTCCCCCGCTAAAACCCACAATTCTAGAAAGAAAGAAAAAACAGTGTCTTGCTAAGGAAGAACAATTTTCGCATTCCTCATGGTCTTGGGAAATTAATCTCGAAAGCTTGGTTTTGTTTCATAAAAAGATTTCGAGCTCTGTCAACCACTATATCACCAGACTCAGCACCGCCCCCACCAAGTTCGAAAGATGCAGAAATCGCCAATGCTGCACAAAAATCATAAAAACTAAAAAAAATTAAAAATTTAATCGCTGTCCCCACGACGAAATTGAGTTAATTATGGAAGAATCAATAATCTGTGGTTGTCTTATTTTTTTCCATTTTTACGGCTTTGCGTTGGGGAAGAATGGTTTGCTTGCTTTTTTAAAAAAAAGATACATTACGATTTTGCTTTGAGGGAGAAGCCGAGAAGGGTTTGGGTTGCTTCTTTTAAAATAATATGTATATATATATATACTATAATACCCAAAGGTACAAAATTGGTCACAAAAAGTAAGAACAATAGAAATAAATGGGTATTCATCACATTTCTCCAACACAAAAGTCCAACGTTTCTCATGGAACCCACGTGCTCACCAATATCAGAGTAAAAGATCTTGACCAACATGTTGCATTGAATGGTTAAAGCTCAACTTACACAGACGTAGTCCAGTCCAGCTTAACTCAATTATGTAGACTCTCAAGATCAAATATGAGATCGAATCTTTGACTAAGGAGACCTATCGTAGAATGATACATAGAGAAGCCAAGAGAGAGAAATTAGAAAAAAAGATAGGTAAGTGCATCATACACGACACCATGAAAAACTAAAACCAAAGCAAGTTTTAGCATATTGAATGAAACAGTGCAAATCGCCAAGGCAAAAACCCAAGAAAGGAAAAACAAAAACAGAGTACAAAGAAGATTAGTGGTTGCATCTATTTCACAATGTAAGAGATCTCAGGTTCAAGTCCTCCCCTCCACAAAAATAAGACCAGAAATCAAAGATGAGCTACCTTTTCTGAGCGCTGTTGCTGTTGGGTACAGCAGTATTTGCAGATGGTGAAAATCCCTTCTTCATTTCTGCACTCCGCAAATCCTCTCCTGCTCTATTGTTACAGGGCTGCGAGGCTTCCTTCTTGACAGTAACTTGGCCTCCTCCCCCTGTCTGCTGATGAACTGACTGCAGATGCATGAAAGGAGCGCCACTGTTGGATGCTTCAACGGATATTTCAAGAGTGGATTTTTAAGATAAGGGTCGCTCGAAAAGTGACCAAAAGAGAGAGGGGATTCATTTCTTTTTTCTTTCGATAGTGTCCAATTTCCACATGGTGGACCAAGCGTTAATTCAAGCCCATGATTATTTGTTGCTTCTGCACTTTTTCCCACAAGCCAGCCATTTTTGGGGATCAAATCCATTAACTGAGGACACCACTCGTGTTTTCTTGTAAAGCCCTCCATCTTTGTTTTAATTTCCTATTGTGTAAAAAAGGAAAAAAGTCCTCTGCAACAAGAAGAAGAGATAACAAGAAAGCTTTCTTTTATCAAAAGGAAACAAGATTTAAAGCAAAACATAATCTTGATTGAACAAAATTCAAGTCATTATATTTCATAACAGTAACTTCGATCCTACCCTGACTCCGGATGAACAGTCTCAATTCATTTGACGTCGTGGTAGCTTTGGTCATCATCCGGACAGCCATGGAGCCCTTGTTTCCCATAGAGCTCGCATGCAGGCCATCTACTTCTTGGGGGTAACAATAAGGCAATGCCACATACTTCACTAGGTTTCTTTCAATTCAGGTAGAAATAGTAAACACTCTATTATTACATGTTGCATGAAAAATTAGTTCCAAAATCTTTTAAAAGGTCAAATAGTTCTCAACACAGTCTCCACATTTAGGCCAAATTACTAAAACTTATTAAACAACGAATCTTGAAGTTCCAAAAAGCCAATAAAATAAACCAAAGCAAAACCCTGGAGAAAATTATGTAGCATTGTAAAGAACAATAGAAATATATAAACTACTCCAATTGCCAATGAAAAGGTCGCATACATCCCTTTAATCCCTCGGACTAGCATATCAGTTGGATGTTGTTATCTCGAAATTCATTAAGTACAGCTTAAAAATTCAACTATTCATGTTCAAAAAAAAATTAAAAAATTCAACTAGCGCTGTAAATTAAATATGGAATTGCTCATGTTTTTTTTGTAAAGTTTTCATGTTGATCAGACTTTCCAATCATATAATAAATAGCATACACCAATTGGGACAAAGGCAATGAGTTAAAGAGATAACAAAATGAAGAACCTGGTCTATGGAAGAGTATATGTACTCCTGAAGGAGGTGTTTCTATAGTCATAATTCATAAACAACATGAATATTGGTATGGAAAACCACTGCAAGAACAAAGATATCATCGATGAAAACAATGAAAACTCGCAAATAAACTTGCAAACCAAGTCGGTCTTACTACCTGGCTTACCTGACCACCTAGCTCAACTATTCTTTCAACTCTCCAGCCTTCGCTTCTGTACAGAGTTTGTCTCATGGCGTCGACTCATCTATTCTCCCACATTTTCTCCATTCTTCTCTCTGTACGCTGTACTTTTCCGAACTCCGTCAACTGAGTATCCGTTATTAAATCTGTCCAAGTAGCCCGATGCCAATACCAACCAAATTCAGTTGCCTACTTCTCTTTCGATCCCATTTCCTCAACATGGAGAGCACTCTCAACTCATCCAACTGATCCACCTTTATGCATCCTACGTTAACATCCTTCTTTTATATCAATAATTCAATCTATTCAATCTTTAACCGTGTCGGGGCTTTTATTGCTTATAGCTGCCACCACCCACAAGCTTCTCCCAGCTCTAAATCATCCATTAGTGTTCAAAATTTTACCCAACGGTACAAATCTTTTATATGATATGTTTGTTATCCACTCAAAAAATATCTCATTTTTAAATAAAACTAAATATATATATTACAGTTTTCGATATCATCTCCCAAAAACATATTTGCTCAATATATCTTCCAAACACAAAAAAATAATACCAAACATTACATAGTAATTGGAAAAACATAAGAACTTGAACCCTACACTTGGTACAAATATAGTCTTTGTATATATATGTCTCTGCTCTCACGCGTTGGCCACGCTTAGTGTAGTGTTCACGCATCTGTTTATGTGAGATAGGCACATTAATCTTATGTAAATACAACAAAGAAAATGAATTGCTTCGAACTCCGTATGGAGAAAAAAAAATTCCATTGATAAAGATCAAATATGTCGGGCACCTCTATCTCAAGATTCCCGTTCTCATGACGATAAGGCGGCCATGGGGGACTTAAAAATTGCTTTCTCCAATTCCTGCTTCTTCAGTAACCTACTTAAGGGTTCAAATTTGGTACCCGAAGGCCACCGAATCGCTTCCGGCTCTGAGTATCTTAACAGAAAATGCCGACTCACTGCATTAATTGTTCTGTCGATGAAATCTGACCTTGTCATATAGTCCCTCATCCGGCATATAAATTCCAGATGATCCCTTGCCTAAACAAGGAGAATAATTTGAAATTCTTGTATCAGCTAAACCACATCATAATATATAACAGTTTAAAAATTCTGTGCATTCAAGTAGAATGGAGAAGAATTACGTATCACGAAGAAGAAGAAGAAGAACTCGGTAATTTTAACAGATCTTAAAGTAGTATCACGTAAAGAATGTGCGGACCTAGCAGCGTTGTAAGATGTCAACTCTTTAGTGCGTCTTGGGTAGAGTAATGCTCGATGCTGCGTATCTTCTAACTAAAGTAAATTTTAAGAATCAACGGGATATAATGAAGTGTCTTTATATGATAGCTAGTAAACTGTAAGGATTATTGGATTCCTATGCATGCATAAGGAGAATACACAAGCATTATATCTAAATTCTTGTAGTATGCCATTAGGACACAAGTGCCATTTTTCCCCCATAGATGTAGTCTAGTTATGATTTTTAGGAAACATAACTTGTGGTATGCTATTGGATTCCTTTGCATACATAAGGACAATACACAAGCATCATATCTAAATTCTTGTAGTATGTTATTTGGAACACGGGTGCCATTTTCTTTTTCCATAGATGTAGTATGGTTATGATTTTGGGAAACATAACTTGGGTATGCATGACACTTGGGAATCTAAAAGTTCTAGCTGAACATCATAAGCATAAATTAAAAAATTAAACACTCGGAGTACACAGACTCCCTATTAAAAACACGAGAATTGAAACAAACAGATTATGCCAAGGGACACGACAGACAGAAAAAGGATATAGCAAGCACACCTGTCGATACTCTGGAGCTCGTTTTGGAAGTTTGAGGTAATCCATGCGACTGATTTCATAATCCCATAAAAAGGACGTATGATGGACCCATCTATTTTTTGTAATAGATTGAGCATTCCCACCAAACTTGCGGTTGCCAAGAACATAATCTGAGTGAAACAAAGACACATAGGAAGTGCCGTTAAACTCAATGTGAAAAATAGACGAATAAGAGCTACTTTGCCATGTAAAAAGTATGTTACGATCTACTGAAAGTATGGCAAAATTTAAGTAGCTGATGGCAAGAGTACAAGGTAAATGGTGATTTTTCGTGGAAGAATGTATTAAAGAATAATCAGATGGCTATTTGGTACCAATCATATGATAGTCTCATAAGGTTATTGGAAAGAAAAGAATATAATCAGCCTAACATCATACTCACATAGCAATGGTAATGTCCTGGTTTCAACAGTAACTATGAGAAGTAAGAATGACAAAAGGAAAATCCTTACATGCCACAATACAAACCAAATATAGCAAGAATATAATCCGTGTTTCTTGAATTTCATCAGAAAAATTTCTATAAATCCAATCAACTTCAAAAATGAAAGATCTACCCTAGTTTTCATATTTAAGAAGGTGGGAGAGTTGGCTAAGACAATTGAAAAAATATCCAAGGAAAGACTTGATCAACAATTAGAAATACATATTTAAGCCGAATATCCATCTTATGATTTTGGAATCGTATACTGAGCTATTAGTACTCAAAATGTCAACTATTGCCTATCAACCGTTCAAAAGAATGTAGAATAGTAATGGTACCAACATACCATTCTCACGAAGGATAAAATCTTTGATTCCTTCAAATACTTCTTTATATAATAGGCTACTCCAAGACATGATAGGTTGAGGATATGATTGTAAACCTGAAATTGCATCCTTGTTGCATACAAATGTCACAAAAATTGTCCCATGGTCCACAATAACTGTACCGCCTCCAGTATACCTTCGAATGACTGGAATTTCACCTCTTAAAACAGACTCAGTATTAAGAAGTTCCATTGGCTTCCTACGAATAAATATTCATTTAATGCAGGTCAACATTTTGTTTTCTTATGGTTCAACCCATTGTAGTGTGCTAATTATAGAGCAATATAATCCCATGGGCGATAATACTTTCAGATACATATATAACTCAAACCACATGGCCCTGATGCAAGAATCTCTATTGGTAGCAAGCCAAACACAAAATATGATCCTAATTCCTAGATGTCTCGTAAAATACAAATTACAGAATGTCTTCTGTTGAATGAAGAAAAAAAAGTCTGGAATTGGGATCAAGAGATGGTAGCGAGTTTTTAGAATTGTGAAACGGAAATTTAGGTACAGAGGAAATTAACTAAATACCTACAACTGGCTAAATTCAAATTCCAACATTTACAATTTCTGTTTTGAGCATGATTTAAATCCAGTAAGTTTTGACTATATAAACCATCATATGAGATATCATTTATGAATCTCTGAAATATTTAAGAGTTACTTGACTTCGGAGGGACTATTGTTATGTTTTGTCTGGAAACAAGACACTGTGATTATTCATTCAATCTCAAGAATAACAAATCAAAAAAACTTAATTTTTCCGGCAAAAACGAATTATCAATCTAATTATCAGAGATTTTAATTCTAAAGAAAGGAACTTTTCATGCAGTATACAACTATAATTTCCATGAAGTGCATGGCTGTAAAATATATAACATTTGATCAACGTACTAACCCTGAGACACCCATGACGATAGTCGGATCAGTCGTTCCATCATTAATGAGGCACCAGTTTTCTGATGTGGTTCTTAGCAGTCTCTCCTCCAAGTGCAGTTGCTTTAGAATGGGTATTCCATTTAGTAGCAGAAGATTGATCAGTGGGAGCCCAATGTTTCTTGTTTGAAATACAGCCATCGCTGAGAAATTGCAACAACGTCAAATTTCCATGATATATAAGGTAGTAGATTCTGTAAATTATGCTACAATCTAGATCTAACTGATACATTCTACTTTAGAAATTAGATAGAACAAAGTGTTTTCTTTTTTTTTACCGAAATACAAATCTTGTAGAACAATGAGAAAAATGATAGTACGTGAACAATATCATGTCAAATGATTCGTTCCAACTTCGCTAACCATTGAACGCCCTAAACAACATCCGCCCCTTGTAACTTTAACACCTAGAAATCAACGAGGAACTTCTTGGAACCAATTTGAATATTGACAATTGGAACAATAGCCTTGACAAGTAATTTAAAGTATATCCCTAATTAATTTTTTAAAAAAATAGCCTTTAATTTAAGATATGTGTTTTTTTTTTCTTCTGAAAAAATAAAATAAAATAAAAATAAACAATCGAGCAATCCTCAGATCGCGATATTGGGTTCCCAGACAACCCATCGTGAATGTTTTGTTTCTCTGTTCCAGGATAATCACTTCCATTCACGAAATCTTAAAATCATTGACCCATGAATATTAAAGCAGCCATGGTTGGTGCTGCTGATGGCTGATGGCTGATGGCTGATGGCTCACCCTCTTCTGCGACCAGCGACGGTGATCTGGTGCAACAGGCAGCGGCAATCCACACGCCTCTGGTCTCCTTCTATCTGATACTTCCCTTGATAAATTGATATGAGCCTCAGAAGCAACTATTTCTTATCACATATTGACGAAATTTAGAAGCATAAAAAACATTCTGCTGATTTTTTTTCGGATTGTGTCTGGTTATGGGAATTGAGGACTCGCATATAATAATTTTCTCATCTGGTTTTGAAAATTATTTTGGCTTTATAAATGTGTTTTTTAGCTTCAGAATACTGTAAGACCCCGCTTACGGTAATCAGAATTAACAAGATAATGATGATATGACTAAAATGGTGATATAGTTTCTATAAAAAAATTTGGGCAGATTCTCCTCATAAATTGGACTATCCGAGAAAAATACACTCCACCAAAAACACCCTCAATCTATACACATCATAATCCAAATATAAACGTTCACAGCCAGGGAAATCACAATACTTTTCAAAATCAAAACAAGATATAAATTCCCAGCCAGAGAAATGATTTAAAAAGGAGAGATAGTTATAAGCAATAAGGAGCCAAAATATTACAATCCAATGAAATGATAACATTAATTCTAAGCCATAACACTATGGACATCTAGTTCAACTCGATCATGCCACTCTTTTAGACGCCTCAGTACTATCTCCTCACGCTTCCCAAAAGCTAGACCTGTCACCTATTTTCACATAAATAGTCCCCCCACACGGGTGAGCACACCAACATAATAATCACGATTATATAATAAATATGTCATTCATAATTCACAACTTATAATGCTGTAAAATAACAAAATACACCATGAGTATCCAGAGGATGTAAGATTTCAACAGCTGTTCCTGTTCTCATCCACAAGTTATCGTTTTCATAAGATTCACAATATTTAAATCAGCCCAATCACCATTTTCATAATATCACATCGCACGTTCTAGCGGCGACCTTTATGTCACAATAACACATCGCTCGCTTAAGCGGCGACCTATACATCACATTTTCACGTCGCTACCGTAACTATACATAACTCATTCTCACAGTGATATAAATAACATAATTACTCATCGCCCGTTCCCAACGGTGACCCAAATATTAAAGTACACATCGCTCGTCACAATGGCGATCCAGATACTCCAAGTACACATCGCTCATCATAATGGCGACCCATATACTCCAAGTACACATCGCACATCATAATGGCGACCCATATACTCCAAGTACACATCGCACATCATAATGGCGACCCAATATACTCCAAATTCACATCGCACATCATAATGGCGACCCATATACTCCAAATACACATCGCTCATCATAATGGCGACCCATATACACCAAGTACACATCGCTCATCATAATGGCGACCCAAATACTCCAAATTCACATCGCACATCATAAAGGCGACCCAAATACTCCAATACACATCGCTCATTATAATGGCGACCCAAATACTCCAAATACACATCGCTCATCATAATGGCGACCCACATACTCCAAGTACACATCGCACAACATAATGGCGACCCAATATACTCCAAATTCACATCGCACATCATAATGGCGGCCCAAAATACTAGAACGACACATTGTTCAATAATCACAACATACAATATATTTATCTAGGCTCGTACGTCACCACGTACCTTATTATCTGTAGTCACAGTCAAGCTACCCTCCTTTGTCCGGAAGCTCAAGAAGGTTGTACTTAAATCCTACAGCTCAATATGAATAATCAATATCAGTACTTATGCGTCTGCAACCTTAATTGTCTATGACGATAGCATATTCGATTCACATCAGCAACAAAACTCGAGTTAAAACATTGAGGGAATCGATCAAACAAAGGGCAGAATACTCTGCCAAAAATAACAGAATTTTGAACCCTTACATCAAGAGATTTCACACAAATATAGGAAGGAATTTTGACCCCAAGCAGCATCTTAATTCCACCATTACAGTAGCATAATATTGATCCAACACACTATAGGTTTTGGACCCCTCTCAGCCAGATTTTTGAAACATAACCATTACGATTTTGGGTCCAACTAGCAGCATATTATTGAACCAAAACCACCTGAAATTTTCGAACCCACAACATAAAAATTTCGAACCAATAGCATGGAATTTTTGAAGCATTACAGTAGCAAGTTTTTGGCCAAAACAACAACCTAAAATCTGAGAATAGGCAGCAGATTTTCGCCCCAAAATTGTGTAAAACTCACCCAAAAACAGCAAAGAAGTCGAACCAAAATAGCAACAATCTTTTCCCCAAAATTCTCACTCAAAAATTGCACAAGGAAGGGGAAATCGAAAATACAAGATAGGTGAATAACTAAGGAACAATATAGCAACATACACACACAAACCTGCTGAGAACTCACGTCTGAAATGGAAACAAAATCTTTCAGTGTGGCTGGGAGAAAGGCGACGCGAAGAGCAAGAGAGGGAACCGATTGTTTTGTGTGTGTGTAGGAGAAGAGTGTGTTTTTTTAAAATCTCCAACCCTAGTTTTAAATTAACACCATCAATTCCATCTCTACACCTTAATGATTTCATTTAAAACTCAACCTCAAATAAAACTAATATAATTTTTAAGTATCTCCTTGAACTTGATTTACACTATAAATTTACCCCGGAATTATTTATTACAATTGCGGTCCAAAATACGATTTCCAAGAATTATTTTCACAATAACTCATAATTAACACAATTATAGTCCAAAAATTAATTGTAAATTATTTGGGGCATCATAATTCTTCCAAACTAATAAAATTTCGACCCCGAAATTTAAACAGACACTTACCAAAGTGTCCAAAGTAAAATTTACAATCCAGCAAACAGTTTAGGGTAGTGCTGAGTAATGTGTCGTTCCTCTCCCAGTAGCCTCCTCAACATCCCGACTTTCCACTGGACTTTAATCACATGAATCACCTTGATTCCATCGTAGATATCATATCTACCATTCCTCGATAAACTTGTGATGTACAACGTCAAACGCACTGCTTCGAAAGAAATCATCAGTATACAGAGGTATACTCTATCTCATCCCGGTCCCCATTCCTCCAGTTCTATTACGGATAATAGAATTCTACTTTCCGAGATGGAAAGTTGTATCATTTGCAACTCAAATTGGGTGACCCTCAATAACCTGTTAATACACCCAAATCAAACATATATCAACATCTGTTCACTCCAAAATAAAATAAAAAAAAATCCCATCTTGGCCCAACGCACTATCGAACATCCTCACACAATCACATGATTCACACCAAACATATACATCGACAAAAATGCATTTCACAACACACACCACCAAAGTCAATTCATTAACTGAATTGTTAAACGAGTCCTTAATAACAATACGACAATCTCTTCTCAAAAGAGAGTCAACCATTACTCATGTACTATCCTTCTGAATAGATTGATCCATATAGATCACTGATCTCTAAGATGACAGAATCTCTTCATGAGAGATCTACCAACTTGTATACAAACATCGATAAACATACCTCAATACCAAATATTGTTCATGCACATCTAATGGCATACTCGTTCTATTGTATTTTCGAAAATGCCCACAGGCCTCAGACATGTCTATCAAACACTTAATCATTCTCACATACTTAAGAATAATATCTGACAATCTTCAATTAATGGCGTTAATCCGTCATCAACACCATTCGTACCGACTCATTGAATCTCTCCAAGATTCCAAACAGATATCTAAATACCTCTTTCCTTCAAGGAAATCATTATGCATATACGAACTCCCAACCTCGAACCATCGTTCGATCAATCAAATTGCATCCCTACCGAAATGTATCTTTGAACCAACATATGCATAACTAACTTGTGATAGTGCAACAATATCATTATCATAAGAATCACAAGTACAATTCCGTATTAGTACACAATCCGTATGTGCTCTATACTAAAATAATAGTACTCAATTACTTTAAAGCATCACCCCTTAAGACGCTTTCTCCTACGCCTAACAATTAACTTGGAGCCATTGCTAGATCCATCACCAGTAATGCTCAAACAATTAATCAAACTAACAGTATGCCATCCCTACCAAACTGTCTCCACGACAGGTAACACTCCAAACAAAACACATCGTACATCATTATCTCCCTAAGAGATACAAATAATATAGCGGTGCTACCACACCAACTATATTCTATACTTCCGGGTTATGGCTCACCATTGCATCTTCAATGCAATAACAACCAAACAAATAACAATAAGTATCGTTATCAAGTCCATTCGTAACCACTATCATTCGCACCAATAAAATCAAATCATGGTACACGTCAATCGAGATCATTCTCATTAACCCACACACGCTAGTATAATTAACAATACAAGGAATACCCAACCTCCATTTCCTCAACACATTTTATATATATCTACCAATCAAAATCATTATAGTGACTACACCGAGTTCACGATAATCTTACATCGTAGGATTATATGATTTACCATAAACGTCATCAAGTATCAATATAGGTGGCTATACCGAGCCCATTATATGACCATGACATCAATCCTCAAACAACATTTAACCTCAAACCTCATGATATATACATATATCACTATCACACGTACCACAAACTTATATCTGGTATAAACCATTGTACTAGTTCTTATACCACTTTCTTACAACTCGTAAGTTCCATCATGAGTACATTATTAAAATATACAGCAATTAGAGACAGTAGATCATCATCTAACACTTCTCCAATAAAATAACACATTTGGACATCTCAATGTCCTCAATTGTTTTCCATTTCACTCCTAACTATTTAGGATCTATAATTTTTATGTGTATTATACAATCATATCAATTATACGAATCATAAGATAAGTACGTAGTTTCCTCAACAACTACATGCAAAACACAAGCTGCTTGGCCGTAACCAACTTATCGAATATATATACTCATGTACCAACTACTTGTGGCATCCTCACAACTAGAGATGTCAAACGGAGCGGACGGCACGAGGCACGGCACGACGCGGAGCGGCACGACACATTTTGCTACAGTGTCGTGCCGTGCCAAGCACGGCCCGGAGTATGGGCCGTGCCGGGCCAAGCCATGCCAGCCCGTGGGCTGGCACAGCACGGCACGACACTGTTTCTATTTTTTTTTTTACCAGGCGATCGATCGCCTAGAGCCAGTAAGCAAAATACAGGGGTGGCGATCGATCGCCACAAAAAGGTGATCGATCGCCTAGAGGCAGTAAGCAAAATACAGAGGGTGGCGACCGATCGCCACAAAAATGGCGATCGATCGCCAATGTCCAACGGTCAGAAAATAGCCGTTCACCGGCATTTTTAAAAAAAAAATTTTTTTTTTTTTGGTTGTTATTTATATGTGTATGTTGAGGAAACATTTTATCATCTTAATCTGTAAGCTCTATATACTTGAGACGCTATACTCTCAATTTGTTCACAAGAAGAAAGAAATTCGTCTTACGTTTGCCAAGACAAGCACAAGCAACAAAGCCAACACTCCTCCTAGCAAATATTTGGTAACTTTTATATTTGTTGCATTAGATAATTCATAATTGTAGTCTATATATATAATGGCCGATTCAACTTATAATGTGAATTATGATGATGAAATCGATCAATTCCAAGAAAATGAAGAAGCACACCAAATATTCAATCATCAAGTAGAAGAACTTCAAAAAAAAGAACTAGCAATGTATGGCAACTATTCGATGTAGAAAATGTTGAGGGAAAGGGATCAAGGGCAGTTTGTAAAAAATGTAAAAAAGATTATGCATATGCTTCTTCTGGTGGTACAGGTCATTTACTAAGACACATGGCTAAACATGAAAAAGAACCAACTGATGGTAACCAAACTACTCTTTCACAATTCGGTACTGGTAGTAGTAGTTCAAGTTTAGGTATTTTCACTTATAATGTTGAAAGAGATAGGAGAGAACTAGCTAAATACATCGTATGGGTGGAGAAACCTTTTTCAATGGGGGCGGATGCCAAATTCACTAATTATATTCATTTAGGTTTGCAACGTCAACATAAACGATTTTCAAGGAATACTATTACATCGGATGCATTCACAATTTTTAATGAATATAAAGCAAATTTATTTACGTATTTAGGTAATCTTTCATCGAAAGTAGGACTAACAAGTGATATTTGGACAACTTATCTTGGCAATGCATCATATCTCTGTGTTACAGGACATTGGATTGACGATAACTGGGTGTTACATAAAAAAAATTTAGGTTTCACAAAAATTGATTGGCCTCATACGGGTGGAGTTATTTCCAATGCCATTATGCAAGTTACTAATGAATATAATATTAGTAATAAAATCTTCTCTATTTCATTTGATAATGCAACTAATAATACTGCTGCAATTACTATATTAAAAACTTATTTGAAACCAATTTTAAATGGTGATCTTTTTCATATTCGTTGTGCATGTCATATTTTAAATTTGTGTGTGCAAGATGGATTGAAACCACTTGAGCTTCATTTAGAAAAAATAAAGACTACTCTTAAATTTCTTAATGGTTCAGTTGCTAGAAAACAAGACTTCAAAAATTTATGTATTTCTCATGGTATGAATTATAAAGATTTCCTTATGATGTTCCTAATAGGTGGAATTCGACATATTTAATGTTGCAAGCATGTTTACCTTATAGAAATGTGATCACTTTATTTTTTTGTAATTTTTTAGAACCGTTTTATGATGCTACCAATTTATTTTCGGGCTGTTATTACCAACTTCTTCGATATTTTTGAATAAAATTTATGAAATTAGTGAATGTTTTGCATTACATAGATCTGATCCGTTTTTTACAGGTATTGTCGAACCAATGGAGTATAAATTTAAAAAATACTGGAAAACTATTCCTATGTTGAATTGCTTGGCATCAATTCTGGATCCTAGATTAAAATTATATAGTGTAGAAATTATAATAGAATCTTATTACACCAACATGGCTTATGAAAATATTAATATTAATCAAGAGAAAGAGCGCATTAATAAATGTTTGTTTGCTTTGTTTTTTTTATATGATTCGTTACATAATTCTAGAGCAACTCCAGTAAGAGAAAGTGGTAGTAGTGGTGCTAGTAGTGATAAGGGTTCTGTGTGGACAATGTTAAGAAGAAGACAAGACACTACTTCCGCTTCTTCTAGTTCTAGTTCTAATACATCTTCATTTACTGAGCTTCAGTTATATCTAAACCAAGTCATAAATTTCAGTGAACAAGAATTAGAAACTTTTGATGTTTTGGCATGGTGGAAGAAGAGTGTGTTTTAAAATCTCCAACCCTAATTTTAAATTAACACCATCAATTCCATCTCTACACCTTAATGATCATTTAAACTCAACCTCAAATAAAACTAAAATAATTTTTAAGTATCTCCTTGAACTTGATTTACACTATAAATTTACCTTGGAATTATTTTTTTACAATTGCGGTCCAAAATACGATTTCCAAGAATTAATTTCACAATAACTCACAAGTAACACAATTATAGTCCAAAAATTAGTTGTAAATTATTTGGGGCATCACAATACGCAAAAGCATAAATGTGTTGTTTTAACTTAACAATACGCAAAAGCATAAATCGTGGGGTTTTTTAATTATATAACTCAAATTTTAATAGTATCTAAAAAATAACTCAAATTTTTTTTTTCTTAAACTAATCGATGGCAACTCAGTTGGCGACAACACTAAAATTTATATTAATGTCGCCATCTGAGATAGCGACAACAAAGAAAAATTATTTTTTTATTGTTGTCGCCATTTGAGATGGCGACAACATTATTTTTTTAATAGATGTCGCCATCTGAGATATCGATATCAATAAAAAAATTATTTTTTATTGTCGTCGCCATCTCAGATGGCCACAACAGTGAAATCTGGAAACGCTAGCTACCCGCCGCTCAAACTTATCGGTGTCGTCGTCTGAGATGGCGACACCAGCTGAAACCCTAGCATTCTTTATCCTCCCGCCCGCCGCTCAAACGCTCACAAAACACATATTTTCATTCGAAGGAACAGAGCAGGCGAGAGTTCATTTTTTAAAAAAAAACTCTTTTCAAAATTACATAGCAAGGTAAGTTTTTATATTTGTTATTATTTGATTTTAGGTAAGTTTTTTTTTATTTTTGTTATTATTTGATTTTAATAATAAAAGTGGAAGTCGAAGTAAACACATCGACATAAAGTATTTCGCCATTCGGGAGCGTGTTAAAGACAATAAATTGGTTATTGAACACGTGAGTACTGAATTGATGATTGCTGATCCTTTAACAAAAGGCATGCACCTAAGGGGTTTAAGGACACGTACACGTATTGTATAGTTAACGAAACTTTTTCGGTTATGATATTTCTCTTATTCAGTTGTGTACACATTTCAGAAATATTACTTAAGTTGGACCTAGAATAAGCATTAGTTTATTCATTCAGTAAGGTTGCCGCATTTGGATTTAAGAGGCATAATACATCGTGATACATGGAAGATACTACTCAATATAAGAGGACTCATCCCATTATTCGTGTATTTGTTTCTTGATATGATGATGTATTTTTGATTATTCAGTTTGTGAATATATTAACCAAGTGGGAGAATGTTAATAATTAATATTATTTGGTTAATATATTATTAAGATAATATCAAGAATATTTAACAACAATAGCAGTGAGCAGAATCGACAAAATTTTATCATGAGCAGAACCGGCAAAATTTTAACTTGAGCAGAACCAAAATTTTTTTAACAACCCTAAATTGGTATCTTTTCAAATACACAATCTAATTGCGATTCCAAAAGCCATAATTCATTCAGACTAACTTCCAATCACTTCTCCCCAAACCCAATTCCCCAAACCCAATTCCCCAAACCCCAATTACTCTCCGCACAACAAATCGTAAGATCTACCTACGACACTGAACTGTATTTAAACCCTAAACCAACAACCCCAAACTGAACAAGCCAATTACGCAGCCAATCCACTCCGGCAAAGGGTGTATTACTTTAATTACTACATAAAAAATAAAAAAGGAAGAAACAAATAACACCAAAATAATTCCCAAATTGCATATTCAAACGCCAACAATAGCGCAAGAAACCCCAATTCCAAGAAAAATCAATTACCACGGCAAAGATTGAGCAACACTCGCTAGAGAAATTGAGCATCGTCTTACCTCTGTCGGTGTAGCTTTTCACCAGATCGAGCTAACCAGGAAATGAGTGGATAAGTTTCTTGACGTAGGGTTTCGCGTGAAGAAAATGTACGAATTAAATTAAAATCGAAATATTTAACAAGCTACGCAGTATCGAAGCGGGTTTTGTGGAGCGGACAGATATCCATTATAAACCAGGTCGGGCCTTAAATCCAGGCGGGTTAAAACGTCCTAGGGCAAATGGGCTAGCTTTGTGGAGCGGGCAAAGATCCATTACAAACCAGGCCGGATCTTTAAATCAAGCGGGGTTAAAATGTCTTGGGGCACATGGCTAATATTAAGTTGGTCCTTGGTTGGACCACTACCATTACATTTTTTGCTATTTCATATTGGAGGCGAGTTCGATAAAAAATAATAATATTACGTTTGGTCTAATATTTCAAAAAGTTATTACATACGGTACCGGAGGTACGTGCTTGACCCTCAGCAAATTTTCTATGAACACTTGGCATGGGGATTTTATATGTGTGTTTGTGTGTGAGATTGTTAGAATCAGCAGATGTGCAACTTTATTTTCTTATATAATGGCAGTGCAAAGCTCCATACTAAGCGACAGTCGGATATGAGAGACTGCATCATGTGGGTGCTAATTGGTCAGTCTTGTCATGCCATAAACAATGCAGAGCTACTTGTCTATAAATGCATAAAAGAATTTCTGGGAGCTTTGCTAAGACTCTCCAACATCCCCATCCAAGAAGAATCCCCATAAATTGCTTCTTGGATGGCTCTAACTTATGATCTTGCTCTGATACCAATTGTTAGGATCAAACGTTTATCACTAAGCCATAAATTATAGCTACTAACAGGGGTGCAACTTTATTTCCTTATCTTGTGACAACACAAAGCCCCGTGTTACCCTAGTAAAAGTATGGACTCTGCAAACCTGACTTGGGCAAGACCTCCACCTCGGCCACCCCAGGTCGGCCTCCAGGAAGACCTCTATCTCGACCACCTCAGGTCGGCCTCTAGGATGACCTCCACCTCGGCCACCCCAGGTCGGCCTCCAGGAAGACCTCTATCTCGACCACCTCAGGTTGGCCTCTAGGATGACCTCCACCTCGGCCACCCCAAGTCGGCCTCCAGGATAACCTCCACCTCGGCAATCCCAGGTCGACCTAGAGGATGACTTCAAGCTCGACCACCCCAGGTCGACCTCCAGGATGACCTCCACATTGGCCACCCCAGGTCGACCTCCAAGTTGACCTTCACCTCGGCCACCCCAGGTCGCTCCTTCAGCTTGGTTCCCAGGAAGGCCTCCAGCTTGGTTCCCAGGAAGACCTCCAGCTTGTCTTCTCTAGCTCATTAAGTCGGGGTTTATACTACTCAGTACCTTAAAAGCATGTGAATTAAGGCACAAGCTGGGCTCTGAGGGGAGTCCTATCCTTGGCTCTAGATGATGAAGAGATGAAATGGAGCACAAACTCCCGGGCAGGCCCATGACACCCAATGTCATCCCCCTGCCAGTGTTATAATGTCCATTTGTCAAGGCCAATTTACTAGGGCCCATTTCCCTTAAATAAAAGGGGAAGTCATCATTTTTAAGATGAGGGGTTTTCTCCTTCTTCAAGGGAGCCGCCAGATTCTCTCCCATGCTCTCTAATTTTCTCCTTTCATGTATTTTATTTGCTTAATGATTATAAAAAAAACTTTGTAATCCTTTGTTCATAGTGAAAAATTCATACTGGACTAGGTCCCGTGGTTTTTTCGCTGGGGGTTTTCCACGTAAAAAAGCTAGTGTCTTATTCCATTTCGTATAATTGTTATTATTTTTGTGCTTGGAAGAAATGTAAGTCTACCCTACCAAAATAACAGGTAACAACTGGTGCCGTCTGTGGGAACTTGAGCTCAAGACGTTGAGATATGGGGAGTAAAATGATGGTCCGAGGGTTGCAGCTCTGTTGGGAGATTTGTTTTTAAGTTCTGGAGAAGAAAAACATTTCCCCTTTTCATCAAACCCTCCGCCGCCAATCCTACCACCAACGCCTTGTATGAAAGTTGCTATGCTTTTGGGTCGCACTCAAAGAAAAGCCAGTGTAATTATTCTCGAGATGCTATATTTGGCCTCAGATCCCTGGGGATACCTCTTTCCCCTAGCCAACCCCAATTTTTTTGGAGAATATAGTTGCTTTATTATATGGTTTTTGGGGGGTGTTAGGAGCTGTTATTACAGGTTTGGAGCTGAGTAAAAGTGGCAAAGATCAAATCAATACCTCACCTAGACCACGATGTAAGGATCCCAAGCCCTTAACCCTTAATTAGTGTATTAACCACTATGTGTGGCACATGCTTTCAATAAAAAGTCAATCGGGAAGCTCAGATGATACTTTACCATTGAATGGCAATTACAAAATTTCTTAAGATCATCTCTACCCACAATTAGACTCATATGTTCGCCATTTACCATCCCCTTTGTGCCACTTTTTTTCATTGTGGACTTTTATAAAAATTTGGGCAGAGTCTCCCCACAAATAGAGCTATCCCGAAATAAAAGCACAACACAATATATAGTTCCCGGCCAGGGAAAACACATATTCAACAGAACACAGCAACACTAAGTAAATTCCCAGCCAGGGAAGACACCACACATAAGACGACAAAAGTGGGTTTCAACACCCACATAATACACTAACGACTCTCATATCATTAGCAATTCTACCACATTTGCATGCAACATATAATGAAAGAGATAAAGGCTCATGCCTTTATATACAACCCATATACAAGAATATCCGTGCTCACATGCGAGCATCATAAATGTGTATATAAATCTCGGGTGTATATAAGTACTCTATACGATACCGTGCTCCATCAAGCCCTGGTACCACGATCATGTGAGTACATCCAATCAACAGCTCGAGCTCAGCTCCACAGCCATCGATGCACCTGTTCACCTGCCCCAACAGAGACAGCCCCCAGCGGGGTGAGCATACCAATACACAAAATCTCATAATCACAATAATGAAATTCATAATTTACAACACAAGTAAATACTAATGAATTTTAAATGATACTCCCTGGATGGCAACGTCCTCATCCGGGATTCCGTGTACTGTCCCTGTTCTCACAATCATCAAACTCATCAAATCTCATAAATCAGTAAATCAACACATTGATTTAACTCATAGCATGCCTGATTCTCAAATATCAATAATTAATGATTCCAAATTCATTATACATGCAAACATAGATATCTCGATATCTAATACTGATTTTCAACTTTGCTACCAATCACAGATAACTCAAATGCCTAGCATTTATTTTACAAATTCTCCATTATACTTAGACATCTCACATGTCTCATATCGAATACATGATCCCACGATCATTCTCAGGCATCTCAAATGCCATACAAAAGTCATATAAACCCAGTACCCCATATCTCTTATTAGGTCATACTACTCTAGTACTACGCACACTTGTGGCAGCGATATCAAGACTAGGTCATTCCATAGTCATATCAACACATATATGTATATAGCCATACCCACAACCATCTAATCCAATTACAACACATTATGCATTTCACAATTGCTATCACATAAAGTAATGCTCGTACGTCGCACGTACCTTAAATCTCCGAAGTCCGAGCCAAACCTTGCTCGAGTTCCATGCTCCGAGGAACGATGTGCTAACACGATAAATTAATTCACAATTAATTACGAACATGCAACCCATGCTCAAGCACGCCCGTAACCCTCAAAAATATTATCGAAAATTGCTCAAGAACACCCCACAAATTTTCGAACCTTCTCAACACAAATCGAACCCAATTAAATACCATAATTCATCTAAAATATGAATTAATCAATCAACAACAAGAATAATCGCCCCACATGCCAAACCCCCAAAATTCGAATTCAAAGCCCTAAATTTGAACACAATTAAACATCCTTATACATCTAAAACATTTAATAAACGACCCATAACAAGAATCGCCACACCCCTGCCAAAGATCACAATTTTCGAACCCACTTCACCCACACATCCAAAAATTCGAACCAAAACCAACGAAATTCGAAATAAATTCGAGCCAATAAATCACAATTAGGCAGGGAATTATATCACAAGCATGGAAAAGGGGTAAGGAAGGTTACCCAAACGAAAATCGGAAGAAATCGGACGAAAAATCGAAGAACCCTAGAAATTGGGGATCGGCGCTTTCTTGCAAAATCCGACTTCAAAACGCGACGAAACTTCGAATTGCCGGAGGGGATAGCTGCGCCTCGACGAGACGAAGCCGGCGGCCGGACGGCGGCGGGCGAAGCGTTTTTGCGCGCGGATGGGGGCTGGGCAGACGGGATCGGCGGGGAGAGAGAAAGGGGCGGGTTTGGAGGGCTGAAATGAGATTTTTAATTAAATCTCGGGTTCAAATGGTATTTATAGCAAAATACCCCGAAAAACTAATAGCCCCACAAATACATCATGATTCATTAAAAATCATCTATTTTCAAAAATTCTCTCTCTAACTCAAAAACCCCCTACCGGTGCCCACACAAGCACCCGAGATTCCGAGACACTTCAACAACCCAACTCTTAGGTTTTTCACCGTAATGAGAATGCAATCTCAACCTCGGGATCCAACAATCCCAACCACCCAAATAAATGAGCCCAGAAGGCCCAACACCGCGATTAAACACCAAATCGCCACGTAAAACAACTTTAGGGGTTATTAACACTCCGGGATTAACATCCCTAATCTCAGGTCATCACAATATCCCCCACTAAAAGAATTTCGTCCTCGAAATTAGCACCAGTGTAACACGTAACACCCGGGCTACACAACAACATGAAGCCATAACCTCGATTCCTGACCATATCAGAATCGTCTTAAAAACCTCGAGAATACTTATCTCACATCAAACTCCGAAACAGAGCGACGTACCAAAATCCACACCAACTCATCACCCAAGAGACAAAACGTACCTCGATGCGGTTCATCCCAAAAGTCAGTCCCTCATGACTGCAAAACAACCAATACTTACGACCGTAGATCGGACAGTCATCATTCGTTCTAATACCACTAGTAAGAACGCATCATGAATGACACCTCAACCGTGAGAACGTTGACTTCGTGTCAAACTCTGGAGTGGAATAGACTTCCAAATCCATCATAACGTCAAAGAGCGTCAGTACCACTCAACGCTAACAACCCAAAAGCAGTTAGTCAACTGAAACTGCAAGTATTCGAATTGTTCCCGATTCCATCGTAGATATCATTCAAAGACATCTCTATCATGACTCACGATGTCTAACATACATCGTTACGAGGGAAACATTAGCATATCACGGCTTACACATACCAAGCCTGGTTTCCACTTCCAAACCTCCTCCATCAAATGAGCAGTCGCATCATTGCAACTCAATTTGGGCAACTCACGGCCACAGATTCACACAAAAGACATCTCACAAGATGTCCACCTCCGGATATTCCAAGGATCACATCCTGATCATAAGTAAACCATCGAGACTCCACAGAGTTCAAATCTTGGAAGGACATGCAATAAACACATTGCATCCTCAACGCTTGTGTCGACAGCGACACCCAATAAATCCGAATTCCTGCCATCCCTTGATAATCCTAGGATTTAACAATCCAAACTTGGGAAGGCTATCGCATGACTCGAAGGGAAACACCAACCAGGAAACACCTCAACCCACACAAGATAATCCCTCCTCAAAGGGAGTCAACTAACTCCACGATTGTTTCTCATAATTATAGTGCCATGGAATTCCCAATCTCAAGGTGTTCCATATCTCTCATCAAAGATTTAACCATCCAAAAATAGCATAACTCTATGCTTGACAAAAAGGAAATCAATAACTGGCGTCCGTACACTCACCGGTATACCTGCCTAAGCACTGACATCACATGCATACTCAATGCACTTGGCTCGGGTATCTACAACATACCCCTAAGCCCCAAACACAACTGTCAATTCTGAGTTATTCCCCATCCAGAGGAGGATGATAATTGACGATCAACAACACGGCGTGATTTCCAAAATCAACACCCCACGTACCAATTTACCGAATCTTTCAAAGATTCCCAAATAGATATTATACTACCTCCTTCCCCACAAGGAAAGTGCTATCGAACTCGAGATCCACTAGTCTCGAACCACCGTTCGGAAAAAACTGGATACAATAACACCCATTGCATCCCAAGTACACGGATTCTCCAGATCGAGTCAATGACGACTTGATGACTCTCTTGTTGGTACTTCAACATTATGAGCTGTCCCAGACAAGTCTCACCAAGATTTAACATCAACGTATACACGTTTCAGTGAGGCATGCACAACCTCAACCTCAATTTACGATTTGCCAAACTTGGTTCCAACGAGCAGTATCATGGCTCCAACGAGCACACTATATCATCACTACGATATCTGGCTAGCAAAGTGCTGTCTCCATAGGTTCATATCAAGTCCACCAACAAACCATATGTTCCATCTCGGTATGCCATACCGTACAAACCGTTAGAGTAATGGGTCATCGCCCAACATATCTCTAAAATACCAAGCACAATGGACAACCCGGTGTCCTTGCTCACTTATGATACAATCATAATCCGTTAAGACTTATCCCACACCCTCAGGGTGGGTGTAACCATGTCTACCCAACATCACAACACAAGCGAGTAGTTTCCTCAATGACTACTCTTACCACCAATCACTTGGCCCTAGCCAAACCAACGAGCATACTCAAGGGTATCATCGCTCGACAAAAGGTCTCGTCAACTAGTGACCCAGACTCTACTATGTGCTCATCATCGGCACTCAAACTATACAACCTAATACATAACATAAATGTATTAATCATCAAAACGACGCTACACGTCTACATAGAATATCCACTATGTCATTGTCATCCGTGACGGTACCCGTCAACATATGACTTCCAATTATCGTCAAACATATAACGGTACATGTCAATACACGACGTCCATAATCTTATCATCAAACACATGGCATATATATAGCAACACATAGTATCCACAATAATGCTAACACAAGTAATATGCCATACCTCATCGCTATCAAGATAGCGGAATACCTGTATCCGTCGTCCACCAGCGGTACACAAGTAGCATCCATCGCTCGCAGGCGACATAATCCAGCGCTACGCACATAGCGGTATAACCCATCGCTATGTAATATCCGGTGGCATGAATCATCGTCAATAGGATACCCGGCGGCATGAACCATCGCCAATAGAATAGCGGAATGAGACATCGCTAGCAATATATCCGGCGGCAAGACCCATCGCCAATCAATATAGCGAAATGAACCGTCGCTATCAATATACCTGGCGGCAAGAACCATCGCCAATCAATATAGCGGAATGAACCATCGCTATCAATATATCTGGCGGCATGAACCATCGCCAATCAATATAGCGGAATGAACCATCGCTATCAATATATCTGGCGGCATGAACCATCGCCAATCAATATAGCGGAATGAACCATCGCTGTCAATATCCCTGGCGGCATGAGCCATCGCCAATCAATATAGCGGAATGAGACATCGCTATCAATATATCCGGCGACAAGAACCATCGCCAATCAATATAGCGGAATGAACCCTCGCTATCAATACATCTGGCGGAATGAACCATCGCCAATCGATATAGCGGCATGAACCATCGCTATCAATACATCTGGCGGAATGAACCATCGCCAATCGATATAGCGGCATGAACCATCGCTATCAATATAGATAATGTGGTTGTTCCGGTCCTGTTATAGCAACGGAATTTTAGGACCCCCTCGCTTCGACATATAGCGGCATCATATGATATCCCTCGCTTCGACAATGACAGCGGCATGTTACCTCGCTTAGACATGACAGCGGCAAATATCATATTACCATCGCTTCATATGACAGCGGCAAGTACCTCCCTCGCTCGAATATAACAACTACCGGAACTTCCACTAGCTCCATGTACCTGCATCCAGGTTAATACCACAATTCACAATATAATGATCGATATCACGTTTCCAATTATATCCACAATATTCCACATTAATCACTAGAATTGTGACTGTTCCGGTCCCAATACAACAGCGGAGTTTTAGGACCCCTCGCTTCGACAATGACAGCGGCATGTTACCTCGCTCAGTCATGACAGCGGCAAGTACCTCCCTCGCTCGGAGATAAAGGCTACCGGAACATTCATCAATTCTACCACAATAATCAAGCACAAAAGTTGATTCCATTATCACAATATATCTCACTATTATTTCACATATACCATCACATGTAAGGGTTCACTACCCACGATATACATAATCAAAGGTGTAACACGTTTTACCGTCCGAAGCCCGTACGTCTCACCTTTCCTGATTTTCCCACAAAATCAGATCCTTTAACACATAATGCATGAAGGGCCAGACATCACCATTAATGCCATCCCATCTCATGCTACACGATTCCTGCAATCACACTGATTAGCAACACCATTTTTCATATCATAAAAAGCACATAAACAACTAGTTGTGTCATACAACATTAATGCCATCATGCATAAGTATGTGCTATCAATAACTTCGTAGGCCCTTAACAGCCCCAAAGAGCTAACCACTGCTCTGATACCACTAATGTAAGGACCCCAAGCCCTTAACCCTTAATTAGTGTATTAACCACTATGTGTGGCACATGCTTTCAATAAAAAGTCAATCGGGAAGCTCAGATGATACTTTACCATTGAATGGCAATTACAAAATTTCTTAAGATCATCTCTACCCACAATTAGACTCATATGTTCGCCCTTTACCATCCCCTTTGTGCCACTTTTTTTCATTGTGGACTTTTATAAAAATTTGGGCAGAGTCTCCCCACAAATAGAGCTATCCCGAAATAAAAGCACAACACAATATATAGTTTCCGGCCAGGGAAAACACATATTCAACAGAACACAGCAACACTAAGTAAATTCCCAGCCAGGGAAGACACCACACATAAGACGACAAAAGTGGGTTTCAACACCCACATAATACACTAACGACTCTCATATCATTAGCAATTCTACCACAATTGCATGCAACATATAATGAAAGAGAGAAAGGCTCATGCCTTTATATACAACCCATATACAAGAATATCCGTGCTCACATGCGAGCATCATAAATGTGTATATAAATCTCGGGTGTATATAAGTACTCTATACGATACCGTGCTCCATCAAGCCCTGGTACCACGATCATGTGAGTACATCCAATCAACAGCTCGAGCTCAGCTCCACAGCCATCGATGCACCTGTTCACCTGCCCCAACAGAGACAGCCCCCAACGGGGTGAGCATACCAATACACAAAATCTCATAATCACAATAATGAAATTCATAATTTACAACACAAGTAAATACTAATGAATTTTAAATGATACTCCCTGGATGGCAACGTCCTCATCCGGGATTCCGTGTACTGTCCATGTTCTCACAATCATCAAACTCATCAAATCTCATAAATCAGTAAATCAACACATTGATTTAACTCATAGCATGCCTGATTCTCAAATATCAATAATTAATGATTCCAAATTCATTATACATGCAAACATAGATATCTCGATATCTAATACTGATTTTCAACTTTGCTACCAATCACAGATAGCTCAAATGCCTAGCATTTATTTTACAAATTCTCCATTATACTTAGACATCTCACATGTCTCATATCGAATACATGATCCCACGATCATTCTCAGGCATCTCAAATGCCATACAAAAGTCATATAAACCCAGTACCCCATATCTCTTATAAGGTCATACTACTCTAGTACTACGCACACTTGTGGCAGCGATATCAAGACTAGGTCATTCCATAGTCATATCAACACATATATGTATATAGCCATACCCACAACCATCTAATCAAATTACAACACATTATGCATTTCACAATTGCTATCACATAAAGTAATGCTCGTACGTCGCACGTACCTTAAATCTCCGAAGTCCGAGCCAAACCTTGCTCGAGTTCCATGCTCCGAGGAACGATGTGCTAACACGATAAATTAATTCACAATTAATTACGAACATGCAACCCATGCTCAAGCACACCCGTAACCCTCAAAAATATTGTCAACACACGACAATTAACCATTATCGAAAATTGCTCAAGAACACCCCACAAATTTTCGAACCTTCTCAACACAAATCGAACCCAATTAAACACCATAATTCATCTAAAATATGAATTAATCAATCAACAACAAGAATAATCGCCCCACATGCCAAACCCCCAAAATTCGAATTCAAAGCCCTAAATTCGAACACAATTAAACATCCTTATACATCTAAAACATGTAATAAACGACCCATAACAAGAATCGCCACACCCCTGCTTGGATCACAATTTTCGAACCCACTTCACCCACACATCCAAAAATTCGAACCAAAACCAACGAAATTCGAAATAAATTCGAGCCAATAAATCACAATTAGGCAAGGAATTACATCACAAGCATGGAAAAGGGGTAAGGAAGGTTACCCAAACGAAAATCGGAAGAAATCGGACGAAAAATCGAAGAACCCTAGAAATTGGGGATCGGCGCTTTCTTGCAAAATCCGACTTCAAAACGCGACGAAACTTCGAATTGCCGGAGGGGATAGCTGCGCCTCGACGAGACGAAGCCGGCGGCCGGACGGCGGCGGGCGAAGCGTTTTTGCGCGCGGATGGGGACTGGGCAGACGGGATCGGCGGGGAGAGAGAAAGGGGCGGGTTTGGAGGGCTGAAATGAGATTTTTAATTAAATCTCGGGTTCAAATGGTATTTATAGCAAAATACCCCGAAAAACTAATAGCCCCACAAATACATCATGATTCATTAAAAATCATCTGTTTTCAAAAATTCTCTCTCTAACTCAAAAACCCCCTACCGGTGCCCACACAAGCACCCGAGATTCCGAGACACTTCAACAACCCAACTCTTAGGTTTTTCACCGTAATGAGAATACAATCTCAACCTCGGGATCCAACAATCCCAACCACCCAAATAAATGAGCCCAGAAGGCCCAACACCGCGATTAAACACCAAATCGCCACGTAAAACAACTTTAGGGGTTATTAACACTCCGGGATTAACATCCCTAATCTCAGGTCATCACACACGAGCTCCACCTAGGCCACATGAGTTCAACCTCGGCCTCAGCTCGGCCACCTCGGCCACATGAGCTCCACCTGGGCCATGTGAGTACCACCTAGGCCTCATCTTGGCCACCTTGGTCTCAACTCGGCCACCTCGGCCACATGAGCTCCTTGGCCACATCTCAGCCAACTCGGCCACCTTGGCCACATGAGTTCCACCTCGGCCTCAGCTCGTCCACCTCGGCCACATGAGCTCCTCAGCCACATCTCAGCCAAATCGGCCTCAGCACGGCCTCACCTTGGCCACCTTGGCCTCACCTCGGCTTAACTTTGGCCCCAACTCAAACACCTTGGCCTCAACTCGGCCACCTTGGCCTTTGCTCGTCCACCTCGGCCACATGAGCTCCTCGACCTCATCTCGGCCAACTCGGCCTCATCATGGCCTCAAATCGGCCAGCACGGCCTCACCTCGGCCACCTTGGCCTCACCTCGGCAACCTCGGCCTAACTTCGGCCCCAGCTCGGCCACCGTGGCCTCAGTTTGCCACCTCGGCCACATGAGCTCCGCCCGAGTCATATGAATTCCACCTCGGCCTCAGCCATCATCAAGGCCTCTAGAGCGTGGCTACCGAGCTCATGACAAATTCAACCTAGTAGTTGACCTTGGCTTGGGGACTCAATCTACATGCCAGAATTTACGGCTATTTGTCTCCAACTCCTACTTTAATTTATTGCATCACGGAATGTATTTAAGTTGCAAGATATTATTATTGTGGGTTGTTTATGTCCCGTCCTTCGTGTATTTTTGCAGTAATTTCCCACTGACCTTAGTTCAACACACTATAGCTCGGGCATGCAATCTAGCAGTAAGCCCCTACCCAGCTAGCTATGTTATTCAATCTCGCAGTAATGCCTTATTCATCAAGATCGGGATCTTTATTTGTTTTGGTGTCTGAATGGACTTATTTACTTAGGTTGTGTTGATGTGGGAGTTCGGATGATGAGGTGTATTGGTGAGGGAGTTAGGATGTGTATTGATGGAGATCGAATGGGATATTTGGAGTAAGCCCAAATAACGGAGGCCCTGGCAGATCGTAAGCCAGACAATGCCGAGTCATGGCATCCTAATTTTGGATATGAAACAAGTATTGCTACGGTCAGCTCTGGTTTGCTAAGGCATTGTCAATAAACCCTTGGAAAGATATAAGCCAAGGCATTGTTAATAAGCCCTTGGCATAATATAAGCCTAGGTGTATGAGGCCCAGACACAAACTTATTGCTAATGTCAGCCCTGACATGAATTTAGTGCAGGTCAGCCATGTGACTCGTACGCCCATGTGTATGAGGCCCTGGCACAAACTTATTGTTAATGTCAATCTACGTGCCCCAAAGCCCGATCGATCGGGACTAGCAGAAATGTTACGCAACAAAAAATTGCACTTCACGATCGATCTCGGGTGATAACTGATCGATCGCGCTAGAGTTCGAGAAATTATGGAAACTTGATTTTTTTACCATCTTTTGGAGATTCTAACATAGTCTATCAGCTTCCCTATCCCATATATCTCGAAAATTAGCCTCATAACTCATTATTAATCAGATTTTAGAGCTTAGAATAATATTTCTCTCAATTGTTGAAGAAGAACTTGAAGATTCAAAGGCACGAAGACAGAAGTGACTCTCCTGAGTCGTGCTACCCTTTAGTAATTTATATGTTTTTTACATTGGATTTTGATTGTTGCATTGAACATGAGTGGCTAAACTTCTTGTGATTCTTGGTTAAAGAAGATAATACATTGGAGTTTACAATTCTCGTGAGATTAAGTGTTTATTTGTTGATTTTCATTGAGTATCAATTGTTTTTCTGATTTTATTTTTCTGATTGTTGTATTTAATTGTTAGACTGTTTACCTAATTGTTGTTCATGCAATCTAATGCTAAATTAGATACCAAAAGCAGAATTGTTTGATCCCTCTAATTTATGAAACAACTAAGATTAATAAATTTCTGCCTAAATTAAACATAGACGCTTGGATTATGTTATTTAGCTTGACCGATCTCACTAGTTTTTAATCGATTTAAATCTTAATCGCTTGTATTTTGATTGACTGTTCGATAAGGGTTAAACTAGAACTCTTGGGCTACTTAACTACTTATGGTGAGATATGAATTTAGTTTATGAAGCGAATGTCTAACGATGAATATTCATATGAAAGTTGAATCGTATGTGAAGATCGATGATCGAGATAGTAAACCCCAATTGTAAACTGTACCTAAAGTCAATAATCGTCTTTCTCATAATTTGATTCATCTTAGTTTAATCTTTCATATCAGTTTAATTAATAGTTTTCTTAGATTTTGCATCATAGTAGTAATAATTTCAAATTGAAAACCCCCTTTTTATTTTTGTTTCGCTAAGTTAACACAAGATGCATAATTCCTCGTGGGATAGATCCCTACTCATGCTACTACATTTCTTTAACTGTTATTAATTGAGAGGGTTAATTTGGGCATACACGATAAATACTACCAAATTGTGGCACCGTTGCCGGGGAAGGCATTGTTTAATTTTGTGTTAATTTCTTTTTATTGATATCCATCTTCCCGTGCTTTTTACTTGTTTGTTCATGCACGCAGGCAATCTTTCATCAGAGGAAGACGTCAATACTACCCCAAGATATGAACTTTACATCAACTGAGGAGAGAAAATCGAAGAAGATTTAGGGAAGAAGAAGAAAGGATTAACATGCCGGAGAATCAGAGTCTGAGATAGCTAGCGAATCCTACCTTTGATCAGCAGCCCCTCTGCATCACTTTCCCTGCTCTTGCTACTAATATTAATTTTGAATTAAATTTCTGACCTAATACATATTTTTCCCTCTTTTCCGTGGCCTTGTAGGTGAAGATCCGCATAAACATCTGATGAAATTTCATGTAGTTTGCACTACCATGAAGCCGACTTGCATAACAGAAGAGCAAATCAAATTACGAGCTTTTCCCATTCTCCTTGAAGGACACTGCTAAGGATTGACTCTTCTACCTACTGATAGGCTTAGATATTACGTGTTTTTAGCTGTAATTTCTTACCATTTTTCGTACTTTTTCATGGATGAAATTACGCTTTTTGGTGTCTATTTGCTTGTTTCAGGAAAATAGGTCGGAAATGGTAGAAATGAGCTAAAATGAAGAAAACGGGTGAAATCGAGAAAAAAAAGAGAAAAAAGTGAAGAATTCAGATTTTGAGAAGCATCGATCGATCGAGAATATTTCTCGATCGATCGGTCGAGGCAGAGAACTCAGCAACAAATTTATCGAAGTGTCGATCGATCGAGAATTTTTCTCGATCGATCGATCGAGGCAGAGAGTTTAAAACGCTGAAGTGAACAGTGCACCGATCGATCGGACAATATTTTCGATCGATCGATATGCGAATTTTAAAAAATCTTATCTTCCGTATTTGAATGATTCTCCGGGGTTTTAAGAGAGGATCTATTCCATATCAAAAGATATCATATCAGAGAGCTAGAGGAGCCGAAAAGAATCCAAGGAGAACCCTAGCCGCCGCCAACAAGAACCCGAGGAAAAGCCATCTTCCTCCGTTCTTCGTCCGAGCTTGAGCGAGTCAGTTCCGGAGTGCAAGGAAGGAGCAAGAGAAGAGATTACGGTGCAACGCACGGATTTGTTCCCACGTTTAGCGTATTTCTAAACTCTTATTTATTTGATTTTCATTTTCATTAGATGTTTTTGAGGTTGATAGACAATTAAACATCTCATGTATTTGATTTGAATTGAATTGAGTTTATTTTATCGAGTTTGAACATAATTGTGTTTGAGTTATTGATTCGAATGTGTTTGAGTGGATTGTTTCTTATTGTTCATGAATTATATGCCTAAAGATATCAAAGCCTAGCTAACTTTGATTAAATTTGTGAGTTAAAACCGAGATCGAGAGATAACGTTTTAATACGCTATACTAATTCATGATGTATGTTTAAGATTGAGATCGAGAGATAAAATCACATACGTGAGCACTTTGAATCGAGAGATTTAGAGAACGAAGTTTTGAAGATTTATGCAATAAAGGATTAGTAAATAAGTGAACGAGAGTTACTTGTTCTAATTTGATATTAGTTTCTTTACAGCTCGAGAGAGTGTATTGAATAACAGCGAAAGCCTTTCACCTTAAGAATCAATTGTTTAGTAATTGCTTATTCAAACGAATCATTGAAGAAAACACAGTTGAACGAAGAGCTAGATAAATTTCTAGAGCGAAATTCCTTTGCATATCCGGAAGCCATTCATTTTATTTATTCTTGTTTTTATTTGGGTTTTTTAGATTTAATTTTGCATTAGTTAATCTACCCCCCTTTTTTAATCGTAGGCTAAATATAATTTTACTAGTTTTATTTGGTACTTATACGTTAGTCCCCGTGGATTCGACAACCCTTACTTTCATTTAACTATACTAAAACTTGACAACCGTGCACTTGCGGTAGAATCGCTACACTGAAAATAATTGTTTAAAAATAAAAGCGATCAAGTTTTTGGCGCCGTTGCCGGGGACTAATCTGTATAATATCATACGAGATTAGTTAATTGTAATTTAGCCAATTTGTATTATTTCGTTTTTGTTTTTGTTTTTCTTTTTCGTTTTCGTTAGTTGTTTTTTTTGTTTTTGATTTTGTATTTTTGTTGTTGTCTCCTTTTGTCTGATCCAGTACAGGAACCATTTCTCTAGTGCATGCTCAGAAGAGAGGAACCCATTCTCGAGCCATTTGATCTTGAAATTGAGAGAACTCTACTTAGAAGACTACGAGAAGCTCGAGCAATGGCCGACAATAACGAAGCACAAAACCCGAGATCGATGATGGACTTTGCACAGCCAGCATTCCAAGGATCTTTATCCAGCATCACTAGGCCGACAATCCAGGCGAATAATTTTGAGATCAAGCCTGCAATTATCCAAATGATACAGCACTCTGTAATGTTTGGGGGAGCTGCCACTGATGATCCAAACACTCACATCTCCAACTTCTTGGAGACCTGTGACACTTTTAAACATAATGGCGTCTCCGACGACGCCATCAGGTTAAGGCTCTTCCCTTTTTCATTAAGAGACAAAGCTAAATCTTGGTTAAATTCATTACCTGCAGGATCGATTACAACACGGGAGGGGATGACTAAAGCATTCTTATCAAAGTATTTCCCCCTTCCAAGACGGCAAAAATGCGGAACGATATCACCACATTTGGGCAATTCGACCCTGAGAGTTTATACGAGGCGTGGGATCGTTCAAAGATTTATTGAGGAGATGCCCACATCACGGTCTACCCATCTGGCTGCAGGTACAGACTTTTTACAATGGTTTATTTTCTGCTAACCAATCAATGATAGATGCAGCATCTGGGGGATCGATCATGCGGAAGACACCAGAAGAAGCGTATGGCTTATTGGAGGAAATGGCGTCCAATAGCTATCAGTGGCAATCGGAAAGGAACACGCCACAGAAACCAATAGGAGTCCATCAAGTGGACGAGATTACTGCCATTTCGGCTCAGTTGGAAGCTATGAACTGGAAGATAGATAGCATGGGTGCAGCAGCAATGCAAGCTCAAGCTGTCTTCTGTGATTTATGTGGAGGCGGTCATCCGAGCATTGAGTGCCAAGTAGGTAACCAATTTAATCAAACTTTTGAAGCTGTGAATTTCATAGGGAACAAGCAGCAAAACAATCCATACTCGAACTCATACAACCCGGGGTGGAGGAACCACCCAAATCTGAGGTGGTCAAACCAAGAGAATGTGTTGAATCCACAACCACAGTCGGGGTTCACACAAAAACCGAGTATGGAGGAGCTGATGGCCAAACTGATTTCATCGACTGAGGTGAGGATGCAGAATCAGGATGCATCGATTAAGAACCTGGAAGTGCAGATAGGGCAGCTGGCAACGTTGATTTCTGGAAGGACACTAGGTACGCTCCCGAGTGATTCTGTGAAGAATCCGAAGGAGCAATCAAGTTAACAGAGAAGGAGGTGACAGTCCAGCTTGGGACTATAAATTAAGAACTTTCTTCCCCTTCTTTTTCTTTGTAGTTTGGTTGTTTTTAATTTGTTTATTAGATGTTCCGTGAATGAATCCGTGTGATTTTGTTGCAGGTGTAAAAACAAGATCAGTAAAGATGTAGGCGAAGCAACCCGAGAGGAAAAATTTTTTGAGAAAAAAAAATTTAAAATTTGGTAGTCTGGTGCTGGCTATCGATCGAGACAAAATCTCGATCGATCGCCCGAATTTTTAAAGGCAAAGCGATTCACTGCCTCAACCGATCGATCGAGAATTTTTCTCGATCGATCGATCGAGATAAAATTTTGAAAAAAAATGGCACGCCGCACAGCCTGCACCACACTTTCAAGCTTTTCCTCTCTTCTCCAACAAAAAAAACCAAATCGCCTCTTCCAATTTTTCATCATCTCTCATCAATTTTCTCTCCAAAATTCAAATTACTTCAAATCTTTGAAGTAAGAATTGTTTCTGATGAGATTTTAATTGCAGATCTGAAGTATTGCAAACCGAATTGGGTAGAATTGCCTCCAAAAGAGAATTCCAAGCCAAGCGCCAAATTCATCAAAGATCAGATTTTTCTTGGTAATTGGTTTTCAATTTCGTATCTTTTCATCCTTTGGTGCATTTACTCTATTGTTGTTAAATTTGGGTCAAGAAGAATTGAAGTTTGGGGGAGTTGTTGTTGTATTGCGGGGTGTTGGTATTGTTGTGTTTTGGGTGTGGTGTTTTATTGCAGTAAAGCAGAATAACTGAGAAGAACTTAGCAAGAAAATGGCTCCAAGAAAGAGGTCAAAGCAGGCGGAGGCCTCACAGAAGCAAAAACAGGCAGAGGCCACCACTTCTGAGTAAGAGCATGACAAACAGAAGTTTGAAAATGCCACGACAGCTGAGTTGTATCCCAGTTATCACAAGAAACCCCTCAGTCGTGAAAGGGGTATGAGTATGGACAAGATTGAATGTCCTGTCATAAGGGCAGTAAGGCGACGAGGGTGGTTTCAGTTTGTTCAAACACCAATGGATGCTGTGGTTCCGCTGGTGAGGGAATTCTACACGAATCTCCGAGTTATCCCACCGTGACACGGAGCGAATGTTTTTGTCCGAGGGAAGGATGTGCTTGTTGATCAGGCAGCAATTAATAATATTTACCGGATGTCATTCATACATAACTGCCAATCCTTCCGAAAGAGTACGATTAATTATGATGAGGTACTCGCAGTTATTGGCATGCCAGGAAAAGATTGGCAGCGGAACGATAAGGGAGAGCCACAGGTGGTTCTCGAGAAGCATTTGACACCAGAGGCCCAAGCATGGTTCTCATTTATCGCCTCACGGGTCATGCCCTCGACCCACACTTCCGAGGTGACAAAGGATAGAGCGGCCCTGGTATTTGCCATTCTCACAGAGCAAGACATGGATTTGGGTGAGATTATTAATGCTCACATCTATGATATCGGTAGCAGACCACCTACCTCCGCACTACCGTTTCCATCTACCATCACTGCTTTATGCCAGAGATGCGGAGTGCAATGGGGGGAAGATGAGGAGTTACTTCCACCAAAGACTCCGATTGTTGTAGATGGTCCACCACCCCTACATGCCGAAGAAGGGCTGAGCCACAACCCTCGGACACCAGACATGCCGGAGCATCATCATCCTCTGCTGCAGAGCGTACACGCATCACTTTGGACTCCCTTCACAGGGATCTCCAAGACATTATCCTGTAGCAGCAGAGCATCCATAGCATGCAGCGGGACATACACAGCATGCAGAGAGCATTGCAGTTGGACCATGAACAAGTAGCTCAGCGTCAGATGGAGTTCATGCAATACTAGAGTGCATGGAACACTGCCATGGCCCAGGGCCATGGCCCAGGGCTTCCCAGGATTCCAGTTCCCGCCAGAGCCATACTTCCCACCATATCAGCCGCATGCACCCCCACCTGCTGATTACCCACCATTTTCACCATACCAGGGTGAGGAGCATCACTACCCAGTTCCCCCTCTGGAGCATGATGAGGACGACGATCAGCGACGATCGTCGTCATGGTATGTGTTTTGCCTTTACATTTATTTTTCTTATCCATTGAGGGCAATGCACATATTAAGTTTGGGGGGGGGGGGGGGGGGGTTGTTTATATGTGTAGAAATTTTGTTGTTTTTTGCATTTTTGCTACTTGTCTTGTTTCTTTTCTTGCATGACTGCACTCTTATGAGACTAATTCGTCCTTGAGCACTATCAACAAATTTTTTTAAAAAAATATGAGTTATTCTTGAGAAATGATGAGTTGGATTTGCAACGGTACTACATGATGAAATTAATCCCCATCTAGATAAGAGTCATGAAAATTTTTAACTTGTTTGTATATATCCTTTGTTGAGCTTATGTCAAAATTAAGGAATAGTTTGAGCACATTTTGAGTCATGATTGAGTGAAATATGTATTGAATAAAGTGAAAACTTGTGTTAACTATGATTTGTCTTGAGCATCTTAGAAAACTCTACAATTTAGTTGAAAGCACTTTGAGGCGAAATTTTATAATTAGGAACTTGACTTGGAGATGATTTAGGCGATCTTTGGACCGTTTGTGCCTTTCAAGCTTACATTGTCTACATCATTCCTTAGTGTCCCCTCTTGAGCCTTATTGAAAAAGAATGGTATATGCATTGCATATAATTAGACCCCCATTCGACATTTTTGGCTAACTCATTATACATACCTTGGATTGAGCCTAAAGAAAAAATTTTATCCGTCCCTAAGGGAGTATAATGAATCTCATTCATTGCACTGAATTGTATATGTAGATGAGTTCATTGTGAAAAACAAAATGAACAAAAGAATGAGCAATAAGAAAAGATGTAGAGAAAAGCCTTGAAAAATTCAATTCAAATAAGACCCAAAGTGGCCAAGGCTAGAAAAAGTTGAAGAGAAGCTCAATATTGTGCGGAAAAAATATTTGAACTGATTCTATTATACTCTATTCTTTGCATTCATCCTATATTTTCTTTGGAGCCGACACCAAAAGGCCTAACGCTATAAGCTTTTAAAGACCTTCTGATCCAATTCTAGGGAATAATTACATTAGTGGAGAGGTGCTGGATAGTAGATTTGTAGAGTAATCCAAAGTAATCTTGACTTTGAGTTTTTATGACACATTTTGATCTTAAAGATATGATTATACCTCATGATTGACAATAGCACACACGCACGTTCCGATGTTGCGATGTATTGTTTAGCTTAGGAGAAAACGCTTCCTGTTGAACTTTGAATGACTCTTATTGATGTGTAAGTAGGATTGCTGAGCTTGTACTTTGAGTTGTAAAGATGATTCATTCAAAGTATTAAGTTTAACTCTACTTTTTGAGGTTATTGCTTGCTCGAGGACGATCAAGTCCAAGTTTGGGGGAGTTGATAAGCTTAGATATTACGTGTTTTTAGCTGTAATTTCTTACCGTTTTTCGTACTTTTTCCTGGATGAAATTACGCTTTTTGGTGTTTATTTGCTTGTTTCAGGAAAATAGGTCGGAAATGGTAGAAATGAGCTAAAATGAAGAAAACGGGTGAAATCGAGAAAAAAAAGAGAAAAAAGTGAAGAATTCAGATTTTGAGAAGCACCGATCGATCGAGAATATTTCTCGATCGATCGGTCGAGGCAGAGAACTCAGCAACAAATTTATCGAAGTGTCGATCGATCGAGAATTTTTCTCGATCGATCGATCGAGGCAGAGAGTTTAAAACGCTGAAGTGAACAGTGCACCGATCGATCGGACAATATTTTCGATCGATCGATACGCGAATTTTAAAAAATCTAATCTTCCATATTTGAATGATTCTCGGGGGTTTTAAGAGAGGATCTATTCCATATCAAAGGATATCATATCAGAGAGCTAGAGGAGCCAAAAAGAATCCAAGGAGAACCCTAGCCGCCACCAACAAGAACCCGAGGAAAAGCCATCTTCCTCCGTTCTTCGTCCGAGCTTGAGCGAGTCAGTTCCGGAGTGCAAGGAAGGAGCAAGAGAAGAGATTATGGTGCAACGCACGGATTTGTTCCCACTTTTATCGTATTTCTAAACTCTTATTTATTTGATTTTCATTTTCATTAGATGTTTTTGAGGTTGATAGACAATTAAACATCTCATGTATTTGATTTGAATTGAATTGAGTTTATTTTATCGAGTTTGAATATAATTATGTTTGAGTTATTGATTCGAATGTATTTGAGTGGATTGATTTCTTATTGTTCATGAATTATATGCCTAAAGATATCAAAGCCTAGCTAACTTTGATTAAATTTGTGAGTTAAAACCGAGATCGAGAGATAACGTTTTAATACGCTATAATAATTCATGATGTATGTTTAAGATTGAGATCGAGAGATAAAATCACATACGTGAGCACATTGAATCGAGAGATTTAGAGAACGAGGTTTTGAAGATTTATGCAATATCGGATTAGTAAATAAGTGAATGAGAGTTACTTGTTCTAATTTGATATTAGTTTCTTTACAGCTCGAGAGAGTGTATTGAATAACAGCAAAAGCCTTTCACCTTAAGAATCAATTGTTTAGTAATTGCTTATTCAAACGAATCATTGAAGAAAACACAGTTGAACGAAGAGCTAGATAAATTTCTCGAGCGAAATTCCTTTGCATATCCGGAAGCCATTCATTTTATTTATTCTTGTTTTTATTTGGATTCTTTAGATTTAATTTTGCATTAGTTAATCTACCCTCCTTTTTTAATCGTAGGCTAAATATAATTTTACTAGTTTTATTTAGTACTTATACGTTAGTCCATGTGGATTCGACAACCCTTACTTTCATTTAACTATACTAAAACTTGACAACCGTGCACTTGCCGTAGAATCGCTACACTGAAAATAATTGTTTAAAAATAAAAGCGATGACCTACCCTATGGATCCATCACTACATGGAACGAACTAAAAAAGATTTTTTTGGAGAAGTAATTTCCAGTATCAAGGGCGACTAACATTCACAAAGAAATCTATGGCACTAGACAATCCCATGAGGAATCACTTCACAAATACTGGGAGCGCCTCAAAAGCTTTGTGCAAGCTGCCCCAATATCAGATAAGTGATCATTTACTTATTCAATATTTTTATGAGGGTCTTTTTCCAAATGACAAGAACTTGATGGATGCTGCAATTGGATGGGCGTTTGTGGATAAGACACCAGAGGAGGCAAATAACTTGATTGCGAGCATGGCCCGCAACTCTCAACAGTTTGGGACTGCTCGACCTGACCACAACCTTAGGAAGCAAGGCGAGGTAAATGTTTCTAGCATTGAACAATGAATTATTTACTTAATCGGTCTTGTGAGACAGCTTTTAGTGGGAGTAGGACAAAGTGCTAAGGTATGTGTGTTGGGATATGCCCTAAGACATATCATTAGATGATTGTTTATGACATACAATGTAATATGATTTTATAAATGGCAATTCATTATTATATATTATTCTTTTAACTGTGCAATGTGAATTAATATATATGTTAATGTCCTTAGAATAATATTGTATTATTCTTAAAGATGTCCCTAGTCAAGTATTATCATGATAGGGATAATGATAATACGTAGAGACTAGTATGTGTTGATCGATGAATTGTTCATTGATATGAGATATCAAATCAACATATGGGTACATGTTAGAGAACGATGTACTGGACAGACCCACCATGAGAATGCAACATGGATAGTTATATGATCGTCATATGCAATTCTCATAGTGATAATAATGTATGTAATCCTTACGACTTGTGATCATCAGAGATCCCAACATAAGGAGTTATGTATTCTGATATCGTCAAACGTTACCCGTAACAGGGTAAACTATAAAGGCGACTATTGGATACACTACAAATTATGTAGAGGGATGTTGACTGATCGAGATAGGATTTGTCCCTCCTATATAACAGGAGATGTGTTTGGCCCTTGATCAAGTGAGAACTAAAATGCATGGCCATGCTCGAATGAGTCGATATGAGATATCGAGCTTATTCGTTTATTCTAGTTCTACTTGGGGATCAAGAAATAAAGATTGGATATACGAGTATGACTATTCCATGACTCGTGTTCAATCTAAACACAAAGGACAAAGGGATTAAGCTACATGGTTAATATTATCATAAGTTCTAAAGGTTATGTCGAGTCATTGACATTCTTGTAATTTGGGTAGCATCGATGTGTTGCTAGATACCGCTCAATGCTTGCAACATAAAATGAGATTTTATGTCACTGCCAACATTACAAGATCCTATCGGGTCGCACAAAAGATTAAATCGATAAGGGAAATTAACTTCATTGGATGAATTAATTAATTAAGAAGAGTCTTAATTAAGTGATTAAAAGGTTTTAATTAAATCATGGGTTTGGGCCCATAAGACTTTAAGAAAGTCTTGAACCTTAATTAAAAGCCTTATAATATAAATACAAGGTTTTGATTAATTGTTGATTATTCTTTTCATATCATTGTTTGATATCAAAACCTAGCCTCCACTTCTCTCCTCCTCTCGGCCGCCTCATTCCCTTCAAGAGCCACGGCCGCCGCCGCTTGCTTGTCGGAATTGTTGGTAGCCGTTGATCGGTTTTGAACCGAGATTTGAGCTTTGGTTCAAGAATAAGTCTAGCAACTTGTTCTTGAACATCCCTTTCGATTGATCGTGTGGATACCGTAGAGACGAAGGTGCAAACTTTCGTTTGTGACTCGTGGTGCTACAACGAGGATTCTGCTTCAAACACGCTACAAGGGTGAGACACTTGTATTCCTTTATCCGATATGAATCCCTATGTATAGATCTGCTGGTTAGTAATCCATAAAAATTTTATTCCGCTGCGTTGTATGCTCTTGGATTACTTACAGTGGTATCAGAGCCGTATACAAGGCTCATTATGTGATTAAATTGTGTTAATCATATTAGAATTAATATTGCATGCTATTTAAAACTGTATGAACATATATGATATGTTAATATTTAGTTTATGAAAATCATCTTAAATTGTATTTGATATAATTAGGCGAATATCGAACCATATGTCACAAGTTTTCGGCCATCACCATCACAAATGACACCACGGCTAGCCACATGAGGGCTAGGGTTTTCGAACCCTTGGCTCGAGATGGCTTAGTCGTTGTGGCTAATAATTGTGCATGGAAGTGTCAAAAATTAATTAGGGTTTAGAACCCATTGGACGTGACGGCTAGCTCATGACGGCTAGGGTTTCGAACCCTAGTAGCCGTGCATGGCTCGGCCATCATCGCCTATTTTTCTTAAGTTTTGAGACGAGGATGAGTTTTGAACTCTTTGACTCGATAATGGTTCACGCATGCATGGATTAGTAACTTTACCACATGAGAGCAAGGTTTTTCGAACCCTTAGCTCGAGATGGTTGAGCCAACCCCGTGCATGGCCTGACCGTGACTCGTGGCTAACAAATTCCGGCGTTTCAAACAAGATGGCTCGATGAAATTCCATAAGGGTGCGAGGCGGCTAGGGTTTGGAACCCTAGCGCCGCCGCGGCTCGAGACATGGCTCGGCCATGGGCTAGGGTTTCGAACCCTAGGCCCACTATTGGTCCAGCCGTGTGCTTCATGGTTCGAACCATGGTGGTTCGTGTCTTAGTCGCTTTAGTTCGTGGCATGTGATGTCCCGAGCGTACGATAATTTTTCAAAAATTATTTTACAGTTTTAATTAGAATTAAATTTAAAATGTTTAGAATTTAATTAATTAAATGTTAATGCATGCTTTATGTGTTGTTTGAGCATGGTGCGTGGTTATAGCCCTTTGACCTATTAGATAGGATTTGTGGATGTTTGTAATGTATAATACGACCTGCGTGTCGTGCCTTCTCTATTTCATTCTAAATGTAATCCCTCCCCTATGTTCCCCTCGAATGTGAATCGAGGAATTCTATATCTTGTAAATAGTGTAGTTTATTTTATTGATCATGATCAATGAAGATGGAGCATCATGCCGGGATGAGGAGGCCATTCACAAATTGGAGCCAAAGGAAGGTGCTTGTGAAGTTACCTTAGGTTGACTCATAGGATTTTCTCATTGGCTTGAGAAAATCATTAGTAGGGGCTATAACCATGTCACGTTTAATTATGTATGTTGATGCATGATTTATCTTATGTTTTAGTTTGATAATAGTATTACACATATATGTAGATATGTATACAACTATATGTAGTGGACATATTTTAAATTATCAAATTAATCATGAGATCAATAAATCCCTCTAAAATATTAAGTTTTAGATGCCTTCCAAAATAAAAGTACTCGTCAATAACTTCGATTGTACATGTGTGGGTTTGCCAAAGCAAAGCACCGTGGCAATCTTAGTAAGGCGCGAAAGGATAAAAGTGATATCCGTTATACTTTAATTGGGTACGACTTAACTAGGTTATCTCAATAGGATTGGGAACCTAGAGGCATGGGTTGGATTATAATTCATTTGATGAATTGAACAAAGTGTTGTTCGTCCAACTATCCAAGAATTATATGTGATATAATTGACAAAGTGTTGTCTACCTAAATAACCGAGTCTTGGGCGATTAGCCAAAGCTAACTCAAGATTAGGCGAAATATGGATCTTGGCCCACTAAAGGTTTTGAGGGTTGATATTTTTTAAACAAAATAGTGGGAGTATCATTTAATATAAGACCATGTTAAATGATTTAAATCATAAACTTATTTTGCATATTTATATTGTAGATATCCATGGCAACTAACAACGTTACTAGCACTTTATCACTGCGATCGGTCCTTGAGAAGGACAAATTAAATGGGACGAATTTCCTAGACTGGCATAGGAACTTGAGGATAGTCCTCAAACAAGAAAAGAAACAATATGTCCTAGAGGAACCCTTGCCCGCTGAGGAACCTCCCCTAACAGCTACAAGAGCTGAAAAAGATGCTTACAAGAAGCATCAGAGTGACGCACTTGATGTTGGGTGCCTCATGCTTGCCACCATGAACTCTGAGCTTCAGAAGCAACATGAGGAAATGGAGGCGTTCGATATGATCGGACACTTAAAGCAGTTGTACCAACAGCAAGCAAGACAAGAGAGGTATGACGTCTCTAAGGCGTTATTTCAGTGCAGGATGGTAGAAGGAAGCCTAGTTGGAACTCATGTGCTCAAGATGATTGGGTACATTGAGAATCTGGACAAGCTGGGTTTTCCATTGGACCAAGAGTTGGCCACCGATGTGATCTTGCAATCGTTGCCTGAGAGCTTCAGTCAATTTGTAGTAAATTACAATATGACTGACATGGAAAAGACTCTACCACAATTGCTTGGTATGTTGAGAACATATGAAGCAAATACTAAGAAGACTAAGGCCACAAATGTCCTTATTGTGAATAAGGGCAAAGGAAGGGCCAAAGCTAAAGGCAACAAGAAAGCAAAGAAAGTCTTTGCTAAATCTAAGCAAAAGTCTTATGCACTGAAGCCAAAGGGAGGGATAGCAAAGGAAGGGAACTGTTTCCATTGCGGTGAGACCGGCCATTGGAAAAGGAACTGCAAAGTATATCTGGAGGATCTAAAGAAAAGAAGTGTGACTTCCGCTTCAGGTATTTTTGTTATAGAAGTCAATTCATCTACTTCTTCATCATGGGTATTAGAATACTGGATGTGGATCTCACATTTGTGTAAATGTGCAGGATCTAAAAAGGAGTAGGACGTTGGCGAAAGGTGAAGTTGATCTCCGAGTTGGAAATGGAGCAAGAGTTGCTGCATTAGCTATAGGAGATTATCATTTAGCTTTACCTTCTGGTTTATCATTGATTTTGAAAGATTGTTATTTTGTGCCTTCAATTACTAAAAACATTATTTCTATTTCTTGTTTGGACAAGTATGGATTTTCATTTATAATAAAGGACAACTGTTGTTCTATTTATTTAAATGATATGTTTTATGCTAGTGCACAAATGGTGAATGGTCTTTATGTATTAAATCTTGATATGCCTATCTATAACATAAATACTAAAAGGATTAAAAATAATGATTGTAATCCGACTTATCTCTGGCACTGTCGCTTGGGCCACATAAACGAGAACCGCATATCTAAACTTCATAAGGATGGAGTATTAGATTCATTTGATTTTGAATCATATGAAACATGCGAATCTTGTTTAATGGGCAAGATGACTAAAGCCCCTTTCAAGGGACATGTTGAAAGGGAAATGTTTTATTGGGACTAATACATAGTGATGTATGTGGACCAATAAGTACACAAGCTAGAGGTGGTTTTCAATACCTCGTTACATTTACTGATGACCTCAGTAGACATGGGTATGTGTACCTAATGAAACATAAGCATGAAACCTTTGAAAAGTTCAAAGATTTCAAGAATGAAGTACAAAACCAACTTGGCAAAAGTATCAAAATCCTTCGATCAGATCGAGGAGGAGAATACTTAAGCCAAGAGTTTCATGACTATCTAAAGGAGTGTGGGATAGTCCCACAACTCACTCCTCCGTATACTCCACAATGGAATGGTGTATCCGAGAGGAGAAATCGAACCTTGTTAGACATGGTTAGATCAATGATGAGTCATGCAGATCTTCCGATATCGTTTTGGGGACACGCTCTAGAAACAGCGATTTTCTTACTGAACCGTGTTCCATCTAAATCAATGGAAAAGACACCATATGAGATATGGACTGGGAAGCGTCCTAGTATGTCTTTTATGAAGATTTGGGGTTGTGAGGCTTTCGTTAGACGTCACGCCACTAACAAACTTGGACCCAAATCTGATAAGTGTTTATTTGTGGGGTATCCTAAAGAAACGAAAGGATATTATTTCTATTATCCCCCCGAGAACAAAGTAGTTGTTGCTCGGACTGGTGTATTTCTTGAAAGAGAATTTATTTCTAGAAAAACCAGTGGGAGAAAAATAGAACTTAGTGAAGTTCAACCACAAGAAAACACTGAACCTGAGATTGAGATGGAAACAGAGCAGGCACCGCAAGCTGTTGTGGAAGAAGCACCTGCTCAAGAGACACAAGCCCAGCGTAGGTCTGTAAGAGAACACCGGGAGCCACAGAGATATGGATTTCTTGTGACTCAACAAGGTGACTTACTACTTATTGATGAGGATGAGCCGTCATCTTATCAACAAGCTATAATGGGCAATGATTCTGAGAAATGGCAAGAGGCCATGAAATCTGAGATGGAATCCATGTATGCAAACCAAGTATGGACTTTGGTTGATCCACCTGAAGGGGTACCACCCATAGGGTGCAAATGGATTTTCAAGAAAAAGACCGATATGGATGGTAATGTACAAACCTATAAAGGTCGGCTGGTTGCAAAAGGATTCAAACAAATTCATGGTATTGACTATGATGAAACCTTTTCACCAGTGGCCATGGTTAAATCCATAAGGATCTTACTTGCAATAGCTGCATTTCATGATTATGAAATCTGGCAGATGGATGTCAAAACAGCTTTCCTTAATGGAAATCTGCTCGAGGATGTGTACATGACACAGCCCGAGGGTTTTGTCGATCCAAAGGATGCTGGAAAGATATGCAAGCTACAACGATCCATTTATGGATTGAAGCAAGCTTCTCGGAGTTGGAATCTTCGTTTTGATGATGCAATCAAAGAGTTTGGTTTTATCAAAAATGAAGATGAACCTTGTGTCTACAAGAAGGTCAGTGGGAGCGTAATCATTTTTCTAGTGTTGTATGTAGATGACATACTTCTTATTGGAAATGATATCCCTGCCTTGCAATCTGTAAAGATTTGGCTAGGGAACTGCTTTTCGATGAAAGATTTAGGAGAAGCCACCTATGTATTAGGAATCAAGATCTATAGAGATAGATCGAGAAGGCTTCTTGGTCTAAGTCAAAGTACATACATAGACAAGGTGCTTAAAAGGTTTAGCATGCAAGAATCCAAGAAAGGATTCGTGCCTATGACGCATGGCATTTATCTCTCGAAGGAACAGTGTCCTTCAACAGAAGATGAGAGACAACGCATGAGTAAGATTCCATACGCGTCAGCTATTGGTATGCCATGATATGTACTCGTCCCGATGTATCGTATGCTTTGAGCATGACGAGCAGATATCAAGTTGATCCAGGTGAAGGTCACTGGATTGCTGTCAAGAACATCCTGAAGTACTTGAGAAGGACTAAGGATACATTCTTGATTTATGGAGGTGAGGAAGAGCTCAATGTAATGGGTTACACTGATGCAAGCTTCCAAACTGACAAAGATGATTTTCGATCGCAATCTGGATATGTGTATTGCCTAAATGGAGGTGATGTGAGCTGGAAGAGTTCAAAGCAAGAAACAGTAGCCGATTCTACAACGGAAGCTGAGTATATTGCTGCCTCGGATGCAGCAAAGGAAGCTGTTTGGATGAGGAAGTTCATTTCTGAACTTGGAGTGGTGCCTAGCATTAAAGATCCGATAGAACTCTATTGTGACAACAATGGAGCGATCGCATTGGCTAAGGAACCAAGATCTCACCAAAGATCCAAGCACATACTTAGGCGTTTCCATTTCATTCGAGAAATCGTTGAAAGGGGAGATGTTAAAATATGCAAAGTACCAACAGATGATAATGTATCTGACCCATTGACGAAGCCACTGTCACACCAGAAGCATGATCGTCATACTAGATCTCTAGGCATTAGGTATATGTCTGAGTGGTCTTAGTGCAAGTTGGAGATTTTGGATATGCCCTAAGACATATCATTAGATGATTGTTTATGACATACAATGTAATATGATTTTATAAATGGCAATTCATTATTATATATTATTCTTTTAACTGTGCAATGTGAATTAATATATATGTTAATGTCCTTAGAATAATATTGTATTATTCTTAAAGATGTCCCTAGTCAAGTATTATCATGATAGGGATAATGATAATACGTAGAGACTAGTATGTGTTGATCGATGAATTGTTCATTGATATGAGATATCAAATCAACATATGCGTACATGTTAGAGAACGATGTACTGGACAGACCCACCAAGAGAATGCAACATGGATAGTTATATGATCGTCATATGCAATTCTCATAGTGATAATAATGTATGTAATCCTTACGACTTGTGATCATCAGAGATCCCAACATAAGGAGTTATGTATTTTGATATCGTCAAACGTTACCCGTAACAGGGTAAACTATAAAGGCGACTATTGGATACACTACGAATTATGTAGAGGGATGTTGACTGATCGAGATAGGATTTGTCTCTCCTATATAACAGGAGATGTGTTTGGCCCTTGATCAAGTGAGAACTAAAATGCATGGCCATGCTCGAATGAGTCGATATGAGATATCGAGCTTATTCGTTTATTCTAGTTCTACTTGGGGATCAAGAAATAAAGATTGGATATACGAGTATGACTATTCCATGACTCGTGTTCAATCTAAACACAAAGGACAAAGGGATTAAGCTACATGGTTAATATTATCATAAGTTCTAAAGGTTATGTCGAGTCATTGACATTCTTGTAATTTGGGTAGCATCGATGTGTTGCTAGATACCGCTCAATGCTTGCAACATAAAATGAGATTTTATGTCACTGCCAACATTACAAGATCCTATCGGGTTGCACAAAAGATTAAATCGATAAGGGAAATTAAATTCATTGGATGAATTAATTAATTAAGAAGAGTCTTAATTAAGTGATTAAAAGGTTTTAATTAAATCATGGGTTTGGGCCCATAAGACTTTAAGAAAGTCTTGAACCTTAATTAAAAGCCTTATAATATAAATACAAGGTTTTGATTAATTGTTGATTATTCTTTTCATATCATTGTTTGATATCAAAACCTAGCCTCCACTTATCTCCTCCTCTCGGCCGCCTCATTCCCTTCAAGAGCCACGGCCGCCGCCGCTTGCTTGTCGGAATTGTTGGTAGCCGTTGATCGGTTTTGAACCGAGAGTTGAGCTTTGGTTCAAGAATAAGTCTAGCAACTTGTTCTTGAACATCCCTTTCGATTTGATCGTGTGGATACCGTAGAGACGAAGGTGCAAACTTTCGTTTGTGACTCGTGGTGCTACAACGAGGATTCTGCTTCAAACACGCTACAAGGGTGAGACACTTGTATTCCTTTATCCGATATGAATCCCTATGTATAGATCTGCTGGTTAGTAATCCATAAAAATTTTATTCCGCTGCGTTGTATGCTCTTGGATTACTTACAATGTGAAATATGTGCACTACGGGTCATCCTACTGGCATGTCTCATGCTTCAAGAACCACCTAGTGAGCAAGCAAATGCAGCGGCTGATTTTCGGGACAACACGAAGAAGATATGTTCCCTTTTCTAGCACCTACAACCCATGATGGCGACATCATCCAAATTTGTGATATGTTAATCAAGCTGAACCCAGATGCAGTCCAACCCACCGCCCTATAGACCACCATTCCATAGGCCATAGCAAGCCACTCCAACCCCAACCCCTGGTTATTATCTAGAAAATATTGTTAAAGAACTTGCTAATAGCAATTTGAAATTTCAACAGGAGACTAGATCCAGCATCCAAAACTTGAACACTCAAGTGGGACAACTTGCTACCGCACTCAATCGTTTGGAGGCTCAAGGATCACATAACTTGCCTTCACAACCAGTGGTCAATCTAAGGGAAAATGCAAGTGCGATCAAACTAAGAAGTGAGAAATAATTGGAGGCACCAGAGATGATGGCAACACCTCATGCCACACGAGAGGAAGAGACTGAACTCGAGACTAAAGACAAGGGGCCAAAAAGACATTGACTCCATGCAAGATGATGAGCAAAAAAGCACATTTCTTACATTCTCTGAATACGAGTTTGAACCCCCTTTCTCGCTTGCATACAAGGAAAATAGGAAGGATGAAAGCATCAAGGACCTCTACGAAACCTTTCTGGGATACGAGGTGAATATTCCACTTCTAGATGCCATCAAGCAAGTACCTCGACATGCAAAGTTTTTGAAGGAGTTATGCATCGCAAAGAGGAAGCAGAAGTTGAAAGGATGTAAAAAGGCTGAGTTGGGTGAGAATTTCTCTGGAGTCATTCAAAGATAAATTCCCACCAAATGCAAATATCCAGTATGTTCACTATACCTTGCACGATTGGTAAAACACGTCTTGAGAAACATATGCTAGATTTAAGAGCATCGATAAATGTCATGACATATTCCATTTATACTTCATTGAATCTTGACCCTTTGAGTGATACTCGTGTCATTGTTCAATTAGCGGATATGTCTAATGCATATCCTAGGGGGATTATAGAGGATGTCTTGGTGCAAGTGAATGAATTAGTCTTTCCTGCAGATTTTTACATTCTTGATATGGAAAATGGTGATAACAACAGCCCTATACTGTTAGGGGAACCCTTTTTGAAAACTTCAAAGACTAAGATAGATATTCATAGTGGTATGCTCACTATGGAATTTGATGGTCGAATCGTCAAATTCAATATTCACGATGCTATGAAATATCCATGTGATGAAGATAACACTGTTAATTCTATTGATATTATCGATTACTTGTCCCAAGGTGTTATTGAGCTGACATGCAAGGATGAACTAGAGGTAGCCTTAACCACCTCCCCCGATGATCTTGATGAAAAATTGGTCAAAGGGGACGAACGTGAGCACACCATGAGCGCTTTGGACACCACACCCGAAATACCAGGCAAGGTTTCTTTTATTACACTCTCCATTTCTAATACTAGGCAACTTCCTTCTGTGTCACAGGCCCCCACCATCAAGTTTAAGCCATTGCAAAACCACCTAAAAATGTGTTCCTTGGAGAATGAGACACACTACCAGTGATCATCTCGAGCAAGCTAGATGGAACTCACTCAAGGAGCACAAGACAACTATTGATGAACTATCGCTGATATTACAGGAATTAAACCCTCTACATGCATGCATAGAATCTTACTTGAAGAGCGAAGCAAGCCTACACGTCAACCACAAAGGAAGGTAAACCCACCAATGATGGAGGTAGTGAAAGAAGAGATTCTCAAGCTTCTTGCAGTTGGCATGATTTACCCCATCTCTGACAGTCAGTGGGTTAGTCCAGTCCAAGTCGTTCACAAGAAAATCGGCATCACAGTGGTGAAGAACAAGAACGACGAGTTAGTCACAACCCCCATTCAAATTGGATGGAGAGTGTGCATTGATTATCGGAAGTTGAATACCATGACCCAAAAATACCACTTTCCCTTACCCTTCATCGACCAAATGCTTTAAATGTTAGCTTGTCATTCTTATTACTGTTTTCTTGATGGATATTCAAATTATTTCCTGTAAGGACCCCGTGCCCTTAACCTGCTATTAGTGTATTATCACAATTAATGGTGCATGCATTCATAACATTAGGGGAAGCCCCGTATATACCATCAATTAAATTTCGACATTAATCCACTTATTGTTGAATTCCCAATACCGTCCCACTAGCATGAACATACACATCATAATACACTAACATGTTCTCAATTCATCATGCATTACTCCATAATTAATTGCATACAGCCATATATGAAAAGAAAACTCTACAAACATTTATACAAATCATATACACATATAGTCGTGCGCACGTGCGAGCATCAAATGCGTGAATGTGTGTCTCATGTATCGCGCCCTACTCAATACTGATCGCTATTATTTTAAACAATATTTTTCAGTGTAGCGATTCTATACCGCAAGTGCACGGTGTCAAGTTTTAGTATAATGATAATATAAGTACGGATTGTCGATCCCACGAGGACTAGTAAATAAGTACCAAACTCCACTAGTTTAACTATATTTAGCCTACGAAAATTGGTTATAACTAATTAACTAATTTAACTAATTAACTCAATAATAAATCCAAACAAACGATAGAGAATGAGAATGAAATCAATAGAGACAATTATCAAGACTTTCGGTTCACCTATGTAATCCCCCACAATTCGCCTATTAGTTAAGAAATAATTCAAACAATCTAAGGTGACGAGTTTTCCTAATTCACTTGTTATACCTTGGTCCGGCTATAACAAATCTAATACTAACGTAACAATAAGCTACTCCCGTATCCTTATTGAACAATTAATATTGTAAATCGATCTATGAAAACTTCTAGCCTTCGATTTTGGTAAATCTATTGCTATCACACGTGTGCTAGATTTTACTTGGTCCGTCTCAACCTAAAACCCACGGCAAAGATCACTTTATCGAATCACAATATCCTATGGTCAATTCAATTGCAATTTAATATCATTCAAGGATAGCCAAACCCTTAAAAGCATGAAGAACAATGATCTAAACACATAGATAAATAAGTAGCATTAGAGGTATACGCCTGGTTTGGGTATATGCTCGGGTATGCTACATATAAGTTTAGCATTAGAGATATATGCCTGGTTTGGGTATATGCTCGGGTATGCTACATATACTTGGTATGAGAGATATACGCCGGTTTTTGGGTATATACTCTGGCTATTATCACATATGAGTACGGTACTATGATGTGTGTTGCTAATATGAAGATGTGATGTGGTTCCACTGACATATTGAGCTGAGATAGACATATCATATTGGTCTCGTGATAATAGGGTGATAGTTGAGACATGTCGACATGGTGCATTGGTTGATGCATGATACAGAGCATTCACATTGGATATGCTGTTTATTGTGCTTTATCATTGATATTGTGTTTTGATATTGCACTAAGATAATGGTTTATCTATACTCATGTTTTGGGAATGTTTCTGTAGGATTTCATAGACGTAGAATCGTGAGTCTTATTCCGCTGCGAGGTGAACCACTGCATAGGAGTTGTACTGGATTAGGTTGTTAATTATACATGTAATGTATATGTGAAAAAGTGGATTTTGTACTAGTGATTTTGGTACATCTGTAACAACCTATTAGTAACAAACTCTTAAACAGTGTATGAATTACTTAATTCTGACTCACGTATGTATGCTTAATTAAATACATAATGGATTAAGTAACGAGGACCCCACAGCCAGGCAGGTAATCCATGTACTCAATCTAATGAATCTGCTAATTATGTAGGAAACATGCAGCCCGATAACCCGTACTCAAACACTTACAACCCGGGATTGAAGAATCATCCAAATTTGCAATGGTCCAACCAAAACAACGTGTTGAACCCATAACCATCACCGGGATATGTACCCAAGCCGAGTATGGAGGAGCTTTTGACCAAGTTAATATCATCGACAGAAACTAGGATGCAAAATTAGGATGTATCTATAAAAAACTTGGAGGTACAAGTGGGGCAACTTGCATTAATGATTCATGGACGAGCTCAAGGAACACTACCTAGTGATACAGTGAAAAACCCGAAGGAGCAAGCAAATTGAACCACTGAGAAGGAGGTGGTAGTCCAGCTTGAGACTATAAATTAAGAACTTTCTAATCTCTATCTCTTGTTTGTTTTTCATTTTTTAGTTCATCTTTTCATATTTTTTTATTTTTCCTGAGTTTAACTCCCTGCGTTAATTTTCAGATGCAGAAAATGGAATAAATAAAATTTTGTTGGGGCGGATCGAACATTGAAATAAATTGGGTGAAAAGTATACTGGATTTTTCAATCAATTGGCTAAAATCCTCGATTGATCGCCCAAGAGTTATTACAACGAATTTTTTTTTTCTCTGGCATTGTCGATCGATCGAGATTTTAAGCTCGATCGATCGAGAGAGGTTGACAAAAGAAATTTTTTTTTTCTGTCTCGCTCGATCGGTCGAGCAGAAACTCTCGATCGATCGCGCAACAGATAATTTTGTTTTTAAAGATCGATATCAACAGAATTCTCACAAAACATTCATAATATTTTCCATGAACAAAATCGATTTTTTGCGATCCCCAAATTCCTTCTATAATCTTTCCCACAACTCAAAGATCTTACAATTTATGCTTCAGAGCTTCTTCTAATTACACTTCTTGTTACAGAGTTGAAGATTCAAGAGCTAAATTGGGCAATTTCATCACAAGGAAGAACTCAAGCCAAATCTACAATTTCATCCAAATTGTCAAAAATTCCATGGTATTTGGCTTCAACCTTTGTACATATCGTGTAAATTACTTGTTGTGGTTGGGATTGAAGCGGTGTGAATTGTGAACTAAAAAAATAAATGGCTCCCAAGAAAAAACAGAAGCAAGTCGAAGCCACCACATCGTCTCAAGATTATGATGAGCTTAGATTTGTGAATTTTGTAGCGACGGAATTATACCCCAGTTATCACCGAAAACCCCTCAGTCGCGAAAGGGAATGAGTATAGAACGACTTGAATGCCCCGTGATTCAAGAAGCAAGCGACGAGGTGGTTTGAGTTTATTCAACAGCCTATTGATGCGGTGGTCCCTATTGTGCGGGAATTCTATGCAAATTTAAGGACAGTCCACCGAGATTCAAGGGAGGTTGTGTTTGTACGGGGTAAAGATGTTGAATTTGATCAGTTCAAAATAAATGCAATTTTTTGGATGCCTTCAATAAAAACACTGAGTACAGAGCTTTCAGGAAAAGTCAAATCAACTACGATGAGGTACTCTCTGTTATCAGTGTTGAGGGGACTGATTGGCAAATGAGTAACAATGGAGATCCCCAGTTGGTCCTAAAGAAACATTTGAAACCAGAGGCACAAACATGGTTTTCCTTCATAGCCTCACGGGTCATGCAATCGACCCACACTTCTGAGGTCACCAAGGAGAGAGTTGCCCTGATATTTGCCATACTCATTGGACAAACAGTGGATTTGGGGTACATTATCAATGATCACGTCAGTGACATCGGCACGAGTCCGCCCACCTCCGCATTACCTTTTCCATTTACTATCACTGCTCTTTGCAAGAGATGTGGAGTGAAGTGGGGTGCCGATTAAGAACTCCTACCACCAAAAGCCCCAATAGTGGTTGATGGACCACCACCTCCTACAGGCCGACGTAGGGCCGAGCCACGGCCTTCGAGCAGAAGACATGCTGGGTCGTCCTCATCTTCCACTGCAGAGCATTCATCTATCACCCTGGACTCCCTCCACAGGGATCTCCAAGACATATTCCTGGAGCAGCAGGACATCCAAAATTTGCAAAGGGAGATCCGGTTGGACCAAGAGCAGATGAGTCAGTGACATATGGAGGTCATGCATTATCATTGTGCATGGAACACTATCTTGGCCCAAGGTTTCCCAGCTATCCAGTTTCCACCTGAGCCGCACTTCCAGCCATGCCAGCCATATCAACCACCACCACTTGAATATCCCCCATATCCACCGTACCAGCCGGAGGAGCCTTATTACCCAGTACCCCCACCGGAGCATGATGAGGACAATGATCACTGACGATCGTTGTCGAGGTATGTGTTTTGCTTTTGCTCTTATTGTTTACTGTACATTGAGGGCAATGCACGTACTAAGTTTGGGGGGTGTTTACTGCTATTTGCTGTTTTTCTCTTGTTACTTATCTTGCATGCCTATTCTATCATGAGATTAGATTGTTTTTGAGTATTAAAAAAAAAAATTTGAAAAATTAGTTCATCATTAAGAAATAATGAATTAGACTTGCAACGGTATTGCATGATGATATTAATCCCCATCTCAACTAGAGTCTTGAAGAGTTTTGACTTGTTTGTGAATATCTGTGGTTGAGTAAATATTTCAAAATTGAGGAACATCTTGAGCACTTTTGAGTCATGATTGAGTGAAATATATATTGGAAAGTGAAAAATTTTGTTAACTATGATTTGTCTTGAGCATCTTAAAGCACTCTAAAACCTATTTGAGGGCACTTTGAGGCAAAATTTTATAATTAGGAACTTGACTTGGGCATGATTTAGGCGATCTTTGGAACGTTTGAGCCTTTCAAGCTTACCCAATTTATATCAATCCTTAGTGTCCCTTTGAGCTTGATTGAATAAGAATGGAAAATAGCTACCATTCGACTTTTGTTGACAAACTCATTATACCTACCTTGTGTAGCCTAAAATGAAAATTTTTTATCCTTACCCCAAGGGAGTATAATGAATCTCATTAGATGCACATAAATGACTATATTTTAATGAGCTTATTGTGATAATGATTGATGAACGAGAAGAAGAAAGAAAAAAAAAGAGAGAAGAAAAGCCTTGAAAAAAACATGTATAAGACCTAAAGTGGCCAAGGCTAGACAAAAAAAGAAAGAAGAGGAGCTTGAAATGTGTGAAAATTTTAACGGTGTATAATTATACTCTCTTCATTGCGCTTATCTTATCTTTTCTTTGAAGCCGACACCGAATGCCTAGCATTATAAGCTTAAAAAGTCCTTTTGATCCAAGTCTAGGAAATAATTACATTAGTGGAGAAGTGCTTGAAAAGTAGGCTTATGGAGTGTTTAATAGTAATCTTGACTTTGAGTTTAATAGCATTAATTGATCCTGAAAATATATATGAAACTCAAGATTGACATTAACGCACATGCACGTTCCGATTTTGCGATGTATTGCTTAGCTTAGGAGAAAACACTTCTTGTTGATTTTTGGATTGACTTATGGTTGAAGTGTTAGTGAGATTTCTGAGTTTTTACATTTGAGTTGCTAAGTTAATTCATTTAAAGTATTGAGGATGAACTTTGCATTTTGACCTTAATGCTTGCTCGAGGACGATCAAGTCTAAGTTTGGAGGAGTTGATAAGGATGAATATAACGTGTATTTTTGCAATGATATGTATATATTTTCTTGTTGATTCCTGGATGATGTTACTCTTTTTGATATTTGTTTTTTTGTTTCAGGAATCTAGGTGGGAAGTGGAAGAATTAAGCTAGAAAGATGAAAACGGATCAAACCGAGGCAGGAAATGAAGAATTTGGAATCTGACATAACCGATCGATCGAAAGCGGAGCTCGATCGATCGAGCATGGCAGAGAAATGTTAAGCGAGAATGAAGAGTGCTTGATCGATCGAAAATTTAGCTCGATCGATCGAGCGTGGCAGAAAAAGTCAGGGACGAGAAATCAGAGGGCTCGATGGATCGAGACATTTTCTCGATCGATCAAGCAACAGAATTTTCAGGAAAAAAAAAACTTGATTGAGTTTGATTTATTGGGAACACTTCCATCCACCTCCTCTTATATAAATAAGAGACCTAGGGCACGAAATTGGGAGACGAGTATCATATCATACACCAGCCTCCTATCATCCTCCAACATCTACACAAATTAAGAAGAAAAAGCCTTTGAAGTGCAAGGAAGGAAGCAAGGGAAGAAGTAACGTTGCAATGCACGGATTCAACTCCTACGTTATCGTACTTCTAAACTTTATTTATTTTAATTTTCGAATTTATTGATGTTATGAGGTTGAGAAACAATTATTCATCATGTTAGTTTGATTTGAATATGAAATAAGTTTATTTTATCAAGGTTAGGGAAGCTTGTGATTGAGTTAATGATTTGAATATTTATAGAGTGGATTAATTCTTTTGTGCGTGATTTATATATTTAATGCTATCAAAGCCTTGCTACCTTTGATTGATTTGTGAATTATAATTGGGATCGAGAGAAAAAATTATAATACGCTATAATAAATCATGTTGGAGAAAGTGTATTGATTATTTTACGGGAATCCGTCACCTTAAGAATTAATTGGCTAGTAATTATTTTTACAAACACATTATTGACGATAACACAAGTGAACCGACATCTTGATAAATTTCTCGAGTGGAATTCCTTCGCATCTTCAAAGGAGTTGATTTAATTTTAAGTTTTTAAGTTTTCATTTTGATTAGTTAATTATTCAAGTATTTCGTAGGCTAAATATAATTTTTCTAATTTTATTGGTAATTATACATTAGTCCCTGTGGTAAGACATCCCTATTTCTAAATCACTATACTAAAACTTGACACCGTGCCTTGCGGTATAAAATCGCTACACTAGAATTAATTGTTTAAAATAAAAGCGATCACAGTCTGTTTCCGATCTGATCTGGAGATTCAGTGGATATTTTATGGAAGTGGTTCTCGTCCGAAGATTCTGTTGGTATCGGCTATTAAGATGTCACGGTTATTGGAACGTGGACATACGGGCTATTTCATCTATACCATTGATGTGGCGGAAAAGAGGAAAGAACTGAGGACCGAGGAGATACCCGTGGTTGTGGAGTTTGCCGATGTATTTCCGAAGGAGATTCCAGGTTTTCCTCCGAGTACAGAGGTCGAGTTTGGAATTGAGTTATTGCCAGGCACATTCGCTATTTCTCGTGCCCCTTATAGAATGGCACCAGCGGAGTTAAGGGAACTGAAAGTGCAGTTGCAGGAACTCCTTGACAAGGGATACATACATCCTAGTGTATCGCCTTGGGGTGCACCGGTCTTGTTTGTTCTTATTGATTTCTCTCGGGTTAGTGAGTGAAATCTATTTCTTAATCAACTTCTGAGCAGAACAGACCACTGAATATAAGAGTGCGGAACGGTCTGTTCTTGACTAGTAAGAACGGCTTGATGGCTTAATGAGTGTAACTTAGTACGAAATGAGAATAGACCGGATATGTTTCTGGAAGTTCGAAGGTGGTATAATCCTTCTACGTCTCCCCTTCTTCCAATTAAGGAAGGATGCACTAGAAGACTTTGAGTAATACAACAACTTGTACAACCCCGATTCAGCTGGATTTATCCCACTACCAGACTGAAACTCCTAGTCTCTCAATCTGTTCAGACACAAATTGTCTGACAGTTACAATAGAATCTCACTCTTCTATTTTAGTAAAAATACAAAAGATATACTGATTTTGTCTATGCACACAATGATCCTATGACGATCAAGTATTACAATATGTTGTGCTTATGAAGACTTTTAGCAGTTCGGCTCAAGAATATCTGGACTTGTAAGCTTGTGCTGTTTTTTTGTTTTCTTTTTGTTTCTTGATTGATCAGTCGGCGCATTGAGCTCTTTAGTTGCATCCTTATATAGTTGCTTATACCAACGACATTATTTCCTTTTCTATGCAACTCTTGACTCTGTTCAATCTCTGAACAAGCTTCAGTCTTATTCTATTAGGCACTTTCCATCCTGGTCTGTGCTTTCAGCGTCTGTCAGGTATGCTCTTCTTTGTCTTCTTACCTTTTAAGGTAATCTTCAGTCCTTGGTCTTTTTCATCATTAATTTCATCATTAAATGCTTCAATAAATAGCCGTTAATGATTTGGACTGAAGAACGAAGCTTATCCAACCTTTTCTGCTCTGAACTGATCTTTATTGAGCTGATCTCGTGCTTCGATCTGGTCAGGCTGGTTTCCATCGATCCGTTCTGATTTTGCAATAGACCATATCGGCGTGATCTGTCTTGACACGGTTTTACGGCTTTGATCGGTCTGATCTGTTTTGTCATCTTTAAAATCCGGAACTAACACTTATGTTTCGAGATAACTGAACTCGTATAAGACTATCCAGTTCATGACTTGGAATTGGCGGTTATAGTATTTTCCTTGAAGATTTGGAAGCACTACTTGTATGGTACTTCATTTATCATCTACACGGACCACAAGAGCCTAAAGTTCTTATTTTGTGATGACCAGAAATTATGGATGTTAATCCCGGAGTGTTAATAACCCGTAAAGTTGTTTTACGTGGCAATTGGAGTTTAATCGAGGTGTTGGGCCTTCTGGGCTCGTCTATTTGAGTAGTTGGGATCGTTGGATCCCGAGGTTGAGATCGTATTCTCATTTTGGTGAAAACCCGTGAGTTGGGTTTTTAGTGTGACTCGGAATCTCGGGTGCTTGGTGTGGGCACCGGTAGGGGGTTTTTGAGTTAGAGAGAGAATTTTTGAAAACAGATGATTTTTAATGAATCATGATGTATTTGTGGGACTATTAGTATTTTGGGGTATTTTTGCTATAAATACCAGTTGACCCGAGATTTTAATTATCGGAACCATTTTTCCCACTTTGTTTCTCTCTCCCCGCACCCGCGCACTTCTCGATCCCCTTTGACCCCCGCGCACAAAAGGCCTCCGCCCGCCGCCGTCCGGCCGCCGTTCGGCGCGTGCCACCCGCCGTTGGATTCGTCTCTTCCAGGCGCTCCTATCCATACCATCAATTTGAAGTTTGGTCGCGATTTGAGCTCGGATTTGCCAGAGAAGCGTAGGGTTCGAAACTGGAGTTCATCCGATTTTTGGGGCTCGATTTTGGTATGTTTTTGGTACGATTATTCTGGTGTTTTTGGGGCGTTTTTGAGCTGTTATTGAGTCGATGATTTCAGACTTTTTGGTTCGAAAATATTTGTTGCATTTGGTTCGAATTTCAGCTCTATTTTCGTGAGTTAGGGTTCGAAAAATTTGGGGTTTTTGACAAGGAGTGATGATTCTTGTTAGTAATTGATTAATTCATGTTTTAGATGCATTATGATGCTTGATTGTGTTCGAAATTGAGGAATTGGATTCGAATTTAGGGCTTTGAATTCGAATTTTGGGGGTTTTGGCATGTGGGGCGATTATTCATGTTGTTGATTGATTAATTCATGTTTAGATGAATTATGGTGTTTAATTGGGTTCGATTTGTGTTGTGAAGGTTCGAAAATTTGTGGGGAATTCTTGAGCAATTTTCGATATTGGTTTATTGTCGTGTGTTGACAATATTTTTTGAGGGTTATGGGTGTGCTTGAGCATGGGTTGCATGTTCGTAATTAATTGTGAATTAATTTATCGTGTTAGCACATCGTTCCTCGGAGCATGGAACTCGAGCAAGGTTTGGCTCGGACTTTGGAGATTTAAGGTACGTGCGACGTACGAGCATTACTTTATATGAGAGCATTTGTGAAATGCATAATGTATGTTGACTTCATCGATGGTTGTGCGCATGGCTATATTTATGTGTTGATATATATGGGGTACTGGGCCTATATGACTATTGTACGACATTTGAGATGCCTGAGAATGATCGTGGGATCATGTACTCATTATAAGACATGTGAGATGTCTAGGTATAATGGAAAATTGGTAAAATAAATGCTAGGCATTTGAGCTATCTATGATTGATAGCGAAATTGAGAAATCAGTACTAGATATTGAGATATCTATATTTGTATGTATAATGAACTTGGAATCATTGATTATTGATACTTGAGAATCAAGCATGCTATGAGTTAAATCAATGTTTTGATTTACTGATTTATGAGATTTGATGAGTTTGATGATTGTTAGAACAGGGACAGTACACGGAATCCCGGATGAGGATGTTGCCATCCAGGGAGTATCATTTAAAAATCATTAATATTTACTTGTGTTGTAAATTATGAATTTCATTATTGTGATTATGAGATTTTGTGTATTGGTATGCTCACCCCGTTGGGGGCTGTCTCTGTTGGGGCAGGTGAACAAGTGCATCGATGGCTATGGAGCTGGGCTCGAGCTGTTGATTGGATGCACTCACAGGATCGTGGTACCAGGGCTTGATGGAGCACGGTATCGTATAGAGTACTTATATACACCCGAGGTTTGTATACACATTTATGATGCTCGCTTGTGAGCATGGATATTCTTGTATATGGGTTGTATATAAAGGCATGAGCCTTTCTCTCTTTCATTATATGTTGCATGCAATTGTGGTAGAATTGCTAATGATATGAGAGTCGTTAGTGTATTATGTGGGTGTTGAAACCCACTTTTGTTGTCTTATGTGTGGTGTCTTCCCTGGCTGGGAATTTACTTTGTGTTCAGTATTATGTTGGGTATTGTGTATTCCCTGGCCGGGAATTATATTATATGATGTGCTTTTGTTTTGGGATAGCTCAATTTACGGGGAGACTCTGCCCAAATTTTTATAAAAGTCCACAATGTGAAAAGTGGCAAAATGGGGATGGTAATGGGCAACTCTATGAGTCTATATGTTAGTAGAGATGATCTTATAACGTTGAATATTAAAGGAATTTTGTAAGCATCATTTGAGCTTCCCGATTGACTTTTTATTGAAAGCATGTGCCACACATAATGGTTAATACACTAATTAAGGGTTAAGGGCTTGAGGTCCTTACATTAGTGGTATCAGAGCAGTGGTTAGCTCTTTGGGGCTGTTGAGGGCCTGGAACATGCTGATAGGGATGAGTAGCACATATTTATGCATGATAGTAGTTAGTGTGGTGTGACACAACTATTTTGCTTATGTGCATTTGTGATATGTGATCATAGTGAAACGATTATATGTCATGACATCTATAGAATCATAATATAACTTGTTGATTATGATTGTGAGTTGTGACACAGGGACAACCAAGTGGAGCATTTTGAAATGCATTGGGATACAGGAAGTACTTTGTACTCATAGTTTATGCATTTACTCATTATAATCATATTGTGTGGAATATGGATTATCGTATGCTCATGGTTTGGAATTGTTCCTGTAGGGACACTATGACGTGGAAAGGCTAAGGCCATGGTTGAAAAGACACGAAACGGTAACCTGCATTTTATATACATCCTGGAATTATGCATTGTGGTTGCATGTATACATGTAGTGATGATTTTAATGCTTTGCCGCCAAATGTTGAAGCGAGGGGTGGGAGTACCGCATGTCGCATTTGAGCGAGGTGCATTAAAATACACTCATGATGATGTATGTTGGTATATGGATTATGCTTTGTGATGCAGGTATGGATGAAATACTTGGTGAATATCCCATGAGTCATTGTTATGGATGAGTGATGATTTTAAATGCTTGCCGCTATTTATTATTTTGTGCCGCTAAAATGTGAAGCGAGGGGTGGGAGCGCCGCATGTCACATTGAAGCGTGGTTAGCATATGAGGCGAGGAAAGAATATTTGCCGCTAAAATGTGAGGCGAGGGGTGGGAGTACCGCATGTCCATTTAAGCGAGGTTATTCTATGCCGCCTATATGTGAAGCGAGGGGTGGGAGTACCGCATGTTTTTTTTTTACTTGAGCGAGGGGGCATTAAAATACACTACCGCGACAATGACTAGGGATCGGCTATATTGACTGGCGATGGTTCTTGCCGCCATGTATATTGATAGCGATGGTTCATGCCGCTATATTGACTGGCGATGGTTCTTGCCGCCATGTATATTGATAGCGATGGTTCATGACGCTATATTGACTGGCGATGGTTCTTGCCGCCATGGATATTGATAGCGATGGTTCATGCCGCTATATTGACTGGCGATGGTTCTTGCCGCCATGTATATTGATAGCGATGGTTCATGCCGCTATATTGGCTGGCGATGGTTCTTGCCGCCATGTATATGGATAGCGATGGTTCATTCCGCTATATTGATTGGCGATGGTTCTTGCCGCCGGATATATTGCTAGCGATGCCTCTTTCCGCTATTATGTGGACGATGATTCATGCTCAGGTTTATAGCGAGGTTTCATGCCACTTATTATATGACGAGGTATCATGCCGTCGATTCTATAGCGATGGATTGTGCCGCTATGTGCTCAGCACAGGATTTTGCCGCCTTCGAGCGTTGGGTGCTGACTACGTACTATTATCGAGCGACGGAGACAGGTATGCCGCTATATTGATAGCGATGAGGTATGGCATATTACTTGTGTTAGCATTATTGTGGATACTATGTGTTGCTATATATATGCCATGTGTTTGACGATGAGATTATGGATGTCGTGTATTGCCATGTACCGTCGTATGTTTGACGATGTTAGTTGGATGTCATATGTTGACATATGCCGTCACGGGGATGATGATGACATAGTTGATGTTCTATGTAGACGTGTGGCGTCGTTTTGATGATTATTACATTTATGTTATGTATTTGGTTATATGGTTTGAGTGCCTTGGTGGGCACATGCTAGTGTCTGAGTCACTAGTTGACGAGACCATTATGCCGAGCAAGTTGCTCGAGGAACTATTGGGTGCGCCGTATAGGAATTATACCGCAGCACATATTCGAAGTATATATTTGTCGAGCAATGATACCCTTGGGTATGCTCGTTGGTTTGGCTAGGGCCAAGTGATTGGTGGTAAGAGTAGTCATTGAGGAAACTTCGCTTGTGTTGTGATGTAGGGTAGACATGGTTGCACCCACCCTGAGGGTGTGGGATAAGTCTTAACGGATTATGATTGCATCATAAGTGAGCAAGGACACCGGGTTGTCCATTGTGCTTGGTATTTTAGAGATATGCTGGGCGATGACCCACAACTCTAATAATTTGTACGGTATGGTATACCGGATTGGGACGTGTGTCACGTCGATAAGCTGGTACGAGCCTATGGAAACAGTGCTTTGCTAGCCAGATATCGTGGTAATGATATAGTGTGATTGTTGGAGCCATGATACTGCACGATGGAACCGAGTTTGGTGAATCGTATGATGATACGATGAAAGCTTTTGGCAGGCTTTTGATTGTCCCTTTGTAGCATGATGTTGAGGCATGTGACACCCCATGAGAACGTTTATACGTCTATTGTTTTGAGGGATTTGCCTGGGGCAGCTCATAATGTTGGAGTACTAACAAGAGAGTCATCAGGTCGTTATTGACTCGATCTGAGGGAACCCGTGCATTTGGGATGCAATGGGTGTTATTGTATCCAGTTTTCCGAACAGTGGTTCGAGACTTGTGGATCTCGAGTTCGATGGCACTCCCCTTGTGGGGAAGGAGGTTGTATTATATCCATTTGGAAATCTTTGAAAGATTCGGTAAGTTGGTACGTGTAGTGTTGATTTTGGGAATCACACCGTGTTGTTGATCGTCGATTATCGTTCTCCACTGGGTAGGGAATGACTCAGAATTGATAGTTGTGTTTGGGGCTTAGGGGTATGTTGTAGATACCCGAGCCAAGTGCATTGAGTATGCATGTGATGTCAGTGCTTATGCAGGTATACCGGCGAGTATACGGATGCCAGTTATTGATTTCCTTCTTGTCAAGCATAGAGTTATGCTACTTTGGATGGTTAAATCTCTGATGAGAGATATGGAACACCTTGAGATTGGGAATCTCCATGGCACGATGATTATGAGGGATAATCGTGAAGTTAGTTGACTTCCCTTGAGGAGGGATTATCTTGTGTGGGTTGAGATGTTCCCTGGTTGGTGTTTCCCTTCGAGTTATACGATAGCCTTCCCAAGTTTGGATTGTTAAATCCTAGGATTGCCAAGGGATGGCAGGAATTCAGATTGGTTGGGTGTCGCTGCCGACACAAGCGTTGAGGATGCAATGGGTTTATTGCATGTCCTTTCAGAATTTGAACTATGTGGAGTCTCGATGGTTTGTTTATGATCAGGATGTGATCCTTGGAATATCCGGAGGTGGGTATCTTGTGAGATGTCTTCTGTGTGAATCTGCGGCCGTGAGTTGCCCAAATTGAGTTGCAATGATGCGACTGCTCATTCAATGGAGGAGGTTTGAAAGTGGAAACCAGGTTTGGTATGTGTGCACCGTGGTATGCTAATGTTTCCCTCGTAACGATGTATGTTAGACATCGTGAGTCATGATAAAGACATCATTGGACGATATCTACGATGGAATCGGGAGCGATTCGAATCCTTGCAGTTTCAGTTGCCTAACTGCTTTTGGATTATTAGCGTTGAGTGGTGCTGACGCTCTTTGACGTTATGATGGATTTGGAAGTCTATTCCACACCAGAGATTGACACGAGGTCAACGCTCTCACGGTTGAGGTGTCATTCAGGGTGCGTTCTTACTAGTTGTATTAGAACTGAGGATGACTGTCTGATTTACAGTCGTAAGTATTGGTTGTTTTGCAGTCATGAGGGACTGACTTTTGGGATGAACCGCATCGAGGTATGTTTTGCCTCTTGGGTGATATGTTGGTTTTGGTATGTCGCTCTGTTTCAGAGTTCGATGTGAGATAAGCATTCTCGAGGTTTTTAAGACGATTCTGATATGGTCAGGAATCGAGGTTATGACTTCTTGTAGTTGTGTAGCCGGGGTGTTACGTGATACACCGGTGCTAATTTCGAGGATGAAATTCTTTTAGTGGGGGATATATTGATGACCAGAAATTATGGATGTTAATCCCGGAGTGTTAATAACCCGTAAAGTTGTTTTACGTGGCAATTGGAGTTTAATCGAGGTGTTGGGCCTTCTGGGCTCGTCTATTTGAGTAGTTGGGATCGTTGGATCCCGAGGTTGAGATCGTATTCTCATTTCGGTGAAAACCCGTGAGTTGGGTTTTTAGTGTGACTCGGAATCTCGGGTGCTTGGTGTGGGCACCGGTAGGGGGTTTTTGAGTTAGAGAGAGAATTTTTGAAAACAGATGATTTTTAATGAATCATGATGTATTTGTGGGACTATTAGTATTTTGGGGTATTTTTGCTATAAATACCAGTTGAACCCGAGATTTTAATTATCGGAACCATTTTTCCCACTTTGTTTCTCTCTCCCCGCACCCGCGCACTTCTCGATCCCCTTTGACCCCCGCGCACAAAAGGCCTCCGCCCGCCGCCGTCCGGCCGCCGTTCGGCGCGTGCCACCCGCCGTTGGATTCGTCTCTTCCAGGCGCTCCTATCCATACCATCAATTTGAAGTTTGGTCGCGATTTGAGCTCGGATTTGCCAGAGAAGCGTAGGGTTCGAAACTGGAGTTCATCCGATTTTTGGGGCTCGATTTTGGTATGTTTTTGGTACGATTATTCTGGTGTTTTTGGGGCGTTTTTGAGCTGTTATTGAGTCGATGATTTCAGACTTTTTGGTTCGAAAATATTTGTTGCATTTGGTTCGAATTTCAGCTCTATTTTCGTGAGTTAGGGTTCGAAAAATTTGGGGTTTTTGACAATGAGTGATGATTCTTGTTAGTAATTGATTAATTCATGTTTTAGATGCATTATGATGCTTGATTGTGTTCGAAATTGAGGAATTGGATTCGAATTTAGGGCTTTGAATTCGAATTTTGGGGGTTTTGGCATGTGGGGCGATTATTCATGTTGTTGATTGATTAATTCATGTTTAGATGAATTATGGTGTTTAATTGGGTTCGATTTGTGTTGTGAAGGTTCGAAAATTTGTGGGGAATTCTTGAGCAATTTTCGATATTGGTTTATTGTCGTGTGTTGACAATACTTTTTGAGGGTTATGGGTGTGCTTGAGCAGGGGTTGCATGTTCGTAATTAATTGTGAATTAATTTATCGTGTTAGCACATCGTTCCTCGGAGCATGGAACTCGAGCAAGGTTTGGCTCGGACTTCGGAGATTTAAGGTACGTGCGACGTACGAGCATTACTTTATATGAGAGCATTTGTGAAATGCATAATGTATATTGACTTCATCGATGGTTGTGCGCATGGCTATATTTATGTGTTGATATATATGGGGTACTGGGCCTATATGACTATTGTACGGCATTTGAGATGCCTGAGAATGATCGTGGGATCATGTACTCATTATAAGACATGTGAGATGTCTAGGTATAATGGAAAATTGGTAAAATAAATGCTAGGCATTTGAGCTATCTATGATTGATAGCGAAATTGAGAAATCAGTACTAGATATTGAGATATCTATATTTGTATGCATAATGAACTTGGAATCATTGATTATTGATACTTGAGAATCAGGCATGCTATGAGTTAAATCAATGTGTTGATTTACTGATTTATGAGATTTGATGAGTTTGATGATTGTGAGAACAGGGACAGTACACGGAATCCCGGATGAGGATGTTGCCATCCAGGGAGTATCATTTAAAATTCATTAATATTTACTTGTGTTGTAAATTATGAATTTCATTATTGTGATTATGAGATTTTGTGTATTGGTATGCTCACCCCGTTGGGGGCTGTCTCTGTTGGGGCAGGTGAACATGTTCATCGATGGCTATGGAGCTGGGCTCGAGCTGTTGATTGGATGCACTCACAGGATCGTGGTACCAGGGCTTGATGGAGCACGGTATCGTATAGAGTACTTATATACACCCGAGGTTTATATACACATTTATGATGCTCGCTTGTGAGCATGGATATTCTTGTATATGGGTTGTATATAAAGGCATGAGCCTTTCTCTCTTTCATTATATGTTGCATGCAATTGTGGTAGAATTGCTAATGATATGAGAGTCGTTAGTGTATTATGTGGGTGTTGAAACCCACTTTTGTCGTCTTATGTGTGGTGTCTTCCCTGGCTGGGAATTTACTTTGTGTTCAGTATTATGTTGGGTATTGTGTATTCCCTGGCCGGGAATTATATTATATGATGTGCTTTTGTTTTGGGATAGCTCAATTTACGGGGAGACTCTGCCCAAATTTTTATAAAAGTCCACAATGTGAAAAGTGGCAAAATGGGGATGGTAATGAGCAACTCTATGAGTCTATATGTTAGTAGAGATGATCTTATAACGTTGAATATTAAAGGAATTTTGTAAGCATCATTTGAGCTTCCCGATTGACTTTTTTATTGAAAGCATGTGCCACACATAATGGTTAATACACTAATTAAGGGTTAAGGGCTTGGGGTCCTTCCATATTTACTCAGGGGGAACTGAATATGAGACAGAGAAGATGGATGGACTTGCTGAAGGACTATGATTGCGAGGTAGAGTACCATCCCGGGAAGGCGAACTTAACAGCTGACGCTTTGAGTCGGAAGGTGAAGAACACTGCAGATCATTTGTCAGCTCTGTTTACTTCCTATTGTCAGTTTGGATATGACTTTGATGTGTCTGCATTGCCGGTACGTGTGTCCACATTGCAGGCAGAGCCGGATATTTTTTAGAATATCAGAAGAGCTCAGAAGACAGACGATGAGATACAGAGATGGTTAGCATTGATCCTGCAAGGACAACCATCGAGATTCAAGATTGCATAGGATGGTACGTTGAGGCTCGATAACCATTGGGTGATTACGAGTGTGCCAGAGCTGCGTCAGGGAATCTTGCAGTGAGCTCATAGTAGTAGGTTTAGCATTCACCCATGAGAGAGGAAGATGTATAAGGACCTCTGTGACCAGTTCTGGTGGAAATGAATGAAACGAGATGTTGTGGCATTCGTTAAGAGGTGTTTGATCTGTCAACAGGTGCAGGCAGAGAGACAGAGGCCTGGTGGTGAATTGGGAACACATATCCATGGACTTTGTGACCCATTTGTCGAGGACGGCTTCGGGATATGACACCATTTGGGTAATTGTGGATAGGCTGACGAAGGTGGCTTACTTTATTCCATACAATATGACCTTCACATACTTGAGGATGGCCCAGTTGTATATTCGGATGTAGTGAGATTGCATGGGATCCAAGTTTCTATTGTGTCTGATCGAGACCCGTGATTTACGTCTCATTTTTGGGAAGGTCCTCAATCAGCTTTGGGAACTGAGGTGATGATTGAACACGACTTACCATCCCCAAACAGATGGCTCCTTTTGAGGCCCCTTATGATAGACATTGTCGATCACCGTTGTACTGGGACGATTTGGATTGTAAATCGGTCGGAGGACCGGAACTGATCCGGGGAGATGGAAGAAAAGGTTAAGGTGATCAGACATAAAATGAAAGCAGCCCAGGATAGGCAAGCAGCCTATGCTAATAAACGGCGACGACCATCGGAATTTCAATTGGGAGATAAGGTCTTTTGAAGATCTCACCTTTCAGAGGAGTTGTGCGGTTTGGAATGCGCGGGAACTATCTCCGAGGTATGTACGACCGTATGAGATCTTGCAACGCATTGGTACTTTGGCTTACCGCTTGGCTTTGCCACCGTCTTTGTCTGGGATACATGACGTGTTTAATGTGTCGATGTTGAGGAAGTATGAGCCAGATCCGTCTCATGTGTTGCAGCCTTCAGAGGTTCTGTTAGATTACAATGTGTCCTATGTTGAACGGCCTGTTATAATTATGGATCGAGCGGATCGCAGACTTCGGAACAAGGTTATATCGATGGTCAAAGTTCAGGGGGAACGCAAGGGTGTCGAAGAGGCCACGTAGGAGACGGAGCGATATATGGTGCAACACTACCCGGAATTGTTTTCTAGTATGTGAATTATGTTTTGATTTGGATTGGTAAGTGCATGCAATTTCGAGGACGAAATTTTCTAAGTAGGGGAGTATTGTGATATCCCTGAAATTAATCATGTGCTTTATGGTTTCTAATAATAATTATGGTGTTATGATTATTATTATGGTTGGGAAATGTATAGTTATGCGGTGGACATGAACTGGTAATACATTTCAGGGTGCATGTGATGCATAGTGGGGAAATAGTGATTTGGCATGATTTATCGGGCTTTGTTCTAGTGATGTAGAAAAAGCATGTTAATATTGTTGTGGTGCATTTTATTGAGTAAATGCTTTAAAATATCATGTTGGGATATTTTACTGCATCATGCTAATTAATTGGGTACCATATTTAATTAAACCCCCACACATTTTTATACCCCCATCCCCCTTTATTCACTCTTATCTCCCCATCTCTCTCTATCACTCAAACCCTTTCCCACAAACCCACAAAAATCGATCAAAAGGGAGGGAGAAGAGAGGAACTTTGGAAAAGCTTGTATTCTTGATTCTTACAAAGAATTTGAAGCTTCAAGTGGTATAAATCCCTCCTTGTATTGTTTAAATATGTTTTGAAGTGAAATGGGTTTGTGTATTTGGGGATAAAAAGGGTTTTGATTTTGTAATATGGTGATTTTGTTGGGGTTTTGGATTTTTGTTGCTATTGGTGTTGTTATAGTGTAATATTGGTGTATTTGATGTATTGGTTTGGCAGGAGTTGGGATTTTAGGTGTCGTGTGGGTTGTAGAAGAGAAAAGGGGATAAAATGGTGAAAATCATGTATACAAAGCAAGGCGACCGATCGCCGTGAGGCAGTGGATTTTGGCGACCGATCGCTAAGTTTGGGAGATCGATCGCTGAGGCACGCAATCGATCGCATGAAACGAAGCGATCAATCGCATGTTGCCAGAATTTTAATATCATGGCAGTATTGTCTTGCGATCGATCGGGTCTTGTTGGCGATCGATCGCAAGATACCAAATGTTGAATTCTTGTTTATTTTGATGGGATTTTTGGTAGTGGACTATTTATTTTGTTCTAATATTTAGTTGTGCAATTGTGTAGAGCCTTCCTAGGTGGCAACACAACGCAAGGGATAAAGTCCTACCACATCCCATATTTTTGAAAGGTGCGTAGAGAGACGTACAGGCACCAAACGGTAACATGTATTTTAGATACATATTGGATTATACATTGTGGTTGCATATTGTGATGCCCGGGGATTAATGATGTTAATCCCGGTGTGGAAATAATCCTTAATGGATTTTAATAGTGGCAATTATGAATTAATTACGATTTTGGGACTCCCGAGGATTTTAAATCCTGTTTTTGGAGTCTTTGGATCCAAGGGATGAGATTGTATCCTCATCGTGGTGATAACCTTGGAATTTGGTTTTTGGTGGAATCTGGGGTCCGGAGTACTTTGTACTGGGGCTGGTGATGGAATTTGAGTTGGAGAGATAATTATTGAAAACAGATGATTTTTAATGAATCATGATGTAGTTGTGGAGGTATTGGTATTTTGGAGCCTTGGTGCTATATAGACCAAATGGACTCGGTATTCTGTCATTATATGGATTCTCTTCCCTCTCTCCTCTCCCTCACGCCTCTCTCTCACCCCAAACCCTTCCCTCTTCTTCTCCTGGAAGCAAATCGATGGGGGCTCGTCTTGGGAGCCCGATTTCTTGAAGATAAGCTGGTAATCTTCTTCTTCTCACCTTTAGCTTCGATTTGATTATGGTTTTGTGCTTGTTGGTCAAGTCTTGGTTTGGATTTGAGATTTGGGGGTTTTGGTTAAAAATCTAAAATGTTGTTTTTAGAGTTTTTATTGAGTTTTGTTGGTGGAATGGAGGTGTTGAGGAAGTTAGCGGTGTTGGGTGTCAAAAACACAATGGAAGCTCGAATTTTTTGGAAAATCGCAGGTCGCGATCGATCGCCGAGGAGGGCCGATCGATCGCGACGAGCAGCTGTTTTTTGGTGACGATAAACAGTACGGGCGATCGATCGTGAGTTCTCGGCGATCGATCGCGAGCGGGTTGGCGATCGATCGCGGAGACTCGCGATCGATCGCGAAGAGGCGCTGGATGGCCACTGGTTGGGGGCGATCGATCGCGATAAAATCGGCGATCGATCGCCGCTCGCAGGATGGTGTTTTTTTCAAAATTTTGGAAAATGTCGGGATTTTTGAAATAGGGTATAAGTGGCCCATTTCCGGGACAATGTATACATTCCAATGGGAATGCTATACTTTTAAATGGATTGGTTCGAGCCAAAGTTTAATAAAACGGAATTCTCGGTTGAGTTTTTGGATATCATTTAAACTTTTAAAATGGAATATTTTGGGTATTATGCATGCTTAGCCGGGGGGCTTTTATTTTGGTAATCGTCATGGATGGACGATAGGTTTGGAAGTTGTAAACGTGCTTGGGCACGTGATTGCATGCCTATGTTTAATTGAGAGTTATTTGCATGTTAGCACTTAACTCATCGGGTCGTGGGACTCAGGCAAGGTCGGACTCGAACTACGGAATTATAAGGTACGTATAACGTACGAGCATAGCCTATTATAATATTGCAACTGTGAAATGCATGACATGTGGTAATTGCAATAAATGGATATTGAAATGCATGGTATATGGTATTTGTAATAAATGGATAGTGAAATATATGGTATATGGTAATTGCGATAAATGGACATATATTGGGAATTATATGGTGCCGCTTTGAGCGAGCAATGATTGGATGTTGTCGCCATTGAGCGACCATCGGTTATGACGCTGCTGTTGTTGAGCGTGCGTGGGGTTAAAATGCCTCTATTGTGCAGCGAGCTATGAAATAGAACTATGGAATCATTGGCTAGATATATGTGATATCTGTAGTAGCCTATTTGATGATTTAATCATATTTTATTACGGAACTGGTATAGCAGGAACGGTTTTAGTTGATCAATGAGATGATCAACTGGCTTTTGAGATTTAATGGTTTGGTTATTTTGAGAACAAGGACAATACAGAGGATCCCGGATGAGGATGATACCATCCAGGAGTATCATTTAAATTCATGACATTTACATTCTGTAAATTATGAACTGTAATATTATGATTATTGGATTGGTGGTATTGGTATGCTCAGCTGTCTCTGTTGGGGCAGGTGATACAGGTGCAGCAGTAGCTTTGGAGTCGAGCTCGGGCTGTTGATCTGAGGTACTTCCAGGATTGAAGTACCAGAGCTGGTTGAATAAGTACGTAGATCCAGAGTTGAGATCGAGCTGTGCTTGTGAGGTGCTTCCAGGATTGAAGTACCAGTAACGGTATATGGTAGAGTATTCTATACATTAGATACACGCTTATTCATTGGGTGCTCTCATGTGAGTACGTTTTTACGTGTATATGGAATGTATAAATGGGTATGGTTTTCTCTCTTCATTTATTGTCGGCATGCAAATTAAATATGGAATTGCTAAATGAACTGAGAGTTTGTTAGTGTATTATTAGGGTGCATACTATGAAAGTGGTTTTGGTTCGGGAAGTTGAATATTATGGGGTTCAAATGCAAGAAATTTTATAGATGGTATATGATGTTATACTTGCACATGGTTTTCTTCCCATGATAATATGATTGTATTCACTGATGGCATTGATTAATACACTAATAACGGGTTAAGGGCATGGGGGTCCTTACATTAGTGGTATCAGAGCAGTGGTTTGCTCTTTGGGGCTGTTAAGGGCCTGGAACATGCTGATAGGAATGGGTAGCACTTATTTATCCATTATGGTAGTTAGTGTTGTGTGACACAGCTATTTGTTTATGTGCTTTTATGATGTGGAATGTGGTATAGCTAACCATGATGGTTGCAGGATCATATGGAATACGATGAAATGAGATTGATGGGAACGGATTACACTTGATATGATAGTGTTATAAGAATTTGATGCTGTAGGAAAAATCAGGAAATGAGAAACATTATACGCTGTCTAAGGACAGGAATGGTGGATAATAGACAGTGGAATATTCGGGTATGATTTCCATATGATTGTGAGATTTCAATTGATATTGAGCATGCAAATATATTGCAATTAGAGTCCTGCTACGGGTATATCACCAGCGATGGATCATAATATTTGCCGCTCTTATGTCGAAGCGATGGTTAATGCCGCTGTCATATCATAGCGAGGGATATTATTGAGCAGCCGATATAACGTATTAGGATTTGTGGACTATTGTGCTAACCTTGATGCAGGTGTATGGAAATTTCGATGAGATTGTACAGAATGGGCATCACTCTTGAGTCCAGAGGACAATGTGCACATGTACGGGGTCACCTCTTGCGCCTACGGGGCATCTAGCACGTGCATGGGAGTACCTCTTGGGCCTGTGGAATTATGCCGCTGTCATGTCAAAGCGATGATGCCGCTGTCGTGTCGAAGCGATGGTAAATGCCGTTGTCACGTCGAAGCGATGAAGCCGCTGTCATGTCGAAGCGATGATTACCGTCATGTCCAAGCGATGATGTCGCTGTCGTGTCGAAGCGATGATACATGCCACTGTCACGTCAAAGCGATGATGCCGCTGTCATGACGTAGCGACGAGATCATGGAACAAAGTGCTGCATTTAATGTGAGCCACCTCTTGAGTCCGAAAGGGGCAAAGTGATACATGAATGTGAGTACCTCTTGAGTCCACGATTATACCGCTGATTGTATGGCGATGGTTCTTGCCGCCGATTTTATAGCGATGGTTTATGCCGCTGATTTTTGGCGATGGTTTATGCCGCCGTGTATTTATAGCGATGGTACATTCTGCTAGTTTATTGGCGATGGTTCATGCCGCCAGGTATTATATAACGACGGGTCATTCCGCTACATCTATTGGCGATGGTTCATGCCGCCAGGTATTATATAACGACGGGTCATTCCGCTACATTTATTGGCGATGGTTCATGCCGCCAGGTATTATACAGCGATGGGTCACTCCGCTACATCTATGGCGATGGTATACCGCCGGATATCTATGGCGATATTTTATGCCGCTGACTCTATGGCGAGGGATCATGCCACTGATTCTATACCGATGGATTATACCGCTATGTGCGTAGCACTGGATTACGCCGCCTACGACCTGTGGGTGCTGCTTGTGTACCACTGGTGGACGATGGATACAGGTATGCCGCTATCTTGATAGCGATGAGGTATGGTATATTACTATTTGCTAGCATTATTGTGGATGCCATGTTGTTATATACCGTCTTGGGGTTGACGATGAGATTATGGATGTCATATATCGACATACCATCAAGAGTTGACAATGTTATTTTGGATGTCATATGTTGACATATGCCGTCACGGGATGACGATGACATAGCGGAGGTTCTATGTAGACGTAGCGTTGTTTTGATGAATAATACGTCTAGGTGTACGTATTTAGTCATATGGTTTGAGTGCCATTGATGAACACATGGTAGTGTCTGAGTCACTAGTTGACGAGACCATTATGCCGAGCAGGTTGCTCGAAGAATTATTGGGTGCACCATACATGAAGTGTACCGCAGCACATATTTGAAGTATATATTGTACGAGTAGTGGTACCTTTGGGTATACTCGTTGGAATGGCTATGGCAAAGTGACAGATAATAGGAGTAGTTGTTGAGCAAACTACTGCTTAGGATTGCTTTGTGGTTGAGTAAGGACACCGGGATGTCCGTAGTACTTGGGGGTTTTAGAGAAATATTGGGTGATGACCCACTACTCTAAATGGATGTTACGGTATGGTATACGAGTGGAATGTATGATGCTTTGGTAGGCTTGGTATAAGCCTATGGAGGCAGCGATTTGCTAGCCAGATATCGTAGCAGTGATATAGTGTGCTTGTTGGAGCCATTATACTGCACGTTGGGACCGAGTTTGGTGAATCATATGGTAATACGATAAGGGTCTATGGTGGACTCTTGTAGTCTCTATGTGGCATGATGATTGAGGCAGGGAATACCTCACGGGGACGTTTATACGTCAAATGTTTTGAGGGACTTGTACCGGGAAAACTCGATTTTGTTGGGAATACCAATGTGAGTGTCAACAAGTCGTTGTTAGCTCTGGTTGAGCATCTTTGCATATGGAATGCAACGGGAGTCACAATTGAAATTGTGGGATATAGCTAGTGGGGTAACACTACTATATTGATTTTATCTCTTGGAGAGATTGGGATTGTACTGTCATGGAGACAGCTGATATCGATCGTGGGTTGATTGTAAATCAGCCATGGTAATCATTACTGGTGTTGGACTGAGTAATGGATTTCTTACCTTTCGATGAGACGTTTGAGGAAACGTCTCCGGGGAAATACTCGAGATTGTGGAGTACTATGACATTAGTACAGAGCATCATTAAAATGAGTATACATGGCATATACGGATTTCGATTTGGCAATGGTGGCATTGAGTCACTATTCTGAACCAGTCACGTATTTGTTGGTTCCAGGGTATGTTTTGGTAAATATATCCAGGTTTCCGAATGGTGGTTTGAGTTTGGAGGGTCATGGATTCATGACACTTTCCTTATGAGGAAAGCGGTATTGTCATACCTACCGATTGGGAATCTTTGGGAGATTCAATGAGTAGGCTTGTGTGGTGTTGATGTTGGGATCACACCATTGGTCGTTGGTCTGTCAATCATTGTTCTCCGCGAGGTGAGAATAACTGTAGATTGACAGTGGGTTTTGGGACTTTGGGTATGTTTGGAGATACCTGATCGCTTTTATTTTAAACAATTAATTCCAATCTAGCGATTTTAGACTGCAAGTGCACGGTGTCAAGTTTTAGTATAGATAGGAAGAATACGGTTTGTCGAACCCACAGGGACTAACAAGCAAGTACCAAGTAAGACGCTTTTAACTATATTTAACCTACGATAATTAATTAATAATTAAACTAAATTAAACTACTATAATCCAACCAAGATATTCAACGATCACGAGAAAAATCCATAAGAAAGAATTATCAAGACAATTATTCTCCTAACCCAACTCTTACAATTCTCTACTACATACATCTCTAAGGTGACGAGTTTTCCGAATTTATTCAATACACTGTCTCGAGCTATATTAAATCTAACATTAAATTGCAACAAGTAACTCTCGTTCACTTAATTAACAATTTAATATTGAATGCGCTTTATGAAAACCATTAACTCTAGATTAAACAACCCAAAACTATCATTCGTATGTTCTGCCAGCCTCGATCGATCGAGACTTGAGTCTCGATCGATCGAGATGCTTTTTAATTTTTTTTTATTTTCTTTTTCTTGACGCGTTCGCTCGGTTTGGTCATTTTTCATCATTTTTGGCTCATTTCCTCTACTTTTATTAATTTCAACATTGATTCCTGAAATATAGAAATATATACCATAATCCGTAAAATAATCCAAGAATCAACACGAAAACATATTCATATCATAGCATAAAAACATGTAATGTTCAACCCTATCAACGCCCCCAAACTTATCACTTAATCGTACTCGATTAAGCATTAAAATCATAAGGTATAGTTCATTCTTGATATTTGAAACAATTATTTCATGACTTGCTTATTCTCAGAAATCTCATGCACATATACAAAAGTTGACAAGACATGTTTTCTCCTAATTCAAGCAACACATCTCAAAATCGGAACGTGTGTGTGTGTGCTATAGTCAATCTCAAGTTTCATGCACCTATTCAAGATCAAATCATGTTAATCAACTCAAAATCGAGATTATCATTAAGCATCACATAGGCCTATTTTCAAACAACTTCTCCACTAATGATAGTTACTCCCTAGACTTGGATCAAAATGACTTTTTAAGCTTGTAATGTAAGGCCTTTGGTGTTGGCTTCAAAGAAAAGATAGGGGAACACAAAGAAGAGAGTATAATCATGGAAAGTTCAAATTTTTAGCACAAGTTTGAGCTACTCTTCTTTTTCTTTTATAGCCTTGGCCTCTTGGGGTCTTATGTAGTCACTTTTTTCTCAAGGCTTTATCTATCTTCTCTTTTCTCATTCATCAATTTTTTTCAACAATTAGCTCATCAATATAGCAAATTATGTGCATCTAATGAGAACCATTATACTCCCTTTAGGTAAAGATAATTCTTTCAATTTAGGCTCATAAAGGTGGGTATAATGAGTTTGCCAAAGAATATTGAATGGAGTCTAATTATATGCAATGCATATACCATCCTTTTTCAATTAAGCTCAAATGGGACACTAGGGATTTGACATAAATCATGGTAAGCTTGAAAAGCTCAAATGTGTCAAAGATCGCCTAGATCATTTCCAAGTCAAGTTTGTAACTATAAAATTTCGCCTCAAAGTGTTATCATCAAATAAGTTCTAGGATAACTCTAAGATGCTCAAGACAAATCATTAAGTTCACAACAATTATCACTATTCAACATGCAATCCACAAGATCATGACTCATTGTGCTCAATATATTCATCATTCTTGACATGCTAACTCAAATTAGGATATTCATGTACAAGTCCAGTAATCATCACAAATCAAGTTCATATGCATAGTGAGATCAAACTCTTCATTGAATAGTCACTACTATAATTCATTCTTTTATCAAGTTTGCACTCATAAAATTTTTTTTTTAGCTCATAATAATCGGACGATTCAAGTGTCAATTAAGCACACAACATGCGGATAAAACTAGTAAACATGGAAGCCACTCCCCCAAAATTAAATCAAACATTGCCCTCAATGTTCAAATGAATCAAACGGGAAAAAGTAAACTCCCCTGATCAAGACGCTTGCATGAGGGTTGATGAATATTGACTTTTGAAAGTTCCAATGTTGTAGGGGTTCATTGCTCCAACTGAGTACCTGGCAAGAGAAGAATGCAAATGGTAAAATATTCGACTCGAGAGATAAACAAAACTAAAAACAAAAACTGAAAATCAAATAACAAAACTAAATAGCAAAAGGATACGCTTGGGTTGCCTCCCAAGAAGCGCTGATTTCTAGTCGTCGTCTTGACTGTCAGAAGCAACCATCAAAGAGCGGTTGTCGCCCATAGTAAGTATCGTATGATACCACTAATGTGTAAGGACCCCTGTGCTCTTAACCCGTTATTAGTGTATTAATCCAAACATTTAGTGCATGTAATCATTTATGTAAGGGGGGAACCCCCTTGTCATCATAGCAAATCACGCATATAATAAATTTTCCGTTACATTATTCCATTAATGTTTAATTCCCCCGACCAAGCCCACATACATATCATGCATCAATATAATACACTAACATGTTCTCAGTTCATTTAGAAATTCATAATTAATTGCATGCCACACATAAACGAAAAGAGAAAGGCCATTGCCTTCTTTATACAATCCATATACATAAGATACTGCTCACATGCGAGCAACGAATAAGTATACGTGTATCTAATGTATAAAGTATCATGCTCAATACCGTCGCTGATACCTCGATCCTGGAAGCACCTCAAATCCACAGCTCGAGCTCAACTCCAAGCCATCGATGTACCTAATAACCTGCCCCAACAGAGACAGCCCCCACACGGGGTGAGCATACCAATATCCCAAATCCAATAATCACAACAATACAATTCATAATTTATAACAATGTAAATACTATGAAATACAACATATACTCCCTGGATGGTATCATCTTCATCCGGGGTTTCCTGTACTATCCCTGTTCTCAAAACACTGAAACCATTAAATTCCCAAATGCCAGTTAATCATTACATTGATTAACATATCCATTAGCCATATACCGATATCATAATCAATAGCATCAAATCATTAAACAATGATTACAGACATTTCATATATCCCACTTATGGTCCCATAGTTCTATTCCATTGCTCGCTCTACAATAGCGGCATTTCATTCCCACGCATGCTCAACAGCAGTGGCGTCGTAACCGATGCTCGCTCAAGGGCGACGGTATCCTAATCATTGCTCGCTCAAAAGCGGCACCATATGATTCCCAATGCATATATATATCCATCGTAGCAATTACCATAAACCATGCATTTTCATATACATTTATTGCTAATATCATGCATCATGCATTCCCATACACATTCATTGCAATACAGTGTACCAAGCACTCAACAATTGCAATTATAAAAAAGGGCTATGCTCGTACGTTAAACGTACCTTATACTTCCGTAGTTCGAGTCCAAATTGCCTAAGTCCCACGACCCAATGAATTACGTGTGTGATGCCCCGAAATTAATTAATGGTAACTTGGACATTAATTATGTTTATATGATGTATCATGTATTGATAGATTTATGTGTTGGGTATTAAGATGTTAACATGATTAATTGTGTTAAATTGTCAAATATGAGGAAGATGGAATTTTAAATGAAGTTTAGAGCATTGTTGAAAAATGCTTTTGAAATACCAAGTAGGGTATTTTATACATCATGTTAAGTTTGGGGTACACTTTTTATTAAGTCATTACAACCCCTTTTTAATCCCATACCCATCACTTTAAACCCCCCACTTTACTCTCACCTTTTAAAAATCCCCAAATCACTTCCCAACCCCAAACCCTACCCCCATTTTCGAAACTCACCAAAAGAGGAGGAGGAAAGTCCCACAAAATCCTTATTTGTGTGATCTTTGCTAGGATTTGGAGCCTACAAGAGGTATGGAACCATTCCTATAAGTTTTATGATGTTTGGTGTTGAAATGGGTTAAGTTTTTGATGTTTTATGTGGGTTTGTTTGGGTATGTGTTGTGTATGGTTGGGGTATGATTTTTGAAGTGTTTTATGTTGGTTTTGGTGGGTTATGATGTTATTGATGTTTTATGGAAGTTTGGTTTTGGGGTGGTATGTGAAGGAGCTTGAAAAATGAGCATTAATGGCGAAAATTCGATGTACAGCACTCGGCGATCGATCGCCCGTTCTTGGCGATCGATCGCGAGCGTCCAGTACCAGCCAGAAGCATTTGGCGATCGATCGCCACTTTTGGGCGATCGATCGGCGGGCCTGGCGATCGATCGCGCCAAAAGTGGCGATCGATCGCCAAGAAGGAGATTTTGGCCCCTCGTCCAGTGCGATCTCGCGATCGATCGCGCCTGGGTGGCGATCGATCGCGAGCTGAAGAAAAGTGGATTTTTGATTTTTTTGTGGGATTTTTGGATATTGGACTATGTTTAGCTTCTAATATCAATTTGTATGGTTGTGTAGAACCATCCCAGGTGCCCACAACATCCAGGAGATAAAGCTCTCCAAATTCTCCACTTTTGGGAATTAAGGTACGTAAGAGACGTACGAGCATCGGACGGTAAACCATGCCCTTACATATTATGATGATATTTAAGATGATGTTTACGATGATGACGTTTAAGATGATGTTATGATGATGATATCTATGATGATATTTATAATGATGATGCTTATGATGATGTTATGATGATGACGCTTATGCGATGTTATTTGTGGTAAGATGCCACGGGGTAAGACGCCCCACATGGTAAGAGGCCATGCGATATTATTTGTGGTAAGATGCCACGGGGTAAGATGCCCCACATGGTAAGAGGCCATCCGATGTTATTCGTGGTAAGATGCCACGCAATGTTTATGATATGGTAAGACGCCATATGATTGGGTAAGATGCCCACATGGTAAGATGCCAAGCAATGTTTATAATATGGTAAGACGCCATATGATTGGGTACGATGCCCACGTGGTAAGATGCCACGCAATGATTATGATATGGTAAGATGCCATACAATGGGGTAAGACGCCCCAATATATGAATAAGAGTCAGGGATAACTAAGGAGGTCGGAGGACGACCAACGACTTTTACTTAACTAAGATGTTATGCATATGTATGCTTTTATATAATGTTAAGTAAATTTATGAATGCTCATGATGTGTTATCCCTGTAGGTACACTTTTGGACCAAGGGCCTAGGGTCGGGTTGAGGAAGTGAGCTAAAGGGAGCATGATGAACGTAGGATGCAGGATTTTTGATAGTCTCTACTCTAGGAGTAGTGTAAATCTATAGCTTTAACATTCTTTGTTGGGAATGTAATTAAATAGCTTTGAAAACTTTATTTTTGGCCTGTAATCTCCCTAGCTCAAACTACAACCGGAACCCTTAAGAGGTTATAAATGCATGTTCTATCCAATTTATGTGTACTATATGAAGTTAAGGTAGGAAGACCCTACATTAGTGGTATCAGAGCAGTGGTTAGATAACCCGGGATGAGTGAAGGGTAGCCTTAGCAATAAGTTAGCTAGGTGCTTACTTTCGAACATGTTTTGTGCATAAGTTGCATATGAAGTATATGATGTTATGCTAACATGTTTTGTTTATCTAACGAAGTATTATACGAACTGCTTTTGGATCTTGTTGTTAATCCTTGTGTTGCAGTATGGCAGCAAATGTGGAGGTAGGTGACGCAGTGAGCGTCAATGCAAGTGCGGGGCGTACGAATCCCCTACCCCCGCCAGCTTTTGATGATGAACCGGCCGAACAGCGGTTATTGCCAGGGGAGCTAAGCTTAACTCAGTTTCTTGCTTACCGACCCCCAACCTTTGAAGGAACTGAAACTGGGGAACGAGCTGAGGAATGGTTGGAAAGAATAGAGCAGATCTTTGTGGCAGCCCCATGTGCGAAGACAGCGTGGATACGGTTTGCGGAGTTCCAATTGGCCAAGAAGGCGTTAATGTGGTGGAAGACCACTGTGGTAGAGCAAGAGGCTCAAGGTCATGAAGTGAACTGGAAAATGTTTCGAACTCGCTTCCTGAACCGTTATTTCTCGGCTGCAGCACGACAGGCTAAGGAAGATGAATTCACTCACCTCAAGCAAGGTAATATGTCGGTATCGGATTATGCTCTTCAGTTTTGCTCCTTGCTCCGATATGTACCTCACATTGCCACGAGCACGCAAGCAAAGATGAGGAATTTCATGAAGGGTCTGAGGCCGGAGCTATACGATAGGGTGATCACTTATGGCCCTACTTGTTTTGATGATGCACTCTCAAGGGCTGAGCTAGCCGAACTAGGAGTGGGTGCATACCCTGATGTTGTACCACCGTCGGCACCCTCTCAGAAATCCACTCCGGATAATTTGAAGCCGAGGAATGATCAGTTCAAGTCAAGGGGGAACTCCTCAGCATCAAGGTTTAACGGTAAGAAGTCCGACAATAGGTGGAAAGGTAATCGAAGAGGTGATGCCCCATCTGGAAGGGGGCAGTCTCAGGGAGACAGATCCGGGAGGATCCAATGCACTCTTTGTGGGCAGCCACATCTGGCGAAAGACTGTATAGGGTGCTATGTTTGTGGCGACAAGGGCCACTTTGCTAGACAGTGTCCCAACAGGGGGAGCCAACAGGGTTCTGCGGGGAGGCCTGCAGATAGGACAGCACAACACAGACCACCCTTTGTACCGAGACAGCATGGAGGTCAGCCCATGGGGCCACCTCAAGGACAAGTCTATGCACTGACAAGGGAGCAGGCTTCAGCGGCTCCGGAGGAGGTTATAGCGGGTACGTGTCTTTTATTTACGCACCCTGCTTTTATATTGATCGACACAGGTGCGTCACACTCTTTTGTGTCGACAAGTTTTGTGGAAAGGCACCACTTATGCACTTCTCCGTCGCCCACGCCTCTTATAGTCTCGACCCCCGCTGGAAGAAGTATGATTACTGATCGGATCGTCTACAATGGCCTCATTTATTTTGAGGATAAGGAACTAAGGTCAGACTTGATTGTTCTGGGAATGTCAGATTTTGATTGCATTCTGGGCATTGATGTTCTGAACAGGTATCAGGCAGTTGTGAACTGCAGGCAGAGAACTGTACGGTTTAAATCCGATATGGGAGTCCCATGGACGTTCTATGGGGATGGTTCTCGCTCTAAGATTCCGTTGATATCTGCTGTCAAGATGGCGCAGTTGTTGGAACGAGGTCATTCAGGATATCTCATTTATGCCGTCGATGTTACGGAAAAGAAAGGAGAAGTGAAAGTTGAGGATGTGCCCGTAGTGGCGGAGTTCCCTGATGTCTTTCCGGAGGAGATTCCCGGATTCCCACCGACGAGAGAGGTCGAGTTTGGGATTGAGTTATTACCAGGGACGTCGGCCATTTCTCGTGCCCCTTATAGGATGGCACCAGCGGAGCTAAGGGAATTAAAGATTCAGCTGCAGGAACTCCTTGATAAGGGCTATATACGCCCTAGCGTATCGCCCTGGGGAGCACCAGTTTTATTTGTGAAGAAGAAAGATGGTTCGATGCGTTTGTGCATCGATTACAGACAACTGAACAAAGCTACGGTGAAGAATAAGTACCCACTTCCGAGGATCGATGATTTGTTTGATCAGTTGCAGGGTACGAGGCTCTACAGTAAGATCGATCTGAGGTCGGGGTACCATCAGATTCGAGTAAGAGAAGAGGATGTCCAGAAGACAGCCTTCAGGACTAGGTATGGGCATTATGAATTCCTAGTCATGCCTTTTGGGGTGACAAATGCCCCGGCTGTTTTCATGAGTTTGATGAACAAGGTGTTCCAGCCATATTTGGACCAATTCGTCATAGTTTTCATTGACGACATACTCATCTACTCTAGGACTGAAGAAGATCATGTACGGCACTTGAGGACAGTACTTCAGATCCTTAGGGATCATCAGTTGTATGCAAAGCTGAGCAAGTGCGAATTCTGGTTAGACAGCGTGGTGTTCCTAGGCCATGTCATATCTAGCCAAGGGATATCTGTGGATCCGAGGAAGATTGAAGCTGTGATGGAGTGGGCAGCACCCACTTCTGTACCCGAAATACGGAGTTTTCTGGGCTTAGCAGGTTATTACCGACGTTTTGTCGAGGGGTTTTCCAAGATCGCTAAGCCATTGACACAGCTGACTCAGAAAGGAGTCCCATTCTTTTGGTCCGAAGCTTGTGAGGAAAGCTTCCAAGAATTGAAGCGTCGTTTGACGACAGCGCCAGTATTGGTGATTCCGTCTGAGGATAAGAGGTTTGCCTTGTACACGGATGCGTCACTGCAGGGCTTGGGCTGCGTATTGATGCAAGACAGACAAGTGGTAGCCTATGCTTCGAGACAGTTGAAGCCTCATGAGACCAGGTACCCAGTCCATGATCTGGAACTGGCAGCTATCATTTTCGCCTTGAAGATTTGGCGTCATTACCTTTATGGTACTACGTTTACCATTTTTACGGACCATAAGAGCCTGAAGTTCTTGTTCACTCAGGCAGAGTTGAATATGAGGCAAAGGAGGTGGATGGATTTACTCAAGGATTATGACTGTGAAATTGAGTACCATCCTGGTAAGGCAAATTTGATAGCAGACGCCTTAAGTCGGAAGGTGAAGAGCACCGCTGAGGATGTTATGTGTTTATCAGCTTTGATGATTTCTTATTGCCATCTGGGCTATGATTTCGATGTAGACACGTCGCCGGTGCGAGTGTCGACCTTATTAGCCGAACCAGACGTATTTGAGGCAATCAGGAAAGCCCAGAGGTCGGATGATGAAGTGCAGAGATGGTCATCAATAGCACTTCGAGGCCAGCCGACAAAGTTTAGTGTGGCTGAAGATGACTCTTTAAGATTGGGCAACCGATGGGTGGTCCCAGATGCGCCAGGATTGCGTAAAGGAATTTTAGAACGGGCTCATAGTAGCCGGTTCAGTATCCACCCCGGTGGAAGAAAGATGTATAAGGACCTAAGTGGTCAATTCTGGTGGAGACGCATGAAGCGTGATGTGATCAACTTCGTTAAGAGATGTTTGATCTGCCAACAAGTAAAGGCAGAAAGGCAGAGGCCTGGTGGCGAGCTGAAGAGCTTGGAGGTACCTAAGTGGAAGTGGGAGCATATATCTATGGACTTCGTGACCCACTTGCCAAGGTCGGCCTCTGGATTTGATGCGATCTGGGTGATCGTGGATAGGCTGACGAAGGTAGCTCATTTCATCCCTTACAGTATGACTTTCACGTATTTAAAGATGGCCCAATTATATGTACGGGATGTAGTGAGGTTGCATGGGATTCCAGTCTCGATCGTGTCTGACAGAGACCCAAGGTTTACTTCTCATTTCTGGGAGGGTCTCCAGACAGCTTTGGGCACCGAGGTGAGACTAAGTACAGCTTATCACCCTCAGACTGATGGCCAAACGGAGCGTACTATACAAACGCTCGAAGATATATTGAGGGCATGTGTTTTGGAGTTTGATACTCCGTGGCAAGAGTCTATACCTCTGGTAGAGTTCTCCTACAATAACAGCTATCAGGCGAGCATTCAGATGGCCCCTTTTGAAGCTCTGTACGGACGACGATGTAGATCACCGCTGTATTGGGAGGACTTGACGAGTAAAGCGGTCGGAGGACCGGATATGATTAAGGACATGGAGGAAAAGATTAAGATGATACGCTTAAAGATGAAAGCGGCCCAAGATAGGCAAGCAGCCTATGCCAATAAGCGGCGACGACCGCTAGAATTTCAAGTAGGAGACAAGGTCTTCTTGAAAATCTCACCCTTCAGGGGTGTTGTTCGATTTGGTATGCGGGGGAAGTTATCCCCGAGGTATGTTGGACCGTATGAGGTATTACAGCGTATCGGCACTTTGGCTTACCGATTGGCTTTACCGCCGTCCTTATCTGGAATTCATGATGTCTTCCATGTTTCTATGTTGAGAAAGTATGAGCCAGATCCGTCTCATGTATTACAGCCTACTGAAGTGCAGTTAGACTCAGATGTATCCTACGTTGAGCGACCGGTCAGAATTCTGGATCGTGAGGATCGCAGACTACGAAGTAAAGTTATACCAATGGTCAAAGTTCAGTGGGATCGTCGGGGTGTCGAGGAGGCTACGTGGGAGACGGAGCGGCATATGATGCAGCATTACCCCGAACTATTTTCTGGTATGATTTATGTTTAGTTTCTTTTGGGTAAGTGCATGCGATTTCGAGGACGAAATCTTGTAAGTAGGGGAGTAATGTGATGCCCCGAAATTAATTAATGGTAACTTGGACATTAATTATGTTTATATGATGTATCATGTATTGATAGATTTATGTGTTGGGTATTAAGATGTTAACATGATTAATTGTGTTAAATTGTCAAATATGAGGAAGATGGAATTTTAAATGAAGTTTAGAGCATTGTTGAAAAATGCTTTTGAAATACCAAGTAGGGTATTTTATACATCATGTTAAGTTTGGGGTACACTTTTTATTAAGTCATTACAACCCCTTTTTAATCCCATACCCATCACTTTAAACCCCCCACTTTACTCTCACCTTTTAAAAATCCCCAAATCACTTCCCAACCCCAAACCCTACCCCCATTTTCGAAACTCACCAAAAGAGGAGGAGGAAAGTCCCACAAAATCCTTATTTGTGTGATCTTTGCTAGGATTTGGAGCCTACAAGAGGTATGGAACCATTCCTATAAGTTTTATGATGTTTGGTGTTGAAATGGGTTAAGTTTTTGATGTTTTATGTGGGTTTGTTTGGGTATGTGTTGTGTATGGTTGGGGTATGATTTTTGAAGTGTTTTATGTTGGTTTTGGTGGGTTATGATGTTATTGATGTTTTATGGAAGTTTGGTTTTGGGGTGGTATGTGAAGGAGCTTGAAAAATGAGCATTAATGGCGAAAATTCGATGTACAGCACTCGGCGATCGATCGCCCGTTCTTGGCGATCGATCGCGAGCGTCCAGTACCAGCCAGAAGCATTTGGCGATCGATCGCCACTTTTGGGCGATCGATCGGCGGGCCTGGCGATCGATCGCGCCAAAAGTGGCGATCGATCGCCAAGAAGGAGATTTTGGCCCCTCGTCCAGTGCGATCTCGCGATCGATCGCGCCTGGGTGGCGATCGATCGCGAGCTGAAGAAAAGTGGATTTTTGATTTTTTTGTGGGATTTTTGGATATTGGACTATGTTTAGCTTCTAATATCAATTTGTATGGTTGTGTAGAACCATCCCAGGTGCCCACAACATCCAGGAGATAAAGCTCTCCAAATTCTCCACTTTTGGGAATTAAGGTACGTAAGAGACGTACGAGCATCGGACGGTAAACCATGCCCTTACATATTATGATGATATTTAAGATGATGTTTACGATGATGACGTTTAAGATGATGTTATGATGATGATATCTATGATGATATTTATAATGATGATGCTTATGATGATGTTATGATGATGACGCTTATGCGATGTTATTTGTGGTAAGATGCCACGGGGTAAGACGCCCCACATGGTAAGAGGCCATGCGATATTATTTGTGGTAAGATGCCACGGGGTAAGATGCCCCACATGGTAAGAGGCCATGCGATGTTATTCGTGGTAAGATGCCACGCAATGTTTATGATATGGTAAGACGCCATATGATTGGGTAAGATGCCCACATGGTAAGATGCCAAGCAATGTTTATAATATGGTAAGACGCCATATGATTGGGTACGATGCCCACGTGGTAAGATGCCACGCAATGATTATGATATGGTAAGATGCCATACAATGGGGTAAGACGCCCCAATATATGAATAAGAGTCAGGGATAACTAAGGAGGTCGGAGGACGACCAACGACTTTTACTTAACTAAGATGTTATGCATATGTATGCTTTTATATAATGTTAAGTAAATTTATGAATGCTCATGATGTGTTATCCCTGTAGGTACACTTTTGGACCAAGGGCCTAGGGTCGGGTTGAGGAAGTGAGCTAAAGGGAGCATGATGAACGTAGGATGCAGGATTTTTGATAGTCTCTACTCTAGGAGTAGTGTAAATCTATAGCTTTAACATTCTTTGTTGGGAATGTAATTAAATAGCTTTGAAAACTTTATTTTTGGCCTGTAATCTCCCTAGCTCAAACTACAACCGGAACCCTTAAGAGGTTATAAATGCATGTTCTATCCAATTTATGTGTACTATATGAAGTTAAGGTAGGAAGACCCTACAACGTGCTAACACATAAATAGTTCACAATTAAACACAAGCATGCACCCACGTGCCCAAGCACGTTCATAACCCCCAATCCTATCGTCAATCCATGACGATTACAAAAAAAAAAGCCCCCGGCTAAGCATGCATATTACCCAAAATATTCCATTTTTCATGTTTAAAAGATAGCCAAAACCCAACCAAGAATTCCGTTTTATAAAACTTTGGCTCCAACCATCCATTTTAAAAGTATAGCATTCCCATTGGAATGTAGACATTTCCCGGAAAGGGCCCCTTTAAACCTTGACTCCAAAATCCTGACATTTTTTCCAAAATTCCAAAAATCCAAGTCTTACGGGCGGCGATCGATCGCCTCTTTAGCACGATCGATCGCCCCTGTCCAGTGGGCAAGATCGCCTCCTCGCGATCGATCGCCAACATGCTCGCGATCGATCACCTAAACCATGCGATCGATCGCCTGCACAGCTCATCGCCTTCAAAAATGCAGCTGCACGTCGCGATCGATTGCCCCACCTCGGCGATCGATCGCCACCTGCGATTTTGTGAAATATTCGAGCTTCCATGGTGTTTTTCACACCAAAACTCAAAACCAACACCCCATACACCTTCAACACCTCAAAAACTCCATTTAAAACCAATAAAAACACTAAAAACTCAACTTTGGATTTTTCTCAAAAATCCCCAATTACCAAACCCAACAAAATACTCAACCAAAACCCACCATACCACTATCAAATCGAAGAAAATGACGAGGGGAAGATTAATACCTGATTATCTTCGAGAAAACTGGCCTCCGAGCCAAGCTACCATCGATTTTCCCATCATGGGAGAAGAGGGGAAATGGGGGGAGAAGGGTTAGGCGTAGAGAGAGAGAGGAGAGAGGGAAGGGTTCCGTGCCAAATGACGTAATACCGAGTCCACATGGTATATATAGTACCAAAACTCAAAAATACCAATCCCTTCACAAATACATCATGATTAATTAAATATCATCTGTTTTCAACAATCATCTCTCTAACCTCAATTCCCATTACCAGCCCCAGTACAAAGTACTCCGGACCCCAAATCCCACCAAAGACCAAAATTCCAAGGTTATCACCACGATGAGAATACAATCTCATCCCTTGGGTCCAACGACTCCAAAAGCAAGATTTAAAATCCCCGGGAGTCTCTAACCGCAATTAATACACAATTGCTACAATTAAAATCCATTAAGGATTATCACTACATCGGGATTAACACCAATAATTCCAGGACATCACATAATGTGTCTTCATTCAGTATGCCCTCAAGATTGGCAAGATTGTAACAGTGTAAGCTCGTCGCTCCAACAACATTCTTCATGAAATGGTAGGCATGGGAGAATGATTCTTGACTTGGCTTTGTATCTTGGAGGATGTAGTGCGGTGAAATTGGCATCGATGAAAAATACGGATCCACATATGGCATAGAACATGTCTCCATCGATGGGCTCAAATCAGAATATTCGAACGTCTCTTCCTTCTCCAACATCACACTCGACTCATCTTCACATGACATCACTGAAGTAGTCTCAATCTCTTGAAGAGGCTCAAATTCCCTTGACTCTTCCACACTAGTAGGATCACTCCCGAAACTTGGTTGGTTGAGTGATTGTCATCATATAACCAAACTCGATTCGTCGCCTCTTGATTTGTAGCCCTCATCTCTTCCTCTTGGCAGCTAGTTGAAATTGTTTCCATGAGGACCGCCATTTACTGCTCCAGCTGATGCATAGAGTTGGTTTGGCACTCCAAACTGTTCTCAGTTGATGCCATGAATCTTGCTAAGTTATCCTCTAACTGAGTCGTGACGTTTGCAGAACTATCTCTCCTCTCTTCGTGATGTTCAATTGGTTGTGGTGTCTCAATTGGGTAGTGAGGCTCCGGTGGGTATTGGTGACTCCAACCTTGTAGTGAAGGATCACACTGCCAGTGATGATCGAAGTCCGCCATATCATTGAGCAGGTGCACCACACTGTCCTCATCTCTATCAACCAAGGGACTCACAGTCATCAGTGCTCCGCTCAATACCCATTCTTGTGTCTGTGCATCTAGCCCTTTGAAAAAATATTGCATGAGAGTATAGTTCGAAAAATTGTGATACCGGAATATGTTGGCCAATTCAATGAATCTCTCCCAAACAACGTAGAACGGCTCGAAACGTTGTTGGGCAAAGCTTGTGAAGGCTTGTTGATGTAGCATCTCCAAGTACCTCACAAGACAAACAAAATAAAACAAAAATATAATTTAAATCTCTTTTTTTTTTTCCGATAATTTAGAAAACAAAACAAAAAAATGGTTAAATTACAGTCAAAGAACCTAGTATGATATTACTAAAGTTAGTCCCCGGCAACAGCGCCAAAAACTTGATCGCTTTTATTTTAAACAGTTATTTGTAGCAATTCTAAAGCAAGTGCACGGTGTCAAGTTTTAGTATAGATAGGAAGAATATGGATTGTCGAACCCACAGGGACTAACAAGCAATTACCAAATAAGATTTTTTTTTAACTATATTTAACCTACGATAATTAATCAATAATTAAACTAATCTAATCCAACCAAAACAATCGACGATCACGAGAAAAATCCACAAGAAAGAATTATCAAGACAATTATTCACCTAACCCAACTCTTACAATTCTTTTCTTCATACATCTCTAAGGTGACGGGTTTTCCGAATTTATTCAATATACTCTCTCGAGCTATATTAAGTCTAACATCAAATTGCAACTAGTAACTCTCGTTCACGTAATTAACAATTTAATGTTGAATGAGCTTTATGAAAACCACTAACTTTAGATTAAACAACCCAAAGCTATCACTCATATGTGGTTTTATCTCTCGATCTCAATCTTTAACACACGGCATGAATTATTATATCGTATTATAATTTCATTTCTCAATCTCAATTATAATAAAATATCATTCAAAGGTGATCAATCCTTCAAAAGCATTAAAAACAATAACACATGCTCGTAGAAGATGTATGAATTTAATGAATCAATAGTATTAAAGGAAAACAATGTTTAAGATATTTCTCAATCATCCAAAACACATAAAATCCAATAATAAATCAAAACAAATAATTGAACAGTAAAAGCAAACTCCCAAGTCGACTCCTTCGTTGATTCTCGATCCTTCCTCGCTTCTTTCTCGATCGTGCTCCTCGATTCTCTTGTTGGCTTGTTCCAATTCCTAGGATGAAGAGGTGATGATGGATGAAGGTGATATGGAATATGAAGGTGTGGAGGCTATTCCCTAGGTTAAAAAGTCTGATTGTGGTTGAAATTTTCGTCCAATATATAGAGGGATAATAATTATGGACTTCCCTTTTGCACACAAACTCTACAAGGAATTTATTTTTCAGCAATGTCTTCTGGCCAATCGATCGATATTGACTGCTCGATCGATCGTCAATGTTCTGCCAGCCTCGATTGATCGAGACTTGAGTCTCGATCGATCGAGATGCTTTTTATTTTTTTTTATTTTCTTTTTCTTTCCCGGCTTTGACGCGTTCGCTCGGTTTGGTCATTTTTCATCATTTTTGGCTCATTTCCTCTACTTTTATGAATTTCAACATTGATTCCTGAAATATAGAAATATATACCATAAACCATAAAATAATCCAAGAATCAACACGAAAATATATTCATATCATAGCATAAAAATACGTAATATTCAACCCTATCAATATCCGAGTCTATTGCATTGAGTATGCATGTTGTATCGGTTCTTAGGCATGTGCACCGATGTGTGTATACGAATGCCAACTTATTTGTTCCTTGTTGAGCATCGGACTAGTACGCTTGGTTTTGCGAATCTCTGGTGAGAGATCATGGCACCTTGAGATTGGTAATCTCGATGGCACGATGTATTCTGACGAATAATTGTGAGGTCCGGTTGACTTCCCCTGAGGAGGGATTGTCATGTTTTGGGACCATGGTAATTCTTGCTGGTTAATTCGTAGCCTCCCTATGTTAGGATTGTTGAATCCTAGGGTAAACGAGGGATGGCCAGAATTTGGATTGCTTAAGTGTCGTGGTTGACACGTGTGGTGGGGATGCAATTGATTGTTCTTGCATGTCCTTTCGAGAACTTGAGACCTTGTGGAGTCTCGATAGTGTGTATGGACCAAGATATGGTTCTTGGAACACCCGGATGTAGACATCTTTGGAGATGTGTTTGTGTTGGTCGGTGGCCGTGTTGTTGCCCAATCCGTGTTGCAACGTGGTGCAACTACTCCTTCGATGGAGATGAGTTTGGAAGCGGAAGCCGGATATAGTTTAGGTACACTGTTGTGTTCTGGTGGTTTCCTTAGCAACGATGTATGTTTAACATCGTGGGCTGGATTGTAGGGATATCATCGAGGCGATATCTATTTTGGAATTACGAATGATTCGGTTGATTTTCAGTTATGGTTGGCTGACTGCTTTGAAATGGTTGGCATTGGGATATGCTGACGTTCTGTTGCGGTTGTAATGGTTTGGGAGGTTTATCCCAATCCAGGTTTTGGTACGAGGTCGGTATCCTCGCAGTCGGTGTGTCATTCATGACATGTTCAAGATTCGACAATATGATCCTTTTGAATTGCGTGGTCTCGGTGATACGAGGAGTACACCTGTGCAAATTTTGGGGGCGAATTTTTTTTAGTGGGGGATAATTGTGATGCCCGGGGATTAATGGTGTTAATCCCGGTGTGGTAATAATCCTTAATGTATTTTAATTGTGGCAATTATGAATTAATTGCGGTTTTGGGACTCCCGGGGATTTTAAAACCGGTTTTGGAGTCGTTGGATCCAAGGGATGAGATTGTATCCTCATCGTGGTGATAACCTTGGAATTTGGTTTTTGGTCGAATCTGGGGTCCGGAGTACTTTGTACTGAGGGTGGTGATGGAATTTGAGTTGGAGAGATAATTATTGAAAACAGATGATTTTTAATGAATCATGATGTAGTTGTGGAGGTATTGGTATTTTGGAGCCTTGGTGCTATATATACCAAATGGACTCGATATTCCGTAATTATATGGAATCTCTTCCCTCTCTCCTCTCCCTCATGCCTCTCTCTCACCCCAAACCCTTCCCTCTTCTTCTCTTGGAAGCAAATCGATGGGGGCTCGTCCTTGGAGCCCGATTTCTTGAAGAAAAGCTGGTAATCTTCTTCTCCTCACCTTTAGCTTCGATTTGATTATGATTTTGTGCTTGTTGGTCAAGTCTTGGTTTAGATTTGAGATTTGGGGGTTTTGGTTAAAAATCTAAAATATTGTTTTTAGAGTTTTTATTGAGTTTTGTTGGTGGAATGGAGGTGTTGAGGAAGTTAGGGGTGTTGGTTTTCAGTTTGGGTGTCAAAAACACCATGGAAGCTCGAATTTTTTTGGAAAATCGCAGGTCGCGATCGATCGCCGAGGAGGGCCGATCGATCGCGACGAGCATCTGTATTTTTGGTGACGATAAACAGTACGGGCGATCGATCGTGAGTTCTCGGCGATCGATTGCGAGCGGGTTGGTGATCGATTGCGGAGACTCGCGATCGATCGTGAAGAGGCGCTGGATGGCCACTGGTTGGGGGCGATCGATCGCGATAAAATCGGCGATCGATCGCCGCTCGCAGGATGTTGTTTTTTTCAAAATTTTGGAAAATGTCGGGATTTTGGAAACGGGGTTTAAGTGGCCCATTTCCAGGACAATGTATACATTCCAATGGGAATGCTATACTTTTAAATGGATTGTTGGAGCCAAAGTTTAATAAAACGGAATTCTCGGTTCAGTTTTTGGCTATCATTTAAACTTTTAAAATGGAATATTTTGGGTATTATGCATGCTTAGTCAGGGGGCTTTTATTTTGGTAATCGTCAGGGATGGACGATAGGTTTGGAAGTTGTAAACGTGCTTGGGCACGTGATTGCATGCCTGTGTTTAATTGAGAGTTATTTGCATGTTAGCACTTAACTCATCGGGTCGTGGGACTCAGGCAAGGTTGGACTCGAACTACGGAATTATAAGGTACGTATAACGTACGAGCATAGCCTGTTATAATATTGCAACTGTAAAATGCATGGCATGTGGTAATTGCAATAAATGGATATTGAAATGCATGGTATATGATATTTGTAATAAATGGATAGTGAAATGTATGGTATATGGTAATTGCGATAAATGGACATATATTGGGAATTATATGGTGCCTCTTCGAGCGAGCAATGATTGGATGTTGTCGCCGTTGAGCGACCATCGGTTATGACGCCTTGTTGTTGAGCGTGCGTGGGGTTAAAATGCCGCTATTGTGGAGTAAGCTATGAAATAGAACTATGGAACCATTGGCTAGATATATGTGATATCTGTAGTACCCTATTTGATGATTTAATCATATTTGATTATGGAACTGGTATAGCAGGAATGGCTTTAGTTGATCAATGAGATGATCAACTGGCTTTTGAGAATTTAATGGTTTGGTTATTTTGAGAACAGGGACAATACAGGGGATCCCGGACGAGGATGATACCATCCAGGGAGTATCATTTAAATTCATGACATTTACATTCTGTAAATTATGAACAGTAATATTATGATTATTGGATTGGTGGTATTGGTATGCTCACCACGTGTGGGGTTGTCTCTGTTGGGGCATGTGATACAGGTGCAACAGTAGCTTTGAAGTCGAGCTCGGGCTGTTGATCTGAGGTACTTCCAGGATTCAAGTACCAGAGCTGGTTGAATAAGTACGTAGATCCAGAGTTGAGATCGAGTTGTGTTTGTTAGGTGCTTCCAGGATTGAAGTACCAGTAACGGTATATGGTAGAGTATTTTATACATTAGATACACGCTTATTCATTGGGTGCTCTCATGTGAGCACGTTTTTATGTGTATATGAAATATATAAATGGGCATGATTTTCTCTCTTCATTTATTGTCGGCATGCAAATGTAATATGGAATTGCTAAATGAACTGAGAGTCTGTCAGTGTATTATTAGGGTGCATACTATGAAAGTGGTTTTGGTTTGGGAAGTTGAATATTATGGGGTTCAAATGCAAGAAATTTTATAGATGGTATATGATGTTATACTTGCACATGGTTTCCTTCCCATGATAATATGATTGTATGCACTGATGGCATGGATTAATACACTAATAACGGGTTAAGGGCACGGGGGTCCTTACATTAGTGGTATCAGAGCAGTGGTTTGCTCTTTGGGGCTGTTAAGGGCCTGGAACATGCTGATAGGAATGGGTAGCACATATTTATGCATGATGGTAGTTAGTGTTGAGTGACACAGCTATTTGTTTATGTGCTTTTATGATGTGGAATGTGGTATAGCTAACCATGATGGTTGCAGGATCATATGGAATACGATGAAATGAGATTGATGGGAACGGATTACACTTGATATGAAAGTGTTATAAGAATTTGATGCTGTAGGAAAAATCAGGAATTGAGAAACATTATACGCTGTCTAAGGACAGGAATGGTGGATAACAGACAGTGGAATATTCAGGTATGATTTCCATATGATTGTGAGATTTCAATTGATATCGAGCATGCAAATATATTGCAATTAGAGTCCTGCTACGGGTATATCACCAGCGATGGATCATAATATTTGCCGCTCATATGTCGAAGCGATGGTTAATGCCGCTGTCATATCATAGCGAGGGATATTATTGAGCAGCCGATATAACGTAGTAGGATTTGTGGACTGTTGTGCCAACCTTGATGCAGGTGTATGGAAATTTTGATGAGATTGTACAGAATGGGCATCACTCTTGAGTCCAGAGGACAATGTGCACATGTACGGGGCCACCTCTTGCGCCTACGGGGCATCTAGCACGTGCATGGGAGTACCTCTTGGGCCTGCAGAATTATGCCGCTGTCATGTCAAAGCGATGATGCCGCTATCATGTCGAAGTGATGGTAAATGCCGCTGTCACGTCAAAGCGATGATTCTGCTGTCATGTCAAAGCGATGATATCACCGTCATGTTTAAGCGATGATGCCGCTGTCGTGTCAAAGCGATCATACATGCCACTGTCACGTCAAAGCGATGATGCCGCTGTCATGACGTAGCAACGAGATCGGGAACAAAGTGTTGCATTTAATGTGAGCCACCTCTTGAGTCCGAAAGGGGCAAAGTGATACATGAATGTGAGTACCTCTTGAGTCCACGATTATACCGCTGATTGTATAGCGATGGTTTATGCCGCTGATTATTGGCGATGGTTTATGCCGCCGTGTATTTATAGCGATGGTACATTCCGCTAGTTTATTGGCGATGGTTCATGCCTTCAGATATTATATAGCGACGGGTCATTCCGCTACATCTATTGGCGATGGTTCATGCCGCCAGGTATTATATAGCGACGGGTCATTCCGCTACATCTATTGGCGATGGTTCATGCCGCCATGAGTCATTCCGCTACATCTATGGCGATGGTTCATACCGCCGGATATCTATGGCGATGTTTTATGCCACTGACTCTATGGCGAGGGATCATGTCGCTGATTCTATAGCAATGGATTATACAGCTATGTGCGTAGCACTGGATTACGCCGCCTACGAGCTATGGGTGCTGCTTGTGTACCACTGGTGGATGATGGATACAGGTATGCCGCTATCTTGATAGCGATGATGTATGGTATATTACTGTTTTGCTAGCATTATTGTGGATGCCATGTGTTGTTATATACCGTCATGTGTTTGACGATGAGATTATGTCATATATCGACATATACCGTCAAGAGTTGACGATGTTATTTTGGATGTCATATGTTGACATATGCCGTCACGGGATGACGATGACATAGTGGAGGTTCTATGTAGACGTGTAGCGTCGTTTTGATGAATAATACTTCTGGGTGTACGTATTTAGTCATATGTTTGAGTGTCGTTGATGAGCACGTGGTAGTGTCTTAGTCAATAGTTGACGAGATCATTATGCCGAGCAGGTTGCTCGAAGAATTATTGGGTGCACCATACAGGAAGTGTACCGCAGTACATATTTGAAGTATATATTGTACGAGTAGTGGTACCTTTGGGTATACTCGTTGGAATGGCTATGGCCAAGTGACAGGTGATAGGAGTAGTTGTTGAGGAAACTACTGCTTATACCGATGTGACATGTGGTGGACATGATCACACCACCCCTGAGGGTGTGGAATAAATCCTACGGAATTAGGATTGCTTTGTGGTTGAGTAAGGACACTGGGATGTCCGTAGTACTTGGGAGGTTTTAGAGAAATATTGGTGATGACCCACTACTCTAAATGGATGTTACGGTATGGTATACTAGTGGAACGTATGATGCGTTCGTAGGCTTGGTATAAGCCTATGGAGGCAGCGATTTGCTAGCCAGATATCATGGCAGTGATATAGTGTGCTTGTTGGAGCCATTATACTGCACGTAGGGACCGAGTTTGGTGAATCGTACGGTAATACGATGAGGGTTTATGGTGGACTCTTGTAGTCTCTGTGTGGCATGATGATTGAGGCAGGGAATACCTCTCGGGGACGTTTATACGTCAAATGTTTTGAGGGACTTGTACCGGGACAACTCGATTTTGTTGGGAACACCAACGTGAGTGTAAACAAGTCGTTGTTAGCTCTGGTTGAGCATCTTTGCATATGGAATGTAACGGGAGTCACAATTGAAATTGTGGGATATAGCTATTGGGGTAACACTACTATATTGATTTTATCTCTTGGAGAGATTGGGATTGTACTGTCATGGAGACAGCTGATATCGATCGTGGGTTGATTGTAAATCAGCCATGGTAATCATTACTGGTGTTGGACCGAGTAATGGATTTCTTACCTTTCGATGAGACGTTTGAGGAAAAGTCTCCGGGGAAATGCTCGAGATTGTGGAGTACTATGACATTAGTACAGAGCATCATTAAGATGAGTTTACATGGCGTATACGGATTTCGATTTGTCAATGGTGGCATTGAGTCACTATTCTGAACCAGTTACGTATTTGTTGGTTCCAGGGTATGTTTTGGTAAATATATCCAGGTTTCTGAACGGTGGTTCGAGGTTGGAGGGTCATGGATTCATGACACTTTCCTTATGAGGAAAGCGGTATTGTCATACCTACCGATTGGGAATCTTTGGGAGATTCAATGAGTCGGCTTGTGTGGTGTTGATGTTGGGATCACACCATTGGTCGTTGGTCTGTCAATCATTGTTCTACGCGAGGTGAGAATAGCTGGAGATTGACAGTGGGTTTTGGGACTTTGGGTATGTTTGGAGATACCTGAGTCTATTGCATTGATTATGCATGTTGTATTGGTGCTTAGGCATGTGTTCTGATGTGTGTATATGAATGGCAACTTATTTGTTCCTTGTTGAGCATCGGACTAGTACGCTTGGTTTGGCTAATCTCTGGTGAGAGATTGTGGCACCTTGAGATTGGTAATCTAGATGGCACGATGTATTATGAGGAATAACAGTGAGGTCCGGTTGACTTCCCCTGAGGAGGGATTTTTGTGTTTTGGGACCATGGTAATTCTTGCTGGTTAATTCGGTAGCCTCCCTATGTTAGGATTGTTGAATCCTAGGGTAAACGAGGGATGGCCAGAATTCGGATTGCTTAAGTGTCGTGGTTGACACGTGTGGTGGGGATGCAATTGATTGTTCTTGCATGTCCTTTCGAGAACTTGAGACCTTGTGGAGTCTCGATAGTGTGTATGGACCAAGATATGATTCTTGGAACACCCGGATGTAGACATCTTTGGAGATGTGTTTGTGTTGGTCGGTGGTCGTGTTGTTGCCCAATCCGTGTTGCAACGTAGTGCAACTACTCCTTCGATGGAGATGAGTTTGGAAGCGGAAGTCGGATATAGTTTAGGTACACTGTGTGTTCTGGTGGTTTCCTTAGCAACGATGTATGTTTAACATCGTGGGCTGGATTGTAGGGATATCATCGAGGCGATATCTATTTTGGAATCACGAATAATTCGGTTGATTTCAGTGATGGTTGGCTGACTGCTTTGAAATGGTTGGCATTGGGATATGCTGACGTTCTGTTGAGGTTGTAATGGTTTGGGAGGTTTATCCCATTCCATATTTTGGTACGAGGTCGGTATCCTCGCGGTCGGTGTGTCATTCATGACATGTTCATGATTCGACAATACGGATCCTTTTGAATTGCGTGGTCTCTACAATACGAGGAGTACGCCTGTGCAAATTTCGGGGACGATTTTTTTTAAAGGGGGATAATTGTGATGCCCGGGGATTAATGGTGTTAATCCCGGTGTGGTAATAATCCTTAATGAATTTTAATTGTGGCAATTATGAATTAATTGCGATTTTGGGACTCCCGGGGATTTTAAATCCGGTTTTTGGAGTTGTTGGATCCAAGGGATGTGATTGTATCCTCATCGTGGTGATAACCTTGGAATTTGGTTTTTGGTGGAATCTGGGGTCCGGAGTACTTTGTACTGGGGCTGGTGATGGAATTTGTGTTGGAGAGATAATTATTGAAAACAGATGATTTTTTAATGAATCATGATGTAGTTGTGGATGTATTGGTATTTTGGAGCCTTGGTGCTATATATACCAAATGGACTCGATATTCCGTCATTATATGGAATCTCTCCCCTCTCTCCTCTCCCTCACGCCTCTCTCTCACCCCAAACCCTTCCCTCTTCTTCTCTTGGAAGCAAATCGATGGGGGCTCGTCTTGGGAGTCCGATTTCTTGAAGAAAAGCTGGTAATCTTCTTCTCCTCACCTTTAGCTTCGATTTGATTATGGTTTTGTGATTGTTGGTTAAGTCTTGGTTTAGATTTGAGATTTGGGGGTTTTGGTTAAAAATCTAAAATGTTGTTTTTAGAGTTTTTATTGAGTTTTGTTGGTGGAATGGAGGTGTTGAGGAAGTTAGGGGTGTTGGTTGTGAGTTTTGGTGTCAAAAACACCATGGAAGCTCGAATTTTTCAGAAAATCGCAGGTCGCGATAGATCACCGAGGAGGGCCAATCGATCGCGACGAGCAGCCGTTTTTTTGGTGACGATAAACAGTAAGGGCGATCGATCGTGAGTTCTCGGCGATCGATCGCGAGCGGGTTGGTGATCGATCGCGATGCTCGCAGGATGGTGTTTTTTTCAAAATTTTGGAAAATGTCGGGATTTTAGAAACGGGGTTTAAGTGGCCTATTTCCGGGACAATGTATACATTCCAATGGGAAGGCTATACTTTTAAATGGATTGGTTGGAGCCAAAGTTTAATAAAACGGAATTCTCGGTTGAGTTTTTGGCTATCATTTAAACTTTTAAAATGGAATATTTTTGTTATTATGCATGCTTAGCCGGTGGGCTTTTATTTTGGTAATCGTCATGGATGGACAATAGGTTTGGAAGTTGTAAACGTGCTTGGGTTGATTGCATGCCTATGTTTAATTGAGAGTTATTTGCATGTTAGCACTTAACTCATCGGGTCGTGGGACTCAGGCAAGGTTGGACTCGAACTACGAAATTATAAGATACGTATAACGTACGAGCGTAGCCTGTTATAATATTGCAACTGTAAAATGCATGGCATGTGGTAATTGCAATAAATGGATATTGAAATGCATGGTATATGGTATTTGTAATAAATGGATAGTGAAATGTATGGTATATGGTAATTACGATAAATGGACATATATTGGGAATTATATGGTGCCGCTTTGAGCGAGAAATGATTGGATGTTGTCGCCGTTGAGTGACCATCGGTTATGACGCCGTTGTTGTTGAGCGTGCGTGGGTTAAAATGCCACTATTGTGGAGCGAGCCATGAAATAGAACTATGGAATCATTGGCTAGATATATGTGATATTTGTAGTACCCTATTTGATGATTTAATCATATTTGATTATGGAACTGGTATAGCAGGAACGGTTTTATTTGATCAATGAGATGATCAACTGGCTTTTGAGAATTTAATGGTTTGGTTATTTTGAGAACAGGGACAATACAGGGGATCCCGGATGAGGATGATACCATCCAGGGAGTATCATTTAAATTCATGGCATTTACATTCTGTAAATTATAAACTGTAATATTATGATTATTGGATTGGTGGTATTGGTATGCTCACCCCGTGTGGGGTTGTCTCTGTTGGGGCAGGTGATACAGGTGCAACAGTAGCTTTGGAGTCGAGCTCGGGCTGTTGATCTGAGGTACTTCCAGGATTGAAGTACCAGAGCTGGTTGAATAAGTACGTAGATCCAGAGTTGAGATCGAGCTGTGCTTGTGAGGTGCTTCCAGGATTGAAGTACCAGTAACGGTATATGTTAGTATTTTATACATTAGATACACGCTTATTCATTGGGTGCTCTCATGTGAGCACGTTTTTACGTGTATATGGAATGTATAAATGTGCATGGTTTTCTCTCTTCATTCATTGTCGGCATGCAAATTAAATACGGAATTGCTAAATGAACTGAGAGTCTGTTAGTGTATTATTATGGTGCATACTATGAAAGTGGTTTTGGTTCGGGAAGTTGAATATTATGGGGTTCAAATGCAAGAAATTTTATAGATGGTATATGATGTTATACTTGCACATGGTTTCCTTCCCATGATAATATGATTGTATGCACTGATGGCATGGATTAATACACTAATAACGGGTTAAGGGCACGGGGGTCCTTACACACACACACACACATATATATATATATGTTGAATGCTTGGTGCACATCCCATGAGTCGTTATATACGAGTGATGATTTTAAATGCTTTGCCGCTATCATTTGAAGCGATGAGAGAATACTTGCTGCTCATACCATAGCGAGGAATGAATATTTGCCGCTAATATGTTGAAGCGATGGTACATGCCGCTGTCACATTAAAGCGAGGTTATTCGATGTCGCTGATATATCGAAGTGATGGGTATTAGTGCCGTGGTCATTACAAGCGAGGTGCATCAAATACACTGTTATAACAAGACTTGGGATTGGTTATTGGTATTGATGAATGGTTTTATGTCATGACATTTGTGAAACCGCAATATAATCCAATGATTATGATTATGAGTTGTGGTACAAGAACAACCAAAGGGAGATTTTTAAATGCATTAGAATACAGGAAGTGCTTTGTATTTACGGTTTATGCATTTACTCATTATAATCATATTGTTGTGAATATGGATTATTCTATGCTCATGGTTTGGGGGTTGTTCCTGTAGGTGCATTTTGGCATGGAGGGCTAAGGCCAGGGTTGATGCAGTGAGCTGTGTGATGAGTGCTACTGGTATAGCAATATAGAGGTATAGCAATATAGAAATTCTTTTGTATAGTTTCTACACAGGGCAGAGTAAATCTATAGACTTACATTCATTTTGATGGGAATGTAATTAATTACTTTTTGGAAATTTTATTTTGGCACTGTAATCCTTAAGCTCAAGGCATCAACATAAACCCTTATACTCTGATGAATGCATGTTTAGCTCTCTTAATGCACTTAATCCACACTTAAGGTAGCGAGGCATTACATTTATTCTCATTAGGAATATCAGTAATACCTCCCTTCTTTGGTACACATTGAATAGGACTTACCCATGAACTATCAGAGATAGGGTAGATAATGTTGGGATATGCCCTAAGACAACTCATTAGATGATTGTTTATGACATACACTGTATTATGATTTTGTTAATGACAATTCATTATTATATATTGTTCGAGTATATATGTAATATGAATTAATATATAAGTTAATGTCCTTAGAATAATATTGTATTGTTCTTAAAGATTGTCCCTAGTCAAGTATTATCATGAATATGGATAATGATAATGCATGGAGACTAGTATGTTTTGATTGATGAATGGTTCATAGATATGAGATATCAAATCAACACATGGGTACATGTTAGAGAACGATGTACTGGATAGACCCACCATGAGAATGCTACATAGATAGTTATATGAACGTCATAAGCAATTCTCATAGTGATAATAATGTATGTAATCCTTATGACTTGAGATCACTAGAGATCCCAACATAAGGAGTCGTGTATCTTGATATTGTCAAACGTTACCTGTAACAGGGTAAACTATAAAGACAATCATTGGATACACCACGAATTATGTAGAGGGATGTTGAGTGATCAAGAAAGGATTTGTCCCTCCTATATAACAGGAGAAGTGTTTGGGCCCTTGATCAAGTAAGACTAAAATGCATGGCCGTGCTCGAATGAGTCGATATGTGATATCGAGCTTATTCGTTTATTCTAGTTCTACTTGGGGATCAAGAAATAAAAGATTGAATATATGAGTATGACTATTCCATGATTCATGTTCAATCTAAACACATTGGACAAAGGGATTAAGTTACATGGTTAATATTATCACAGTCCATAGGTTATGTCGAGTCAATGACATTCTTGTAATTTGGGTAGACTTGATGTGTTGCTAGATACCACTCATTGCTTGTGACATAAAATTAGATTTTATGTCACTGCCAACATTGCAAGTTCCTATCGGGTCGCACAAAAGATTAAATCAAAAGGGGAGATAAAATTCATTGGATGAATTAATTAATTAAGAAGAGTCTTAATTACAAATGTTAGATATATGGATTTAATTAATAATTGGGTATGGGCCAATAAAGCTTTTTGAAAGCCTTTTAATTAAATCAATATATAATAAACTAACAAGGCATTGATTGAGAATTAAGTGTTAATTATAATCAAACCTAATAGCCACCTAAATTGGAGCTCTCGGCCGCCGCCACTCTCATACAAGCTCACGGCCGCCGTCGTCGTGAATAGTGAGATTAACGGCCGTCATTTGATCGGTTTTGAACCGTGACTCTTGTTTGGTTTAAGAACGAGTCTAGCAACTTGTTCTTGAACACCCTTTCGATTTGATCATGTGGATACCGTATAGACGAATGTGCAAATCTTTGTTCGTGACTCGTGGACTTGCAACGAGGATTCTGCTACAAACACGCTACAAGGGTATGATTCTTCGACAATATCGGTATGATCACTTTGTATAGGTCCAGTGGTAGTAATCAAGTTTTATTTTCCGCTGCATATTACTTGATTGATTCCTAACAGTGGTATTAGAGCCGTGTACAAAGCTCATATCGGATTTATGTGATTAATTGTTTAATCATGTTTTGAATCTTTTGCATGCTTTAAAACTGTTCAATTCATATATGATATGTATTAATCAATTTTGTGGGAATTATCGCAATATTATATGTGATATAATTGACAGATCGAAGTATATGATAATTCGTGATCAAAACCGAGCCATTGGCTCACTTGACCCTCACGGCCGCCGCATGGAACTAGGGTCTCGGACCCTTGGCACGTGCATGGGCCGAGCCACCGCCGTTGGACTAGAGTTTCGAACGCTAGGAACCATGGCTCTCGGCCGCCGCCGCATGGAACTAGGGTCTCGGACCCTTGGCACGTGCATGGGCCGAGCCACCGCCGTTGGACTAGAGTTTCGAACCCTAGGAACCATGGCTCTCGGCCGCCGCCGCTATGAACTAGGGTTTCGAACCCTTTGGGCTCGTTGAGGTCCAAGCCGCCGCCGAGATGGCTAGGGTTTCGAACCCTAGTCACATGCGTGGTTTGACCGTGGGTTGGGCTAAGGTTTCGAACCTTGGACCGATCCATGGATTGAGGCGCGCCAAGTATTCGTGGCATGTGATGTCCCGAGCGTACGATAATTTCATAAAATTTTATTTTACAGTCTTAATTAGAATTAAATTTTAAAATGTTTAGAATTTAATTCATTAATTGTTATAGCATGTTTTATGTGTTGTTTGAGCATGGTGCATGTTATAGCCCTATGACCTATTAGATAGGATTTTGTTAATGTTTGTAATTTAATATGGCCTGCGTGTCGTGCCTTCTCTATTTTTCCTAAATGTTATCCCTCCCCTTTGTTTCCCTCGAATGTAACTCGAGGAATTCTCTATATCATGTAATTGTTATATAGTATAGTTTATTTTGTTGATGGAGATCAATGAAGATGGACAAAGGTGCCGGGATGAGGAGGCCATTCTCAAAAGGGAGCCAAAGAGGTGCTTGGAGAAGTTACCTTAGGTTGACCTTTTTAGGATTTTCTCATTGGCTTGAGAAAACCTTTAGTAGGGGCTATAACCATGTCACGTTTATTTTATGTTGATGTATAAGATGCATGTTTACTATTTTATTTAATATTGATGCTTGATATACATATATGTAAATATGTATATATTCATATATGTACCAGACATATTTTCAATATTAATAAAATCATGAGATCAATAAATCCATCTTATAATATTAAGTCAAATCAAGATGCCTTCCAATTAAAAATACTCGTCAACACTTCGATTGAACATGTGTGGGTTTGCCAAAGCAAAGCACCGTGACAATCTTAGTAAGGCGCGAAAGGATAAAAGTGATATCCGTGTTATTTTAAAATTTGGTTCGACTTAACTAGCGTTATCTCAATAGGATTGGGAACCTAAAGGCATGGGGTTGGATAATAATTCATTAGATGAATTTGAACAAAGTGTTGTTCGTCCAACCATCCAAGAATTACATGTGATGTAATTGACAAAGTGTTGTCTACCTAAATAACCGAGTCTTGGGTGATTAGCCAAAGCTAACTCAAGATTAGGTGAAATATGGATCTTGGCCCACTAAGTTTACGAGGGTTGATATTTTAAACAAAATAGTGGGAGTGTCATTTAATATAAGACCTTATTAAATGGTTAAAATCATAAACTTTTTTTGCATATTTATATTGTAGATATCCATAGCATCAAACAATGTAATTAGCACACTATCATTGAGATCGGTCCTTGAGAAGGACAAACTGAATGGGACAAATTTCCTAGACTGATATAGGAATTTGAGGATTGTCCTCAAACAAGAGAAAAAGCAATATGTCCTAGAGGAACCCTTACCTACTGAGGAACCTCCCGTAACGGCTGCTAAAACCGATAAGGATGCTTACAAGAAGCATCAGAATGACGCACTTGATGTTGGTTGCCTTATGCTTGCCACCATGAACTCTGAGCTTCAGAAGCAACATGAGGAAACGGAGGCGTTCGATATGATCAAACACTTAAAGCAACTCTACCAACAACAAGCTAGACAAGAGAGGTATGACGTCTCTAGAGCATTATTCCAGTGCGGAATGGTAGAAGGAAGCCTTGTTGGAACTCATGTACTAAAGATGATTGGGTACATTGAGAATCTTGAGAAGCTGGGTTTTCCGTTGGACCAAGAGTTGGCCACTGACGTAATCTTGCAATCGTTGCCTGATAGCTACAGTCAATTTGTCTTGAATTACAATATGATTGAAATCGAAAAGACTCTACCGCAATTGCTTGGTATGTTGAGAACATATGAAGCAAATTCAAAAAAGTCTAAGCCTACTAATGTCCTTATTGTGAATAAGAGCAAATGAAAGACTAAAGCTAAAGGCTACAAGAAGAACAAGAAAGTCTTTGTTAAGTCTAAGCCTCATGCTTCTCCACTCAAGCCAAAGGGAGGAGTGGCTAAGGAAGGAAACTGCTTCCATTGCGGTGAGACTGGTCATTGAATGAAGAACTGCAAATTATTTCTGGAAGATCTTAAGAAGACAAAAGGAAGTGTGACTTCCGCTTCAGGTATTTTTGTTATAGAAGTCAATTTATCTACTTCTTCATCATGGGTATTAGATACTGGATGTGGTTCTCACATTTGTGTTAATGTGCAGGATCTCAAAAGGAGTAGGTTGTTGGCGAATGGCGAGGTTGATCTCCGAGTGGGAAATGGAGCAAGAGTTGCTGCATTAGCTATTGGAGATTATTCACTAACTTTACCTTCTGGTTTAATATTAGATTTACAAGACTGTTATTTTGTGCCATCTATTACTAGAAAACTAAAATTCAATTTCTTGTTTGGACAAGATTGGTTTTTCATTTATTATAAAGGAAAAATGTTGCTCCATTTATTTGAATGAGATGTTTTATGCTACTGCACAATTGATTAATGGTCTTTATGTTTTAAATCTATATATGCCTGTCTATAATATAAATACTAAAAGGATTAAGAATAATGATTAAAATCCAACTTATCTCTGGCATTGTCGCTTGGGCCATGGTAGCGTTTATCGCGTACGCCCAAATTAACCATCTCAAGTTAATAGTAAATGCAGTAGCGTGAGTAGTGATCGATCCCACAGGGAAGTTAGTACTTTTGTGCTAACAAGTATCAAAATAGGGGTTATCAAATTTCTTTGCTATACTAATTAAACAAAAGCAAACAATTAACTAGTTTATCAAGATTAAAAAGCGATTCTTGGTTTTCGGTCAACTTTACCTTTGGAAATTATTCACTTGATCATCAATTACTAAACATATGAATTCATTCAATTATTCATCAATTAAAAACTTAATTCCTTACTTACCTTAATCGTAGTAAAAAAGAAAACAACATTCAATTCGACTCTTATCAAATCTTTAATCAAAACTACAGCCGTTAAGATTAAATCAATGATAGTTTCAAAACGAGTAAGTTTGATGAATCTAATTAATAAGAACTACAGCCGTTGGAATTAATTATCCAATCGTTCTTCCTAAGAATTTAATAACACAAACAGCAGGTAGTTATCAATCTTAGTTGCTTCTCAATTAGCATTAGATATTGTATGTGATTACTAGGTGATCAATCTATCAATCAAACACAATACTCATAAGAATCGTAATTAGAAAAACAAATTGAAATTGAATTGAAAATTCAACAATCAAATCAAAATTTTCACAAGTCTTTCTATTCCAAAGGCAAGTATCCCTCAACCAAGAATCAAGGTGTTTAGCCTTGCATAATTAAATCTAAAACTAATAAAAATTGTATTAAAAACATTAAACAATCAATAGAAAAGAAAGTTACTAAAGCAAAGCACGATTCCGGCTTGTTGATTCCGTTTTCGTTCTTCGAGCGTCTTTACAAAAATTCAAATAAACATATTCTAAAAATTCATAAAAAATGTTCTAAGGTCTGAATTCCCTTTAAAAGAGACTGGTTTTCGAGTATATAGGCTTGGAGGCTGATGGAGTAGGGTAGAATCCATGTGGGAAGGAAAGAAATCAAGTCTTTACACTTTCCAAAACTCTGCAGGCGTAGCTACGCCAGAAAATGGCGTAAAGATGCCTGATGATGTGTCAAAAATATGGTTTCCCACATTTCTAGCGTATTTACGCGTCAAAGTTGCGTAGCTACGCCTGTCCATGCCGTAGCATTGGCGTAATTACGCCTAATAATGGCGTAGTTACGCCTATCTTCAATGTTTCTGGCGAGTTTCATATTTTGGCCGTAACTTTCTCGTACAAACTCTGAATTTGATGAATCAGCTGTCCACGCGAAGATAACTAAAAGTTCTACAACTTTTTTATGGACCACATTTCCAAAACATGGCTCGGACATATAGAAATATGAGGAGAAAGGAGCAACATGTGTCTTGGATTCTGGTTTTTTTTTCTCTTTTCTTCAACTTTAGTCATTCTTTCATCAGTTTAGCTTGATTTCTTCACATTTCCCTACATTTACACAAATATACGATTAGGTAGCATATGTATCAATTTATCCATCAAAATATACCAAATCGTAGATAATTAAGCGCAATAGATGCGTCTATTTCTATTCACATCAAACACCCCATACTTACTCTTTACTCGACCTCGAGTAAATCAGACAAAACTACAATATTTATTTTTTTGGTTGGCTCATAGCATCATAACAAACTAACTTGTCATCACTTTTATGCCTCAACAATTTAAAACATGCATAGTAATGAAAGGCGGTGAAAGTTAATAATGGAACACGTTCAATCCCTAAACATTTCGTACCCAACAAAGTAGTGAACGTGCGTGTGTGGTCATAAACAAGTGTCATGTACAAATTATAGATCCAATAGATGCAAATCCACAATAGTTCAAGTTATACACTAACACAAGTATAAGCTTACTTGCACACTCTTCTCCACTATCTTAGCCACTTTGCAAACACAAATCTAGTAGGTCTTTATTAGCTTGTAGTGTGGCCTAGGTATTGGCTTATGAAAGAAAGGTAAGGATATGTCAAGTAAGAGAGTATGATGATATGCACACTAAAAGCTTCTCTTCTTGCTTGAATTTTTCAACTTTTATTTCAACATTTTTTTCTTTTGTGCCTTGGCTCCCCTTGGAGTCATATTTTTATCTATTTTCTCAGGGCATCCCTTTTCTTTCATGCATTTCATTCTTTTTCTTACAAAGCTCACAAACATTTTAATCATTGAATACTTAAGTGCATGTGAATGAAACACATCATACTCCCTTCAAGGTATGGATTGAACTCATATTTAGGCTCATTATGGAAGGATGATAAGCTAGTCAAATGTCGAATGGTGGTTGTTTGTATGCTTAACCATTCTTTTGCATTAAATCTAAAACAGGGTACTAGTGATTGATTTTCTTTACATGGTAGGCTTGAAAGGCTCAAACGCATCAAAGATTGCCTATATCACTTTCATGTTTGCAAGCAGTCTAGACATACGCCTCAAAGAGCATGTAGTTAAGTTCTAGCATGTATTAGAGATTTCTTAAGACTATCACAAAGTTCACACAATCTTCACTAAGCTATGCACACTTCACAAGTCATGACAATAATGTGCTCAAAATATTCAACTACTATGTCAAAGCAAAATTTGCATTAGAGTTCAAAGTGTTCCAAGGTCAACAATTCACATTTGTTCAAAAGCATGCATGATATCAATTAGGTTTCATCATGGGCTAGTGACTCTAAGCATGTGTTCATTACTAACTATGAGCTCAAAATTTTCAAAATTTTCGATTGTTTTTTGTATTTTTGTAATATAAGAAAAATAATAACACACCACTAATCCCTCCCCCATACTTAAATCTTACATTGTCCCCAATGTAAGGCAAAAATATAAGAAAAGAGAAAAGTCTAACTATTAAAGAAAAAAATAAATAAAAGGGAGAAAGGAAACTAACTCCCCTTGGGTTGCCTCCCAAGCAGCGCCTCTGTTTAACGTTGGTGGCCCGACGCCAGTCCTCTATCAAGGTGGGTGGTGCGGTGTCGCTCTATCTTTCATCTTCCACCTCAATATCTTCTTTACTCCTCTGAATTTTGGTTTGTTCGCCTTTGAGTGGGCGTCTTCAATCTTTGTTCCTCCTTCAATATCTGTGGCTTGTTGTGGTCGATCCAGAGGGTGCTTCTTTTCAATGGTACGATCCTGCAAGTTAGAAAAGAGAGGGTCAGCAGTATCATGAGTAGATAAAGCAACAATAGTATGAACAGTATGCACAGAATGAGAATCCATACCTCCGTAGTCATCAAGGCCAACAGTAGCCTTTCCCGTCTCCCACAATTCATCATCATCAAAATCTGAATCATATGCATCATTTATATCAATAGCGTAGCTAGAATGTTCATGAGTTTTAATGGGTTCATAAATATTGAATTTTGCAACCTCGCCATTAAACTCCATTGTTAACATGCCGCTATGCACATCTATCACAGATTTTGATGTTTTCAAGAATGGTCTTCCTAAAAGAATGGGGCTAGATGGATCACCATTTTCCATGTCTAAGACATAGAAATCGGTGGGAAAAACCAAAGTCTCTATATGAACAAGTGTGTCCTCTACTATCTCCCTAGGAGTAACCGTGGACATATCAGCTAATTGAATCACAGTGTTATCTCGTTTTAAAGGTCCAGGTTTTAGTTGAGTGTAGACTGAGTAAGGCATGACATTGCTGGAAGATCCTAAATCTAGCATTGCCTTCTCAACTCTAGTGGTTCCTATCACACAAGGAATAGAGAACATACCGGGGTCCTTGCACTTTGTGGGAATGCTTCTTTGGATGACCGCCAAAACTTTCTCACCTAACTCAAACTTGGGGCACCCTTTTCCTTCCTTGTTCTTACCCACTTTCCATACCTCCTTCAAAAATCTAGTATATCTAGGCACTTTCATCACAGCATCTTGTGGTGGGGCATTTTCCTCGCAGCGTCGGAAAGTGTCATAGAGTCCCTTAAGTCCAGCTTCTCTCCTATTATCCTTCAATGCAAGGGGGAATGGAGGTTCAATTTTTATATTCACGGAATGGAGGGGACTTACCTCGTGGTTCCTCTTCTTGCATGGGCTCTTCAACGTCCTTTGGTGGCGTCACTACCACCTTTTCCTTATCTTCACCTTCGCTCATCTTCAAAGTGATGGCGCTCACATTCTCCCTTGGGTTCACAATTGGCTGTGACGGTAGTCCATTTGACATGCTCGTTTCAAGCTTGTTGAGCGAAGTCGCCAATTGTCCCATTTGCGTAGTCAAACTCTGGATGTTCGCCCTCGTCTCCTGTTGAAATTGTAAGCTATTTTCAGCAATAACTTTAATAATATTTTCTAACCTGTCAGAAGGAGGGTGCACTGGAGGTTGTGGATGTCTCTGATATGGCTGTCTATAGGGTGGAGGTTGGTGCATCTGTGAGTTCCCATATCCTTGGTTCGGATGGTCCCTCCACCCTTGATTGTAATTGCTCGAGGGATTGTCATAGCCCCTTTGTGGTGGTGCTGGGAATCCCCCCGCTGCATTCACGTGCTCAGTGGCTGTCTCTTGTAGTGAGGGACATGCATCAGTGAGATGGTTCACAACTAGACAGATTCCACATGGCTACATCTTCCCCACGTTGCCTCCTGCAAGATTACGCACAAGAAAAGTTAGATCAATCAGTTGTTGTTCCAAATTGGATACATTTACCTCTTTTCTTGGCGGTTGTCCATGGCGAACATGTCCAAATTGTTGGGAGTTGGCCGCCATGTTAGCTATTAAGTTCCTTGCCTCCTCCGCTGTCTTGTCAATGAAAGCTCCCCCGCTCGGCGCATCCACTAAGTTCCTGTCACCAGAAAGTAAACCTTCATAGAAATATTGAATTAACAAGTGTTCACTTATCTGATGTTGTGGGCAGCTTGCACACAACTTTTTAAACCATTCCCAGTACTCATGCAATGACTTCTCTTGGTATTGTTTCACACCGTAGATTTCTTTCCTTAAATTAGTCGCCCTTGAAGCTGGAAAGTACTTCTCAAGGAAGACTCTTTGTAAATCTGTCCACGTGGTGATTGATCCGGATGATAAGTAAATAGTCAATCCTTAGCAGCATCTGATGTGACTAGAAATAGACACATCTTTAGTGCTTAATTGTCTACGATTTGGTAGGTTTTGATAGATAATTTGATACGTATGCTACCTAATCGTATATTTGTGTAATTGTAGGTACAATCAAAGAAAACGAGCTAAAAACGATGTGTAAAGACCAAGAAGAGACATGGACATGACAAGGACTAAAATATGATCAAGTAAAGGGCAAAAATGTAATTTTGAAGGAGGAGATCGATTGCCACGAAGAGGAGATCGATCGCCTATGGACAGAAACTTAATCAACAAAATTCACAAACCAGGGATCGATCGCGAAGAAGTGGCGATCGATCGCCAAAGTATACTGGAGCTCGGCGATCGATCGCCACTTTATAGCGATCGATCGCCTCAAGGGTTTTTCTGAAAAATAAAAGCCTCGCGATCGATCGCCACACATCAGGCGATCGATCGCCGAAGAGTCCGGAAATTTGGAAATTGAGTCTTTTACCATGTTTAAAAGATTGTATCCCATATTTATCACTCCCATACCCTAAAACTCGAGACTAAGCCTCATTAGCAGCAGATTTGATAGTTTTTGATACTCTTAGAATAATTTTAGATTTTAGATTAATTTGCTTTCAAGTTTTCTTCAAGAACAACGAAGAACGAAGACGGAATCGACAAGCCGGAATCGTGCTTCCTTTTAGTAACTCTTTCTTCTCCTATTAGTTTGATGTTTTTTAGATTAATTTTGGTTATTGTTAATCTAGTTATGAGTAGCTAAATACTTTTGTGATTCTCGGTTGAGGAAAACGGTACATTGGATGTTTACGATTCTTGTGAGATAAGTTTTGATTGTTGATTTGCATTGAGTATCAATTGTTTTTCTGATTTGATTGTCATAATTGTTATGCATGATTGTTGGACTGATCACCTAGCTATTGTTCATACAATTTAAAGCTAAATTAGATATCAAATACGGAATCGTTTGATCCCTCTAATTTACGAAGCAACTAAGATTGATTAAATTCCGTTTGTGAGTTTGTTAAATTCTTAGGGTAAACAATTGACTAAATTAAACATAGACGCTTGGATTATGTTGTTTAGCTTCATCGATCTCACTAGTTCATATGCTATCATCGATTTAAATCTTAATCGCTTGTATTTTGATTGATTGTGTGATAAGGGTTAAACTAGAACGCTTGGGCTACTTAACTAAACCTAAGGTGAGATAGGATTTTGATTATTGGATTAAACATCCACGATGAATATTCATATGGAAATTGAACCATTTGTGAAGATCGATGATCGAGATAGTAAACGCCAATTGTAAAGTTAACCGAAAACCGAGAATCGCACTTGTCTCATAAGTTAATTCATCTAGATAATTTTGCATATTAGTTTAATTTTGCATCGTAGTATTATTACTTTGACTTCAAAACCCCTTTTTATTTTCGTTTGCATAAGCTAACACAAAGATATAACCTTCCTCGTGGGATCGATCCATACTCACGCTACTACATTTATTACTGTTATTAACTTGAGAGGGTTAATTTGGGCGTACGCGATAAACGCTACCAAATTTTGGCGCCGTTGCCGGGGAAGGCAATTACTTTTGTGTTAACATCGTTTTATTTATTTCGTTTTATACTACTGTGGTTGGTTGATGAATACAGGTGAACTCTCTGATCACGAAGATAATTTTTACTACGATCCTGAGATCGAGAGGACACTACATCGGAGAAGAAGAGAAGCAAGGTTCTTGAGGAAGAAGAAGAGAGGAACATGATGGCTGCGAATCAAAGTTTGAGGCAGTTGGCGAATCCTAACTTGGATCAACAACCTCTCTGCATCACTTTCCCTGCTCTCGCAAACAACGTAAATTTCGAACTCAAATCTGGTTTGATTCATTTATTGCCATCCTTTCATGGTCTTGCAGGTGAGAACCCGCATAAGCACTTGATGGAGTTCCACGTGGTATGCACTACTATGAAGCCAGCTGGCGTGACGGAGGAGCAAATAAAACTGCGAGCCTTTCCATTCTCGCTAAAGGATGCTGCAAAGGATTGGCTATTCTACTTATCCTCCGGATCAATCACCACGTGGACTGACTTGCAAAGAGTCTTCCTAGAGAAGTACTTTCCAGCTTCAAGGGCAACTAACTTAAGGAAGGAGATCTATGGGGTGAAGCAATACCAAGAGGAGTCATTGCATGAGTACTGGGAACGGTTTAAGAAGTTGTGTGCAAGCTGCCCACAACATCAGATAAGTGAACACTTGTTAATTCAATATTTCTATGAAGGTTTGCTTTCTGGTGACAGGAACTTAGTGGATGCGGCGAGCGGAGGAGCTTTCATTGAGACAGCGGAGGAGGCAAGGAACTTAATAGCTAACATGGCGGCCAACTCCCAACAATTTGGACATGTTCGCCATGGACAACCGCCAAGAAAAGAGGTAAATGTATCCAATCTGGAACAACAATTGATAGACTTAACTTTTCTTGTGCGTAATCTTGCAGGTGGCAATGTGGGGAAGATGAAGCCGTGCGGAATCTGTCTAGCTGCGAACCATCCCACTGATGCATGTCCATCACTACAAGAGACATCCACTGAGCACGTGAATGCAGGATTCCCAGGGCCACCACAAAGGAGTTATGACCATCCACCAAACAACTACAATCAAGGTTGGAGGGACCATCCGAACCAAGGCTATGGGAACCCACAGATGCACCAACCTCCACCCTACAGACCGCCATATCAGCAACCTCCACCACCGCCTGTGCACCCTCCTTCTGACAGGTTAGAAAATATTATTAAAATTATTGCTGAAAATAGCTTACAATTTCAACAGGAGACGAGGGCAAGCATCCAAAGCTTGACTACTCAAATGGGTCAGATGGCAACAACAATAAATCGCATTGAGTCTCAAAGATCAAACACTCTCCCGTCACAACCGGAGGTGAACCCCAGGGAGAATGTGAGCGCTATCACTTTGAAGATGAGCGAAGATACAGCTGAGGAGAAGGTGGTACTGATGCCACTCAAGCAAGAAGAGATGAAGGATATGGAGAAGGACGTTGAAGAGCCCATAGAGGAGGAACCACGGGGTAAGTTCCCTAAAATTTCTGAATATAAAATTGAACCCCCATTCCCCCTTGCTTTTAAGGAAAATAGGAAAGATGAGGATATCAAGGAACTCTACGAGACTTTCCGACGATGTGAGGCAAACGCTCCACTACATGATGCCATGATGAAGATACCTCGATGTGCGAGATTTTTGAAGGAAGTTTGGAAAGCGGGAAAGAACAAGGAACACAAAGGGTGCCCCAAGATCGAGCTAGGTGAGAATGTTTCGGCAGTCATCCAAAGAAGCATTCCCACAAAATGCAAGGACCCGGGTATGTTCTCTATTCCCTGTGTGATAGGAACCACTAGAATTGAGAAGGCAATGCTCGATTTAGGATCTTCCATTAATGTCATTCCTTACTCAACCTACACTCAACTGAAACCTGGACCTTTGAAAAGAAATAACACTGTGATTCAATTAGCTGATAAGTCCACCGTTATACCTAGCGGGATAGTAGAGGACATACTTGTGCATGTAGAGAATTTGGTCTTCCCCGCCGATTTCTATGTTTTAGACATGGAAAAGGGTGATCCATCTAGCCCCATTCTTTTAGGGAGACCATTCTTGAAAACATCAAAATCTGTGATCGACGTGAGTAGCGGTCTGTTAACAATAGAGTCTAATGGTGAAATTACAAAATTTAATATCTATGAACCCATTAAAACTCACGAGCATTCTAGTTACGCTACTGATATAAATGATGCATATGATTCTGATTTTGATAATGATGAATTGTGAGAGATGGGAAAGGCTACTGATGGCCTTGATGATAACGGAGGTATGGATTCTCATCCTGTGCATACTGTTCATACTATTGCTGCTTTATCTATTCATGATACTGCTGACTCTCGCTCTTCTCACTTGCAGGATCATACCATTGAAAAGAAGCACCCTCCGGACAGACCACAACAAGCCACATATGTTGAAGGAGGAAAAAGGACTGAGGACGCCCACTCAAAGGCAAACAAACCAAAGTTCAAGATACTTAAGAAGATATTGAGGTGGAAGAAGAAGGATAGAGCGACATCGCATCACCCACCTTGATAGAGGACTGGCGTCGGGCCACCGACGTTAAACAGAGGCGCTGCTTGGGAGGTAACCCAAGAGGAGTTAGTTTCCCTTTCCTTTTATTTTTATTGCTTTAGTAGTTAGACTTTTCTCTTTTCTTGTATTTTTGTCTTACATTGGGGACAATGTACGATTTAAGTATGGGGGAGGGATTAGTAGTGTGTTGTTGTTTTTCTTATTGCAAAAATACAAAAAAAAAAATCGAAAAATTTAAAATTTTGAGCTCATAGTTAGTAATGAACACATGCTTAGAATCACTAGCCCATGATGAAACCTAATTGATATCATGCATGCTTTTGAACATAGGTGAATTGTTAACTTTGGAACACTTTGAACTCTGATGCAAATTTTACTTTAACTTAGTAGTTGAATATTTTGAGCACATTATTGTCATGGCTTGTGACGTATGCATAACTTAGTGAAGATTGTGTAAATTTTGTGATAGTCTTAAGAAGTCTCTAATACATGCTAGAACTTAACTACATGCTCTTTGAGGCGTATGTCTAGACTACTTGCAAACATGAAAGTGATATAGGCGATCTTTGATGCGTTTGTGCCTTTCAAGCCTACCATGTAAACAAAATCATTCTCTAGTACCTATTTTGAGCCTTAAATGTAAAAGAATGGTAGTATGCTAAGCATACTAAAGACCCCCATTCAACATTTCTTGACTAGCTTATCATCCTACCCTTTAAGCCTAAATGTGATTTTAATCCATACCTTTTAAGGGAGTATGATGTATTTCATTCAAATGCACTTGGGAATCTTTGAAGTATGTTTGTGAGCTTAATTGTCAAAAGAATGGAATACATGAAAGAAAAAGGGATGCCTTGAAAAAAATAGATAAAAATATGACTCCAAGGGGAGCCAAGGCACAAAAGAAGCAAAGTGTTTAAATAAACCTTGTGAAAAAGAACAAAGTTGAAAAATTCATGCAAGAAGAGAAGTTTTTAGTGTGCATTTCATCATACTCTCTTGTTTGAATATCCTTACCCTTTCTCTCATAAGCCAATACCTAGGCCAAGCTACAAGCTAATAAAGACCTACTTGATTTGTGTTTGCAAAGTGGCTAAGATAGTGGAGAAGAGTGTGCAAGTGAGCTTATACTTGTGTTAGTGTATGACTTGAACTATTATGGCTTTGCATATTTTGGATCTATAATTTGTACACAACACATGTTTATGACCACACACACACGTTCACTACTTCGTTGGGTACGAAATGTTTAGGGATTGAACTTGTTCCACTGTTAACTTTTCACCGCCGTTCATTATTATGCATGTTAAAATTGCTGAGGCATTAAAGTGAGAACAAGTTGCTTTGTTATGAACCTATGAGCCAAACAAAAATATTGTAGTTTTATTTGTTTACTCGAGGTCGAGTAAAGAGTAAGTATGGGGGAGTTTGATGTGACTAGAAATAGACACATCTTTAGTGCTTAATTGTCTACGATTTGGTAGGTTTTGATAGATAATTTGATACGTATGCTACCTAATCGTATATTTGTGTAATTGTAGGTACAATCAAAGAAAACGAGCTAAAAACGATGTGTAAAGACCAAGAAGAGACATGGACATGACAAGGACTAAAGTTGATCAAGAAAAGGGCAAAAATGTAATTTTGAAGGAGGAGATCGATTGCCACGAAGAGGAGATCGATCGCCTATGGACAGAAACTTAATCAACAAAATTCACAAACCAGCGACCAATCGCGAAGAAGTGGCGATCGATCGCCAAAGTCTACTGGAGCTCGGCGATCGATCGCCACTTTATAGCGATCGATCGCCTCAAGGGTTTTTCTGAAAAATAAAAGCCTCGCGATCGATCGCCACACATCAGGCGATCGATCGCCGAAGAGTCCGAAAATTTGGAAATTGAGTCTTTTACCATGTTTAAAAGATTGTATCCCATATTTATCACTCACATACCCTAAAACTCGAGACTAAGCCTCATTAGCAGCAGTTTTTGATAGTTTTTGATACTCTTAGAATAATTTTAGATTTTAGATTAATTTGCTTTCAAGTTTTCTTCAAGAACAACGAAGAACGAGGACGGAATCGACAAGCCGGAATCGTGCTTCCTTTTAGTAACTCTTTCTTCTCCTATTAGTTTGATGTTTTTTAGATTAATTTTGGTTATTGTTAATCTAGTTATGAGTAGCTAAATACTTTTGTGATTCTCGGTTGAGGAAAACGGTACATTGGATGTTTACGATTCTTGTGAGATAAGTTTTGATTGTTGATTTGCATTGAGTATCAATTGTTTTTCTGATTTGATTGTCATAATTGTTATGCATGATTGTTGGACTGATCACCTAGCTATTGTTCATACAATTTAAAGCTAAATTAGATATCAAATACGGAATCGTTTGATCCCTCTAATTTACGAAGCAACTAAGATTGATTAAATTCCGTTTGTGAGTTTGTTAAATTCTTAGGGTAAACAATTGACTAAATTAAACATAGAGCTTGGATTATGTTGTTTAGCTTCATCGATCTCACTAGTTCATATGCTATCATCGATTTAAATCTTAATCGCTTGTATTTTGATTGATTGTGTGATAAGGGTTAAACTAGAACGCTTGGGCTACTTAACTAAACTTAAGGTGAGATAGGATTTTGATTATTGGATTAAACATCCACGATGAATATTCATATGGAAATTGAACCATTTGTGAAGATCGATGATCGAGATAGTAAACGCCAATTGTAAAGTTAACCAAAAACCGAGAATCGCACTTGTCTCATAAGTTAATTCATCTAGATAATTTTGCATATTAGTTTAATTTTGCATCTTATTACTTTGACTTCAAAACCCCTTTTTATTTTCGTTTGCATAAGCTAACACAAAGATATAACCTTCCTCATGGGATCGATCCCTACTCACGATACTACATTTATTACTGTTATTAACTTGAGAGGGTTAATTTGGGCGTACGCGATAAACGCTACCAGCATCCTTTAAAGAAAATGGAAAGGCTCGTAGTTTGATTTGCTCCTCCGTTATGCCAGCTGGCTTCATAGTAGTGCATACGACGTGGAACTCCATCAAGTTTTTATGCGGGTTCTCACCTGCAAGACCATGAAAAGATGGCAATAAATGAATCAGACCAGATTTGTGTTCAAAATTTACGTTATTTGCGAGAGCAGGGAAAGTGATGCAGAGAGGTTGTTGATCCAAGTTAGGATTCGCCAACTGCCTCAAGCTTTGATTCGCATCCATCATGTTCATCTCTCCTTCTTCCTCAAGTAACCTTGCTTCTCTTCTTCTCCGATGTAGTGTCCTCTCGATCTCAGGATCGTAGTAAAAATTCTCTTCGTGATCAGAGGGTTCACCTGTACTCATCAAAAAAACCACAGTAGTATAAAAAGAAAATAAATAAAATGATGTTAACACAAAAGTAATTGCCTTCTCCGGCAACGGTGCCAAAATTTGGTAGCGTTTATCGCGTACGCCCAAATTAACCCTCTCAAGTTAATAACAGTTATAAATGCAGTAGCGTGAGTAGGGATCGATCCCAAAGGGAGATGAGTACTTTTGTGCTAACAAGTATCAAAATAGGGGTTATCAAATTTCTTTACTATACTAATTAAACGAAAGCAAACAATTAACTAGTTTATCAAGATTAAAAAATGATTCTTGGTTTTCGGTCAACTTTACCTATGGAAATTATTCACTTGATCATCAAATTACTAAACATATGAATTCATTCAATTATTCATCAATTGAAAACTTAATTCCTTACTTACCTTAATCGTGGTCAAAAAGAAAACAACATTCAATTCGACTCTTATCAAATCTTTAATCAAAACTACAGCCGTTAAGATTAAATCAATGATAGTTTCAAAACGAGTAATTTTGATGAATCTAATTAATAAGAACTACAGCCGTTGGAATTAATTATCCAATCGTTCTTCCTAAGAATTTAATAACACCAACAGCAGGTAATTATCAATCTTAGTTGCTTCTCAATTAGCATTAGATATTGTATATGATTACTAGGTGATCAATCTATCAATCAAACACAATACTCATAAGAATCGTAATCTGAAAAACAAATTGAAATTGAATTGAAAATTCAACAATCAAATCAAAATTTTCACAAGTCTTTCTATTCCAAAGGCAAGTATCCCTCAACCAAGAATCAAGGTGTTTAGCCTTGCATAATTAAATCTAAAACTAATAAAAATTGTATTAAAAACATTAAACAATCAATAGAAAAGAAAGTTACTAAAGCGAAGCACGATTCCGGCTTGTTGATTCCGTCTTCGTTCTTCGAGCGTCTTTACAAAAATTCAATGAAAATTATTCTAAAAATTCATAAAAAATGTTCTAAGGTCTGAATTCACGCTAAAAGATACTGATTTTCGAGTATATAGGCTTGGAGGCTGATGGAGTAGGGTAGAATCCATGTGGGAAGGAAAGAAATCAAGTCTTTACACTTTCCAAAACTCTGCAGGCGTAGCTACGCCAGAAAATGGCGTAAAGACGCCTGATGACATGTCAAAAATATGGTTTCCGGCATTTCTGGCATATTTACGCGTCAAATTTGCGTAGCTAAGCCTATCCATGCCGTAGCATTGGCGTAATTACGCCTAATGATGGCGTAGTTACGCCTGTCTTCAATTTTTCTGGCGAGTTTTGTATTTTGGCCGTAACTTTCTCGTACAAACTCTGAATTTGATGAATCAGCTGTCCACGCGAAGATAACTCAAAATTATAAAACTTTTTTATGGACCACATTTCCAAAACATGGCTCGAACATATAGAAATTTGAGGAGAAAGGAGCAACATGTGTCTTGGATTCTGGTTTTTTCCTCTTTTCTTCAACTTTAGTCATTCTTTCATCATTTTAGCTTGATTTCTTCACATTTCCCTACATTTACACAAATATACGATTAGGTAGCATATGTATCAATTTATACATCAAAATATACCAAATCGTAGATAATTAAGCGCAATAGATGTGTTTATTTCTAGTCACATCAGGCCATATAAACGAGAATCGCATATCAAAACTCCATAAGGATGGAGTATTAGATTCATTTGGTTTTGAATAATATTGTGATATCCCCGAAATAATTAATTGCAGTTTGGGCATTAATTATGTCTATGTGGTCAATTGTGGTGATAATTAAATTATGTGTTGAAATTAATTATCTTGGTGAAATGCTTAGTCACACGGTAGGCGTGACCCGGTAGAGCGTTTCAGCGTGCATGTTATGCATGTTGGGTAACTGGGTGTTTTCATGGGTTAAATATGGTGGTTAATGATTAATTGGTGAAGCATGTGCTTAATTGGGGTTTTGGTGCATTTTGGTAAAATGCTTTTAAAATATCATATTGGGATGCTTTATACATCATGGTGATTGTTGGGGTACAATTTTAATTACTTTAACCCCACTACCCCCCACCTTTATCAATCACTTTACTAATTCCCCCAAATCATTCCTCCAAACCCTTATCCTCTCCATTTTCGTTTTTGACATTGAAGTGGAGGAGAAATCCTTGCAAAAGTCTTATTTGTGGGATTTATTGTGAGATTTGGAGTCCCCAAGAGGTATGGATACCTCCTTGGTATTTTTATAGTGTTTGGTTTAGTTTTGATATGGTTTTGGTTGATTAGGAAATGGGTTTGTTTGGGTTGGTATGATTATTGGTTGGATGTTAGATTTTTGGTTGTTTGAAGGTGTATTTTGAAGGTTTATTATGATTTTATGTTGTTGGGTTGAATGTATAAGTGTTGGTGTGGTTTGGGAAGAAAATGGTGTTCAAAAATGGTGTTTTTCATGGTGCAGGACTCGGCGATCGATCGCCCATTTCTGGCGATCGATCGCGAGCCAACAGTGCGCTCCAAAAGCGGTTGGCGATTGATCGCCACATTTGGGCGATCGATCGGTGAGGCTGGCAATCGATTGCACCAAATGTGGCGATCGATCGCCGAAGGTTGGAAATTTTGGCATCGGGCAGAATAATCTCGCGATCGATCGGGCCATTGCGGCGATCGATCGTGAGATGCAAAATGTTGTGTTTTTGGATATTTTTGTGGGATTTTTGGTATTGGACTATTATTGGCTCCTAATATTGATTTGTGTGAATGTGTTGAACCATCCCAGGTGGCCACACAGCTTAGGAGATAAAGTCCACGACACAACACATTTTGGGACTAAGGTACGTAGTGAGACGTACGAGCATCAGACGGTAGAACGTATTATTATGTATTGAATTGGTTATGCACTATGGTTGCACACATGGAATTGATTATGCATTGTGGTTGCATATGTGGTCTTGTTTATGCATCATGGATTGCATACATGGTTTGGTCATGCATTTTGGTTGCATGTGTGTATTGGATGCATTGGTGCATGTGATTGTGAGTCGGGATTATATTCCAGTGATGGAGAATACATGCCGCCAGTGGCATAGCGACGTGAATACTTGCCGCTGTCATACCGTAGCGATGAGAGAATATTTGCCGCTAATATGAAGCGAAGAACACGACCGCTGTCATATTTATAGCGAGGGATATTAGTGCCGCTGATATTGTCTAAGCGAGGGGTATTTCCGCTGTCATGTTAACGCGAGGGGTATTATGCCACTAATATAATAAGAGTGGGGAATTGAACACGGTATACATGGAAATTGGTGCATGTCATGACATACATTATTGGTATTATAATCCATTGATTATGATTGTGGTATAGGGACAACCAATGGGAGCTTAGAAATGTATTAAATACAGGAAGTGAATTGTATTTACGGTTTATGCATTTAAATTACAATCATATTATTGTGAATATGATTTATATACATGCTCATGGTTTTGGGGTTGTTTTTGTAGGTACTTTTGGGCGGACGGGCTAAGGCGGGTTGATGCGGTGAGCCAGTGAGGAGTGCTCTTGGCATAGCAGGCTTAATTCTTTTGTATAGTCTCTACTCTAGGAGTAGTGTAAAACTATAGGATTAGCATTCAATTGGTTGGGAATGTAATTAATCCCTTTTTGGAAATTTTATTTTGGCCTGTAATCTTAACGGCTCAAGGCATCAACACGAACTTTATATTCTTAGATGCATGTTTAGCTCTATTACGCCTTTAATCCACACTTAAGGAACTAGGGTCCTTACATTAGTGGTATCAGAGTAGTGGTTAGAGAACCCGGGAATGAGTGAAGGGTAGCCTTAGCATGGTTGGCTAGGTGTTTACATTTGGGCATGTTTATGCATATGGTGCATATTGGTGTATAAACTATTATACTAACATGCTTATTATCGTTCATATTATCTAACGGTGTAGCATATATATTGTTTGGAATTGTTGTTAACCTTTGTGTTACAGCATGGCGGCTATGAATTTGGGAAACCTCAATGAAGAGGTGGGCGATATTGGAAGCATGAATGCTAGCATTGGTCAGACTACTCCTTTACCTCCACCTGCTGTGGGTATGGAGCCGGTTGATCAGTTGTTATTGCCAGGGGAGCTTAGTCTGACTCAGTTTCTGACCTTCCACCCGCCCATGTTTGAGGGAACAGAGACAGGGGAAGAGGTCAAAGAGTGGCTAGAGAGACTGGAACAGATATTTGTGTCCGTGCCTTGTGCTAGGACGGCCTGGTTGAGGCTAGCGGAGTTCCAACTGGCGAAGAAGTCTTCCATGTGGTGGATGGATGGATTTACTCAAGCGGAACTGAATATGAGGCAAATAAGATGGATGGATTTACTCAAGGATTATGACTGTGAGATTGAGTACCATCCTGGTAAAGGAATTTGATAGCAGACGCCTTAAGTCGGAAGGTGAAGAGTACTGCTGAGGATGCTATGTGTTTGTCGGCTTTGATGACTTCTTACTGCCATTTGGGCTATGATTTCGATGTGGACATGTCGCCTGTGCGAGTATCGACCTTATTGGCAGAGCTAGACATATTTGAGGCGATCAGGAAAGCCCAGAGGTCTGATGATGAGGTTCAGAGATGGTCATCGATAGTACTTCAAGGACGGCCATCAAAGTTCAGAGTGGCAGAAGATGATTCCTTGAGACTGGGCAACCGATGGGTAGTCCCAGATACACCAGAGTTGCGTAGAGGAATATTGGAGCGAGCTCATAGTAGTCGGTTCAGTATCCACCCAGGGGGAAGGAAGATGTACAAGGACCTACGAGGTCAATTCTGGTGGAGACGCATGAAGCGCGATGTGATCACTTTTGTTAAAAGATGTTTGATCTGCCAGCAGGTAAAGGCAGAGAGGCAGAGGCCTGGTGGCGAGCTGAAGAGCTTAGAGGTACCCAATGGAAGTGGGAACACATATCTATGGACTTCGTGACCCACTTGCCAAGGACGGCCTCTGGATTTGATGCGATCTGGGTGATCGTGGATAGGTAACGAAGGTAGCTCACTTCATCCCCTACTGTATGACTTTCACATACCTAAGGATGGCCCAATTATATGTACGGGATGTAGTGAGGTTGCATGGGGTTCCAGTCTCGATTGTGTCTGACAGAGACCCAAGGTTTACTTCACATTTCTGGGAGGGTCTCCAGGCAGCTTTGGGCACAGAAGTGAGTACAGCTTATCACCCTCAGACAGATGGCCAGACAGAGCGTACCATTCAGACGCTCGAAGACATGTTGAGGGCATGTGTTTTGGAGTTTGATACTCCATGGCAGGATGCAGTGCCATTGGTGGAGTTCTCCTATAATAACAGCTATCAGGCGAGCATTCAAATGGCCCCTTTTGAAGCTCTTTACGGATGACGATGTAGGTCACCGCTGTATTGGGAGGACTTGACTAGTAAAGCGGTCAGAGGACCGGATATGATTAAGGATATGGAAGAAAAGATTAAGATGATACGCCAAAAGATGAAAGCGGCCCAGGATAGGCAAGCAGCTTATGCCAATAAGCGACGGCGACCGCTAGAATTCCAAGTAGGAGACAGGGTCTTCTTGAAAATCTCACCCTTCAGAGGTGTAGTTCGTTTTGGTATGCGGGGGAAGTTATCCCCGAGGTATGTTGGTCCATATGAAGTATTGCAGCGTATCGATACTTTGGCCTACCGTTTGGCTCTACCGCCGTCTCTATCTGGTATTCATGATGTCTTTCACGTCTCTATGTTGCGGAAGTATGAGCCAGATCCGTCTCATGTATTACATCCTACTGAAGTGCAGTTAGACTCAGATGTGTCCTACGTGGAACGACCAATCAAGATTCTGGATCGAGAGGATCGCAGATTACGAAGCAAAGTTATACCGATGGTCAAAGTTCAGTGGGATCGTCGGGGTGTCGAGGAGGCTACGTGGGAGACGGAACGGCATATGGTGCAACACTATCCGGAACTATTCTCTGGTATGTTTTTATGTTTAGTTTCGATATGGTGATGCATGTGGATTTTTAGGACGAAATCTTATCAGTAGGGGAGTAATGTAATACCCCCGAAATGTCATGTAATTATGTGCTATGATGATGATTTACGATGTGTTTAAGAGGGTTGTGGTGCATTTAATTGGGGGCTATGATTATGTTATGATGATATAATGTGGGGAGCATGTTGAGTGTTTTAGAGGATGTATTAATTAAATAAAGATGAAAAATATCGAGTTAGGATATTTTAATGCATCGTGCTAAATACCGGGGCACAATTAAGCACCACATGGCACCCCAACCCACACCACCCCCTCAACCCATACCCCAAGTCAGCTGTACAGCTGCCCATACCCATCACTTTAATCCCACACCACTCAATCTCCATCATCTCTTCTTCCCCAACCATCCCACCCAAAAATCGTCCAGCACTCCAGCTGCAAGTAGGAGGAGAGTTTTGATGTTTTCTTGCTAGGAAAACTTGCCAAAAATCGGAGCAAAAGAGGGTGAGAAACCGTATCCTAGTTTTGTTTAAGTTGGGTTATGTTCATATTTCTACTTGGTGTAAAAATGGCATGCTAGCCTAGGGTTTGTTAAACCTTCAATTCAAGTTCATTTATGGGGTCTTTATGAAGTTCTTAGCATGTTTACTTGAGTATGAAACATATGTTATGTGGTAGATTTATTGGCTTGAAGGTAGATGTTCGAAAATCTGGGTAAAAAATTATGATACCCTGTTTTTGGAAAGGTTGGATGAGGTTGAAGATTTTGATGATGTTATGATGCATGTTAGCTTAGGTTTTGTTAAACCTTTGATTTGAACACATGCATGGTAGTTTTATGAAACTTATAACATTTTTGTTCAAGCATGTTTTACGCTTTATGAAGTAGAAATGATGGTAGGAAATGAGGTGCTCGAAAATCTGGAGAAGTCCCGATTTTTCAGAGTGCTCGATCGATCGAGATTTTGGTCCCGATCGATCGAGCGAAGCAGAAAGCTTAAAGCATGGTTTGAAATTCAGGTGCCGATCGATCGAACGATTTTCCGATCGATCGGTGAAGCTCCTCGATCGATCGGTAAAATATTTGGATCGATCGATCGAGGCAGAGAGTTGGGCACTATTGTGATATCCCTGAAATGATTAACTACAATTTAGGCATTAATTGTGTTTATATGATTAATTATGGTGGTAATTAATTATGTGTTGGATTTATTTATGGAAATGCTTAGTCACATGATAGAGTGACCCGGGAGAGCATTTCAGGGTGCATGTTGTGCATGTTGGGAAAATTGTTATTAGCATGATTTATTTGCCATGGTTAGCAATTAATTGTAAAGCATGAGTTTAATTGTGATTATGGTGCATTCTGGTGAAATGCCTTTTAAATATCATGTTGGGATGTTTAATACATCATGTTAGTTGTGGGGATACAATTAAACTTGTTTTAATACCTTTACCCCCACCTTTACCAAAACACTTTTCATTTTTCCCCCAAAATCACTATCCACAAACCTACCCTCCTCATTTTCGTTCTTGAGCTTAGGGGTGAAGAAAATCTTTCCAAAAATCTTGATTTGTGGAGTTTATTGGGAGATTTGAAGTCCCCAAGAGGTATGGATACCTCATTGTTGATTTTGTAATGTTTTATTTAAGTTTGGTATGGTTTTGAAGGGTTTTAAAATGGGTTTGTGTTGTGTTGTTGTGGTTTTGGTTGAATGTTGGATTTTTGAGGTGCTTAAAGTGTTTATGGAAGTTTATTATATATTTGATGTTGTTGGTTTGTTGGTAGGGGAGTTGGAATGGGTTGGAATGAAGTTTTGGAGCATTAATGGCGATGTTTCGCGATACAGGGCTCGGCGATCGATCGCGAAGAGGCAGTACGCTCCAGAAGCATTTGGCGATCGATCGCCACGTTTGGGCGATCGATCGGCGAGGGGCGATCGATCGCGCCAAATGTGGCGATCGATCGCCGAAGGAACAAAAATTCATGTTCGGGCAGTGTGATCTCGCGATCGATCGGCCCTTTGCCGCGATCGATCGCGAGTCACAAAATATGGTGTTTTTGGATTTTATTGTAGGATTTTTGGTATCGGACTATTATTGGGTTCTAATATTGATTTGTGTGAATGTGTAGAACCATCCCAGGTGGCAACACAGCCAAGGAATTGAAGTCCTACCACATCCTACTTTTTGGAAAGGTACGTAGAGGACGTACGGGCACCCAACGGTACATGTATCTAATATACTCATTGTTTATGCATTGTGGATGCGAGTATATATGTGATTATGCATTGTGGATGCAAATACATGTTGAATTATGCATGATGATTGTATATGCATATGATGGTTATTGGTGCACATCCCATGAGTCGTGGTCATCCCTTGATGATTTTAATGCTTGCCGCTATTTGGTTTGTTTCCGCTAAATGTGAAGCGAGGGGTTGGAGCGCCGCATGTCACATTTGAGCGTGGTTATCATATAGGGCGAGGAAAGAATATTTGCCGCTCAATGTGAAGCGAGGGGTGGGAGCGCCGCATGTCCATTGAAGCGAGGTTATTCTATGCCGCCTATATGTAAATAAGCGAGGGGCATTAAAATACATTGTGATGGACATACTAGGGATTGGTGATTGGTTTTTGGTATTGATGAGCTGGTGTTATGTCATGACATGTGTAGACCATTAAATAATCTATTGATTATACTCATGAGTTATGGTACAGGGACAACCAAACTGGAAGCGTTTGAAATGCATGGGAAAACAGGAAGTGTTTTATTGTGATTTATGCATTTACGCTTTATATTCATATTGTGTTGAATATGAATGTTATCATTGCTCATGTTTGGGGGTTGTCCTTGTACGTACACTTTTGGCATGATAAGAAGGGCTAGACGGGTTGAGGCAGTGAGCTTGTCAAGAATACTTTTGGGAATTGAAGGACGGGATTGCTTTCTATAGTGTCTACTCTAGGAGTAGCGTAAAACTATCGTTGAACACATTCATTTGATTGGAAATGTAACTAATCCATTTGATAGTCCTTATTTTTGGCATGTAATTCTTAAGGCTCATAGTCTCAACACGATTATTTTACTCTGATAATTTATGTTAGCTCTAATTATGCCTTTAATCCGCACTTAAGGAACTAGGGTCTTTACAATTTTTATGCTTTCTCGATCGATCGAGACATGGGTTCCGATCGATCGAGAGAGGCAGAATCTTGGCAAAAGTTTTTAATTGTTTTATTTTGTCAATGATTCATGATATGGTATCTAATATGATATGTTGTGGTTATGTAGAACCATCCCAGGTACCAGCGCAATCAAGGAGATAGAGTTATCTACTTCTCCTCCTTTTAAAAAGGTACGTAAGAAACGTACGTGCATCGGACGGTAAACCATACTCCTACATATGATGTTTAAGTAAGTTTATGATATGATGTTTATGATGATGATTATGATAAGTAAGTTTATGATGATGATGTTTATATGGTTATGATAAGTAAGTTTATGATGATGATGTTTATGATGATGATTGTGATAAGTAAGTTTATGACGATGTTTTATACGATGTTTATGATATGGTAAGATGCCATACGATAGGGTAAGATGCCCATATGGTAAGATGCCATACGATAAGGGTAAGCTGCCCACAGGGTCAGATGCCCATATGGCAAGACGCCATACGATGTTCATGATATGGTAAGATGCCATACGATAGGGTAAGATACCCATATGCATGAATATGAGTCAAGGTCAACAAAAAGAAGTTAACGAATAACCATCAAGTTTACTTAACCAAGATTTCATGCATTTACTGTTATGTCTGCTTTTATGATGTTAAGTAAATATGTATATGCTCACGATGTGTTGTCCCTGTAGGTACACTTTTGGACTGAAGGGGCTAAGGGTCGGGTTGAAGCTGTGAGCTACAAGGATACAAGATGCATAGGATTCTGTTTATGTTTAGTATCTACTCTAGGAGTAGTATAAATCTAAAACGTTAGCATTCTTGTTTAGGAATGTATCCATTAAGTTACGAAGTTTTTATTTTGGCCTGTAATCCTATCAGCTCACGTAACAACCGGAACCCTAAAACCTTATAAAATGCATGTTTAGTTCAATTTATATGTTATTAATCACTGTCAAGGTGGGAAGACCCCACAAGTGGGAACACATATCTATGGACTTTGTGACCCACTTGCCGAGGAATACTTCGGGTTGTGACGCCATTTGGGTGATCATTGACAGGTTGACGAAGGTAGCTCATTTCATTCCCTACAGTATGACGTACACATACTTGAGGATGGCTCAGCTGTATGTCCGGGACATAGTGAAACTACTTGGGATTCCAGTGTCTATTGTATCTGACAGAGATCCACGGTTTACATCTCATTTCTGGGGAGGTCTTCAGTCAGCTTTGGGTACTGAGGTGAGGTTGAGTACCGCATATCATCCTCAGACGGACGGTCAGACTGAGCGTACTATACAGACGCTTGAGGACATGCTACGGGCTTGTGTATTGGAGTTTGATTCCTCATGGCAAGATTCTTTGGCTTTAGTAGAATTCTCATACAACAACAGTTATCAGGCAAGTATTCAGATGGCTCCATTTGAGGCTTTGTATGGTAGGCGTTGTAGGTCGCCATTATACTGGGATGACTTGACCAGTAAAGCAGTGGGGGGATCCGAACTGATTCGGGAGATGGAGGATAAGGTAAAGGTTATCCGTCAGAAAATGAAGGCAGCCCAGGACAGGCAGGCAGCCTATGCAAATAAACGGTGGAGACCGTTGGAATTTCAGTTGGGAGACAGAGTCTTTTTGAAGATCTCACCTTTCAGAGGTGTGGTTCGGTTTGGTATGCGGGGGAAATTGTCTCCGAGGTATGTGGGACCGTATGAGATTTTACAGCGCATCGGTACCTTGGCTTACCGTTTGGCACTGCCACCGTCGTTGTCTGGTATTCATGACGTGTTTCATGTATCTATGCTGCGGAAATATGAGCCGATCCGTCGCATGTATTGCAGCCTTCTGAGGTTCAGTTGGATTCTGATATGTCCTATGAGGAACGGCATGTTAGGATTCTGGATAGAGCTGATCGCAGACTTTGGAACAAAGTGATACCGATGGTCAAGGTTCAGTGGGATCGCAGGGGTGTCGAAGAGGTCACGTGGGAGACGGAGCGGCATATGGTGCAGCACTACCCGGAACTATTTTCTGGTATGTGATTTCTATTTAGTTTCGATTTGGATAAGTGCATGCGATTTCGAGGGTGAAATCTTATAAGTAGGGGAGTATTGTGATATCCCCAAAATAATTAATTGCAATTTGGGCATTAATTATGTCTATGTGGTTAATTGTGGTGATAATTAAATTATGTGTTGAAATTAATTATCTTGGTGAAATGCTTAGTCACACGGTAGGCGTGACCCGGTAGAGCGTTTCAGGGTGCATGTTATGCATGTTGGGTAACTGGGTGTTTTCATGGGTTAAATATGGTGGTTAATGATTAATTGGTGAAGCATGTGCTTAATTGGGGTTTTGGTGCATTTTGGTAAAATGCTTTTAAAATATCATGTTGGGATGTTTTATACATCATGGTGATTGTTGGGGTACAATTTTAATTACTTTAACCCCACTACCCCCCACCTTTATCAATCACTTTACTAATTCCCCCAAATCATTCCTCCAAACCCTTATCCTCTCCATTTTCGTTTTTGACATTGAAGTGGAGGAGAAATCCTTGCAAAAGTCTTATTTGTGGGATTTATTGTGAGATTTGGAGTCCCCAAGAGGTATGGATACCTCCTTGGTATTTTTATAGTGTTTGGTTTAGTTTTGATATGGTTTTGGATGATTTGGAAATGGGTTTGTTTGGTTGGTATGATTATTGGTTGGATGTTAGAATTTTGGTTGTTTGAAGGTGTATTTTGAAGGTTTATTATGATTTTATGTTGTTGGGTTGAATGTATAAGTGTTGGTGTGGTTTGGGAAGAAAATGGTGTTCAAAAATGGTGTTTTTCGTGGTGCAGGACTCGGCGATCGATCGCTCGTTTCTGGCGATCGATCGCGAGCCAACAGTGCGCTCCAGAAGCGGTTGGCGATCGATCGCCACATTTGGGCGATCGATCGGTGAGGCTGGCGATCGATCGCGCCAAATGTGGCGATCGATCGCCGAAGGTTGGAAATTTTGGCATCGGGCAGAATAATCTCGCGATCGATCGGGCCATTGCGGCGATCGATCGCGAGATGCAAAATGTTGTGTTTTTGGATATTTTTGTGGGATTTTTGGTATTGGACTATTATTGGCTCATAATATTGATTTGTGTGAATGTGTAGAACCATCCCAGGTGGCCACACAGCTTAGGAGATAAAGTCCACGACACAACACATTTTGGGACTAAGGTACGTAATAAGACGTACGGGCATCGAACGGTAAAACGTATTATTACGTATTGAATTGGTTATGCACTATGGTTACACACATGGAATTGATTATGCATTGTGGTTGCATATGTGGTCTTTTTTATGCATCATGGATTGCATACATGGTTTGGTACATGCATTTTGGTTGCATGTGTATATTGGATGCATTGGTGCATGTGATTGTGAGTCGGGATTATATTCCAGTGATGGAGAATACTTGCCGCCCGTGGCGTAGCGATGTGAATACTTGCCGCTGTCATACCGTAGCGATGAGAGAATATTTGCCGCTAATATGAAGCGAAGAACACAACCGCTGTCATATTTATAGCGAAGGATAGTAGTGCCGCTGGTATTGTGTAAGCGAGGGGTATTTCCGCTGTCATGTTAACGCGAGGGGTATTATGCCACTGATATAATAAGACTGGGGAATTGAACACGGTATACATGGAAATTGGTGCATGTCATGACATACATTATTGGTATTATAATCCATTGATTATGATTGTGGTACAGGGACAACCAATGGGAGCTTAGAAATGTATTAAATACAGGAAGGGAATTGTATTTACGGTTTATGCATTTAAATTACAATCATATTATTGTGAATATGATTTATATACATGCTCATGGTTTTGGGGTTGTTCCTGTAGGTACTTTTGGGCGGACGGGCTAAGGCGGGTTGATGCGGTGAGCCAGTGAGGAGTGCTCTTGGCATAGCATGCTTAATTCTTTTGTATAGTCTCTTGTCTAGGAGTAGTGTAAACTATAGGATTAGCATTCAATTGGTTGGGAATGTAATTAATCCCTTTTTGGAAATTTTATTTGGCCTGTAATCTTAACGGCTCAAGGCATCAACACGAACTTTATATTCTTAGATGCATGTTTAGCTCTATTACGCCTTTAATCCGCACTTAAGGAACTAGGGTCCTTACACATATGAAACATGTGAATCTTGTTTAATGGGCAAGATGACTAAAGCTCCTTTCAAGGGACATGTTGAAAGGACAAATGATTTATTGAGTCTCATACATTGTGATGTATGTGGACCAATAAGCACACAAGCTAGAGGTGGTTTTCAATACTTCGTTACATTTACTGATGACTTCAGTAGATATGGGTATGTGTACCTAATGAAACATAAACATGGAACCTTTGAAAAGTTCAAGGATTTCAAGAATGAAGTACAAAATCAGCTTGGCAAAAATATCAAAAAACCCTCCGATCAGATCGAGGAGGCGAATACCTAAGCCAAGAGTTTCATGACTATCTAAAGGAGTGTGGGATAGTCCCACAACTCACACCTCCGTATACTCCACAATGGAATGGTGTATCCGAAAGGAGGAATCAAACTTTGTTAGTGTGATACCCCCGAAATAATTATACGCATTTGGGCATTAATTATGCTTATGTGATTAATTATGGTGATAATTAAATTGTGTGTTGGAATTAATTATCATGGTTTAAATTGTGATGGTTGATAATTATTTGGCGAAGCATGTGTTTAAATGGGAATTTGGTGCATTTTGGTAAAATGTTTTAAAATATCAAGTTGGGGTATTTTATACATCATGTTAATTGTTTGGGGTATAATTTTTAACTAACCCCTTATACCCCCACTACCCCCCAACTTACCATCACTTTACCAATTCCCAAATTCAATCCCAACCTTAACCCCTTACCCATTTTCGAAATTGGGTCCAAAGAAGAAGGGAAATCCTTGCAAAAACTTGATTTGAGTGACCTTTGGTAGGATTTGGAGTCCTTAAGAGGTATGGATACCTCCTTGATACTTTAATGGTGTTTAGTTTGGATTTTTGTTTTGGTATGTTGAGTTTTAAAATGGGTTTGTGTTGGGTTGTTATAGGTATTGGTTGGGAGTTTGATTTTTGGTGTTAATGGTGTATATTGAAGGTTTAAGGTGTTTTTATATTTTTGGTTTGTTGGTATAAGTGTTGGTGAGGTTGGTGAAGAATTTATGGTGCAAAAATGGTGTTTCTCGCAACACAGACAGCGGCGATCGATCGCCCATTTTTGGCGATCGATTGCGCGCAACCAGTAGGCTCCAAAAACAATTGGCGATCGATCGCCACATTTGGCGCGATCGATCGCCAGCCTCGGCGATCGATCGCGCCAAATGTGGTGATCGATCGCCAAGAGCAGAAAATTTTAGAAGCGGGCAGTATGATCTCGTGATCGATCGGGCCTTGGTGGCGATCGATCGCGAGATACAAAATTTGTGTTTTTTTGGTGTCTTTTTGTGGAATTTTGATATTGGACTATAACTGGCTTCTAATATTGATTTGTATGGTTCTGTAGAACCATCCCAGTTACCAACAACTTCAAGGAGATAAAGTTCTTCAACTTCTCCACTTTTGAGACTAAGGTACGTAGTGAGACGTACAGGCATCGGACGGTAAAATGTGTTCTTACACTTTTGGCTATATATATATCGTGGACAAGTGTGGATTACCAAATGTGTTTATATATATTGAGATAATGGTGATGCATTATGATTGTGGACTCAAGTGTTGTGTTTATATATATGTGGTTGGAAATGCTTGATTGTTCCGGTAGTTGTTATATACGAGCGAGGGTGGTACTTGTCGCTGTCATATGAAGCGATGGTAATATGATATTTGCCGCTGTCATGTCGGAGCGATGTACATGCCGCTGTCATTGTCGAAGCGAGGGATATCATATGATGCCGCTATATGTCGAAGCGAGGGGTCCTAAAATTCCGTTGTTGTAACAGGGCCGGAACAGTCACATTTCTAGTGATTAATGTGGAATATTGTGGTTATAACTGGAACGTGGTATCGATCATTATATTATGAACTAATGATTTTGTGCATGAGTTTATGAAACAGGAACAACAATGAAAATGTGCTAATGTGGTAAATCAGGGAGCATACATACATATATATCTCATGCAATTATTTATGTTATTGTGCTTGGATTTTGTTGAATAGTGATGTATATGCTCATGGTGAGTTGTTCCTGTAGGTACACCTTTTGGACTTGGAGGGCTATGGGCCGGGTTGATGCAGTGAGCTACGAGGAGCATTAAGGAATTAGGATACAGGATTTTTGGATAGTCTCTACTCTAGGAGTAGTGTAAATCTATAGTATTAACATTCATTATTGGGAATGTAATTAATTAGCTTTTGGAATTTTATTTTGGCCTGTAATCCTGTTAGCTCAAGGCTACAACCGGAACCATAAACTGTCTTTAAAGCATGTTAGCCCTATTTATAATTTTTTTACACTGTTAAGGTAGAAATGCCTTACATTAGTGGTATCAGAGCAGTGGTTAGAGAACCCGGGAATGAGTGAAGGGTAGCCTTAGCAATAGGTTGGCTAGGTGCTCTTTTTAAACATGTTTAGTGCATATAGAGTATATAAATGTTATACTAACATGTTTTGGTTATTGTTACTCATGTTATCTAATGGCGTATTATATGAACTGTTTTTGGTGTTATTGTTAACCCTTGTGTTACAGCATGGCAGCAAATATCGATATAGGAGACGCAGTGAGTGTTAATGCAAGTGTTGGGCGTACAAATCCCCTACCACCGCCAGCTTTGGGAGAAGAACCATCTGAACAGCAGTTGTTGCCCGGGGAATTGAGCTTTACTCAATTCCTTGCATACCGACCCCCGATGTTTGAAGGAACTGAGACTGGGGAACAGGCCGAAGAGTGGTTAGAAAGGATGGAGCAAATCTTCGTGGCGGCTCCTTGTGCGAAGTCGGCCTGGATAAGGTTAGCAGAATTACAACTGGCCAAGAAGGCACTAATGTGATGGAAGACCACAGTGATAGAACAGGAGGCTCAAGGTCATGAAATAAACTGGAAGCTGTTCAGAACTCGATTTCTGACCCGGTACTTTTCGGCTGCTGCACGGGAAGCTAAGGAGGATGAATTTACTAACCTAAAGCAAGGTACTATGCCGGTGTCAGACTATGCTCTTCACTACTGTTCTTTGCTCAGATATGTACCTCATGTCGCCACAAATACTCAAGCAAAGATGAGGCACTTCATGAAAGGCTTGAGGCTTGAATTGTATGATAGGGTGAGCACTTATGGCCCTACTTGTTTTGATGACGCCCTTGCACGGGCCGAGCTGGCAGAATTGGGAGTGGGTGAATATCCGACTGTAGCACCACCTCCAGCACCACCACAGAGATCGACCCCGGAAAACTTGAAACCAAGGGGGAACTCATCAGCTTCCCGATTCAGTGGTAGATGGCCTGATGTGCGTGGAAGGGGAAATCGTGGGAATAATGGCCCGTCAAATAGGGAACAGTCACAAACAAGTAATTATGGGAGAGTTAGATGTTTGCTTTGCGGGGGACCCCACTCGGTGAAAGAGTATTCTGGTTGTTTTGAATGTGGTAAGCATGGCCACTTTGCTCGAGAATGTCCTATTCGGGGAGGACAACAGAACACTATGGGGAGACCTTTAGACAGGGCAGTGCAAGAAAGACCACCGTTTGCACCGAGACCATTGGGAGGTCAGCCGTTGGGGTCACCTCAAGGGCAAGTGTACGCTCTGACCAGGGAGCAGGCTACAGCGGCTCCAGAGGAAGTGATAGCGGGGACGTGTCATTTATTTACGCACCCTGCTTTTATTTTGATAGACACAGGTGCGTCACACTCCTTTGTGTCAACGAGTTTTGTGGAGAGGCACCGCATATGCACGTCTCCGTCATCCACGCCTCCTCTGGTCACGACACCCGCTGGAAAGAGTATGATTGCTATCAGTTTGTTGTTGACGGCCTCATTTATTTTGAGGGCAACGAGTTGAAGTCAGATTTGATTGTTCTGGTAATGTCAGACTTTGACTGCATTGTGGGCATTGACGTACTGAACAGGTATCAGGCAGTGGTGGACTGCAGACAGAGAACAGTTCGGTTCAGATCTGATTTGGGGGTTCAGTGGACTTTTTATGGGGATGGTTCCCGCTCAAAAATCCCATTGATATCGGCTATCAAGATGGCTCAGTTATTGGAACGTGGGCATATGGGTTATCTTATTTATGCCATTGATGTTGCTGAAAAGAAGGAAGAGTTAAGGGTCGAGGATATACCCGTAGTCGCGGAGTTTGCCGATGTGTTCCCGGAGGTGATTCCCGGATTTCCACCAGCTAGGGAAATCGAGTTTGGGATTTAATTACTACCGGGAACACCCGCTATTTCTCGTGCCCCTTACATGATGTAACCGGCAGAGTTAAGAGAGTTGAAAGAGCAACTACAGGAACTCCTTGACAAGGGTTACATACGCCCCAGCGTAACGCCTTGGGGTGCGCCTGTATTATTTGTGAAAAAGAAAGATGGATCGATGCGTCTGTGCATCGATTACAGACAATTGAACAAGGCCACAGTGAAGAATAAATACCCTCTTCCGCGGATCGATGACTTGTTTGATCAGTTGCAGGGCACGAGGTTGTATAGTAAAATTGATTTGAGGTCGGGGTACCATCAGATTTGAGTTAGAGAGGAAGATGTGCAGAAGACAGCATTCCGGACCCGTTATGGTCATTATGAATTTTTGGTCATGCCGTTTGGAGTGACAAACGCCCCGGCTGTCTTTATGAGCTTGATGAACTGAGTGTTCTGACCGCTTTATTTTTAAACAAAAGATATTTCAAAGAATAGTGTGAAGCGATTCTACCGCAAGTGCACGGTTGTCAAGTTTTAGTATAGTGAAAATTAAGTACGGGTTGTCGAATCCACAGGGACTAACGTATAAGTACCAAATAAGATTAATAAAATTATATTTAGCCTACGATTAACAAGGATGATTAACAAATGCCAATTTAGACTGAAGACTGAAAAATAAACAAGAAACAATAAAATGAATGGTTCCGGATATGCGAAGGTAGGTCACTCGAGAAATCTATCGCTCGTCGTTCAACTATGTTATCTTTAATGATTCAACTGAATTATCAAATTATCAACCAATTGATTCTAAAGGTGAAAGGTTTTCGCTATTATTCGATACACTCTCTCGAGTTGTAAAGAAACTAACATTAAATTAGAATAAGTCACTCTCGTGCACCTATTTACTAATTCAATATTGCATAAATCGTCAAAACCTTCTAACTCTAAATCTCTCGATTCCAAGTTCTCACGTATGCGATATCATCTCTCGATCTCAATCGTAACATACATCATAAATTAATGGAGCGTGTTACAACGTTATCTCTCGATCTCGGTTATAACTCTCAGATTCAATCAAAGTTAGCTAGACTTTGATCTACACAAACAATTAATTTATGAACAATAGCAATCAATGCGCTCAAACACAATTGAATCAATAATCAAACACAACGAAACTGAAACTCGATAAAATAAACTAGATTTAATTCAAATCAAATACATAAGAGTTTAATTGTCTCTCGACCTCAAAAACATCAAATGGAATTGAAAATCAAAGAAATCAAAGTTTAGAAATACGATAAACGGTGGATGAATCCGTGCGTTGCACCGTGATTTCTTCTCTTGCTCCTTCCTTGCACTCCGGAATGGATTGGCTCGACTTTGGACGAAGAACGGAGATTGAATCTCCTTCTTGGCGGCGGCTAGGGTTTCTTTTTTGTGAGAGATGAGCGTCTGATATGATATATCTCGAATGGAAATGATTTTCCCCTTTAAACCCTTGAAAATCCATTCAAAAATGGAAGATAAGATTTTTCCGGATTTGCGTATCGATCGATCGAGAATTGCGTCCGATCGATCGGTGCACTGTTCATGTCAGCCTTTGAAACTTACTGCCTCGCTCGATCGATCGAGATTTCTTTCCGATTGATCGAGACTTTGATAAAATTTGCTCTGAAGTTACTGCCTCGGTCGATCGATCGAGAAATTGTTCCGATCGATCGAGACTTGAAATTCTTTTCTTCTCAGCACACTGTCTGGCTCGATCGATCGAGAAATATTCTCGATCGATCGAGATTCCTAAAATCCCACTTCCTCAATTTCAACTCTTTCTCGCCTCGATTTCGCCCTTTTTCTTCAGTTTAGCTCATTTCTCCCATTTCCAACTAATTTTCCTGAAATAGACAAATAAACACCAACAAGCATAATATCATCCAGGAAAAAGTATGAAAAATGGGAAGAAATTACAGCTAAAAACACTTAAATTCTAAGCCTATCAACTCCCCCAAACTTAGACTTGATCGTCCTCGAGCAAGCAATAAGCTCAAAAAGAAAAGTTAATCTTAATACTATGCATGAATCATCTTTACAACTCACGTAAAAACTCAGAAATCCTACTTACACATCAATAAAAGTCATTCAACATTCAACAAGAAGCAATTTCTCCTAAGTTAAACAATACATCGCAACATTGGAACGTGCATGTGTGCTCTTGTCAAGCATGAGTAATGTACATATCTTTAAGATCAAAAAGTGCCATAACAACTCCGAGTCAAGATTACTTTGAACTACTCTACAAATTTACTATACAACACTTCTCCACTAATGTAATTATTTCCTAGACTTGGATCAACAGGACTTTAAAAGCTTATAACGTTAGGCCTTTTGGTGTCGGCTACAAAGAAAAGGTAGGATGAATTCAAAGAAGAGAGTACAATAGAATCAGTTCAATACTTTTTTCGCACACTATTGAGCTTCTCTTCAACTTTTTCTAGCCTTGGCCACTTTGCGTCTTATTTAAATTTTCTTTTCAAGGCTTTTCTCTACATCTTTTCTTTTTCTTTGCTCATTCTTTTGTTCATTTCATTTTTTTCACAATGAACTTATCAACATATAACAATTTAATGCAATGAATGAGATTCATTATACTCCCTTAGGGGTGGGTAAAAATTTTCTTTTAGGCTCAATCCAAGGTAGGTATAATGTGGTTGCCAAGAATGTCGAATGGGGGTCTAATCATATACAATGCATATACCATTCTTTTTCAATAAGGCACAAGAGGGGACACTAAGGAATTATGTATAACAGGTAGGCTTGAAAGGCTCAAACGGTCCAAAGATCGCCTAAATCATCTCCAAGTCAAGTTCCTAATTATAAATTTCGCCTCAAAGTGCTTTCAAATAAATTGTAGAGTTATCTAAGATGCTCAAGACTAATCATAGTTAACACAAATTTTCACTTTAATCAATACATACTTCACTCAATCATGACTCAAAATGTGCTCAAACTATTCCTCAGTTTTGACATATGCTTAACACAGGATATATACAAACAAGTTAAACTTTTTCATGACTCCTATCTAGATGAGGATTAATTTCATCATGTATTACCGTTGCAAATCTAATCCCTCATTTCTCAAAAAAATTTGTGTATGGTGCTCAAGGACGGATCAAGTGACAATTAAGCACACAACATGTGGATAAAACAAATTAAACACGCAAGCCACTCCCCCAAACTTAACTGAAACATTGTCCTCAATGTTTAAAAGAATCAAAAAGAAAAAGTAAACTCCCCTGATCAAGACGCTTGCATGAGGATTGAGGAAGTTTGGCTTTTTAAAGCTCCACTGTTGTAGGGGTTCATCGCTCCACTTGAGTACCTCGCAAAAGAAGGATGCTAGAAAAAAAAATCGACAAGAGAGAAAAACAAACTAAATGCAAAATTGAAAATAACACAAAGCTAAATGCAAAAGGATACGCTTGGGTTGCCTCCCAAGAAGCGCTGATTTCTAGTCGTCGGCTTGACCAATAGAAGCAACCATCAAAGAGCGGTTGCCGCCCATAGTAAGTATCGTATGATACCACTAATGGGTCTTCATTCAGTATGCCCTCAAGATTGGCCAGATGTCTCCAGTGTAAACTCGTCGCTCCAACAACTTTCGTCATGACATAGTGAGCATGGGAGAATGATTCTTTACTTGACTTCATCTCATATGGGGTGTAGTGCGGTGAAGTTGGTGGCATCGATGGGAAATACGTATCCACATATGGCATATAACATGTCTCCATCGATGGGTGCATATCAAGGTTCTCGAAAATCTCATCATCCAACTTCACTCTTGGCTCGTTGTCCCATAGGATCTCCTCAGATGCCTTTTCCACTGTAGGCTCAATCACTTCCATAGGCACAACTTCCCTTGATTCTTCCCCATGAGTCGGATCACTCCCCCAAACTTGATTGGTTGAGTGATCATCATCATGTAACCAGGCCTGATTTGTAGATCTCGTCTCCTCCTCTTGGCAGCTCATTGAGATGGTTTCCACTAGAATTGCAAATTGCTGCTCTAGATGACGTATATAATTGGTCTGGTTCTCTAAACGTTGCTCAGTTGATGCCATGAGTCTAAATAACATATTCTCTGATTGAGCCGTTCCTTCTACAAAACTATCTTTCTTCTCGCCGTGATGCTCAAAGGTTTGGTGCGTATCATCAGGGTATTGAGGCTCTGGTGGGTATTGGTGACTCCAACCTTGCAAGGAAGGATCAAAATGCCAGTGGTAATCGAAATCCGCCATATCATTGAACAGGTGTAATACACTGTTCTCAACTCTATCAACCAGGGGACTCCCAGTCACCAGTGCTCCTCTGAATACCCATCCTTGTGTCTGTGCATCCAAACCTTTGAAGAAATGTTGCAGAAGAGTATAGTTTGAAAAGTTGTGATACCTGAATGTGTCTGCCAGTTCATTGAATCTCTCCCACGCCGAATAAAACGGCTCTGAAAATTGTTGGGCAAATCTTGTGAAGACTTGTTGATGAAGCATCACAAGTACCTCGCAAGAAAAACAAATAACATACTTAAATAATTTTTTTTTTTCGAAAATAACAAAAAGAAAAAGAAAACAAAAACGTAATAATAAAATTGGCTAAATTACAATTAACTAATCTCGTATGATATTATACAGATTAGTCCCCGGCAACGGCGCCAAAAACTTGACCGCTTTATTTTTAAACAAAAGATATTTCAAAGAATAGTGTGAAGCGATTCTACCGCAAGTGCACGGTTGTCATGTTTTAGTATAGTGAAAATTAAGTACGGGTTGTCGAATCCACAGGGACTAACGTATAAGTACCAAATAAGATTAATAAAATTATATTTAGCCTACGATTAACAATGATAATTAACTAATGCCAATTTAGACTGAAGACTGAAAAATAAACAAGAAACAATAAAATGAATGGTTCCGGATATGCGAAGGTAGGTCACTTGAGAAATCTATCAAGCTCGTCGTTCAACTATGTTATCTTTAATGATTCAACTGAATTATCAAATTATCAACCAATTGATTCTAAAGGTAAAAGGTTTCGTTATTATTCGATACACTCTCTCGAGCTGTAAAGAAACTAACATTAAATTAGAATAAGTCACTCTCGTGCACCTATTTACTAATTCAATATTGCATAAATCGTCAAAACCTTCTAACTCTATATCTCTCGATTCCAAGTTCTCACGTATGCGATATCATCTCTCGATCTCAATCGTAACATACATCATAAATTAATGGAGCGTGTTACAACGTTATCTCTCGATCTCGGTTATAACTCTCAGATTCAATCAAAGTTAACTAGACTTTGATCTACACAAACAATTAATTTATGAACAATAGCAATCAATGCGCTCAAACAAAATTGAATCAATAATCAAACACAACGAAACTGAAACTCGATAAAATAAACTAGATTTAATTCAAATCAAATACATAAGAGTTTAATTGTCTCTCGACCTCAAAAACATCAAATGGAATTGAAAATCAAAGAAATCAAAGTTTAGAAATACGATAAACGGTGGATGAATCCGTGCGTTGCACCGTGATTTCTTCTCTTGCTCCTTCCTTGCACTCCGGAATGGATTGGCTCGACTTTGGACGAAGAACGGAGATTGAATCTCCTTCTTGGCGGCGGCTAGGGTTCCTTTTTTGTGAGAGATGAGCGTCTGATATGATATATCTCGAATGGAAATGATTTTCCCCTTTAAACCCTCGAAAATCCATTCAAAAATGGAAGATAAGATTTTTCCGGATTTGCGTATCGATCGATCGAGAATTGCGTCCGATCGATCGGTGCACTGTTCATGTCAGCCTTTGAAACTTACTGCCTCGCTCGATCGATCGAGATTTCTTTCCGATCGATCGAGACTTTGATAAAATTTGCTCTGAAGTTACTGCCTCGGTCGATCGATCGAGAAATTGTTCCGATCGATCGAGACTTGCAATTCTTTTCTTCTCAGCACACTGTCTGGCTCGATCGATCGAGAAATATTCTCGATCGATCGAGATTCCTAAAATCCCACTTCCTCAATTTCAACTCTTTCTCGCCTCGATTTCGCCCTTTTTCTTCAGTTTAGCTCATTTCTCCCATTTCCAACTAATTTTCCTGAAATAGACAAATAAACACCAACAAGCATAATATCATCCAGGAAAAAGTATGAAACATGGGAAGAAATTACAGCTAAAAACACTTAAATTCTAAGCCTATCATGTTCCAACCATACCTTTATCAGTTTGTCATAATGTTTATTGACGACATACTCATCTACTCTCAGAGTGAGGAAGAGCACAAGAATCATTTGAGAGCAGTGCTTCAGATTCTTAGGGACAATCAGTTGTACGCCAAGCTCAGCAAGTGTGAATTTTGGTTGAGCAGCGTGGTGTTTTTGGGGCATGTGATCTCTAGTAATGGGATATCTGTGGATCCCAGGAAGGTAGAGGCAGTGATGGATTGGTCTGCGCCTACATTTGTGCCCGAGATCCGGAGCTTCCTTGGTTTAGCGGGTTATTACCGACGTTTCGTCGAGGGATTCGCTAAGCCGTTGACGCAGTTGACTCAGAAAGGAGTTCCGTTCTTGTGGTCTGAGGCATGTGAGCAGAGCTTCCAAGAGTTGAAGCACCGGTTGACTACAGCACCTGTATTGGTGATTCCTTCGAGAACGAGATGTTTGTTTTGTACACGGATGCATCACTGCAGGGTTTGGGCTGTGTACTGATGCAGGATAAGCACGTGGTGGCTTATGCTTCGAGGCAGTTGAAGCCTCATGAGACCAGATACCCAGTTTATGATTTGGAACTGGCGGCTATCAATTTCGCCGTGAAAATTTGGTGGCATTACCTATATGGTACTTCATTTACCATTTATACCGACCATAAGAGCTTGAAGTTCTTATTCACCCAAGCGGAGCTGAATATGAGGCAGAGGAGATGGATGGACTTGCTCAAGGTCTATGACTGTGAGATAGAGTACCATCCGGGGAAGGCGAACCTGACAGCTGACGCCTTGAGTAGGAAGGTGAAGTATACCGCGAAGGATGTTATTCAGTTATCAGCCATGATGACTTCCTGTTGTCATCTGGGATATGACTTTGATGTAGATACATCACCGGTACATGTATCGACCCTATTGGCAGAGCCGAACATCTTTGAATCTATCAGGAAAGATCAGATGTCAGACGCTGAGGTGCAGAGATGGTTATCATATTTACATCTGGGTCAGTCATCAAAGTTCAGGGTGTCAGAAGATGGTTCTTTGAGGCTTGGTAACCGTTGGGTAGTGCCGAGGGCACCGGAGTTGCGTCAAGGGATCTTGCATTATGCTCATAGCAGCAGGTTTAGCATAAATCCAGGTGGGAGAAAGATGTACAAGGACTTATGCAACCAGTTTTGGTGGAGGCGGATGAAAAGAGACGTCATCACCTTTGTCAAGAAGTGCTTGATTTGTCAGCAAGTAAAAGCGGAGAGGCAGAGGCCTGGTGGCGAGTTGAAGAGTTTAGAGATACCGGAGTGGAAGTGAGAACACATATCTATGGACTTCGTGACCCACTTGCCAAGGACTGCCTCGGGATATGATGCGATCTGGGTGATCGTGGATAGATTGACGAAGATGGCTCACTTCATCCCTTATTGTATGTCGTACACATACTTAAAGATGGCCCGATTGAATGTACGGGACATGGTAAGGTTGCATGGGATTCCAGTCTCGATTGTGTCTGACAGAGACCCACGGTTCACATCACATTTTTGGGAAGGTCTCCAGTTAGCTTTGGGTACGGAGGTGAGACTGAGTATAGCTTATCACCCTCAGACAGATGGTCAGACAGAGCGTACCATACAGACGCTCGAAGATATGTTGAGGGCATGTGTATTGGAGTTTGATACTCCGTGGCAAGATTCAGTGCCACTAGTAGAGTTCTCTTATAATAACATCTATCAGGCGAGCATTCAGATGGCTCCATTCGAAGCTCTTTACGGTCGACGTTGTAGGTCGACGTTGTGCTGGGAGGACTTGACTAGTAAGACAGTAGGGGGACTGGATTTGATTCGAGAGATGGAGGAGAAAATCAGAGTGATCCGTCAGAAAATGAAAACGGCTCAGGATAGGCAAGCATCCTACGCTAATAAACGGCGGCGACCGTTGGAATTCCAAGTGGGAGATAAGGTATTTTTGAAGATCTCACCTTTCAGAGGTGTGGTTCATTTTGGTATGCGCGGGAAGTTGTCTCCGAGGTATGTTGGGCCATATGAGATATTGCAGTGCATCGGTACTTTGGCTTACCGTTTGGCTCTACCGCCGTCATTGTCTGGTATACATGACGTCTTCCATGTCTCTATGTTGCGGAAGTATGAGCCAGATCCGTCTCATGTTTTACAGCCCTCAGAGGTTCAGTTGGGTTCAGATGTGTCCTACGTGGAACGACCGGTTAGAATTCTGGGTCGAGAGGATCGTAGACTTCGGAACAAGGTTATACCGATGGTAAAGGTTCAGTGGGATCGTAGGGGTGTCGAGGAGGCCACGTGGGAGACGGAGCAGCATATGGTGCAGCATTACCCGGAACTATTTTCTGGTATGTGATTTATGTTTAGTTTCGTTTTGGGTAAGTGCACGCGATTTCGAGGTCGAAATCTTGTAAGTAGGGGAATATTGTGATACCCCCGAAATAAATATATGCATTTGGGCATTAATTATGTTTATGTGATTAATTATGGTGATAATTAAATTATGTGTTGTAATTAATTATCATGGTTTAAATTGTGATGGTTGATAATTATTTGGCGAAGCATGTGTTTAAATGGGAATTTGGTGCATTTTGTTAAAATGCTTTTAAAATATCATGTTGGGGTATTTTATACATCATGTTAATTGTTTGGGGTATAATTTTTAACTAACCCCTTATACCCCCCACTACCCCCAACTTACCATCACTTTACCAATTCCCAAATTCACTCCCAACCCTAACCCCTTACCCATTTTCGAAATTGGGTCCAAAGAAGAAGGGAAATCCTTGCAAAAACTTAATTTGAGTAATCTTTGGTAGGATTTGGAGTCCTTAAGAGGTATGGATACCTCCTTGATACTTTAATGGTGTTTAGTTTGGATTTTTGTTTTGGTATGTTGAGTTTTAAAATGGGTTTGTGTTGGGTTGTTATAGGTATTGGTTGGGAGTTGGATTTTTGGTTGTTAATGGTATATTGAAGGTTTAAGTTGTTTTTATGTTTTTGGTTTGTTGGTATAAGTGTTGGTGAGGTTGGTGAAGAATTTATGGTGCAAAAATGGTGTTTCTTGCAACACAGACAGCGGCGATCGATCGCCCGTTTTTGGCGATCGATCGCGCGCAACCAGTAGGCTCCAAAAACAATTGGCGATCGATCGCCACATTTGGGCGATCTATCGGTGAGGCTGGCGATCGATCGCGCCAAATGTGGCGATCGATCGCCAAGAGCAGAAAACTTTAGAAGCGGGCAGTATGATCTCGCGATCGAGCGGGCCTTGGTGGCGATCGATCGCGAGATACAAAATTTGTGTTTTTTTGGTGTCTTTTTGTGGAATTTTGATATTGGACTATAATTGGCTTCTAATATTGATTTATATGGTTGTGTAGAACCATCCCAGGTACCAACAACTTCTAGGAGATAAAGTTCTTCAACTTCTCCACTTTTGAGACTAAGGTACGTAGTGAGACGTACGGGCATCGGACGGTAAAATGTGTTCTTACGCTTTTGGCTATATATATATCGTGGACAAGTGTGGATTACGAAATGTGTTGATACATATTGAGATAATGGTGATGCATTATGATTGTGGACTCAAGTGTTATGTTTATATATATGTGGTTGGAAATGGTTGATTGTTCCGGTAGTTGTTATATACGAGCGAGGGAGGTACTTGCCGCTGTCATATGAAGCGATGGTAATATGATATTTGTCGTTGTCATGTCGGAGCGATGTACATGCCGCTGTCATTGTCGAAGCGAGGGGTCCTAAAATTCCGCTGTTGTAACAGGGCCGGAACAGTCACATTTCTAGTGATTAATGTGGAATATTGTGGTTATAACTGGAACGTGGTATCGATCATTATATTATGAACTAATGATTTTTTGCATGAGTTTATGAAACAGGAACAACAATGAAAATGTGCTAATGTGGTAAATCAGGGAGCATACATACATATATATCTCATGCAATTATTTATGTTATTGTGCTTGGATTTTGTTGAATAGTGATGTATATGCTCATGGTGAGTTGTTCCTGTAGGTACACCTTTTGGACTTGGAGGGCTATGGGCCGGGTTGAGGTAGTGAGCTACGAGGAGCATTAAGGAATTAGGATACTGGATTTTTGGATAGTCTTTACTCTAGGAGTAGTGTAAATCTATTAACATTCATTATTGGGAATGTAATTAATTAGCTTTTGGAATTTTATTTTTGTCCTGTAATCCTGTTAGCTCAAGGCTACAACCGGAACCATAAACTATCTTTAATGCATGTTAGCCCTATTTATATTTTTTTTACACTGTTAAGGTAGAGAGGCCTTACAGTTAGACATGGTTCGATCAATGATGAGTCATGCAGAGCTTCCGACTTCCTTTTGGGGACATGCTTTAGAAACATCAATATTTTTACTGAACCGTGTTCCATCTAAATCAGTAGAAAAGACACCATATGAGATATGGACTAAGAAGCGTCCTAGTATGTCTTTTATGAAGATTTGGGGTTGTGAGGCTTACGTAAGACGTCACGCCTCCAATAAACTTGGACCCAAATCTGATAAGTGTTTATTTGTGGGGTATCCTAAGGAAACAAAAGGATATTATTTCTATTATCCCACCGAGAACAAAGTAGTTGTTGCTCGGACTGGTGTCTTTCTTGAAAGAGAATTTATTTCGAGAAGAACCAGTGTGAGACAAATAGAACTTAGTGAAGTTCAACCACAAGAAAACATTGAACATGATATTGAGATGGAAACAGAGCAGACACCACAAGCTGTTGTTGATGAAATGCCTGCTCAAGAGACACAAGCCCAGCGTAGGTCTGTAAGAGAACACCGTGACCCACAGAGATATGGATTTCTTGTGACTCAACAAGGTGACTTACTACTTATTGATGAGGATGAACTCTCATCTTATCAAGAAGCTATAATGGGCACTGATTCAGAGAAATGGCAAGAAGCCATGAAATCTGAGATGTAATCCATGTATGCAAACCAACTATGGACTTTGGTTGACCCGCCTGAAGGGGTAAGACCCATAGGGTGCAAATGGATTTTCAAGAAGAAGACCGACATGGATGGTAATGTACAAACCTTTAAAGGTCGACTGGCTGCTAAAGGTTTCAAACAAATTCATGGTATTGACTATGATGAAACTTTTTCACCAGTTGTCATGGTTAAATCCATTAGGATCTTACTTGCAATAGCTGCATTTCATGACTATGAAATCTGGCAGATGGATGTCAAAACAGCTTTCCTTAATGAAAATTTACTTGAGGATGTGTACATGACACAACCTGAGGGTTTTGTCGATCTAAAGGATGCTGGAAAGATATGCAAGCTACAACTATCCATTTATGGATTGAAGCAAGCTTCTCGGAGTTGGAATCTTCGTTTTGATGATGCAGTCAAAGAGTTTGGTTTCATCAAAAACGTAGATGAACCTTGTGTCTACAAGAAGGTCAGTGGGAGCATAATTATCTTCCTAATATTGTATGTAGATGACATACTTCTAATTGGGAATGATATCCCTGCCTTACAATCTGTAAAGATTTGGCTAGGGAATTGCTTTTCTATGAAGGATTTAGGTGAAGCCTCCTATGTATTAGGTATCAAGATCTATAGAGATAGATCAAGAAGATTGCTTGGCCTAAGTCAAAGTACATACATAGACAAAGTGCTAAAACGGTTTAGCATGCAAGAATCAAAGAAAGGATTCGTGCCTATGACACATGGGATACATCTCTCGAAGGATCAGTATCCTTCAACACCAGATGAGAGACAACGCATGAGTAAGATTCCATATGCGTCAGCTATTGGATCTATCATGTATGCCATGATATGTACTCGTCCCGATGTCTCGTATGCTTTGAGCATGACGAGCAGATATCAGGTTGATCCAGGTGAATGTCACTGGATTGCAGTCAAGAATATCCTGAAGTACTTGAGAAGAACTAATGATACATTCTTGATTTATGGAGGTGAGGAAGAGCTCAATGTAATAGGTTACACTGATCCAAGCTTCCAAACTGACAAAGATGATTTCCAATTGCAATCAGGATATGTGTTTTGCCTAAATGGAGGTGCTGTAAGCTGAAAGAGTTCAAAGCAAGAGACAGTAGCCGATTCTACAACTGAAGCTGAATACATTGCTGTCTCAGATGCAGCAAAGGAAGCTGTTTGGATCAAGAAGTTCATGTATGAACTTGGGGTGATGCCTAGCATACTAGATCCGATTGAACTCTATTGTGACAACAATGGAGCCATTGCATTGGCTAAAGAACCTAGATCTCACCAAAGATCCAAGCACATACTTCGGCGCTTTCATTTCATTCGAGAAATCGTTGAAAGAGGAGATGTAAAAATATGCAAAGTACCAACTGATGATAATGTATCTGACCCACTGACGAAGCCACTATCATAGCAGAAGCATGATCGTCATACTAGATCTCTAGGCATTAAGTATATGTCTGATTGGTCTTAGTGCAAGTGGGAGATTTGTTGGGAGATGCCCTAAGACAACTCATTAGCTGATTATTTATGACCTACACTGTATTATGATTTTGTTAATGGCAATTCATTATTATATATTGTTCGAGTATCTGTGTAATATGAATTAATATATAAGTTAATGTCCTTAGATTAATATTGTATTGTTCTTAAAGATTGTCCCTAGTCAAGTATTATCATGAATAAGGATAATGATAATGCATTGAGACTAGTATGTTTTGATTGATGAATTGTTCATAGATATGAGATATCAAATCAACACATGGGTACATGTTAGAGAACGATGTATTGGACAGACCCACCATGCATGGATAGTTATATGAACGTCATAAGCAATTCTCATAGTGATAATAATGTATGTAATCCTTACGATTTGAGATCAACAGAGATCCCAACATAAGGAGTCATGTATCTTGATATTGTCAAACGTTACATGTAACAGGGTAAACTATAAAGACAATCATTGGATACACCACGAATTATGTAGAGGGATGTTGAGTGATCAAGAAAGGATTTGTCCCTCATATATAACAGGAGAAGTGTTTGGGCCCTTGATCAAGTAAGACTAAAATGCATGGCCGTGCTCGAATGAGTCAATATGTGATATCGAGCTTATTCGTTTATTCTAGTTCTACTTGGGGATCAAGAAATAAAAGATTGAATATATGAGTATGACTATTTCATTACTCGTGTTCAATCTAAACACATTGGACAAAGGGATTAAGTTACATGGTTAATATTATCACAGTCCATAGGTTATGTCGAGTCAATGACATTCTTGTAATTTGGGTAGCCTTGATGTGTTGCTAGATACTGCTCATTGCTTGTGACATAAAATTAGATTTTATGTCACTGCCAACATTGTAAGTTCCTATCGCGTCGCACAAAAGATTAAATCAAAAGGGGAGATAAAATTCATTGGATGAATTAATTAATTAAGAAGAGTCTTAATTACAAATGTTAGATATATGGATTTAATTAATAATTGGGTATGGGCCAATAAAGCTTTTTGAAAGCCTTTTAATTAAATCAGTATATAATAAACTAACAAGGCATTGATTGAGAATTAAGTGTTAATTATAATCAAACCTAATAGCCACCTAAATTGGAGCTCTCGGCCGCCGCCACTCTCATACAAGCTCACGGCCGCCGCCGCCGTGATAGTGAGATTAACGGCCGTCGTTTGATCGGTTTTGAACCGTGACTCTTGTTTTGGTTTAAGAACGAGTCTAGCAACTTGTTCTTGAACACCCTTTCGATTTGATCGTGTGGATACCATAGAGACGAAGGTGCAAATCTTTGTTCGTGACTTGTGGACTTGCAACGAGGATTCTGCTACAAACACGCTACAAGGATATGATTCTTCGACAATCTCGGTATGATCACTTTGTATAGGTCCAGTGGTAGGAATCAAGTTTTATTTTCCGCTGCATATTGCTTGATTGATTCCTAACAGATAATACCTGCGTCCATTAGCTCTCGGCTTTGACCACCTCTTGCATTTTTGGATTGATACGACGTTGTGGTTGTACCACGGGCTTGAATGTGTCATCCATCGGAATTTTATGCATGCACCCCAACGGACTAATTCCTTTAATGTCAGCTATCTTCCATCCAAATGCCTTCCTGTGCCCCCTAAGTACTTTAAGAAGTTTCTCCTTGTTTTCACCTGTCAAAGATGAAGTGATAATGATTGGCAATGAATTTTCAGCATCTAAAAATACATACTTGAGATGAGATGGGAGAGGCTTGAGTTCAAGAATGGGTGGTTCTTCGATGGATGGCCTTTGAGGCTTAATGTCCCTTGTCCCAATTCCCCAAGATTTTCAGTAGCTCGTTTCATGTAAGGAATGATGTTGTTCAAATGAGATATAATCTTTGTTTCCTCATTGTCATGTTGTTTATCGGATTTCACAAGGCATGCTTCCATTTTATCCTTGAATGTACCTTGCAACACATCAACAGTCAAAGCATCAATAATATCAACATTAAAACACATGTGCTCGTCGTGTGGGTGTTGAAGTGCTGTAAAGACATTAAACACAATTTGATCCTCCCCTACACGGAGGATCAACTTCTCTTGTTGAACATCTATGATTGCCTTTCCCGTTGCTAGGAACGGTCGGCCCAAGATCAATGGTGTCTCTGTGTCATCTTCCATATCTAGTACCAGAAAATCAACTGGGAAGATGAATTTGTCCACTTTGACTAACACATCTTCAATGATCCCCCGGGGGTACCTGATAGATCTATCCGCCAATTGTAGTGAAACCTTAGTAGGTTTTGGCTCTCCTAATCCCAACCTCCTGAAAATGGATAATGGCATCAAATTAATACTTACACCCAAATCACACAATGATCTAGTAAATGAGCTGATCCTATAGTGTTAGGTATTGTAATACTCCCTGGGTCCTTTAACTTTGGAGGCATTTTGTTTTGCACAATTGCTGAGCACTCATCCTTTAAGCTTACCGTTTCATACTCGCCCAACTTCCGCTTGTTAGAAATAAATTTCCTTCAAAAACTTAGCATAACTAAGCATTTGAAGTAGAGCATCAGCGAATGGTATATTAATATGTAATTTCTTAAATACCTCAAGAAACTTACCAAATTCAGCATCCATCTTAGCTCTTTTTAATGCGACGGGAAATGGGGGAGGAATTACTACCTTATCAGTGTGTGTGATCGGTGTGGTGTTAGAATTCTTACCTTTGTAGGTTACCTTTTTCCTGGTCTTACCCTTGTCTTTAGTGGTGTTTCCAAGACTTTCCTTTGCTTCAGTCTGCGACCTTAGCTCTTTTCCGTTCCCTAGTGCTATGGCATCTGCCCGCTCCTTCGGATTCTTCACTGTATCACTTGGTAGTGTACCTTGAGTTCGTCTGGAAATTAATGTTGCAAGTTTCCCCACTTGTACTTCCAAGTTCTTTATAGATGCATCCTGATTTTGCATCCTAGTTTCAGTGGATGATATGAACTTGGTCATATGCTCCTCCATACTTGTCTTAGGTACATATCCCGGTGGTGGTTGTGGGTTTAACACGTTATTTTGGTTGTACCATTGCAGATTTGGATGATTCCTCCATCCCGGGTTGTAAGTGTTTGAGTAAGGGTTATTGGGCTGCCTGTTTCCTACAAAATTAGCAGATTCATTAGACTGAGTAAAGGGATTACCTGCCTGGCATTCGTCACTTGGATGATTGCTTCCAAATAAATCACAAATGATAACTTGAGTTTGCATTGCTGTCTTGCTCATGATATCAATCTTTCTGTTCAATGCTTCTATCTGAGCCGAAATAGCAGTGGTGTCGTCAATATGATGAACTCCACTTGGTTTCTTTGGCACATTCCTCTCATATTGCCATTGATAGCTATTAGAAGCCATCTTCTCCAAGAGTTCATAAGCTGCTTCCGACGTTTTTTGCATAATGGATCCGCCTGAGGCTGCATCTATTATAGAATGGTTAGCAGAAAATAAACCGTTATAAAAATTTTATACCTGGAGCCAAATAGAAAGACCATAATGTGGGCATCTCCTAAGTAAGTCCTTGAACCGATCCCACTCCTCATATAAAGATTCAGGATCATATTGTCCAAACGTGGTGATATCGTTTCGCATCTTCGCAGTTTTGGAATGAGGGAAATATTTAGACAAGAAAGCTTGTGTCATCCCCTCCCAAGTAGTTATGGATCCTGCAGGTAAAGAATTTAACCAAGCTTTAGCCTTATCTTTCAATGAAAATGGGAATAAACGTAACCTTATGGTGTCGTCAGTAATGCCATTGTGTTTGAATGTGTCACAAATCTCCAAGAAGTTGGAGATTTGAGCATTTGGGTCATCAGTGGTTACTCCCCCAAACTGTACTGAATGCTTGATCATTTGAATAATTGCAGACTTTATCTCAAAGTTATTAGCTTGAATACTTGGCCTCGTTATTCTTAACAGTAATCCATGGAAAGCTGGTTGTGCAAAGTCCATCATAGATCTTGGATTCAGTGATTGATCCTCATTCGTTCTCCATTATTTCCGCCTCCATCTCGATTGTTGTCCGCCATCTCTCGAGCTTCCCGTAATCTCCTAAGATAGGTTCGCTCAATTTTCGGGTCAAGATGCTCGAGTATGGGCTAGCTGCTCCTTGGCATGCACCAACATGATGACTACCTGTACAGATCAACTAAAAAGAGAAACAATAAATGTAGTACCAATTAACCAAAATTGAAAACAAACAAAACACAAAAAGAATGGCTAAATTACAATAATCTCGTATGATATTATACAAATTAGTCCCCGGCAACGGCGCCAAAAGCTTGATCGCTTATTTATTTGAACAATAAAATATCAAAGTGTAGCGGGATTTAACCGCAAGTGCACGGTGTCAAGTGTTAGTATAATGATAGAAAAGTAGGGATACCGTACCCACAAGAACTAACGTATAAGTACCAAATAAAATTAGATAAATTATATTTAGCCTACGAAATATAGGAATAATTAATTAAACAAAATAAACACTTAAAAAAACTGAAATCAAAACAAACTCTTTTGAAGATGCGAAGGAATTCCACTCGATAAATTTATCAAGATGTCGGTTCACTTGTGTTATCGTCAATGATTCGTTTGTGAAAACAATTACTATCCAATTAATTCTTAAGGTGACGGGTTCCCGTAAAATATCCAATACACTTTCTCAAGCTATATTGAAACTAATATCAAATTGAAACAAGTAACTTTCGTTCACTTAATCACCAATTTAATATCGCATAAATCTCTATGAAGACCTCTAACGTTAGATCTTTCAATCTAAAGTTATCATGTATGTGATTTCATCTCTTGATCTCAATCTTGAACATACAACATGATTTACTATAGAGTATTATAATTTAATCTCTCAATCTAAATTATAATATCACAAATCAATCAAAGTTAGTAAATCTTTGAAAGCATTAAGATTTTAAATCACAAACAAAAGAATCAATCCACAAAAGAACATTCAAATCATCAACTCAAACACAAGCTCCCTAATCTTGATAAAATAAACATAGTTCACGTTTAAATCAAATTAACAAGATGTAAGTGTTTCTCAATCAAATCCACATCATGAATTCTAAAATAATCAACAAAACAAAAGTTTAGAAGTACAATAAACGATAGGAGTTGATTCTGTGCGTTGCAACGTATCTTCTTCTCTTGCTTCCTTCCTTGCACTTCAATGATTTTCCTTAAAGTTGCTGGATGTTGGAGGAAGATGAAAAGCTGCTATGTATTGTGTAATATGATGTTTAACAACCAATTTTTGTGCCGTGGGTCTGATATATATAGGTGAAGAGGTGGATGGAAGTGTTCTCAATGGACCAAACTCAAAGACGTATTTTTTTTCACAATACTCTGCTGGCCGATCGATCGAGCAAAGTAGCTAGATCGATCGAGCACTCAATATTCTCGTCATAAAATTTTCTGCCCACGCTCGATCGATCGAGCTCTTTTACCGATAGATCGAGCAACATTCCTTGTTGTTGGCCAAATTCTCTGCCTCACTCGATCGATCGAGCACTTAAATTTCCAATTTCTTCGTTCGTGCCTCGATTTGGTCTTTTTTCATCATTCTAGCTCATTTTCTCCACTTCCATGTACTTTCACCTAGATTCCTGAAACAAAACAAATATATACCAAAAAACGTAAAATCGTCCAGGAATCAAAACGAAAATCAATATAAAACTATAACAAAATAAGTATAAAATTCACACTTACCAACCCCTATACTTTTTTGTCATTCACATGAAGTTGGAGGCCACCTTGGAGCCAAGAGAATGACAAGAAATGTATTAGAGTGTGGTTTCTTTTGGCCAAATTTATTTCGCGATTCATATCATTTTTGCAAATCATCCGCTAAATGCCAAAAGACGGGTAACATATCTCAACGAAAGGAAATGCCCCAACAACCCATACTTTTTTGTGAAATATTTGATGTATGTGGCAAAGACTTCATGGGACCGTTTCCTAATTCTTATGGCCATATTTATATCTTACTTGTTGTGGATTATGTGTCGAAGTGGGTGGAAACTTTAGCCGCCCATACTGATGACTCTAAAGTGGTTGCAGGTTTTATAAAGCATAACATCTTCTCTAGGTTAGAAGATCCAAGGGCAATTATAAGTGATCGTGGCACCCATTTTTGCAACAGGACTGTGGAGAGTTTATTGAGGAAATATCATGTGACGCATAAGGTGTCCACCGCCTACCAGCCTCAAATGATTGAGCAAACAGAAGTGTCCAATAGAGAATTAATTCCATTTTGGAAAAGACCATGAACCCCATTAGGAAATACTGGAGCTTGAGATTAGAAGATGCGCTTTGCGCTTATCGGACTGCATACAAAATCCAATAGGTATGTCTCCTTCTAGACTAATCTTTGGTAAACCCTGCCGCCTCCCTGTAGAGTTGGAATATCGAGCATATTGGGTCATCAATCACTTTAACATGGCCAAGGAGGAGAGTGGCGAGCATAGGAAGCTACAATTGCAAGAGTTGGAAGAGATATGAAATAAGGCATACAAGAGCTCGAGAATCTACAAAGATAAGACGAAGTCCTTTCATGACAAGATGATCATGAGGAAGGAGTTTGTAGTTGGTCAAAAAGTCATCTTATACTCTCCCGCCTCCGTCCATTCCCAGGTAAGCTGCGTTCTAGATTGGTTGGACCTTTTATAATCACTGTTGTTTTTCGTCATGGTGTAGTTAAGATTCAAAGCTTGGAGAAATCAAAGAAGTTCAAGGTGAACGGACATCGACTTAAACCCTTCCTCAATGATGAACCTAGATTTTTGAATCACTAGCCCATGATGAAACCTAATTGATAGCATGCATACTTTTGAAAATAGGTGAATTGCTAACCTTGGAACACTTTGAACTCTAATGCAAACTATTCTTTGACATAATAGTTGAATATTTTGAGCACGAATTGTAATGACTTGTGAAGTGTGCATAGCATAGTGAAGATTGTGTGAACTTTGTGATAGTCTTAGGAAGTTTCTAATATATGCTAGAACTTAACTACATGCTCTTTGAGGCGTATGTCTAGACTACTTGCGAACATAAAAGTGATATAGACGATCTTTTTGATGCATTTGAGCCTTTCAAGCTTACCATGTAAACAAAATTATCACTAGTACCCTTTTGAGCTTTAATGCAAAAGAATGGTTGTGTGCTAAGCACACAAACAACCCTCATTCAACATTCTTTGACTAGCTTATCATCTTTCCTAATGAGCCTAAATGTGATTTTTATCCATACATTTGAAGGTTGTATGAGGTGTTTCATTCCCATGCACATGTTATCATTGAATCATATGTTTTGAGAGATTTATTGTCAAACGAATGGAATGCATGAAAGAAAATGAGATGCCTTGAGAAAATATAGAAAATATGACTCCAAGGGGAGCCAAGACACAAGAGTGAAAAAAATGAAATAAACCTTACAAAAGAACAAGATTTGAAAAAAATAATGCAAGAAGATGAGCTTTTAATTGTGCATATCATTATACTCTCTTGTTTGATACATACTTGCCCTTTCTTTCATAAGCCAATACATAGGCCAAGCTACAAGCTAATAAAGACCTATTTGATTTGTGTTTAAAAGTAGCTAAGATAGTGGAGAAGAGTGTGTAAGTGAGCTTATACTTGTGTTGGTGTACAACTTGGGCTATTGTGGGTTTACATTGATTGAATGTATAATTTGTACTTGACACTTGTTTATGACCACACACATGTTCACTGCTTTGTTGGGTGTGAAATGCCTAGGGATTGAACTTGTTTCTTTGTTAGCTTCTTACCACCTTTCATTATTGTTTATGTTTATGATTGTTGAGGCACTAAAGTGAGGAAAAGTTTTTTTATTATCAAACTATGAGCCAAAAAGATTTTTGTTTTGAGTCTGATTTAATCGAGGTCGAGTGAAAACTAAGTATGGGGGTGTTTGATTTGGCTAGAAATGGACACATTTGGTGGATTTAATTGTCATGATTAGGTATGTTTTAATTATTAATTTGATGCATATGTTACCTAATTGAATTATTGTGTGAATGTATGTGGAATCAAAGCAATCAAGCTAATAATGGTGAATAAAGATCAAGAAATGCATTGGAGATGATAAATGAGCAAAGTAGACCAAGAAATTATATGCAAAAAAAATCGCACTTTGCGAACGATCTGTGAATTTGAGCGATCGATCGCGCGTCGCCAAAAATGAAAAAAAAAAAGGAGCGATCGGTCGCTGGTGATGACCAATCGTTCCAAAGTCTGAGAAATTATGGAAACTTGATTTTTTCTACCATTTTTTGGAGATTCTAACCGATTCTATCAGCCCCCTACCCCCTATATCTAAAAAATTAGCCTCATAACTCATTACTAATCATATTTTATAGTTTAAGTAGTTTTTCTGTTGAAAAAGAACTTGAAGATTCAAAGGCACGAAGCTGGAAGTGACGCTCCGGAATCGTACTATTCTTTATTAACTTTTATATTGCTTTTATTTATGTTTTTTACATTGAATTTTGATTGTTTTGCATTGAACATTAGTGGCTAAACTTCTTGTGATTCTTGGTTAAGGAAGACAATACATTGGAGTTTACGATTCTCGTGAGATTAAGTGTTTATGTGTTGATTTTGTTGAGTATCAATTATTTTTCTGATTTTATTGCTATTATTGTATTGTTTAATTGTCAGATTGATCATCTAATTATTGTTCATGCAATCTAATGCTAAATTAGATATCAAATCTGGAATTGTTTGATCCCTCTAATTTATGAAGCAATGAAGTTAATAAATTTCCGCTTGTGAGTTTGTTATATTATAAGGAAAAACACTTGACTAAATTAAACATAGACGCTTGGATTATGTTGTTTAGCTTCATCGATCTCACTAATTTTATGCTATCATCGATTTATATCTTAATTGCTTGTATTCTAGATAGGGCCTGTGGCGGTTGGATGGTGAGGTGCAGCTACATGCTCAGATCGAGCGTTCTCTATGATGCTTTCCTCTGGGCCGCTCTCCAACTGATCCAAAGCCCTCTTTACGGCCTGTTCCATAGTCATGTGATGAGCAACGTAAGTTGTTCAAAGGTTAAGGTTCCCCCGTCGCACTGGTCATGGGTGGTGGTTCCCTTCTATTAACCGATGGTGCCCGACGGTCATGGTTTGGCTCCTCGTTCGTTCTCCGCGTGTTTACCATTTTTATCAACGCCTTTTGCTCTTGTTTCTCACAGACGGTGCCAATTGTTGCCTCGGATTTTGGTAGGTTGTCTTCCTTGGTGAACAATAGGTATTCCCCCTCCGGAGATGAGCTGTCCTGAAAGAGAAAAGGTTAGAAGGGAGCCGCGGAAGCTTCTTCGGCGGGGCCCCTCCGACGATCAAGTCAATATAAGAGAAGTTACCCCTTTGCAAACCTGATGCCTCATATATATATATATACTGGGATGGTGAGAGAACCAACATGCAACGGCCTGCCCGGGCCTTGGGGGACCATTTTAACCACTCAACTGAGAGTTGGTGTCCCAGAGGGGGGACCACCGACAAATACTGTACCTCTTGTACGACACGCCACCTATGAGATCTTGATAGTATTGGGAGATATTATTTGAATATTAGTCACTCTCTGATTGGCCCATTTGTGAGTGGTCCTCTGTCAGGAATAAAATTCCGTTACAGACAGCTCGGACGAGAGGGACCATACTAGTGCTCACGATGTCACTTAGCCAACGCCGAAGAAGAAACTGGGGGAATTGCTTAAGGTCGTGATACCAGCCCGGGTACAGTCTCGATCACTGCAAGGTTGCCTCCTTTTCAGTCTGGGCTGGGACGATCTGAGGACATGCGGATATGTGGCGAGCTGAGGACGTGGCAGTAAACGATGAAGTCGGGTCGGGTTATACCCCTGAAGTTAGGGTTGAGGCCGTACCGACCCCTTATAGGGGTACCAATGTCCTTTCACAGCAAAAGCAACATTGTTTGGGGAGCCTGATTGTCACGCCCCGAGACCGAAGCGCATGACACCGGTGTTGATTCCTAACATTAATTCAAAATCAACAAGCCTCATGTACAGATCTATGATAAAAACTAGTCTATTTATTCCATTGAAAATAATAATCGTCTTTACAACTTTAAATCAACTTGAATAAGTTGTTCAAAAAGCATCTTAGATCTAAATAGAGTTGCGGAAGCGTAACGTAATTTCTTGAATCTCCTCGGTAGATCACCAGTCCAAAATTGGTCTTGTTATTTGTCTTCAACCTATTCTATGTCCTTAACTGGGGAGGGGTGGTAAGGGGTGAGTATTTGGGAAAATACTCAGCAAGCAGGGGCCAGTTGACCGTGATAACACATACATATAAAGCTTTTCAAATAATTCTTTATCAAACACATAGTAGATCGATTCACATACTCAAATTGCTCACACTAGAGCCTCATCACATAAACACATAATCACATAATCTCCTTCTTGGGATTAAGAGGTGGATCCCATGGCATAGCACTTTGCTCTTAAGGATCAAGAGGTGACTCCCATGCATGTGCCATGCCCACATCATGTAGCACTTTGCCCCGCCGAATCAAGTGGTGACTCCTACACACGTAGCACTTTCCCTCGCAGAGCCTTCGACTTTCGATGCGCATTTATCATAAACTTTCATAATATCATCTTGAAAATACATTTCCGTGTTCAACTGGAGTTTTAACACATACAGAGTTTCAAAACGAAATGATATTCATAGCAAAAACCCACTTACAACGTTGAAGATTCGAAGCACGTTGAGACGAGATTCGGGTTGAGAAAATGGTGAAAATCTCCTCTTCTCTTCCTTGCATGTTTCAAAATATTTGTGTGTGTGTAGTGTGTGGTATTTTCGAAAAGAGCTAGTAGGTGGAATATAGTTTTCTTTCTTATAGTAGTAGAGTTGGATTATCATCCCTTAACCTTGGCCAAAGAAATCCCCTAAACTGAGTCAAGTCAAGCAAGTCAGGAATGCATGATATTATGATAATTGGATGCTAATGGTGTGGCAATTAAGTGGGAATACAATTAGGAGTAAGGTGATTCAATGTAGGAGGATTTTAATTTGGATCCCTAAACTTTGGGCATATGATTGAATAAGATAATTGAATGGTAATGCTATGATTTGATCATGCAATTAAATGGATACCAAGATTTGGGCATAGCACTAGAATGAGTCAATTAAATGAGACAAAATGAATAAAGGATTTTGAGTGTTTAATGTAGGAGAATTATTTGACCAATACCAAAACTTATGCCCTTTAATGACACAATTTGAGCAAGGTACTAAATGTCATTAAATGAGATTGAATGGTGGTTGAATGGATTTGAATGGTGGCAATACTTGGGTCGGGCACTTAAATGTCATTGAATGACTAATGACAAAGTCCATTGAATGGCTAACATTATTTGAGGCAATGCAAATTTTGTGGGTCTTCACATCCCTCCCTCCTTATTGGAAGTTTCGTCCTCGAAACTTGAGTCAGCTCGATCTTGATGAGACATTTATATTTCTCTCGCATCTTTTCTTCCGGTTCCCAAGTGACCTCCTTCTACATATGGTTTGACCTTTGGACTTGGCGTATGGAATGGTCTTTCATCTCAATACTTGATCCTTTGAGTCCACTTTTCAGATTGGAATTTCTTCATACTTCATAGTTTCATTCATGTTTCCTTCGACATCTGAAGGTTCTGCTTCGAGCATATGGTTCAGGTCCGCAATGTATCTGCTAAGTCGTGATATGTGGAAAATATTATGATTTTGGGATAGGCTTCGGGCGAGCGCTATTTTGATTCTGATGGAACCGTTAAGTAAATCGCTTAGGGCAAAAAGTTTGCTCCAAATTTCATAATGAGGTCTGAGGCTGAAACACGTAGCATATCCTCGAGGGTCTGAGTTGTCCTTTCGGTTTGACCATCGATTTGAAGGTAATGTACGGTACTAAAAGTCACAAGAGTACCTACGATTATTGAAAGCTCCCTCAAAGTTGCGACACAAATCGTGGGTCTCTATTAGAGGCTGGCGAGACTAGCTTCCTACATTAATTGGTATGTAGTCTCGTCTGAGCTCTTACCTAGTCAAGCCAAGAACCAAATTTACAAGTATTGCTTCTATCGTTCGTTCGTCACGCACTACGCACTCTAATTAAGTTATCTTAACGAATGAATATAGTTTCTAGTTGAATGAGTTTTCTTTGTCAAACTGATCAATGATAGGAGTAAAGTATCTTGTAAAAGGTTGTTCAATTCAATCCAAAAATTTCTCAAGGGATGTAAAGTGAATGGTCAACTTTTTGTGAGTTGAACCGATCGAAACAATTGTTGAATACTGCAAGAATTTGCAAACATGACCTACATTATTCTAGGATACAATCTCATGAAAGATAGGAAATGAAAATTCCAAGAAAATGGAAAGGAAGAGAAAGTATGTAGTTTTGTGCATCAACTCAAAATCAGGTTTGCAAGATGATAGTAAAAAGAATAAATTTTGATATGAAGAAGATCAAGGTCATATCAAACTCAAGCAATCATGGGGTCCCAAAAATGAATGAATAAACAATTGATGTATCGATCTTTAATGAAGAACGATAACCATATTAACCAAAGAATAATTGAATAATTATGAAACAACATTTTACTATGAAGATCAGAAGTAGTAAATCATTGAATGATTGTTTCACAAGTAAGATATGTTTCAAACGAATCCCGACTATTTAAAGTAGATGATGATGTAAGAAAATTTTCAAAACAATCTCCATGATGAATCTAATAAAGTATGAACTCGAATTTATTGAGTGGTTTGGGAACTAAATTCTCGAAGTTAGCCCAAGAATAAAATTTCAAGAAATTGGGCGTAATACGAGTGTATTGAGTTCATAGTGATTACAAAGATGGATATAAAATTTCAAAATAATAATAGGTTTAAAGTTGTTGTGTGGGCGCATAACCGAGGAATAACACAATTTGAGACGCTCGGAGAGTAAATTAAAATTTATTAACTAATCTGAGAGGTTCACGACGAAATCCTAAACAAAGAAATTCATCACTAGAATACCAAAGAAATATTCATTATTGTTCTTATCACATTGCATACTACAAAAACTAGTCTATTGATACTCCGTCTCTTAATTCCTCTTCAACGTTTTCTACTACTATAGGATTTTTCTCGAGATCTTCTTCTTCCATCAGCAAATTGATCACATAGTGCTTGTAGGCGACTTCATGTGGTAAGTCATTCTTCTTGATTAATGGCAAAGGTCTGGACATTAGGTTTGTTCTCCCTTAGCTTGTCTGGAGGGGCGCTGTGGTCTGTTCTAGTCTTTATTTTGTCTGCTTCCTTACAATCCGCGATTTGGTGACCAATCTCCCCACATCGGAAACAAGCTCCGCTCACTTTACGACATTTACGAGTATGTACTGGTTTACAGATGAGGCACCTCTGGGCATTCCTAATAGTCAGATTAGACGTGGATCCCTTATGATGATTAATGGACTGATTTGCCATTTTGATTTTTTTGACCACTGTCGGAGGGCAGGTTAGGGGTAGTTCGCTTACGCTTGAACTCCTCTTCACCTTGCAGGTTGTCGTTGATGTCCCCTTGATTGTTGAGGGCGAACAACATTTCTATGTTTGTTTCTGTCAGGTGCTTGTTTGTAGTCTCAAGGGCATCAATTTGGGCCCTCAGATTTTCCAACTGCTGTTCCAAAGCTTGATTCCTTGCAACTTCAGCTCTATTAAGTGTGTCACGCCTCATTATCTCCTCTAAGAGCTCCTCATTTGTGTGGCCATAGTAGTAGGGGGACTGGTGGACATCCTGGTGCAAATGATCAAATATCTTGAGAAGCTCAGTCTTGTCTTGTCTTTCACTAGACAAGGACTCCTTGATCTCTTCCATTTCGCGATCCAAATTTTGGATTCTATCGGACGCTGCGCAGGTCGTTATTACCTAATCCAAGAGAGGAGCGGTTAAGCCGACATATTCTATTTTATTTTATTTATTTATTTTTGTACAATTTACTAAATGTAGATGATAGAGGATGTAGAGCAACAAATGCAAAGAATTTTATTTTATTTTATCTTATTGGGAATTAGGGTTCTATGGGAACGATTTCGGCTTCAGAATTTGATCACTCGAGGTTTGGAATTTTGAAATTGTTAAAGGGCTTTTGATAAACATGTTATGGGGTTCATAACACAGATTTAATTTGAATTTGGTGTTCCGAATTGTGAGAAATCGAGGCTCAAAATATTCGTAATCCAGTGTTCTTGGGTGAGAAATCGATCCGAAATTGTGCACCTTCCCTTGTTTGTGATTTCAATTGGATAGAGGGCTTCAGTTCGACGTGATATAAGGATCATAAACCCAAAATTAATTTGAAATTGGTGTTCTGATTGATGAGGAGATCGAGAAAATATTGTAACAGTTAGGGATCTCGGGCGTAAATCGTGGTCCTCAATTGACGCCTTTGCTTCGTTTGGGAGTCGGTAAGAACATAGGGCTTTTATTACTAGAACAATTATGAGCGACATACCGAAGTTAATTGGAATTTTGTGTTCGAATGGTATGTCAAATCGGATGCTGAAGTTTCACAAAATTAGGGTTCTTTGAGCATGATTTTAGGCTCCAAATTGGACGCCTTCCTTTGTTTGTGACTCAATAATGTTATAGGTTTTTTATGAAGGATGGAATTTTGATTATTACTCCTAATTTAATTTCGGAATCGCGTTCGGTGCTTGGGAATCGAGGATCGAATTTCATGGGCATGGTTAGGGTTTGAGGGCGTGAATTTAGGCTCAAAAATGGACAATTTCCTTGATTGAGAGACAAATATGATAGAGGGCTTTCATTAGCCACATATTTATGAGTAATAATCCAAAGTGAATTAGATTTTTGTGTTCGAATGCTCGATCAAATTAACAGCTGAAGTTTCGCCACTTAGGGTTCTTGAGGGCGAGAATTGGATCTGCAATTATTCATCGACCAGTGAACGGGTAATGGAATTGAGAGAGGGCTTTTTCTCGTCTGATAAAGGCGGTCATGGTTGTATTCCTAGATACTTGATCGGTGGTCGGCGGTGAGAGATCGGAAAATTGACGTGTTTGGAGTTCTCGAGTTTCGATCGAGAAATCGGCCATGCTAACGCCTTCCGTTCAGCTCGATACCTAGTGTCGTAGTTTCGTCTCAAGGAGACGTTCACGGTGGTGGGTTGAATTTCGGACTAGGGAAATGGCGACAGTGGTGGTGGTGGCGGCAGTGCTGGCGGCAGTTTCCAAATCTTGTTTTTTTTTCATATAATTTCAGATTGTTAATTTGATTCCCCACTGATTTTTGGACTTAAACCAGTTGGTCTATTTGATCCGAGATTTTTAATTCGGTTGATTTATATCAACCAAAACTCGTTTCCCAGCGGGATCATGGAACCTAGTTTGCTCTGATACCACTAAAATGTCACGCCCCGAGATCGGAGCGCATGACACCGGCGTTGATTCCAAACATTAATTCAAAATCAACAAGCCTCGTGTACAAATCTATATGACAACATAACATCAAATGTGAGATTGTGCAGCGGGTGATGAACTCGTTCACTATTGGAATGCACTAAGGGTATGCATTGAGTCCTTTCTTATTCGCCTTGATGATCGATGTGATAACAATAGATATATACACTGAAATACTTTGGACCATACTTTCCACTGACAGTGCTGTGTTAATTGATGAAACCAAGGGAAAATGCTAAAATGGAGTTATGGATAGAGAGATTGGAATCAAATGGTTTTAAATTAAGTATGTCTATTTTCAAAAGTATGGAGATATTGATTGTAATGTTAACCACATAATACAAGTGTATCGGTTGAGAAACACCACTGGAGTTTATACAATCGCAATATTAGGCTAATATTAAAGGGAAAGTTTTATAGAATTGTCATCAGACTTACAATATTGTATGTGATAGGGTTGAATATTACTCGTTTTTATGCTATGATATGTATATGTTTTCGTGTTGATTCTTGGATAATTTATTGGTTTATGGTAAATATTTCTCTATTTCAGGAATCAATGTTGAAATTCATAAAAGGGGAAGAAATCAAGCTAAAATGATGAGAAAATGAATAAAGTTGAAGAAAAGAGGAAGAAACCAGAATCCAAGACACATGTTGCTCCTTTCTCCTCAAATTACTATATGTTCGAGCCATATTTTGGAAATATAGTCCATATAAAAGTTGTATAACTTTCTCTTATCTTCGCTTGGACAGCTGATTCATCAAATTCGGAGTTTGTATGAGAAAGTTACGGCCAAAATACGAAACTCGCCAGAAGCTGAAAAAGGCGAAGAAACTTACTGTGATTTCCGATCGATCGAGCAAGCTTTTCCGATCGATCGAGAAAGGCTGAAAATTGAGCGAAAATCTTACTGGAAGGCTCGATCGATCGGCTCTTCTGTTTGGATCGATCGGGACGAGCAGTTTTCATTAAAATACCTTCCTTGTAGAGTTTGGATGCAATAGGGAAGTCCATAATTCTTTCCCCTATATATTATACACAAAATCACAACCATATCATATTTTGAACCCTAGGAAAAGCCTCCACCCCTCCACACCCATTCACCATCCAAACCACACACCATCTTCTTCCTCCAATCCATCTCACGTCCACCATAACCTCCACCTTTCTTCCATATATCATACACCCATTCACCATCCAAAGCTCTCTTTCCTTCACTCCTCTCACACGTCCACCTTTTCTTCCCCATCATCAACCTCCATCCTTCCATCACCATCATCCATCATCACCACTTCACCCTAGGAATTGGAACAACCCAACAAGGCGATAAAAAGAGACGATCGAGAAGGAAGCAAGAGAAGGAGCGAAGATCTACAACCGGAGTCGACGCTGGGAGTTTTTCTTTGTCTTTAAATTCTTAGTTTTGTTGTGTTTTGATTTACTATGTTGAACTAATTTATTTATCGAGACTAGGCGAACCTTTGTTATGAACCTTCGATTTGATGATTTAATGATTGAATTCTTATAGTTCTTTGCGTGTGTTTTATGTTCTTCATGCTTTTAGAGGATTGATCACCTTTGAATGATGTTAGTATCTTAATTGAGATCGAGAGATGATTTTATGATACTGAATTAATAACTCATACCATGGATTTAAGACCGAGATCGAGAGATGACGTCAAATACATGCGTGATAGCTATAGATTCTAGTAATTGAAAGCTAGGAGTTTTCATGGATCTTATGCAACATTGAATTGTTAAATAAGTGAACGAGAGTTACTTACTACAATTCGGTGTTAGGTTTAATATAGCTCGAGAGAGTGTATTAGAAAAATTGGGAGAACTCGTCACCTTAGAAATATTTGAATTTTCAATCGAGAATTGTAGGGAATTGCATTGGTGAGCCGACACCTTGATAATCGTTTCTTATGGATTTTTCTCGTTTATTTTTATTGACTTGGTTGGATTAGTAGTTTATTTTAATTTATTTAGTTGCTAATTATAAATTAATTTCGTAGGTTAAATATAGTTAAAAGCATCTTATTTGGTACTTACTTGTTAGTCCTTGTGGGTTCGACAATCCGTATCTTCCTATCTATACTAAAACTTGACACCGTGCACTTGCGGTCTAAAATCGCTAGATTGGAAATAATTGTTTAAAATAAAAGCGATCAAGTTTTTGGCGCCGTTGCCGGGGACTAACTTTAGTAATATCATACTAGGTTCTTTGACTGTAATTTAACCATTTTTTGTTTATATATTTCGAAAAAAAAAAAGGATTTGTATATATTTATTTTGTTTTTGTTTTGTTTGTCTTGTGAGGTACTTGGAGATGCTACATCAACAAGCCTTCACAAGCTTTGCCCAACAACGTTCCGAGCCGTTCTACGCTGTTTGGGAGAGATTCAATGAATTGGCCAACACATTCCGGTATCACAACTTTTCGAACTACACTCTCTTGCAATATTTCTTCACTGTGTTGGATGCACAGACACGAGAATAGGTATTGAGCGGAGCACTGATGACTGGGAGTCCCCTGGTTGATAGAGATGAGGACAATGTGGTGCACCTGTTCAATGATATGGCGGACTTCGATCATCACTGGCATTGTGATCCTTCTCTACAAGGTTGGAGTCACAATTACCCACCGGAGCCTCGCTACCCTATTGATACGCCACAACCATTTGAACATCGAGAAGAGAAGAGAGATAGTTCTGCAGATGTCACGACTCAGTTAGAAGATACCTTAATAATATTCATGGCATCAACTGAGAACAGTTTGGAGTGCCAAACCAACTCTATGCGCCACCTGGAGCAGCAAATGGCAGTCCTCATGGAAACAATGTCAACTAGCTGCCAAGAGGAAGAGATGAGGGCTACAAATCAAGAGGCGAGGAATCGAGTTTGGTTATATGATGACGATCACTCAACCAACCAAGTTTGGGGGAGTGATCCTATTAGTGTGGAAGAGTCAAGGGAACTTGAGCCTCTTAAAGAGATTGAGACTACTTCAGAGAAGTCATCCGAGGAGTTCCCATGTGAAGATGAGTCGAGTGTGATGTTGGAAGAGGAAGAGACTTTCGAAGATTCCGATTTGAGCCCATCGATGGAGACATGTTCTATGCCATATGTGGATCCGTATTTTCCATCGATGCCAACTTCACCGCACTACATCTTCCAAGATTTGAAGCCAAGTCAAGAGTCATTCTCCCATGCCTACCAATTCAAGAATGTTGTTGGAGCGACGAGCTTACACTGTTACAATCATGCCAATCTTGAGGGCATATTGAATGAAGACCCATTTGTTGTATCCTATGATACTTACTATGGGCGGCAGCCGCTCTTTGATGGTTGCTTCTGATGGTCAAGCCGACGACTAGAAATCAGCACTTCTTGGGAGGCAACCCAAGCGTATCCTTTTGCTATTTAGTTTTGTTTTTTTCTTTTCAGTTTTTGCATTTTAGTTTGTTTATCTCTTGAGTCGAATATTTTACCATTTGCATTCTTCTCTTGCTAGGTACTTAGTTGGTGCGATGAATCCCTACAACAGTGGAGCTTTCAAAAGCAAATCTTCCTCAACCCTCATGCAAGCGTCTTGATCAGGGGAGTTCACTTTTTCCCTTTTTATTCTTTTAAACATTGAGGCAATGTTTGATTTAAGTTTGGGGGAGTAGTAGCTTGCATGTTTACTTGTTTTAACCACATGTTGCGTGCTTAAATGACACTTGAATCGTCCGACTATTATGAGCTAAATTTTTTTTTTTATGAGTTCAAACTTGAGAAAAGAATGAATTATAGTAGTGACTATTCAATGAGGATTTTGATCTCACTATGCATATTAACTTGATTTGTGATTGGACTTGTACATGAATATCCTAATTTGAGTTAGCATGTCAAGAATGAGGAATACTTTGAGCACAATGAGTCATGATCTTGTGGATTGCATGTTGAATAGTGATAATTGTTGTGAACTTGATGATTTGTCTTGAGCATCTTAGAGTTATCCTAGAACTTATTTGATGATGACACTTTGAGGCGAAATTTTATAGTTACAAACTTGACTTGGAAATGATCTAGGCGATCTTTGAAACGTTTGAGCCTTTCAAGCTTACCATGATTCATATCAATCCCTAGTGTCCCATTTGAGCTTTATTGAAAAAAGAATGGTATATGCATTGCATATAATTAGACCCCATTCGACATTCTTTGCAAACTCATTATACTTACCCTTGAGCCTAAATGAAAAAAAGTTATCCTTACCCTAAGGGAGTATAATGAATATCATTCGATGCACTTGAATTGTTATATCTTGATGAGCTTATTGAAAAAAATGATGAATGAGAAAAGAAAAAGATAGATAAAAAGCCTTGAGAAAAAGATTGACTAAATAAGACCCAAAGTGGCCAAGGCTATAAAAGAAAAAGAAGAAAAGCTCGATGTGTGCGAAAAATTTGAACTGTAAATGATTATACTCTCTTCTTTGCGCTTATCCTATCTTTTCTTTGAAGCCAACACCAAAGGCCTTACATTACAAGCTTAAAAAGTCCTTTTGATCCAAGTCTAGAGAGTAACTATCATTAGTGGAGAAGTTGTTTGAAAATAGGATTATAGGGTGCTTGATAATAATCTCGACTTTGAGTTGATTAACATGATTTGATCTTGAATATGTGCATGAAACTTGAGACTGACTATATCACACACACGTTCCGATTTTGAGATATGTTGCTTGAATTAGGAGAAAACATGTCTTGTCAACTTTTGTATATGTGCATGAGATTTCTGAAAATAAAATAAATCATGAAATAATTGTTTCAAGTATCAAGAATGAACTCTACCTTGTGATTTTAATGCTTAATCGAGGACGATTAAGTGATAAGTTTGGGGGAGTTGATAGGGTTGAATATTACGCGTTTTTATGCTATGATATGTATATGTTTTCGTGTTGATTCTTGGATAATTTTATGGTTTATGGTATATATTTCTCTATTTCAGGAATCAATGTTGAAATTCATAAAAGGGAAGAAATCAAGCTAAAATGATGAGAAAATGAATAAAGTTGAAGAAAAGAGGAAGAAACCAGAATCCAAGACACATGTTGCTCCTTTCTCCTCAAATTACTATATGTTCGAGCCATATTTTGGAAATGTGGTCCATATAAAAGTTGTAGAACTTTCTCTTATCTTCGCGTGGAAAGCTGATTCATCAAATTCGGAGTTTGTATGAGAAAGTTACGGCCAAAATACAAAACTCGCCAGAAGCTGAAAAAGGCGAAGAAACTTACTGTGATTTCCGATCGATCGAGCAAGCTTTTCCGATCGATCGAGAAAGGCTGAAAATTGAGCGAAAATCTTACTGGAAGGCTCGATCGATCGGCTCTTCTGTTCGGATCGATCGGGACGAGCAGTTTTCATTAAAATACCTTCCTTGTAGAGTTTGGATGCAATAGGGAAGTCCATAATTCTTTCCCCTATATATTATACACAAAATCACAACCCATATCAGATTTTGAACCCTAGGAAAAGCCTCCACACCTCCACACCCATTCACCATCCAAACCACACACCATCTTCTTCCTCCAATCCATCTCACGTCCACCATAACCTCCACCTTTCTTCCATATATCATACACCCATTCACCATCCAAACCTCTCTTTCCTTCACTCCTCTCACACGTCCACCTTTTCTTCCCCATCATCAACCTCCATCCTTCCATCACCATCATCCATCATCACCACTTCACCCTAGGAATTGGAACAACCCAACAAGGCGATAAAAAGAGACGATCGAGAAGGTAGCAAGAGAAGGAGCGAAGATCTACAACCGGAGTCGATGCTGGGAGTTTTTCTTTGTCTTTAAATTCTTAGTTTTGTTGTGTTTTGATTTACTATGTTGAACTAATTTATTTATCTAGGCTAGGCGAACCTTTGTTATGAACCTTCGATTTGATGATTTAATGATTGAATTCTTATAGTTCTTTGCGTATGTTTTATGTTCTTCATGCTTTTAGAGGATTGATCACCTTTGAATGATGTTAGTATCTTAATTGAGATCGAGAGATGATTTTATGATACTGAATTAATAACTCATACCATGGATTTAAGAGCGAGATCGAGAGATGACGTCAAATACATGCGTGATAGCTATAGATTCTAGTAATTGAAAGCTAGGAGTTTTCATGGATCTTAGCAACATTGAATTGTTAAATAAGTGAACGAGAGTTACTTACTACAATTCGGTGTTAGGTTTAATATAGCTCGAGGGAGTGTATTAGATAAATTGGGAGAACTCGTCACCTTAGAAATATTTAAATTTTCAATCGAGAATTTTAGGGAATTGCATTGGTGAGCCGACGCCTTGATAATCGTTTCTTGTGGATTTTTCTCGTTTTATTGACTTGGTTGGATTAGTAGTTTATTTTAATTTATTTAGTTGCTAATTATAAATTAATTTCGTAGGTTAAATATAGATAAAAGCATCTTATTTGGTACTTACTTGTTAGTCCTTGTGGGTTCGACAATCCGTATCTTCCTATCTATACTAAAACTTGACACCGTGCACTTGCGGTCTAAAATCGCTAGATTGAAAATAATTGTTTAAAATAAAAGCGATCAGTATGTGACGGAATGCTGGGCACCCAAGATAAATCATGTCCAAAAAATGAGTTTGACAGATATGCATATACTGAGTTGGATGTTTGTAAGACCAGAGGAGATAAAATAAGGAATGAAAACATTCAAGATGGAGTAGAAGTGGTTTTATAGAAGAGAAGATATAAGAAAGTCACTGTTGGAATCGAAGAGGGGGGTGAATTAGATTCCTTGGCTACTTTAGCTTTTTAAAATGAGTTTGCAAAATAAAAGAGTTTGCGCTTGCGGAAGGCTTATGTCAATCGATAAATAAATAAATAAAGAAGTAAACAAATAAATAAATGCGTAATGAAATAAAGAGGTAAATAACAAGAAGATTTGTTATAGAAGTTCGGCGATGAATCGCCTACGTCTCCTCTTCCCGGTTAGATAACCTCCAACCGAGGTTCCACTAGAACAAAAGGTCTTGTCCTTGAGGCTCCAAGTTAGACACAATACAACTCTTCCCGAGTTTACAAAGCTCTTCCCGAGCACAATACTCTTCACGAGTACACAAAGCTCTTCACGAGCTACCAACACTCTTCACGAGTCTTCTTGGCCTTAAGGGCTCCAAGGAAAGCCACAACACATGCACCAACTTTACTTGTTGATGACTTTACCATTTCCAACTTGCTTTGGTGTTGGAGGACCTTACAATAAACTCAACAAACACCTTCACGGTGTACCAACACAAAGAGAACAAGACTCTATCAAAAAGAGAGAATTACAAACTCCAATACAACAACAATGTATGGAGATTGCAATGCTATTTGAGTTTGAATTGGCAAAGCTTTGATGAAGTTTGTAGGCTTGTTTCTTGTCTTAAAAATGCTCCAAAGCATCAATATTTATAGTGTAGGAGGCCCCCTAGGATCCTACTAGCCGTTGCTACACAAAAGGCTGAAATCACTCGTCGATCGCCTCAACCATCGCCTCAGGCGATCACCATCGCCGCGCCCCAATGGTCACCATATAACACGCATCGCCTCAGGCGATCAGCGACCAATGTCGTAGCCTCAGCAGCTGAAAGTCTTACATCGCCTCAAGCGAACCAGCCATCGCCTCAGGCGTTCAGGCCCTCGCCTCAGGCGATCAGCGCACCGCCTCGGGCGAACTCCCCCTGCTCGCCATCCTCGACATCGCCTCTGTCGATGTGTGTGGCGATGATGCTCCTGGCTGCCATCGCCTGGAGCGATGATCACCATCGCTTGGGGCGATCCATCCCAAGTTTTGCATATTCGATTTTCTTCATTTAATCCACTTTTTAATCAAATAATCTGCATACTAAGTAGACATGTTAGTATAACAAACACAAATTTTGTTGATCATCAAAACTCAAAAATAAACCGGAGATAAATTAAAGCATTAAACACAACCATACGTTTAAGGCTCAACAATCTCCCCCTTTTTGATGATCACAAAACTTGATAAACTTGAATATGTAATATGCATGAAATGTGAGTAAACATGACTCCCCCTTAACAATTGCATAGCACATACAAGATTACCAAGTAAAGCATAAAGCAAATAACTCTCCCCCTCAAACCATGCATACACAAGCTCTCCACCTTAAACTATGCATGAGTTAAGTTTCAAGTTTATCACAAAATTCTCCCCCTTTTTGCGATAATCAAAAAGCACAAACTTTAAATAAATATAGCACAATTATATGTTGCCATATAGCCATATTTCAACAATTTACTCATGTTCCTCCTCAAGCATGTAATAAGCATAACAAGCCTAAGATTAAATCATTGAGAGGAATAACAAACATGCGTTTAAGGCAATCAATAATGAATTCTAAAGGTTGCAAAGTGTGCACATGTTCTACCAAGAGATCATGCACTTATGCCCAATACAAATTAGAATTCTCAAACCAACATTTGGTAAATTTATTAAGATCATGATAGTATTATATCAAAGATAGAGCATCTAAACACTTATAGCATGCTTAATCACATAATTTCACATAGCATATTCAAATTTGAATTCAATGCACTTACTATAAGAGGATAAGCATACATCATGCATTAAAACAATTTATATGTGCATATGCTAAGGGGTTATGCATTTTTCTATCAATGAATATTGAGCTTCATATTTATTAGTCACAATTAATTTGTGCCAATTAAATTTCGAATTGCTCTTTTAAAATGTATAAAATAAATTTTACCTCCAATGACAAGAGTGCGTTCTTGTCATTGGTCCTATGCCTCGTGCCTCTTCTATAGTGGTGAATAATATAAACTCCTCCTTTGAGTTGATTGTGCCTTCATCCTCCATCCCATTTTTGTCCCTACAAAACAAATTTACAATAGGAGGATCTTTGGTTCCCATTTGATTTTTGGGTCCTTGTGGGTTACCTTTCATTGGCACCTTTGGAATCAATTTCCACCTTTTGTTAGGTTGGTATTGGATTCTATCAAACCTACATTTATTCTTAGTATGACCATTTTTACAACAATAGTTACAAGTAGGAGAATCATGCTTGGCTTTAGCTAACAAGCTTAAAAATGTTTTTGATTTGCTTGAGAAGCCTAACCCGGCTTTATCAAAGCTACAACGTTGCAAGCCAAGCAACTCATTCATCTTTAGACTACTAAATTTGCAAAAAGATATCTTTAAAGAATTTAATTCATTTTTCAATGAATTATTTTCTTCATCTTTCTTGGCTACCTCAAGTTTGAGTAATTTGTTACTCATCTTGGTTTTGCCAAGAACATCTATAAGCTTATGATAAGAATCTAAAAGTTCATCAAAAGAAGGTACCTCATCGTCACTTTCATTTCCTTCATCTATGTCATCTTTGGCCATGAGACAAAGATTTGTTTCTTCTTCATCGGAGTCACTATCACTCCATGTGGCTATAAGGCATTCTTCTTGCCTTTGTCCTCATTCTTTTCCCTAGGACATTTGTTAGCATAATAACCTTTTTCTTGACAATTATAACAAGTTACCTCTTGTTTTGAATCTTGTTTGGTAGCACTAGAGGCCTTTGGCTTGTTATGTTTTGTGATGTCCCCGAAATGATTAATTGCAATTAAGGCATTAATTATGTTTATGTGATTAATTATGTGGATAATTGATTTACGTGTTGAAATTAATTATCACGATGAAATGCTTAGTCACATGATAGGCATGACCCAGGGGGGTTACGTTTCAAGGTACATGTTATGCATGATAGAAAATGGGGTGTTAACATGATTTAATTGTGTTGATCGTTAATTATGAGGAAATTATGGATTTAATGAAGTTGGTTGCATTTTTGTAAAATGCTTTTAAAATACCATGTTGGGGTATTTTATACATCATGTTAATTTTGGGTACAATTTAATTAACCCATATACCCCACTACACCCTCCTTCCCCTCACTTTACCCTTTCCCTCAAAAATCCCCAATTCATTCCCAAAACCCTTCCCATTCCCCATTTTCGAAATCCTCCAAGGAAGGAGAAGGAAAGTTCCACAAAACTTATGTTTGTGTGATTCTTGTCAAGATTTGGAGTCTTCAAGAGGTATGGAACCCTTCCTAAAGTTTTTATGAAGTTTGGATTTGAAATGGGATGATTTTGAAGTGATTTATGTGGGTTTGGTTGGGTATGTGTTGTATGTTGTTGGGGTATGATTTTTGAAGTGTTTTATGTGGGTTTTAGTGGGTTATGATGTTGTTGATGTTGTAGGAAAGTTTGGTTTTGTAAGGTATGAGGATGAGCTCGAAAAATGCACAAAAATGGCGAGAAATCGCGCACCAGTAGGTGGCGATCGATCGCCTGAAATGAGGCGATCGATCGCCGATGACCAGTAGCCATTTCACGTATCAGGCGATCGATCGCCTGAAATGAAGCGATCGATCGCCGCAGGGCAAAAAGTGAGGCGATCGATCGCCTCGTGCAGCGATCGATCGCCGCTGTTTAAAACATGGCAAATGATGTTTTTTGATGAATTTTTGGTATTTGGCTATTGTTTAGCTTCTAATATTTGTATGGTTGTGTGGAACCATCCCAGGTGCCAACAACATCGAGAAGATAGAGTTCTTCAATTTCTCCACTTTTGGAATTAAGGTACGTAAGAAGCGTACGGGCATCGGACGGTAACACACTCCTAACTCTGACTATGCATTGATTGCATGAGTATTTATGATGATTATGATGACGATTGTGATAAGTAAGTTTATGATGATGATGTTTATGATGGTGATTGTGATAAATAAGTTAAGATGATGATGTTTGTGAAGATGATATGATAAGTAAGTTTATAATGATGTTATACGATGCTTATAAAAAGGGTAAGATGCCCATATGGTAAGAGGCCATACTATGTTATTATGTGGTAAGATGCCACGGGGTAAGATGCCCCTATGGTAAGATGCCATACAATGTTATTATGTGGTAAGATGCCACGGGGTAAGATGCCCATATGGTAAGAGGCCATACGATGTTATTACGTGGTAAGATGCCACACGATATTATGATATGGTAAGATGCCATACGATAGGGTAAGATGCCCACGTGGTAAGATGCCACACGATGTTATGATATGGTAAGATGCCATACGATGGGGTAAGATGCCCATATGCACGAATGTGAATCAGGGTCAACAAAAAGAAACTGACGAATAAACCGCATGTTTACTTAACTATGATTTTGTACATTTACTGTTATATTTATAAGATGATGATGCTATAAGATGACGATGCTTATATGATGATGATGCTATACGATGATGATGCTATATGATGATGATGTTATAAGATGATGATGTTATAAGATGATGATGCTATAAGATGACGATGCTTATATGATGATGATGCTATACGATGATGATGCTATATGATGATGATGTTATAAGATGATGATGTTATAAGATGATGATGCTATAAGACGACGATGCTTATATGATGATGATGCTATACGATGATGATGCTATATGATGATGATGTTATAAAATGATGATGTTATAAGATGATGATGCTATAAGATGATGATGCTATATGATGATGATGCTATATGATGATGATGTTATAAGATGATGATGTTATAAGATGATGATACTATAAGATAATGATGCTTACATGATGATGATGGTATAAGATGATGATATTTATAAAATGATGATGCTTATATGATGATGATATTATAAGATGATGATTTTAATCATTCATGTCAAGAATTAATGATTATATGCATGGCTATGAAACAGGGACAACCAAAGAGGGTTAATGCGATTAACCAGGAAGTATACGTTACCAATTATTTTCATGCATTTATTTATATGCCATTGCCTTATGATGTTAAGTAACGATGTACATGCTCATGATGGGTTGTTCCTGTAGGTACACTTTTGGACCGAAGGGCTAAGGGTCGGGTTGAGGTAGTGAGCTAAAAGGAGCATGAAAGAAGATAGGATACAGGACCTTTGGATAGTCTCTACTCTAGGAGTAGTATAATACTATCGCTTTAACATTCATTATTGAGAATGTAATGAGTTAAGTTTTGAAATTTCATTGTTGGCCTGAAATATTTTTAGCTCAAAGCTACAATCGGAACCCTAAGACGTTATTAATGCTTGTTTAGTCCATAAATTGTGTATTAAGACAATGTTAAGGTAGGAAGACCCTACATGTTTGTTGAAGAACTTCTTGAACTTTCTAGTGAACAAGATCATCTCTTCATCATCATCATCATCTTCATCCTCGGATTGATCTTTCCTTCCAACCAAGGCAATCCCCTTTCTCATAGATCTATCATCCTCCTTTATTCCTTTTCTTGTTGATACTTCAAGCTCATGGGTCACCAATGTGCCATGAAGTTCATCAAGGTCATAAAAAGCGCTTTCTCCTTTGTTGGACTCAATGATGGCGGTTCTCTTCGCATCTCATTCCTTTGGCAAGGCTCTTAGGGCTCTTCTCCATATTTGCTTTGGAGGATACTTCTCTCCAAGTTGAGCAAGCTCGTTGATAATTTGGGTGAGCCTTCTAAACATTGAATCAACCTCTTCTCCGGACTCCATCTCAAATGTCTCATATTTGAGTTACAATAAATCAATCTTGGTCTCCTTCACTTGGTTGGTTCCTTCATGACAAATTTGTAATTTGTCCCATATCTCCTTTGCGGTTGAGCACATCGAGATCCGGTTGTACTCCTTCATATCTAAAGCACAATGCAAAATATTAATAGCTTTAGCATTTTGTGAAATTAATATCATGTCCGCTCTTGTGAAATCGTCCATTTCTTTGGGAACACTTATTCCCCCAACTTCCTTTAAAGGAATATGTGGACCTTTCACAATGATCTTCCATAGGTCATAATCTACGGATTGGATGTATAGAGAAATTCTATTTTTCTAATACCCATTGTTATCACCCGTGAAGAGCGGAGGTCTATTTGTCGATTGACCTTGAGCAAACTCATTTGCTAGATTAGACATATAAAATTTTGATTTAAAACAAAAATCAAATGGCTCTGATACCACTTGTTGGAATCGAAGAGGGGGTGAATGAGATTCCTTGGCTACTTTAGCTTTTTAAAATGAGTTTGCAAAATAAAAGAGTTTGCGCTTGCGGAAGGCTTATGTCAATCGATAAATAAATAAAATAAAGAAGTAAACAAATAAATAAATGAGTAATGAAATAAAGCGGTAAATAACAACAAGATTTGTTATAGAAGTTCGGAGATGAATCTCCTACGTCTCCTTTTCTCGGTTAGATAACCTCCAACCGAGGTTCCACTAGAACAAAAGGTCTTGGCCTTGAGGGCTCCAAGTTAGCCACAATACAACTCTTCCCGATTTTACAAAGCTCTTCCCGAGTACAATACTCTTCACGAGTACACAAAGCTCTTCACGAGCTACCAACACTCTTCACGAGTCTTCTTGGCCTTAAGGGCTCCAAGGATAGCCACAACACATGCACCAGCTTTACTTGTTGATGACTTTACAATTTCCAACTTGCTTTGGTGTTGGAGGACCTTACAATAAACTCAACAAACACCTTCACGGTGTACCAACACGAAGAGAACAAGACTCTATCAAAAAAAGAGAATTACAAACTCCAATACAACAACAATATATGGAGATTGCAATGCTATTTGAATTTGAATTGGCAAAGCTTTGATGAAGTTTGTAGGCTTGGGTCTTGTCTTCAAAATGCTCCAAGCATCAATATTTATAGTGTAGGAGGCCCCCTAGGCTCCTAGTAGTCGTTGCTACACAAAAGGCTGAAATCACTCGTCGATCGCCTCAGCCATCGCCTCAGGCGATCACCATCGCCGCGCCCAACGGTCACCATATAACACGCATCGCCTCAGGCAATGTGTCGATCACCTCAGGCGATCAGCGACACAAATCAATGCCGTAGCCTCAGCAGCTCAAAGTTTTCCATCGCCTCAAGCGAACCAGCCATTGCCTCAGGCGATCAGCCCACCGCCTCGGGCGAACTCCCCCTGCTCGCCATCCTCGGCATCGCCTCTATCGATGTGCGTGGCGATGATGCTCCTGGCTGCCATCGCCTGGAGCGATGATCACCATCGTCTTGGGCGATCCATCCCAAGTTTTGCACATTCGATTTTCTTCATTTAATCCACTTTTTAATCAAATAATCTGCATACTAAGTAGGCATGTTAGTATAACAAACACAAGTTTTGTTGATCATCAAAACTCAAAAATAAACCGGAGATAAATTAAAGCATTAAACACAACCATGCGTTTAAGGCTCAACAGTCACGTATTGTCGGTTTGGTCATGCATGGCATAGTCTCAACGATGCACATGTGCATCTAGTGGAATTCATGTATTTTGGCCATTTCAAGAGAGCAATGGGACGACCGAAGAATACTTGTTTTGACGTTATATACAAATATATGGAATCCAAAAGGATCCATGGGGATATTCTGACTGAAAGAAACTTTTGGAATAGCCTGACGCATGTGCGCTACCGGGTTTGATTATTTCTATGACTCGTGTAGTCGACCATAATCTACTGAGATTAAAATCTCACCCAAACTAATCTATTGAGTTCATATCCCCTAACATGTGGTATAACAATTAAATTTGTCATTACAAACTAATTGTTGTAATTATACAAATGTAAATAAGTAGTTACAAACTCATATTAATGCTCTACATATCTGATCTATCTTGTGTTGGAATCATCTCAGCTGGCTGACGGGCTGACAGCAATATAGGTCAACACATTTGTTATGCTCCCTGGGTCCTTTGAATTGTTTAATTTATGTTCTACTCCTAGTTGAGATAGCTTCTATTGTCAATGACAACTTCTATTATGAGTGGATATATATATATATATATATATATATATATATATATATATATATATATATATAACTTTGTTCTAAGGAGTGTGTCAAGATCGATTAAATGGATTATCAATTCTGTCAATTGAAAATGACTTATTGGCTAAACTTGAATACAAAAGTTTAATAAGTAATTTGATCGCTATTATTTAAAACATCATTTTCGAGTGTAGTGATTGCGTACCGCAAGTGCACGGTGTCAAGTTTTAGTATAATGATATGAAAAGTACGGATTGTCAATCCCACGAGGAATAGGAAATAATTACCAAACTCCACTAGTTTAACTATATTTAGCCTACGATAACTAGTTATGATTAATTAACTAAATTGACTAATTAACTCAATAATCAACCCAACAAGAAAGATCAAAGAAAATTAGAATCAATAGAGACAATTATCAAGAATTTCGGTTCACCCATGCAATCCCCCACAATTCGCTTATAGTTAAGAATTAAATTCAGAGGTTCTAAGGTGACGAGTTCTCCTAATGCACTTGTTATACCTTGGTCCGGTTACAATAAGTCCAATACTAAGGTGCAACAAGGCAATGATCATGCACTTATTTAACACTCAATATTGTAAGTTGATTTATGAAAACTTTTAGCTTTCGATTACTAGATATCTATAGCTATCACACGTGTATTTTACTTCATCTCTCGATATCAGTCTGAAATCTACGGTTTAATTTACTATATCGTATCACAATCTCCTATCGTCAGTTCAATTGCAATAAATAATCAGTCAAGGATATTAATCCATTGAAAGCATGAACACAACAAATAAACTCAAAGAATTTGTAAGAATCAATCAAAACTTAATTAAAATTGTGGGTTCAAAACACGGGATCCCCTAAGTCTTGACAACAAAACTTAGCCAAGAAACATATTCAAAATCAAATGCAAAATCGTGTTTTTCAACATCAAAAGCATAAAGAAATCAAATAGAGTCAAACAAAGTTTAGAAATACGGAAATAACGAGAGGCTTTGACTCCTTGCGTTGCTCCTTCGTCCCGTCTCTTCCGATGCGTCTTCTCTTCAATGGTTATGGTGTACGGATGGTTGGGGATGAAGGAGAGTGATTGTGGCTGAGTTTGTAGGGTCTATTCTGAGCTAAGAGTCCCTCAATTTCGTCTGAAATCTTTTATATATTGTGTTGGATGAGTCTTGCATTCTTTGGCTTGATAAGGAAAGAAATCTTGATTTTTTCGGGTTTGGCGATCGATGGCCGTTAGTTGCCGATAGATCGGCAAAACATTCTGTTTTTCTTTTTCAAAATTTCCGATGCGGTGATCGATCGCTGATCTTTACCGATCGATCGTGAGTGTGCACCATTTTGTGGCGATTGTTCGCCTGATATTACCGATCGATCGGTGCAATGATTTTCAACATTTTGCACTTTCGTCCCTCCTTTTCCGTGTATGCTCGGTTTGGTCATTTTTCATCATTTTAAGCCTATTTCCTCCACTTTTACGCATTTGGACCTAGATTCCTGAAATATACAAATATATACCAAAAAAGTAATATTTTCCAGGAATCAATATAAAAACGCCCCTAATCTTTTATCAAATTAAGTGTAAAAATCACACTTATCAACTCCCCCAAACCTAAACTTGATCGTCTCGAGCAAGAAATAGAGTCAAAAAGTCGAGTTCAACATTGAAGATTCAAATAAACCAATTCGCAGTCAATCATGTAGCTCATATATCTCACTTACAGACGAACAAAAATAAATCATAAAGTTTAACAAGTTGTGTTTTCTCCTAGATCAAACAACATGTCTCCAAATCAGAATGTGCGTGTGCGTAGTCAATCATGTAGCTCATATATTCCACAAAAGAAGCATGACACAGTAATGCAGTACTCCCCCAAACTTAATTCATGCATTGTCCTCAATGTACTAGGCATGGAAATGAGACAAAGCATTTACCTTTTACAACGACTGTCAGTAATCGTTGTCCAATTCCTCATCAGCTCATGGGTATATTGTTGGACACATCACAGCACGCATGGAGTCTCGCCAAAATCAAAAATAAAAGCAAAAAAAAAAAACACAAACAAAGCTAAAGGATAAGAAAAAGTTCTTGATTTATAGCCCCAAGCTAGACTTTTTACCATGTAAGCTCAAGTGCCGCGAGGGCCAGTCTGGGAAGATTTTTCGTCCGCCATGTGGTAGCATCGTAACCACTTTTTGTGATGACCAGAGATTATAGATGTTAATCCCGGAGTGTTAATAACCCCTAAAGTTGTTTTACGTGGCGATTTGGAGTTTAATCGCGGTGTTGGGCCTTCTAGGCTCTTTTATTTGGGTAGTTGGGATCGTTGGATCCAGAGGTTGAGATTGTATTCTCATTTGGGTGAAAAATCTAAGAGTTGGGTTGTTGAAGTGTCTCGGAATCTCGGGTGCTTGGTGTGGGCACCGGTAGGGGGTTTTTGAGTTAGAGAGAGAATTTTTTAGAACAGATGATTTTTAATGAATCATGATGTATTTGTGGGGCTATTAGTATTTCGGGGTATTTTTGCTATAAATACCAGTTGAACCGAGATTTTAATAAAAAAATTTCATTTCAGCACCTTATCTCTCTCTCCCTCCCGCGTCGCCCTTCCCGTCTGCCCCTACCCCCGCGCAGAAAAGCGCTTCGCCCGCCGTCGTCCGGCCGCCGTTCGGTGCGTCCGACCCGCCGCCGGCTTCGTCTCGTCCAGGCGCTCCTTTCTACACCATCAATTCGAAGTTTGGTCGCGATTTGAGTTCGGATTTTACAGGAAAGCGCCGATCCCGAAATTCCTAGGGTTCATCGATTTCGAACGATTTACTTCCGATTTTCGATTGGGTAACCTCCCTTACCCCTTTTTCGTCATTATCGTGTATTTTCCTGCCATTTTTGGTGTTCAATTAGTTCGAATTCTTGCTGTTGGTGTGAGGGTTGGTTCGAATTTTTGGATGTGTGCGTGAGGTGGGTTCGAAATTGGGGTTTTTGGCAAGGGTGATGGTTCTTGCTATTGATAGATTTATTACATGTTTTAGATGTATTATGGTGTTTAGTTTGGGTTCGATTTGTGTTGTGAAGGTTCGAAAATTTGTGGGGTGTTCTTGAGCAATTTTCGATAATGGTTAATTGTCGTGTGTTGACAATATTTTTGAGGGTTATGGGTGTGCTTGAGCATGGGTTGCATGTTCGTAATTAATTGTGAATTAATTTATCGTGTTAGCACATCGTTCCTCGGGGCATGGAACTCGAGGAAGGTTTGGCTCGGACTTCGGAGATTTAAGGTACGTGCGACGTACGAGCATTACTTTATATAAGAGCATTTGTGAAATGCATAATGTGTTTTAATTGCATTAGATGGTTGTGGGTATGGTTATATATATATATATGTGTTGATATGACTATGGAACGACCCAACCTTGACATCGCTGCCACAAGTGTGCGTAATACTAGAGTAGTATGACCTTATAAGAGATATGGGGTACTGGGTTTATATGACTATTGTAGGGCATTTGAGATGCCTAAGAATGATCGTGGGATCATGTATTCATTATAAGACATGTGAGATGTCTAAGTATAATGGAGAATTTGTAAGATAAATGCTAGGCATTTGAGCTATCTGTGATTGGTAGCAAAGTTGAAAATCAGTATTAGATATCGAGATATCTATATTTGTATGTATAATGAATTTGGAATCATTAATCATTGATACTTGAGAAACAGGCATGCTATGAGTTAAATCAATGTGTTGATTTACTGATTTTTGAGATTTGATGAGTTTGATGATTGTGAGAACAGGGACAGTACACGGAATCCCGGATGAGGACGTTGCCATCCAGGGAGTATCATTTAAAATTCATTAGTATTTACTTTTGTTGTAAATTATGAATTTCATTATTGTGATTATGGGATTTTGTGTATTGGTATGCTCACCCCGTTGGGGGCTGTCTCTGTTGGGGCAGGTGAACAGGTACATCGATGGTTGTGGAGCTGAGCTCGAGCTGTTGATTGGATGTACTCCCAGGATCGTGGTACCAGGGCTTGATGGAGCACGGTATCGTATAGAGTACTAATATACACCCGAAGGTTATATATTTATGATGCTCGCATGTGAGCACGGTTATGCTTGTATATGGGTTGTGTATAAAGGCATGAGCCTTTCTCTCTTTCATTCTATGTTGCATGCAATTAAGAGTAGAATTGCTAATGATATGAGAGTCATGGGTGTATTATGTGGGTGTTGAAACCCATTTATGTCGTCTTATGTGTGGTGTCTTCCCTGGTTGGGAATTTACTTTGTGTTCTGTATTCTGTTGAGTATTGTGTATTCCCTGGCCGGGAATTATATTATGTGATATGCTTTTGTTTTGGGATAGCTCAATTTATGGGGAGACTCTGCCCAAAATTTTTATAAAAATCCACAATGTAAAAAGTGGCAAAAAGGGGATGGTAATGGGACGAGTCTATATGTTGTTAGGATGATGATCTTATAACATTGAGTATTAAAGAAATTTTGTAGTTGCCATTCAATGGTATAGTATCATCTGAGTTTCCCGATTGATTTTATTGAAAGCATGTGCCACACATAATGATTAATACACTAATTAAGGGTTAAGGGCTTCGGGTCCTTACACTTTTCTTTCACAGTGAATAGTGCCCCGTGGTCATCTCTCAGTTTGAAGGTATTGAATGGTAGAACATCGACAACTTTGAACGTCCAGCCCATGGTGCGTCAGACTTCCATGGAGATAGTCGCATATTTTTCCTATTCATTTGAACTAAGTCACCTTCACATAATTTGCCTCCTCTTTGATGGGCCTCGGTGTGACCTTCACCTTCTTCTCGCTCTTAACCTGCATTGCATCAACAGACAGTGTATCAATTATATTAATACTAAAACATCGGTGCTCAGTGCGTGTAGTGTTCAAAGCTTTGAACATGTCAAAAGTAACTTGATCCCCCTACTCGGAGGATCAACTTCCTTCTTGGACATCAATCAATGCCCTTCCAGTAGCTAGGAATGGTCTTCCTAGAATCAGTGGCATGTGTACTGATGTGACTAGAAATAGACACATCTTTAGCGCTTAATTGTCATTGGTAGGTTTTGATGGATAATTTGATACGTATGCTACCTAATCGTATATTTGTGTAATTGTAGGTACAATCGAAGAAAACGAGCTAAAAATGATGTGTAAAGACCAAGAAAAGTCATGAACATGACAAGGACTCAAAATTGATCAAGAAAAGGGCAAAAACGTAATTTTGGAGGAGGCGATCGACCGCATGGAGGAGGCAATCGATCGCCTATGGACAGAAAGTTGAGCAACAAAATTTACGAGGAGGTGATCAATCGCAAGAAAGGAGGCGACCGATCGCCAAAGTCCACTGGAGCCAAGCGATCGATCGCATGAAAAGAGGCGATCGATCGCCAGCAGTATTTTGGAAATTTTGGGAACTTGATTTCTTTCCTTCCTACATATAATTTAACCTACCCATCAGCCTCCATACCTCTTGATACTCGAAAATTAGCCTCTTTAGGAGATAATTGAGAGCTTAGAATAGATTTTTCAATTTTTAGAATAGTTTTCTTTTGATTTTTGCAAAGACGCTCGAAGAACGAAGACGGATTCAACAAGCCGGAATCGTGCTTCGCTTTAGTAATTTCTTTTTCTTTGTTTATTTAATGATTTCGAATAATATTTTATTATTTTTAGATTCAATTATGCTAGTCTAAACTCCTAGATTCTTGGTTTAAGGGATATTTGCTTTTGGATTCAAATCTCTTGTGAGAATTTTGGTTTGTTTATAGAATTTAATTTCGATTTCAATTCTATTTCTTGGTATCGATTTCAATGATTATTGTGTTTTTTTATTAGATTGATCACCTAGTATTCACATATATAATCGATAGCTAATCAAGAAGCAACTAAGATTAATAATTACCGGCTGTAGGTGTTATTGAATTCTTAGGAGAAACGATTGGGTAATCAATAATTAACGGCTGTAGTTTCTATTGATTAGATTTATCGAACTCACTAGTTTTGAAATCTATCATTGATTTAATCATTAACGGCTGTAGTTTTGATTAGAGATTTGATAAGGGTCGGATTGAATGCTATTTTCTCTTTGACTACGATTAAAGTGGGTATGAATTCATTTTCCAATCGATGAATAATTGAAAGAATTCGTATTTTAGTGATTTGATGATCAAGAGAGAATTTTCCAAAAGTAAAGTTGATCGGAAACCAAGAATCGCTTTACTCTCATAAGTTTTAACCGTTTTAGTTAATCTCGTTAATTAGTTTAATTCTTAAAATTTGCTTAGTGGTAATCAGTCAACTCAAAACCCCCCTTTTTACTATTCGTTTTTAAATTGACACGAAAAAAATACTACCTTCCCCGTGGGATCGATCCCTACTCTCGCTACTACATACTTTTGCTATTAACTTGAGAAGGGTTAATTTGGGCGTACGCGATAAGTGCTACCAAATTTTGGCGCCATTGCCGGGGAAGGCATTGGTATAATTTCGTGTTAATTTTTTTTTTTTTTATTTTAGTTGTTATCCCGCACTACTACTGTGGTTTGTTGATGAGTACAGGTGAACCCTCTCACGAAGAGAATTTTTACTACGATCCTGAGATCGAGAGGACACTACATCGGAGAAGAAGAGAAGCAAGGTTACTTGAGGAAGAAGAGAGGAACATGATGGCTGCAAATCAAAGCTTGAGGCAGTTGGCGAATCCTAACTTGGATCAACAACCTCTCTGCATCACTTTCCCTGCCCTGACTAATAACGTAAATTTCAAACTCAAGTCTGGTTTAATTCACTTAGTGCCAGCTTTTCATGGTCTTGCAGGAGAAAACCCGCACAAGCATTTAATGGAATTCCACGTGGTGTGCACTACTATGAAGCCAACCGGAATCACTGAGGATCAAATAAAGTTAAGAGCCTTTCCATTTTCTCTAAAGGACGCTGCAAATGACTAGCTATTCTACTTACCATCCGGATCGATCACCACTTGGACGAACTTACAAAGAGTATTCCTGGAGAAGTATTTTCCTGCTTCAAGGGCGACTAACATAAGAAAGGAGATCTACGGCGTGAAGCAGTTCCACGAGGAGTCACTGCATGAGTACTGGGAACGATTCAAGAAGTTGTGTGCAAGTTGTCCACAACATCAGATAAGTGAACATCTACTGATTCAATATTTCTATGAAGGTTTGCTTTCTGGTGACAGGAACTTGGTGGATGCGGCAAGCGGAGGAGCATTTATCGACAAGACAGCGGAGGAGACGAGGAGCTTGATAGCTAACATGGCGGCCAATTCCCAACAGTTTGGACATGTTCGCCATGGACAACCACAAAGAAAAGAGGTAAACGTATCAAACCTGGAACAACAACTGATAGACCTAACTTTTCTTGTGCGTGGTCTTGCGGGTGGAAATTTAGGGAAGATAAAGCCGTGTGGAATCTGTCTGGCTGTAAACCATCACACGGACGCATGCCCCTCACTACAAGAGACAGCCGCTGAGAACGTGAATGCCGCGGGAGGATTCCCAGGTCCCCCACAAAGGAACTATGGTAATCCATCGAGCAATTACACTCAAGGTCGGCAAGATCATCCGAACCAAGGTTATGGAAACCCACAGATGAACCAACCCCTACCTTATAGACAGCAATACCAGAGACCTCCACCACTTCCAGCGCACCCTCCTTCTGACAGGTTAGAACATAGCATCAAAGTTATTGCTGAAAATAGCTTACAATTTCAACAGGAGAAGAGGGCGAGCATCCAGAGCTTGACTACGCAAATGGGACAACTGGCAACTTCTCTCAACAAGATTGAAGCAAGAATCTCAAATGGACTACCTTCACAACCGGAGGTGAACCCCAGGGAGAATGTGAGCGCTATCACTGTGAATGTGAGTGGAGATCCAGCTGAAGAAGAGGTGGTACTGACGCCACCCAATAACGAAGAGAAGACGGAGAAGGAGAAAGAAGTTGAAGAACCCATGCAAGAGGAGAAACCACGAGGTAAGTTCCCCAACTTTTCTGAATATAAAAGTAAACCCCCATTCCCCCTTGCATTGAAGATGAATTTGAAGGACAAGGGTCTCAAGAGACTCTACGAGATGTCCCCATGCTGTAATTAAAAAGATCCACTCAAGGAAGCCAAGAAAGATGATAAGTGCAAGGAACTCGAAGGGCAGCCCAAGGTCGAGCTAGGTGAGAATGTTTCGGCGGACATCCAAAGAAGCATCCCCGCTAAATGCAAGGACGCTGGTATGTTTTCCATCCCATGTATGATTAATGCTAATAGGATTGAGAAGGCTATGCTTGATTTAGGATCTTATATAAATGTCATGCCTTACTCAATCTATTCTCAACTAAAACCGGGACTTTTAAAAAGAAATGACACTGTGATTCATTTAGCTGATAAGTCCACGGTCATACCTAGGGGGATAATAGAGGATGTAACCGTGCATGTAGAGAACTTGGTTTTCCCAGCCGATTTCTATGTCTTAGACATGGAAAATGGTGATCCATCTAGTCTAATCCTTTTAGGGAGGCCATTCTTGAAAACATCAAAATCAGTAATCGAGATGAATAGCGGTATGATAACATTGGAGTCTAATGGTAAAGTTGCAAAATTCAACATCTATGAACCCATTAAGACTCTTGAGCATTCGAGTTACGCTATTGGCATACATGATGATTATGATTCGGATTTTGATAATGATGAGTTGTGGGAAATGGGAAAGGCTACTGATGGCCTTGACGACAACAGAGGTATGAATTCTAACTTAGTGCATACTGTTCATACTATTGCTGCGTTATCTACTCACGATACTGCTGACCCTCTTATTTCTCACATGCAGGATCGTATCGTTGGAAAGAAGAACCCTCCGGATCGACCATGTCAATCAAGTGACGAAGGAGCAAAGACTGGGGACGACCACTCAAAGAGCAACAAGCCGAAATACCGAAGAGTGAAGAAGATATTGAGGTGGTTAAGGAAGGATAGAGCAACACTGCATCAACCACCTGGATAGAGGACTGGCGTCGGGCCACCGACGTTAAACAGAGGCGTTGCTTGGGAGGCAACCCAAGGGGAGTTAGTTTCCCTTTTACCTTTTTAGTTTTATTGATTTTTTAGTTTAAACTCTTTTCTTGTATTTTTACCTTACATTGGGGACAATGTAAGATTTAAGTATGGGGGAGGGATTAGTGGTGTGTTATTGCTTTTATATTACAAAAATACAAAAAAATCGAAAAGTTGAAAATTTTGAGCTCATAGTTAGTAATGAACACATGCTTAGAATCACTAGCCCATGATGAAACCTAATTGATATCATGCATGCTTTTGAACATAGGTGAATTGTTAACCTTGGAACACTTTGAACTCTAATGCAAAGTTTACTTTAACTCAGTAGTTGAATATTTTGAGCACATTATTGTCATGGCTTGTGAAGTGTGCATAACTTAGTGAAGATTGTGTGAACTTTATGATAGTCTTAAGAAGTCTCTAATACATGCTAGAACTTAACTACATGCTCTTTGAGGCGTATGTCTAGACTACTTGCAAACATGAAAGTGATATAGGCAATCTTTGATGCGTTTGAGCCTTTCAAGCCTATCATGTAAACAAAATCAATCTCTAGTACCCTTTTTGAGCTTTAATGTAAAAGAATGGTAGTATGCTAAGCATACTAAAGACCCCCATTCAACATTCCTTGAGTAGCTTATCATCCTATCCTTTTAGCCCAAATATGCTTTTAATCCATACCTTTTAAGGGAGTATGATGTATTTCATTCACATGCACTTGGGAATTCATTGAATTATATTTGTGAACTTTATTGTCAAAATAATGAAATACATGAAAGAAAAGGAATGCCTTGAGAAATTTGAGAAAAATATGACTCCAAGGGGAGCCAAGGCACACAAAAGAAGAAAAAAATGTTGAAATAAACCTTGAAAAAATGAATAAGGTTTGAAAAATTCATGCAAGAAGAGAAGTTTTAGTGTGCATTTCATCATACTCTCTTGTTTGATATATCTTTATCCTTTCTTTCATAAGCCAATACCTAGGCCAAGCTACAAGCTAATAAAGACCTACTTGATTTATGTTTGCAAAGTAGCTAAGATAGTGGAGAAGAGTGTGCAAGTGAACTTATATTTGTGTTAGTGTATGACTTGAACTATTATGGCTTTGCATCTTTTGGATCTATAAGTTGTACACAACACTTGTTTATGACCACACACACACGTTCACTACTTTGTTGGGTACGAAATGTTTAGGGATTGAACTTGTTCCATTATTAACTTTTCACCGCCTTTCATTACTATGCATGTTTAAAATTGTTGAGGCATTAAAGTGAGAATAAGTTAGTTTGTTATGATGCTATGAGCAAAGCAAAAAGATTATAGTTTTATTTGATTTACTCGAGGTCGAGTAAAGGGTAAGTATGGGGGAGTTTGATGTGACTACAAACAGACACATCTTTAGCGCTTAATTGTCTATGATTTGGTAGGTTTTGATGGATAATTTGATATGTATGCTACATAATCGTATATTTGTGTAATTGTAGGTACAATCGAAGAAAACGAGCTAAAAATGATGTGTAAAGACCAAGAAAAGACATGAACATGACAAGGACTCAAAATTGATCAAGAAAAGAGCAAAAACGTAATTTTGGAGGAGGCGATCGACCGCATGGAGGAGGCAATCGATCGCCTATGGACAGAAAGTTGAGCAACAGAATTTACGAGGAGGCGATCGATCGCAAGAAAGGAGGCGACCGATCGCCAAAGTCCACTGGAGCCAAGCGATCGATCGCTTGAAAAGAGGCGATCGATCGCCAGCAGTATTTTGGAAATTTTGGAACTTGATTTTTTTCCTTCCTACATATAATTTAACCTACCCATCAGCCTCCATACCTCTTGATACTCGAAAATTAGCCTCTTTATGAGATAATTGAGAGCTTAGAATAGATTTTTCAATTTTTAGAATAGTTTTCTTTTGATTTTTGCAAAGACGCTCGAAGAACGAAGACGGATTCAACAAGTCGGAATCGTGCTTCGCTTTAGTAATTCTTTTCCTTTGTTTATTTAATGATTTCGAATCAGATTTTATTATTTTTAGATTCAATTATGCTAGTCTAAACTCCTAGATTCTTGGTTTAAGGGATACTTGCTTTTGGATTCAAATCTCTTGTGAGAATTTTGGTTTGTTTATGGAATTTAATTTCGATTTCAATTCTGTTTCTTGGTATCGATTTCAATGATTATTGTGTTTGTTTATTAGATTGATCACCTAGTATTCACATGCATAATCGATAGCTAATCAAGAAGCAACTAAGATTAATAATTACCGGCTGTAGGTGTTATTGAATTCTTAGGAGAAACGATTGGGTAATCAATAATTAACGGCTGTAGTTTCTATTGATTAGATTTATTGAACTCACTAGTTTTGAAATCTATCATTGATTTAATCATTAACGGCTGTAGTTTTGATTAGAGATTTGATAAGGGTCGGATTGAATGCTGTTTTCTCTTTGACTACGATTAAGGTGGGTAGGAATTCATTTTCCAATCGATGAATATTTGAAAGAATTCGTATTTTAGTGATTTGATGATCAAGAGAGAATTTTCCAAAAGTAAAGTTGACCGGAAACCAAGAATCGCTTTACTCTCATAAGTTTTAACCGTTTTAGTAAATCTCGTTAATTAGTTTAATTTTTAAAATTTGCTTAGTAGTAATCACTCAACTCAAAACCCCCTTTTTACTATTCGTTTTTAAATTGACACGAAAAAAATACTACCTTCCCTGTGGGATCGATCCCTACACTCGCTACTACATACTTTTGCTAGTAACTTGAGAATGGTTAATTTGGGTGTACGCGATAAGCGCTACCATGTACATCTTCAGTTATGTCCAACAAGATAAAATTCACCGGAATGGTGAATTTATCAACCTTGATCGGTACATCCTCCACTATCCCATTAGGGTACTTGATGGACTTGTCCGCCATCTGCAGTGAAACATTGATTGCTTTGAGTTCTCCTAAGCCCAGCTTCCTGTACACAGACAAAGGCATAAAATTGACACTTGACCCCAAATCACAAAAAGATTTATTAAAAGATTTAGAATTTATTTTGCAAGGTATAATGAAACTCCCTGGATCCTTTAACTTTGGAGGTGAATCATTTTGAATGACAGCAGAACACTACTCAGTTAAGTTTATCATCTCATGCTCTCCCAGTTTCTGCTTTTTGACAGAATCTCCTTTAAAAACTTAGCATAATTCGGCATGTGCCGAATAGCATCAATGAAAGACATCTCAATATGGAGATTCTTTATCAAATCTAAAAACTTAGCAAATTTAGCATCTAACTTTCCTATCTTACATGCAGCGGGGAATGGGGGTGGGATATCTACCTTAGCAGGTGTGATGGGTGTAGGGGTCTTAATAGACTTACCTTTGTCGCGTGTTTGATCATCTTCGTTCTTGATGTCCGCATCGCCTTTCAACTCAATGTGTACATCATTCTTCTCAGCGACCTCCTTTCCGCTCCTCAACATTATGGCATGGACTTGCTCCCTAAGATTTGTCTCAGTGTCACTAGGAAGTGCTCATTGTGCTCGTCCGTCTACGATTTTTGCTAGCTGTCCCACTTGGACTTCCAAGTTCTTTATCGACGCCTCGTGATTGTTCATCCTTGTTTCAGCTGACGATATGAACTTGTATAATAGCTCTTCCATGCTTTGCTTTGGTGCATATCCCGGTGATGGTTGGGGATAGTTCCTTGGCCTAGTATTTTATGTATTTGGGTAGGGGTAGGTCTGTGGTGGTCGGTTCCCTACAAAATTAACAACTTCATTAGTTGTAATGAAAGGGTTACCTACTTGGCATTCAGTGCTCGGATGTCCTCCTTGGCAAAGCTTGCATGTAACAGTTTGAACTTGCATTGCATGCATGCTCAAACTATCGATCTTCTTGTTCAGCGCTTCCAACTGGGCAGCTAGGGCACTGAATTCACTCACTTGATGCACTCCGGCTTGCTTCTTTGGCACGTTCCTGTCGGACTGCCATTGATAGCTATTAGCAGCCATCTCCTCCAACAGCATATACCCGGGGATTAATGGTGTTAATCCCGGTGTGGTAATAATCCTTAATGGATTTTAATTGTGGCAGTTATGAACTAATTGCGTTTCGGGACTTCCGGGGATTTTAAATCCGGTATTTGGAGTCGTTGAATCCAAGGGATGATATGGTATTCTCATCGTGGTGATAACCTTGGATTTGGTTTTTGGTGGGATCTGGGGTCCGGATTACTTTGTACTGAGGCTGGTAATGGAATTTGAGTTGGAGAGATAATTATTGAAAACAGATGATTTTTAATGAATCATGATGTAAATGTGGATGTATTGGTATTTTGGAGTTTGGGTACTATATATACGAAGTAGACTCGGTATTCCGTCATTGCATGGAATCTCTCATCTCTCTTCCCTCTCTCTTCGCGCTCCACCACCTTCCCCAAACACTTCTCTTTTCTCTTTGGAGAAAAATGGCTGGGAGCATGGCTCGGGAGCCGGATTTCTTGAAGAAAAGTTGGTAATCCTCTTCCCCTCGCCTTTACCTTCGATTTGATTATAGTATTGTTGATTTTTGGTTAAGTTTTAGGTTGGATTTAGATTTGGGGATTTTTTGGTTAAAAATCCCAAGTTGAGTTTTTGGAGTTTTTATTGGTTTTAAATGGAGTATTTGATGTGTTGAAGGTGTATGGATGTTGGTTTTGAGTTTGGGGGTGAAAAACACCATTGAAGCTCGAGTTTTTCGGAAAAGCGCAGGTCGCGATCGATCGCGGAATGCATGCCGATCGACCGCAACGAGCAGCTGAAATTTTGAGGAAGACGTAAAGTGCGGCGATCGATCGCTAAGTCTCAGCGATCGATCGCGAGGAGTCTGGCGATCGATCGCGAGGACTTGACGATCGACCGCGAAGGAGTTCTGCCGGTCAGTAAGGTATGGAGATTGATCGTGCGTAAATGGCGATCGATCGCGGCTTGCTGGAAGGTGTTTTTTTCAAAACTTTGTTAAAACATGGGATTTTGGATTTGGGGTTTAAATAGCCGATTTCCGGGGCAATGTCTACATTCCAATGTGAATGCTATACTTTTAAAATGGATTGGTTGGAGCCAAAGTTTAATAAAATGGAATTCTCGGTTGAGTTTTTGGATATCATTTTAAACTTATAAAATGGAATATTTTGGGTATTATGCATGCTTAGCCGGGGGGCTTTTATATTGGTAACTGTAGGGTCTTCCTACCTTAACATCATTATAATCACGTATTATGGACTAAACATGCATTAATAACATCTAAGGGTTCCGGTTGTAGCTTTGAGCTAATAGAATTACAGGCCAAAAATAAAATTTCATGAGCTAATTAATTACATTCCCAAAAATGAATGCTTATAGGTTACACTACTCCTAGAGTAGAGACTATCCAAAATCCTGTATCCTATATTCTTTCATGCTCCTTTTAGCTCACTGCCTCAACCCGACCCTTAGCCCTTCAGTCCAAAAGTGTACCTATAGGAACAACCCAATATGAGCATGTACATCATTACTTAACATCATAAGGTAATGGCATATAAGTAAATGCATGAAAATAATCGTAACATATACTTCCTGGTTAATTGCATTAACCCACTTTGGTTGTCCCTATTTCATAGTCATGCATATAATCATTAGTTCTTGACATAAATGATTAAAATCATACTTCACATATATTCATAATCAACAATGTTATTTAGAAATGGGGATGTTTCTGGCCTTGTTATGTCAGCGGAACAATTGGCCCCCTCGCTTCGACATATAGCGGTACTGTGATACCCCTCGCTACACCTTGATAGCGGATGTATCTCCTCGCTAGCTATGTCAGCGGTAAGTACCTTCCTCGCTTTCCCATAACAACTACCAGAACACTCTACCATTCTCAATAACATAGTTAAACATACATCATCATCATCATATCATAAACATCATCATCTTATAAACATCATCATCTTATCATAAACATCCTAATAAACATCACATCATCTTTACTCATCATAAACATCATCATCTTATCATAAACGTCCTCATAAACATCACATCATCTTTACTCATCATAAACATCATCATCATAAACTTACTTATCATAATCATCATATCGTAAATACTTATGCAATCATTGCGTAGTCATAGTATAGGAATGTGTTTTACCGTCCGATGCCCGTACGTTTCTTACGTACCTTAATTCCAAAAATGGAGAAGTTGAAGAACTTTATCTCCTTGAAGTTGTGGGTACCTGGGATGGTTCTACACAACCATACAAATTGATATTAGAAGCTAATTATAGTCCAATATCCAAAAATCCCACAAAATAATCAAAAACACACATTTCTGTGTCTCGCGATCGATCGCCGAGATGTCCCGATCGATCGCGAGATCACACTGCCCGTTGCCAAATTTTTGTGTCTTCGGCGATCGATCACCACTTTTGGCGTGATCGATCGCCAGCCTCACCGATCGATTGCCCAAAAGTGGCGATCGATCGCCAAATGGTTTTGGAGCCTACTGCTGGCTCGCGATCGATCGCCAAAAACGGGCGATCGATCGCCGATCCCTGTACATCGAAAAATCACCATTTTTGAGCATTTTTCAAGCTCCACTTCATACCCTTCAAACCCAAACATACCAACAACTCAAACATCATCATAACTCACTAAAACCCACATAAAACACTTCAAAAATCATACCCCAACAACATACAACACATACTCAAAACAAACCCACATAAAACACTTCAAAAATCATCCCATTTCAAAACCAAACATCATTAAAACTTTAGAAAGGGTTCCATACCTCTTGAGGACTCCAAATCTTAACAAAAATCCCACAGACAAAAGTTTTGTGGAGCTTTCCCTTTCCTTCCTTGCTAAATTTCGAAAATGGGGAATGGGTAGGGTTTTGAGAGTGAATTGGGGATTTTAGAGGTGAAAGGGTAAAGTGAATAAAGTGTAGTGGGGTAAAGGGGTATAGTGGGTTAATAAAATTGTATCACATCAATTAGCATGATGTATAAAATACCCCAACATGGTATTTTAAAAGCATTTACAAAAATGCATTAAACTTCCACTAAAATCATACATTCCCCATAATTAACATCCAAAACAAATAAATCATGTTAACACTTCATTACCCAACATGCATAACATGCACCCTGAAATGCAACCCCGGGTCACGCCTACCATGTGACTAAGCATTTCAACAAGATAATTAATTTCAACACATAAATCAATTATCTCCATAATTAATCATATAAACATCATTAATGCCCAAATTGCATATAATTAATTTCGGGGCATCACAGTAACCGTCATGGATTGACGATAGGATTGGTGTGAACGTGCTTGGGCACGTGGTTGCATGCTTGTGTTTAATTGTGAGTTATTTATGTGTTAGCACATAACTCATCGGGTCGTGGGACTCAAGCAAGGTTGTACTCGAACTACGGAATTATAAGGTACGTATGACGTATGAGGATAGCCCTTTATTATAATTGCAATTGTTGAGTGCATGGTACACTATGTTGCAATAAATGTATATGGAAATGCATGGTATATGGTATTAGCAATAAATGGATATATATATATATATATATATATATATATTTGAAATTATATGGTGCCTCTTTTGAGCGAGCAATGATTGGGATGTTGTCGCCATTGAGCGACCATCGGTTATGACGCCGCTGCTGTTGGGCAAGCGTGGGGTTAAAATGCCGCTATTGTGGAGCGAGTAATGAAATAGAAACATGGAATCATTGGTTAGATATATATGATATCTACGGTCCTTTATTTAATGATTTAACCATATTTGATTATGGAACTGGCATGGCAAAAATGGTATTAGTTAATCTATGTGGTGATTAACTGGCTTTGGGAATTTGATGAGTTCGATTATTTTAAGAACAGGGACAATACTGGGGATCCGGATGAGGAAGATACCATTCAGGGAGTATCATTTAAATTCATGACATTTACATTCTGTAAATTATGAACTGTAATATTATGATTATTGGATTGGTGGTATTGGTATGCTCACCCCGTGTGGAGGCTGTCTCTGTTGGGGCAGGTGATACAGGTGCAACAGTAGCTTTGGAGTTGAGCTCGGGCTGTTAATTTGAGGTACCAGAGCTGGTTGAATAAGTACATAGATCCAGAGTTGAGATCGAACTATGCATGGGAGGTGCTTCCAGGATCGAAGTACCAATAACGACATTCGGTAGAGTATCTTATACATTAGATACACGTTTACTCATTGGGTGCTCTCATGTGAGCACATTTTTACGTGTATATGAAATGTATAAATGGGTAATGGATTTTCTCTCTTCATTTAATGTTTGCATGCAATTAAATACGGAATTGCTAAATGAACTGAGAGCATGTTAGTGTATTATGAGGGTGCATGCTATGTAAGTGATCTTGGTTGGGGAATTTGAATATTATGTGGTTCTAATGCAAGAAATTTTCTGGATAGTATATGTTATTATACTTGCATATGGTTTTCCCCCATGATAATATGATTGCACGTACAAATGGTATGAATTAATACACTAATAATGGGTTAAGGGCACGGGGGTCCTTACATTAGTGGTATCAGAGAAGTTGTTTGCTCTTTGGGGCTGTTGAGGGCCTAGGATCATTTTGATGGAAATGATTAGCACATAATTATGCATGATGGTAGTTAGTGTTGTGTGACACAACTATTTTGCTTATGTGCGTTTATGATATGTGATCATAGTGGAACAATTATATGTCATGACATCTATGGAATCATAATATAATCTGTTGATTATGATTGTGAGTTGAGGCATAGGTACAATCAAAGGGAGCATTTTGAAATGCATTGGGATACAGGAAATACTTTGTACTTGTGGTTTATGCATTTACCCTTTATAATCATATAGTGGTGAATATGGATTATTATATGCTCATGGTTTGGAATCGTTCATGTAGGGACGCTTCGGCATGGAGGGCTAAGGCCAGGATTGACGGGCACCAAACGGTAACATGTATTTCATATACATTATGAATTATGCATTGTGGTTGCATATATATTGGTGTGATGATTTTAATGCTTTGCTGCTAAATGTTGAAGCGAGGGTATTGCCGCATGTCACATTTGAAGCGAGGTGCATTAAAATACACTCATTGTGGTTGCCTTTATATTGGAGTGATGATTTTAATGCTTTGCCGCTAAATGTTGAAGCAAGGCTATTGCCGCATGTCACATTTGAAGCGATGTGCATTAAAATACACTCATAGTGATGTATGATGGGATATGGATTATGCATTGTGATGCAGGTATAGATTGGGTGCTTGGTGAACATCCCATGAGTCGTTATGGACGAGTGATGATTTTAAATGATTTGCCGCTATCACTTGACACGATGATAGAATACTTGCCGTTGTCATATCGTAGCGAGGAAAGAATATTTGCCGCCAAATGTTGAAGCGAGGGTATTGCCGCATGTCGCATTTGAGCAAAGTTATTCAATGCTGCTGATATGTCGAAGCGATGGGTATTAGTGCCACGGTCATGACAAGCGAGGTGCATTAAAATACACTGCTGTAACAAGACAAGGGATCGGCTATTCTGTTGGCGATGGTTCATGCCGCCGGGTGTTCATAGCGATGGTTCATTCCGCTATTCAATTGGCGATGGTTCATGCCGCCGGGTATTCATAGCGATGGTTTATTCCGTTATTCTATTGGCGATGGTTTATGACATCGGGTATTCATAGTGATGGTTCATTCCGCTATTTTATTGGCGATGGTTTATGCCGTCGGGTATTCATTAGCGATGGTTCATTTCGCTATTCTATTGGCGATGGTTTATGCCGCCGGGTATTCATAGCGATGGTTCATTCCGCTATACTATTGGCGATGGTCCATGCCGCCGGGTATTCATAGCGATGGTTTATTCCGCTATTCTAGGCGATGGTTTATGCCGCCGGGTATTCATAGCGATGGTTCATTCCCTATTTTATTGGCGATCGTTTATGCCGCTAGGTATTCATAGCGATGGGTCATTCCGCTACATTTATGGCGATGGTTCATACAGCCGGATATCTATAGCAATGATTTATGCCGCTGATTCTATAGCGATGGGTTATGCCGCTATGTACGTAGCACGGGATCACGCCACCTTCGAGCGATGGGCGCTGATTGCGTACCACTGTTGGACGACGAAGACAGGTATGCCGCTATCTTATTAGCGACGAGTTATAGTATATTGCTGTTTTATTAGCATTATTGTGGATGTCATGCGTTAATATACATATACCATCACGTGTTTGACGATGAGATCATGGATGTCGTGTATCGACATATACCATCACGTGTTTGACGATGAGATTATGGATGTCGTGTATCGATAGGTACCGTCATGAATTAACGATGTTATTTTGGATGTCACGTGTTGACATGTACCGTCACGGGATGACGATGACATAGTAGATATTCCATGTAGACGTGTAGCGTCGTTTCGATGAATAATACATTTATGTATATGTATTTAGTCATATGGTTTGAGTGCCAATGGTGAGAACAGGGTAGTGTTTGGATCACTAGTTGACTAGACCATTATGCCGAGCAGGTTGCTCGAAGAATTATTGGATGCGTTGTACCGGTGAGTGTACCGCATCATGCATTTGAGGTAAATATTTTACGGGTAGTGGTACCTTTGGGTATACTCGCTGGGATGGCTACGGCCAAATGATTGTTAGTAGGAGTAGTTATTAAGGAAACTACTCGCTCTTGTCGATGTGACGTGTGGTAGACATGGTCACACCCACTCTTGAGGGTGTGGATTAATTCCTAATGGATAGGATTGCCTTGTGATTGAGCAAGGACACCGGAATGTCCTTTGTGCATTGGTATTAGATAAATATTGGGTGATGGCCCACTACTCTAATGGATGTTACGGTATGGTGTACCGGGATGGTACGTATGATAGTTGGTAGGTTTGGTATAAACCTAATGGGGCAGCAAATTGCTAGCCAGGTATTATTGCAGTGATATAGTGTGCTTGTTGTAGCCATTACACTGCTCGCTGGAACCGAGTTTGGTGAATCGTATGATGATACGATGAGGGTAATAGTGGACTCTAGTAGTCACTATGTCGCATGAGGTTTGAGGCAGGAAATACCTCACGGGGACGTTTATACGTCAAATGTTTTGAGGGACTTGTACCGGGACAACTCAATTTTGTTTGGAATACCAACGTGAGTGTCGAAGAGTCGTCGTTAGCTCTGGTTGAGCATCTTTGCATATGGAATGCAACGGGAGTCACAATTGGATTGTGAGATATAGTTAGTGAGGTGACACTACTATATTGATTTTATCTCTTTGAGATATTTGAATTGTATTGTCATGGAGACAACTAATATTGGTTGAGGGTTGATTGTGAATCAACCAGGGTAAGCCCTACTAGTGTTGGACTAGGTGATGGCTTTATATTTCCGGCGAGACGTTCGAGGAGGCGTCTCTGGGGAGATGCTCAAGGTTTGTGGAGTACTATGGCATTAGTACAGAGCATCGTTAGATGTGTATACGTTGTGTATACGGATTTCGATTTGGTAATAGTGGCATTGAGGCACTATTCTGAACCAGTTATGTATTGTTGGTTTCAGGATATATTTTGGTATAAATATATCCAGTTTCCGAACGGTGGTTCGAGGTTGGAGGGTCATGGTACATGACATTTTCCTTGAGAGGAATGCGGTATTGATATACCTACCTTTTGGGAATCTTTGTAGACTCGATGAGTCGGTTGGTGTGGTGTTGATGTTGGAATCACACTTTTGATCATTGGTTCGTCAATCATCATTCTCTGCGATGTGAGAATAACTGGGGGTTGACAGTTGCTTTTGGGGCTTTGGGTATGACTGGTGATACCCGAGCCAATTGCATTGTGTATGCAGGTAGTATTGGTGCTTAGGCTTGTATGCCGGTGTGTGTATACAAACGCCGGCATTTTCTTAGTACTCGTCGAGCATCAGGTTAGTATGCTTGGATGAATGAATCTCCGGTGAGAGATTGTGGTACTTTGAGATTGGTAATCTCGATGGCACGATATATTCTGAAGAATGATCGTGAGGTCCGGTTGACTCCCTCTGAGGAGGGAATTGTCGTGTTTTGGGGTCAAGGTAATTCTTACTGGATAATTCGATAGCCTCCCTGTGTTAGGATTATTGAATCCTTGGATAAACGAGGGATGGCCAGGATTTGGATGTGTTTAAGTGTCGTGGTTGACACGTGTGGCGGGAATGCAATTGATTTTTCTTGCATGTTCTTTCGGGAACTCGAGACCTTGTGGAGTCTCGATGGTATATTTGGACAAAGATATGATTCTTGGAACATACAGATGTAGACATCTTTGGAGATGTGTTTTGTGTTGTTCGGTGGACGTGATTGGCCCGATCTGTGTTGCAAGGTGGTGCAACTACTCCTTTGATGGAGATGGTATTGGAGAGCGGAAACCAGATATGGTAGAAGTACACTGTAGTGTACTGGTGGTTTCCTTGGTAACGATGTATGATTAACATCGTGGGCCAAATCGTAGAGATATCCTGGAGGCGATATCTATTAGGGGAATCACGAAATTCGGTTGGTTAGCAGTTAGGGTTGTGACTGCTTTTGGGTGGTTAGCATCGAGGAATACTAACGTTCTGTTGTGATTGTGATGGTTTGGGAGGTTTACTCAATTCCAGAGATTTGGTGCGAGGTCCGTGTCCTCGCAGATGGTGTGTCGTTCATGATGCGCTCATGATTCGACGTTGTGAATCCGTTAGGATTGTGTGGTCTTGGCAGTACGAGGAGTACGCCGTGCAATTTCGAGGACAAAATTTTATTAGTGGGGGATAATTGTGATGCCCGGGGATTAATGGTGTTAATCCCGGTGTGGTAATAATCCTTAATGAATTTTAATTGTGGCAATTATGAATTAATTACGGTTTCGGGACTCCCGGAGATTTTAAATCCGGTATTTGGAGTCATTGGATCCAAGGGATGAGATGGTATTCTCATCGTGGTGATAACCTTGGATTTGGTTTTTGGTGGGATCTGGGGTCCGGAGTACTTTGTACTGGGGCTGGTAATGGAATTTGAGTTGGAGAGATAATTATTGAAAACAGATGTTTTTTAATGAATCATGATGTAATTGTGGACGTATTGGTATTTTGGAGTTTTGGTACTATATATACCAAGTAGATATTTCGTCATTGCATGGAATCTCTCATCTCTCTTCCCTCTCTCTTTGCGCTCCACCACCTTCCCCAAACCTTTCTCTTTTCTCTTTGGAGAAAAATGGCTGGAAGCTCGGCTCGGGAGACGGATTTCTTGAAGAAAAGTTGGTAATCTTCTTCCCCTCGCCTTTACCTTCTATTTGATTGTAGTATTGTTTATTTTTGGTTAAGGTTTGGGTTGGATTTAGATTTGAGGATTTTTTGGTTAAAAATCCCAAGTTGAGTTTTTGGAGTTTTTATTGGTTTTAAATGGAGTATTTGAGGTGTTGAAGGTGTATGGGGTGTTGGTTTTGAGTTTGGGGGTGAAAAATACCATTGAAGCTCGATTTTTCGGAAAATCGCAGGTCGCGATCGATCGCGGATTGCGTGCCGATCGATCGCGACGAGCAGCTGAAATTTTGAGGAAGACGCACAGTGCAGCGATCGATCGCTAAGTCTCAGCGATCACGCGAGGAGTCTGGCGATCGATCGCGAAGGAGTTCTGCCCGGCATTAAGGTATGGCGATCGATCGCGCGTAAATGGCGATCGATCGCGGCTTGCTTGAAGGCGTTTTTTTCAAAACTTTGTTAAAACATGAGATTTTGGATTTGGGGTTTAAATAGCCGATTTCCGGGGCAATGTCTACATTCCAATGGGAATGCTATACTTTTAAAATGGATTGGTTGGAGCCAAAATTTAAAAAAACGCAATTCTCAGTTGAGTTTTTGGCTATCATTTTAAACTTATAAAATGGAATATTTTGGGTATTATGCATGCTTAGCCGGGGGGGGGGGGGGGGGGGGGGGGGGGGGGGGGGCTTTTATATTGGTAATCATCATGGATTGACGATAGGATTGGTGTGAACGTGCTTGGGCACGTGGTTGCATGCCTGTGTTTAATTGTGAGTTATTTATGTGTTAGCACATAACTCATCGGGTCGTGGGACTCAGGCAAGGTTGGACTCGAATTACGAAATTATAAGGTACGTATGACGTACGAGCATAGCCCTTTATTATAATTGCAATTGTTGAGTACATGGTACACTATGTTGCAATAAATGTATATGGAAATGCATGGTATATGGTATTAGCAATAAATGGATATATATATATATATTGGAAATTATATGGTGCCCGCTTTTGAGCAAGCAATGATTGGGATGTTGTCGCCATTGAGCGACCATCGGTTATGACGCCACTGCAGTTGAGCAAGCTTGGGGTTAAAATGCCGCTATTGTGGAGGGAGCAATGAAATAGAAACATGGAATCATTGGTTAGATATATGTGATATCTACGGTCCTTTATTTAATGATTTAACCGAATTTGATTATGGAACTGGCATGGCAGAAATGGTATTAGTTAATCTATGTGGTGATTAACTGGCTTTGGGAATTTGATGAGTTTGATTATTTTAAGAACAGGGACAATACTGGGGATCCCGGATGAGGATGATACCATTCAGGGAGTATCATTTAAATTCATGAAATTTACATTCTATAAACTATGAACTGTAATATTATGATTATTGGATTGGTGGTATTGGTATGCTCACTTGAGGGCTGTCTCTGTTGGAGTAGGTGATACATGTGCAACAATAGCTTTGGAGTTGAGCTCGGGCTGTTAATTTGAGGTACCAGAGCTGGTTGAATAAGTACGTAGATCCATAGTTGAGATCGAACTATGCATGGGAGGTGCTTCCAGGATCGAAGTACCAATAACGGCATTCGGTAGAGTATCTTATACATTAGATTCACGTTTACTCATTGGGTGCTCTCATGTGAGCACGTTTTTACTTGTATATGGAATGTATAAATGGGTAATGGCTTTTCTCTCTTCATTTATTGTTTGCATGCAATTAAATACGAAATTGCTAAATGAACTGAGAGCATGTTAGTGTATTATGAGGGTGCATGCTATGTATGTGATCTTGGTTGGGGAATTTCAATATTATATGGTTCTAATGCAAGAAATTTTCTGGATAGTATATGATTTTATACTTGCATATGGTTTTCCCCCATGATAATATGATTGTATGCACAAATGGTATGGATTAATACACTAATAACGGGTTAAGGGCACGGGGGTCTTCCTGACTCTGCATCAATCATTATCAGAAAATAAATCTTATAAAATGTTTGTACCTGCAGTCAAAGAGGGACGCCATGATGTGGGCATCTCCGCAGTAGATCTTTGAAGTGCTCCCAAGCTTCGTACAGTGTCTCTGGATCGTATTGGGCAAAGGTTGTGATATCATCCGCATCTTAGCCGTCTTGAATGGTGGAAATAATTTTGACAAGAACAACTACGCTATTCCATCCCACGTGGTAATAGACCCAGCAGGCAACGACTGTAACCAGGTTTTAGCTATATCTTTTAAAGAAAAGGGAAACAAACGTAACCTGATGGCATCATCAGTAACGCCATTAAGCTCGAATGTATCACAAATCTCTAAGAAGTTGGAGATGTGGGCATTTGGATCGTCAGTAGCTGCTCCCCCAAACTGGACCGAATGTTGGATCATTTGTATGATAGCAGGCTTGATCTCAAAATTGTTAGCCTGTATGGTTGGTCTCGTGATACTCGACAATGATCCATGGAATGCAGGGTGGGCGTAGTCCATGAGTGATCTTGCAACTGCTGGTACCGGAATCTCCTCGGTATTAGCCATGTGTGCTCTTTCTTGCCTTAGCCTCCTTTGACAAGTGTGTTCGATCTCGGGGTCAAAAGGCTCAAGTGTAGGCTTGCTACTCCTTAGCATGCACCAAGAGATAACAACCTGCAAAGATCCACATGAATAGAGAGAATGGGAAAAAATAAAAAATAAAAAAAATTAATGACGAAACTACAATCAACTAATCTCGTTTGATATTATTAAAAGTAGTCCCCGGCAACAACGCCAAAAACTTGATCGCTATTATTTTAAATAATATTTTTGAGTGTAGTGATTGCGTACCGCAAGTGCACGGTGTCAAGTTTTAGTATAATGATATGAAAAGTACGGATTGCTGATCCCACGAGGATCAGGAAATAATTACCAAACTCCACTAGTTTAACTATATTTAGCCATAACTAGTTATGAATAATTAACTAAATTGACTAATTAACTCAATAATCAACCCATCAAGCAAGAACAAAGAAAATTAGAATCAATAGAGACAATTATCAAGACTTTCGGTTCACCCATGCAATCCCACACAATTCGCTTATAGTTAAGAATTAAATTCAAACGTTCTACTTGTTATACCTTGGTCCGGTTACAACAAGTCCAATATTAAGCTGCAACAAGACAATGATCATGTACTTATTTAACACTCAATATTGTAAGTTGATTTATGAAAACTTCTAGCTTTCGATTACTAGATATCTATAGCTATCACACGTGTATTTTACTTTATCTCTCGATATCAGTCTGAAATCCACCGTTTAATTTACTATATCGTATCACAATATCCTATCATCAATTCAATTGCAATAAATAATCAATCAAGGATATTAATCTATTGAAAGCATGAACACAACAAATTAAACTCAAAGAATTTGAAAAGAATCAATCAAAACTTAATTAAAATTGTGTGTTCAAAACATGGGATCCACTAAGTCTTGACAACAAAACTTAGCCTAGAAACATATTAAAAATCAAATGCAAAATCGTGTTTTTCAACATCAAAAGCATAAAGAAATCAAATAGAATCAAACAAAGTTTAGAAATACGGAAATAACGAGAGGCTTTGACTCCTTGAGTTGCTCTGTCATCCCGTCTCTTCCGATGCGTCTTCTCTTCAATGGTTATGGTGTATGGATGGTTGGGGATGAAGGAGAGTGATTGTGGCTGAGTTTGTAATGTCTATTCTGAGCTAAGAGTCCCTCAATTTTGTCTGAAATCATCTATATATTATGTTGGAGAAGTCTTGCATTCTTTGGACACAAAATAGCTTGATAAGGAAAGAAATCTCGATTTTTTCGGGTTTGGTGATCGATCGCCGTTAGTTGCCGATCGATCGGCAAAACATTCTGTTTTTATATTTCAAAATTTCCGACGCGGCGATCGATCGTTGTTCTTTACCGATCGATCACGCGTGTGCACTGTTTTGTGGCGATCGATCGCCTGATATTACGATCGATCGCTGCAATGATTTTCAACATTTTGCATTTTCGTCCCTCCTTTCCATGTATGCTCGGTTTGGTCATTTTTCATCATTTTAAGCCTATTTCCCTCACTTTTATGCATTTGGACCTAGATTTTTGAAATATATAAATATATACCAAAAAGCTTAATATTTTCCAGGAATCACTACAAAAACACCCCTAATCTTATATCAAATTAAGTGTAAAAATCACACTTATAAACTACGATAAGATTGTAAAGTTAGTGCATTTCTCAATTGTACTATCTTTCAAGCTTTTGTATATGTATTTGTTGAGTGGATCAATATTAACTCATGAGATGATGCATTCTTGGTAATTCCTTATTGTTATAACTTGTCTAAGGCCTCTAGAAACTTTGAGTTGCCCTGGTGGATGATTCAATAACTAGCCTCCTTAAATTATACTTTGACCCCTAAAATTTTTTTTGGCAAATTTTAAAATTTTTTTGCCAAATATTATTTGAAAATCTTGCGAGGGCTAGGTTATACCGGTTTTTCAGAGTCCTCCACCTTTTTGCCCCCCTTTTTTTATTATATATTCCTCCTCTTTTAATTATTATCATATAATCATTGTACCACAGGTAATCATCTTCCCCAAACCCGAAATACACTATTTATACGTCATTTAGTTTAATGATGATAGTGGATCCCTTTTTCCTAACCTCTTAAATTCGGACACCTCTCGCTTATTCTCCCAAGATGTTATCATTACTTCTACAGGAGATGTAATATCCCATACTGTCTGTCAATCATTTAATCATTCCAATATCTTATGAACCCTTCCGTGATCCCAGGTTTTTAGGGATCTTGTTGTGTATGCTTTCATACCCGAACATTCTTTCATTCTCGAGTTATTCCCTTCTCGGGCCATTCCCTTATCGGGATATTCCCCTCTCAGATGGCCCTTTTCAGGCCACGCCCTTCTTAAGAAGTAACCTTCCAGGGTCATGCCCTTCTCAGGATATTCTCTTCTCGAGATACGCCCTTCTCGGGAAGTTCTTTTATTGGGTCATCCCTTCTCAGGTTATTCCCTTCTCGGGCCATGCCCTTATTGGGATATTCACCTCTCAGGATATGCCCTTCTTTGGGAGTACCCTTCTCGGATATTCTCTTCTCGGGATACGCGCCTCTTGGGCCATGCCCTTCTTAGGAAGTAACCTTCCTGGGTCATGCCCTTCTCGGGATATTCCCTTCTCGGGATACGCCCTTCTCGGGATACACCCTTTTTCTCGGGAAGTACCTTTATTGGGTCATGCCCTTCTCAGGTTATTCCCTTCTCGGAATATTCCCTGCTCGGGATACGCCTTCTAGGGAAGTACCTTTATTGGGTCATGCCCTTCTCAAGTTATTCCCTTCTTGGGATACGCCCTTCTCGGGAAGTACCTTTATTGGGTCATGCCCTTCTTAGGTTATTTCCTTCTTTGGATATTCGCTTCTCGGGATACGCCCTTCTCGGGCCATGCCCTTCTTTTTTTAATAAAGATTATAATTCAATCCTGTGTTATTCCTAAATTTATTCCATGTATAATACTAACTTTCCCTCTTTTCGAGCTAGAACGGAGTTCGCTGTCTCGATTTCTAGGAAATTTTATTATCCCATCTTCCCGCCTTTATTTTAGTTTTTGCAATAACTGACTTCTGATAAGACACCCCATCATTGGTATTGAACCATGCCTTCAACGAATGGCGTGGGCTTTTACTCGTGTAGGCTTTGTACTAGGAGACCGTTGGTCCCGATGAAATCTCGTTCATTAAAAATATGAAGTTAAACAGTCGGCCATCACCCTTGTACTATAAATAGTGACGCTCCATAATTTTACTGGGGGTATCTTCCTGCATACTACATCTCTCTTGAGCCTCCAGCGTTCTGAAACTGCGCCGCTCCTCTTACGTTCCTTTGAAACCACTTTCTGTAAGTTTTCTTTTATTGTTATTCTCTTTAACGACTATGTCGACCTCCCAAGATCCCCATAACGAATTCCCTGCTCCTTCTAAATCAAAAAGGAAAATATGGGAGATGTTTAACAAGAGTGCTCCCTAGTATGAGCTCCTAGACTCTACCACGGAGCCCCAGTGTGAGGCATCCCTCCGTTGGTTGGATAATTTCCCGAATGATTATGAAATCATTTTCCCCAAACCCGGGGATCGCCCGCATCTTCCTCCGCGCGATTCCTATCCTTTTTAAGTAGCCCAACTCAAGGGTTGGTTGCGTTTTTCCATCCCCTCATTTTTTTTTATCAAACTCTCTAATTATTTTTTATGTTTCGTTAAGTCAGTTAGCTCCCAACACATATCAATTGTTGGCTGGGGCTTACGTTTTATTTCATTCCTTGGGTCTTATTCCCACTCCACCTCTCCTTGAGTATTTCTTTTCATTGAGAACCAAAGAACCCGGGCTTTTCTTTCTAGGAGCTCGCCCTCATGCCACATTTTTAAACAAAATCCCCAGTTCTAACAAATTATGGAAAGAAAAATTCTTCTTTGTGAAGCCTCCCCGTCCCTGGTCATGTCCGATGGCCTGGAGGAATACCCTCCCCGAGCCCCGAGAACTCCCTAGCGGGTACAAAGAATCAGAGTTCTATCAACGAACAATTCAAGCTCTGGGGGGAAGGGTTTATGACACCAAGGGATTGATAGTCGAGGAACAACTCATTCAATATGGTCTAAGCTCCAAAGATGTCAACCTTCTTCTCCCCCCCCCCCCCCATGGTACTATTGTATTTCCTCTTCCTATATGTAGATTGTGATATGTTTCATCAGTTTAAAGTCTCGATTTTAATCATGGTTTACTTATCCCTGTTTTGGTTATGTGTTTTCAGGTAAAGACATGAATCTTAAAGCGATTATAGCTCGGAAACATACTGAAGAAGGGGAGCGTACCTCAAAGACTTCCTCCTTCTCTTCCTGGGATTCTATGCCTACCCGTCCCAGCCCTGTAAGAGCTGGGTCTCAATCTTCCCCTCTCGGGATTTCCCCAACCATTCTTCAACTTATTCCCATGACGAAAGTTCCCTCCTCAGCCTGCCACTATGCCTATTTTAGAAATCCCCTTGTTTCAAACAAGTCCTCCCGAGAGTGCTTCTTCGGAGCAGTTGGTATTTCAGAGGAAAAGGAAATACTCTACTCCTGCGCCAGTGATCATATAACACTCTCCATCTCCTCCTACTATGTTGCAAATATCTCCTCTCCCTTTGCCGGAACCAATGTGTTAGGATCGGGGTAGTGTTTAGAAAGGGGGGGTTGAATAAACACTAGATTCAATTCAGATTTTGCTCGGCTTAGCTGCAGACTGTACTGCAGTAGCTTCTCAATATATAGCAAGTCAGCAGACACTGATTATAGTGCGGATGACGTCTGCTGGACCTGTGAGGGATAAAAACTGAATGACAGTAAGTAAATGACACAAGTATTGTTTCTGGAAGTTCGAAGCACAACGCTTCTACGTCTCCCATTCTTCCTTTGTCGGAAGGTTACACTAAAAGACTTGGTTTACACTTTACAGTATACAACCTTCTTAGGCACTCACACTGCTTGGCCTAAACTCCTAGCAATCACAACTTACTAATTTGATTACAATAATTTCTATGACACTCTTAAAAATAAACTGTTTAGCTTCGAGTGTTCTTGAGCAGCAGACTTCAGTTGAGGATAATCAGTCACGAGTACAGTAGTACTGCTTGTCTGCTCTTGCTGAACCTTTAGAGAATATCAGTGAGATGATTATTCTTTTTGTGTTTGAGGTGTTTCTCTTTGTTTGATTAGATCGTTCAGCTAACCTCTTCATTCTTCAACTGGGCGTAATTATAGACTCCTTGATCTTTAACGACAACTTGTCTATATTTGGAAGAGATCCACTTTCTGTTACCATTCCATATTCTGATTGTCTTCTTTCCTATTTTGTTTAACAACGGCTCTTTTATTCTGACGCTAATGGTGGCGGAGATATAGCAGGGTGCGCCGCTCTGTTACCTTTGTCAGAATAGGTTGTACTTGTTTTATCTTGTTGCTTTGAGCTCTTGCTGGATGGTTATTCCTATGCTGGCTTTCTTCGTTCAACTGGTCGATCATTCTTCTGTAACCAGTAGATGTCTTTGTTCAATATATGACTTATCTAGTAGATGCTTGTCCAGTTAGTGTCCATCCAGTAGGTGTTTGTCCGGTAGATGTCCATCCGGTTGGTGTCCATTCAGTAGGTGTTTATCTGGTTGATGTCCATCCGGTAGGTGTCCATCCAGTTGATATCCATCCGGTAGATGTCTATCCAGTTGGTGTCCATTCGGTAGGTGTCTATCCAGTTGATGTCCATTCGGTAGGTGTCTGTCCAGTTGGTGTCCATCCGGTAGGTGTCTGTCCAGTTGGTGTCCATCCGGTAGGTGTCTCTCCAGTTGATGTCCATCCGGTAGGTGTCTATCACCCTGTAGGTCTTTGTTACCCGGTAGGTGTCTGTCACCTGGTAGGTGTCTGTCACCCGGTAGGTCTTTGTTACCCGGTAGGTGTCTGTCACCCGGTAGGTCCTTGTTACCCTGTAAGTCTTTGTATCCAGTTGATGTCCATCACCCGGTAGGTGGCTGTCACCCGGTAGGTGTTTGTCACCCGGTAGGTGTTTGTCACCCGGTAGGTGTTTGTCACCAGTTGATGTTTGTCACCACCAAAGCTTAGAAATGTTTTCCTAAAAATTTCCCCCCTTTTTTGTGATGACAAAACTTAGTACTGGAGACTCTTGCTTGATCATAATGAACGGCAACTCCTGTTAAGACTTAGAGACAAACAATGACTTTTTCAATTTGTTAGAATAAATAAGCAGATTACGAGTGGTAATCAAACTGAGCTAATGAATGAATTTCATTTTTTATATAAAATGAATTCTGGTTACAACTTACATGATACATCTTACAAATTACATAGAACATTACGTGGAACATCTTACAAGTCATTTAGCAGACCTATTTTTACAATCTATCCAAATAGAGAAACATAGTCAGTATGGAATGATCCAAGCTGGCTAGTTTCAGGGTTATTGACAAAGGGAGGGGAAGAGAAAGTGCATACAGAAAAGCTTAGAACAGAGAAAGGCCTAGAAAGAGTCCATTATCTTCAAAGTAGTCCTCTGTTCATTTGGCAAGATCTCTGTCTTCAATGAAAATACTATATCTCTGTCTTCCCCCTTTTTGTCATCAGCACCCAGGCATCTGTTGTTCCAAATTCCAGGCTGGTGGAGAACACCAGGGCTGGTCCAGATAGCTTAAGCTAGCAGACGTGGGTTAGATAAGTAATCAACCCATGTAGGGTTGATTTAGATAACTAATAAACCAATAAATAGATATATGTGTAGAAACAGTTGCAAGACAAGTAAGACTATAAGATAAGAGATGCATGATTTAAGATGAGAGTTAGAGAATGAGCATGCTATTTGTAGCAAAAAACTAGCAAGTTGTAGGGTGAAGTGTCATATCATGCAAAAAAAATCAGATAAAGATGGAGACGAAGTGACAATACTATGAATATTTATGAAAAACAGATAAGGTTAAATACAAAAAGACAATAAAAGTTACTGTTTGCCCCCTAACCAATGCTGGGAGTAGTCACGGGTTGAAGGTGGAGTGTCAGCCTGAGGTTGTCGGGAGCTGTGGGACCTTTGCTGAGATGGAGGCCTTGCGACTGGATGCTCCAGCTGCAGGAGATGATGAGTGACGATCTAGGCTCTGGTCTCGTTGGGTCAGAGGAGCAGGTCGGCTGGACTCGTGCAGTCTTCTAACGATTTGAGGAGCAGCAGGCAGGCTGTTGCTCAAGTCTTGAATTTGAGAAGCAAATGCCGCCTGTATGGTTGCCAGTTGATCTGATAAGGCTTTCTTGGCATCCTCTATCTTATCTTCAAGAGCCAGTGAACTGGCGGCATGAAGTGATTCATTTTGTTGATTGATCTGAAGACGAGCCTGCCCTATCCGAGAAAGTGAGTCCGCAAAAGCATCCACAACAAAAGTCTGAAGCCTGGTGACAGTAGTCGTTAGGCTGTTTATATCCCGATAGACGTGCTGGATTTGAGAATCAGTATGCTGCTGATGGCTCCCTAGAATAAGAGTCGCAATGCGCTCTTCCTGTTTGAGCTTATTGACGTCACTGCTAGTGCAGAGATCGCGTTTGACAGATTCACCAGTTGATCAGCAATGTTGGGTGGCCCTTCCAGAGGAATATGAGTTGAGAAATCAAAGAAATCCTCAGGAGGGTCTTGAGCCATCGACTGATCCAGAGCATCTGTTTGAGGCTCAGCAGTAGTAGTGAGAACGCCTGGATGACCCTCAATATCAGCAGTCAACAGAGTAGTGACTTCAATGGTTGGTGCAGCAGGCTTGATGGTAGGGATGACATCCATGCTAGTAACAGATGGTTCCAGCTCGGCTGCAAACAACTGAGTGTGACCAGCAGAGTGAGAAGAGTGTTCGTTGGGTTCATCATTACCAGAAGAGAGGGTAACTTGATGAACCACAGTTTGAATCACTGTATCAACATTTGCGTGGTCAACATCCAGCAGTTGTAGCGGTTGATCATTTGCAGGACTGGGAGCGGAGGAGAAAGTTTGAGCAGCTGGAGAGGTGATCTCCATGGCAGGAGGAGTTATCTCCAATGTCGGTGGGACAGTCTCCAAGGCAGGAGGAGTTGCCTCCAAGTCAGTTGGAGCTGTCTCTAAATCAGTTGGAGCTGTTTCCAAGTCAGTTGGAGCTATTTCCAAGTCAGTTGGAGCTGGGCTTGCATTACTCAAAGCTGCAGAGCAAGAGTGGAGACCGGTTGATATGCGGAGATCATGAAGAGCATGCTCAGCCATGTCCAGCTTTGGTCCTAGAGCATTCAGAACTGCTCTATCATGATTTGCTGTGCCAGAATCAATATTGAATTGCTGAAGGCGGGATTGAACAAGGGCTTGAAGTTCTCCCACATAATTCATCATGCGGAAGAGATCCCTAAGCTTCAGACTCTTCTCAGTGTCAGCGACTTGAAGATAAGCCAAGATAAGGTTCTCATCTTCCCGTGCTTGATCCAGAATTGGAGTGAAGTTATTGAAGTGAATGTTTAGGCATGCCTTCACCCATCGATCAAAAATTTCAAGCTGTGGCTGCAGCTTGGCTTCTACTTCATCCATTACCATTTTTATCTCAAAAGCGACGGGTGTGGACATTGGTGCCATAAGTGTCTTTCCTTTTCCAGTGGTGGTGTTCTTGGGATGACAGTAAGGACAGAAGGACTTGGGTGTCCGCAAACTGATAGTACCAGGTGCTTGCTGAGAGCTCACCAGCTTGGAGGATTTGTCAGTTGGAGCCACTGGTGCAGCGATTACCATGGCCAATGAAGCAGCTGATGCAGTCGGTTCCTCAGGAGGAGGATTTTCGAGACTTGGCTCCCTACTAGGGATGACTGCTGTGGGAACTGCAGAGGAGATGGTATAAGAGGCAGCAGTGACTGTCTTTCGGAGAGCAGGAGGAGCCCCTTTTCTGGTTCTGGGCTTCTTAGGAAGAGGAGGGGGAGGATATGACTCAACGGATTCAGATAATGTTTGTTCAGAATCGCTTATAACTTGAGTCGATCGACGCTTTATCAAACCAACCTCTCTGCCACTCTATTGCCTGTGAATCTGAAGATACTTAGCAGTGATACGTCTGTCTGGATGAAGATCGGAGGAGGCCCCTGCTTGAATGTTTTTGCTATAAAAAATACTGCTGAGAGGTAGGGCAAAACCAGATTGTCCCTTTCCTGAAGTGATTAGTCCAGTGAGGACCTGAAACAGAACAACTGACCAGTTGACTTCTAGTCCTTTGAAGATGGCGCCCATGACGTCAAACTTCTCAAGGGTGATGATACCAAAAGAGCCAGCTTTGCACAGCAGCCCCTTGGAAATAACATCGGCCAGTTGATAGAAATGACTCTTCATTAGCACCTTCTTGAATGGAGGACGTCGGAGACGATCATTAGAGTCGGAGAATATGATCCGCATTTCTTCCCTGACATCCACTGGAACGATGGAGAAATTCTTGAGTCCAGTGGATGGAAGACAAAGATGAGTGGCGAATTCCAGTTGAGTGATGGTAACTAGTTGTCCAGAGATGGAGGCCACCACGGAATCATCTATAACTCTAGCAGTGGCGAAGAATTCGTGTAGAGCGTCCTTGTAGAATGTTGGAGCCTGGCTAAGGATCACTAGAAGTCCCGATGTATCCAATTTGTGAAAAACTTCCTTTGTATCTTCATCAGAGGATGTGGAGATGGAATGAAAATCCACATGAACAGCATTTGTGATGAAACTTGGCTGTGAGTTCTTCGACATTTTTGGTGAAGATGCAGAAAAGCAACAAAAGTCCTGTTGAGTAAAATTTCTGGGAGGGAAGTTAACGCAGTAAATTTTGGAAAAGATAAGAGTTAGAAACAAAATTAATGGCGGTTAACGGAAAGAGTAGATGTAACGTCGTACTGTAGATGAGGACACATGAATACGTGGCGATCATCTAACGATTGAAAAATAAATAAAAGGACAGGATTTGGGCGGGAGTGAAATAATTTATTTTTACATAAAAGTAAATTTGAATTCCGACGTTCCAGTAGGTTAATGGTTACCGAATGTTATTTTTGTCAAAGCATATTTGGTAAAGTCTGCTGGTATGTAGGGTCCGACTGGTAAGATAACATCTAACTTGTATGTAGAGTCCTACTGGTACGGAAGCACTTAGTGCAGCAGGCTGTTGTTTTACCAGCTGAGCTTAAATAACCACGATAAAATTCTAACTGAAATTCCCCCTAAATCCATGCGATTTCTACTGAGTAATTCCACATGAATCCATTAATCTTAAATAATAACAATCATGGATTGATCTCAATTAAACCAAGAATATTTAGAAAGTAGGAAAACTTAGCGTCCGGTAGAGGCTTTGTAAAGATTTCTGTTGCTTGTTGTTCGGTAGATATGTATTCTAGCCGAATTTATTTCTTCATAACGTGATCTCTGATGAAATGATGACGGATGTCAATATGTTTGGTGCGCGTATGAAGAACCGGATTGTACGTAATTGCTATGGCAGACGTATTATCAAAAAATATGGTTGCCTCAATGGATTCAATTCTGTAGTCTCTCAGTTGTTGTTGAATCCAGAGCAGTTGAGCACAGCAGCTTCCAGCAGCAAGGTACTCTGCCTGTGATGTCCCCGAAATGATTAATTGCAATTAAGGTATTAATTATGTTTATGTGATTAATTATGTGGATAATTGATTTACGTGAAATGCTTAGTCACATGATAGGCATGACCCGGGGGTTACGTTTCAAGGTGCATGTTAAGCATGATAGAAAATGGGGTGTTAACATGATTTAATTGTGTTGATTGTTAATTATGACGAAAGTATGGATTTAATGAAGTTGGTTGCATTTTTTTAAAATACTTTTAAAATACCATGTTGGGGTATTTTATACATCATGTTAATTTTTGGGTACAATTTAATTAACCCATATACCCCACTATACCCTCTTCCCCTCACTTTACCCTTTTCACTCTAAAATCCCCAAATTCATCCCAACCCTATCATTTCATCCCATTTTCGTCCAAGCCAAGGAGGAGGAGGAGAAATCCTTGCACACTCTCCATTTGTTGAAATCTTAGTAAGATTTTGGATCCTCAAGAGATATGGAACCAATCCTAAAGTTTCTATGATGTTTGGTTTTGAAATGGGATGATTTTGAAGTGATTTATGTGGGTTTGTTTGGGTATGTGTTGTATGTTGTTGGGGTAGATTTTTGAAGTGTTTATGTGGGTTTTAGTGAGTTATGATGATGTTGGTGTTGTTGGAAAGTTTGGGTTTGTATGGTATGAGATTGAGCTTTGAAAATGCACAAAAATGGCGAAAAAATCGCGCACCAGCAGGTGGAAATCGATCGCCAGAAATGAGGCGATCGATCGCCGATGGCCAGTAGCCATTTCACGTAGCAGGCGATCGATCGCCTAAAATTAAGCGATCGATCGCCGCAAGGCAAAAGAGCGAGGCGATCGATCGCCTCAAGTAGCGATCGATCGCCACTGTGTAAAACATGGAAAATGATGATTTTTGTTGAATTTTTGGTATTTGGCTATTGTTTAGCTTCTAATATCGATTTGTATGGTTGTGTGGAACCATCCCAGGTGCCAACAACATCGAGAAGATGGAGCTCTTCAATTTCTCCACTTTTGGAATTAAGGTACGTAAGAAGCGTACGGGCATCGGACGGTAACACACTCCTAACTATGACTATGCATTGATTGCATAAGTATTTATGATGATTATGATGATGATTGTGATAAGTAAGTTTATGATGATGATGTTTATGATGATGATTGTGATAGGTAAGTTTATGATGATGATGTTTATGATGATGATTGTGATAAATAAGTTTAAGATGATGATGTTTATGAAGATGGTATGATAAGTAAGTTTATAATAATGTTATACGATGTTTATAAAAGGGTAAGATGCCCATATGTAAGATGCCATACAGTGTTGTTATGTGGTAAGATGCCACGGGGTAAGATGCCCATATGGTAAGAGGCCATACAATGTTATTATGTGGTAAGATGCCACGGGGTAAGATGCCATATGGTAAGAGGCCATACGATGTCATTATGTGGTAAGATGCCATAAGAGGCCATACGATGTCATTATGTGGTAAGATGCCACGGGGTAAGATGCCCATATGGTAAGAGGCCATACAATGTTATTATGTGGTAAGATGCCACGGGGTAAGATGCCCATACGGTAAGAGGCCATACGATGTTATTGTGTGGTAAGATGCCCATATGCATGAAGGTAAATCAGGGTCAACAAAAGGAAGTTAACGAATAACCAGCAAGTTACTAATCCAAGACTTCGTACATTTACTGTAATATTTTGTTATGATGCTTATATGATGATGATGTTTTAAGATGATGATGTTATAAGATGATGAAGTTATAAGATGATGATACTATAAGATGATGATACTATAAGATGATGATGCTTATATGATGATGATGTTATGAGATGATGATATTATAAGATGATGATGCTATAAGATGATGATGCTATAAGATGATGATGCTTATATGATGATGATATTATAAGATGATGATATTTATAAGATGAATATGCTTATATGATGATGATGTTGTAAGATGATGATATTTACAAGACGATGATTTTAATCATTCATGTCAAGAATTAATGATTATATGCATGGCTATGAAACAGGGAGGGTTAATGCAATTAACCAGGAAGTATATGTTACCAATTATTTTTCATGCATTTATTTATATGCAATTGCCTTATGATGTTAAGTAACGATGTACATGCTCATGATGGGTTGTTCCTGTAGGTACACTTTTGGACCGAAGGGCTAAGGGTCGGGTTGAGGCAGTGAGCTAAGAGGAGCATGAAAGAAGATAGGATACAGGACTTTTGGATAGATTCTACTCTAGGAGTAGTATGATTCTATCGCTTTAACATTCATTAATTAGAATGTAATGAGTTAAGTTTTGAAATTTCATTGTTGACTTGTAATCTTATTAGCTCAAAGCTACAGCCGGAACCTTAAGGTGTTATGAATGCATGTTTAGTCCATATTACGTGTATAAGATGATGTTAAGGTAGGAAGACCCTACATTAGTTGAATCAGAGCCAGGTTAGAGAACCCGGGAATGAGTGAAGGGTAGCTTAGCAATAAGTTGGCTAGGTGCTTACTTTTAAACATGTTTTATGCATATGTTGCATATGAAGTATATGATGTTGTACTAACATGTTTTGTTTCTCTAATGATGTATTATATGAACTGCTTTTGGGTATTGTTGTTAACCCTTGTGTTGCAGCATAGCAGCAAATGCTGAAGTAAGTGATGCGATTCCATTTGCACTTCTCCGTCGCCCATGCCTCGTGTAGTCTCGACACCCGCTGGAAGAAGTTTGATAACTGATCAGATGGTTTATGACGGCCTCATTTATTTTGAGGGTAACGAGCTGAGGACAGACTTGATTGTTCTGGGAATGTCAGACTTCTAATGCATTGTGGGCATCGATGTGCTGAACAAGTATCAGGCAGTTGTGGACTGCAGACAAGGACTGCCCGATTCAGGTCTGATATGGGAGTCCAATGGACATTTGGGGATGGTTCCCGTTCAAGGATTCCGTTAATATCTGCTGTCAAGATGGCACAGTTATTGGAACGAGACCATAAATGATATCTCATCTATGCTGTTGATATTAGTGAAAAGAGAGAAGAGTTAAAGGTTGAGGATGTGCCCATAATGGCGGTGTTTCCTGATGTATTTCCGGAAGAGATTCCCGGATTCCCACCGACGAGAGAGGTCGAGTTTGGGACTGAGTTACTACAGGGGACGTCTGCCATTTCTCGTGCCCCATATAGGATGGCACCAGCGGAGCTGGATAAGGGCTATATACGCCCTAGCATATCGCCCTGTGGTGCGCCAGTTTTGTTTGTTAAGAAGAAAGATGGTTCGATGCGGCTGTGCATCGATTACAGACAACTGAACAAAGCCATAGTGAAGAATAAGTGTCCGCTTCCGAGGATTGATGATTTATTTGATCAGCTGCAGAGTACGAGGCTCTACAGTAAGATCGATCTGAGATCGGGGTATCATCAGATTCGAGTTCGAGAGGATGATGTACAGAAGACAGCTTTCAGGACTAGATATGGGCACTACGGATTCTTAGTCATGCCCTTTGGGGTGACGAATGCCCAGCTATTTTATAAGCCTGATGAACAGGGTGCTCCAACCATGTTTGGATCAGTTCGTCATAGTTTTCATTGACGATCTGCTTATTTACTCTCGAACTGAAGAGGAATATGTGAAGCACTTGAGAGCAGTACTCCAGATCCTTAGGGATTGCCAGACCCCTGACACAGCTGACTCAGAAAGGAGTGCCGTTCTATTGGTCCGAAGCTTGTGAGGAAAGCTTCCAAGCATTGAAGTGTCGTTGACTACGGCACCTATATTGGTGATTCCTTCTGAGAATAAGAGGTTTGCCTTGTACACGAATGCATCACTGCAGGGTTTGGGCTGTGTGTTGATGCAAGATAAGCATGTGGTGGCTTATGCATCGAGGTGGTTGAAACCACATGAGGCTAGGTACCCAGTCCATGATTTGGAGCTAGCAACCATTATATTTGCCTTGAAGATTTGGAGGCATTACTTGCATGGTACGTCGTTTACCATCTACACGGACCATAAGAGCCTGAAGTTTTGCACACAGGCTGAGTTGAATAGGCGACAAAGAAGATGGATGGACTTACTCAAAGATTCTGACTGTGAGATTGAGTACCATCCTGGTAAAGCAAATTTGATAGCAGACGCCTTAAGTCGGAAAGTGAAGAGTACTGCTGAGGATGTCATGAGTCTATCAGCTATGATGACTTCTTATTGCCTTTTGGGCTATGATTTTGATGTGGACACGTTGCCGGTGCGAGTGTCGACCTTGTTGGTTGAGCCTGACATATTTGAGGCTATCAGGAAAGCCCATAGGTCAGATGATGAGGTTCAGAGATGGTCATCGATAGTACTTCAAGGACAGCCATCAAAGTTCAGAGTGGCTGAGGATGATTCCTTAAGACTCGGCAACCGCTGGGTAGTCCAAAATACGCCGGAGTTGCGTAAAGGAATCTTGGAGCGAGCTCACAGTAGTCGGTTCAGTATCCACCCAGGAGGAAGGAAGATGTACAAGGACCTATGCGGTCAATTCTGGTGGAGACGCATGAAGCGTGATGTGATCACTTTTGTTAAAAGATGTTTGATCTGCCAGCAGGTAAGGGCAGAAAGGCAGAGGCCTGGTGGCGAGCTGAAGAGCTCGGAAGTACCCCAATGGAAGTGGGAGCATATATCTATGGACTTCGTAAACCACTTGCCAGGAGCGGCCTCTGGATTTGATACGATCTGGGTAATCGTGGATAGGCTGACGAAGGTAGCTCACTTCATCCCTTATCATGTGTCTTTCACATACCTAAAGATGGCCCAATTATATGTGCGGGATGTGGTGAGGTTGCATGGGGTTCCAGTCTCGATTGTGTCTGACAGAGACCCAAGGTTTACTTCACATTTCTGGGAGGGTCTCCAGACAGCTTTGGGCACAGAGGTGAGACTGAGTACAGCTTATCACCCTCAGACAGACGGCCAGACAGAGCGTACCATTCAGACGCTCGAAGATATGCTGAGGGCATGTATTTTGGAGTTTGATACTCCATGGCATGATACAGTACCATTGGTCGAGTTCTCCTATAATAACAGCTACCAGGCGAGCATTCAAATGGCCCCTTTTGAAGCTCTTTACGGACGACGATGTAGGTCACCGCTGTATTGGGAGGACTTGACTAGTAAAGCGGTCGGAGGACCGGATATGATTAGGGAAATGGAAGAAAAGATTAAGATGATACGCTCAAAGATGAAAGTGGCCCAAGATAGGCAAGCGGCCTATGCCAATAAGCGGCGACGACCGCTAGAATTCCAAGTAGGAGACAAGGTTTTCTTAAAAATCTCACCCTTTAGGGGTGTAGTTCGTTTTGGTATGCGGGGAAAGTTATCTCCGAGATATGTCGGACCGTACGAAGTGTTAAAGCGTATCGGTACATTGGCCTACCGTTTGGCTCTACCGTCGTCTTTATCTGGGATTCATGATGTTTTCCACGTTTCTATGCTACGGAAGTATGAGCCAGACCCGTCTCATATTTTTACAGCCTACTGAAGTGCAGTTGGACTCAGATGTATCCTGCGTTGAACGACCGGTCAGAATTCTGGATCATGAGGATCGCAGATTACGAAGCAAGATTATACCGATGGTCAAAGTCCAGTGGGATCATCGGGGTGTCGAGGAGGCTACGTGGGAGACAGAGCGGCGTATGGTACAGCACTACCCGGAACTATTCTCTGGTATGTGATTTATGTTTAGTTTCTTTTGGGGTAAGTGCATGCGATTCGAGTACGAAATCTTATAAGTAGGGGAGTAATGTGATGTCCCCGAAATGATTAATTGCAATTAAGGTATTAATTATGTTTATGTGGATAATTGATTTACGTGTTGAAATTAATTATCACGATGAAATGCTTAGTCACATGATAGGCATGACCCGGGGGTTACGTTTCAAGGTGCATGTTAAGCATGATAGAAAATGGGGTGTTAACATGATTTAATTGTGTTGATTGTTAATTATGACGAAAGTATGGATTTAATGAAGTTGGTTGCATTTTTGTAAAATGCTTTTAAAATACCATGTTGGGGTATTTTATACATCATGTTAATTTTTGGGTACAATTTAATTAACCCATATACCCCACTATACCCTCTTTCCCCTCACTTTACCCTTTTCACTCTAAAATCCCCAAATTCATCCCAAACCTATCATTTCATCCCATTTTCGTCCAAGCCAAGGAGGAGGAGGAGAAATCCTTGCACACTCTCCATTTGTTGAAATCTTAGTAAGATTTTGGATCCTCAAGAGGTATGGAACCAATCCTAAAGTTTCTATGATGTTTGGTTTTGAAATGGGATGATTTTGAAGTGATTTATGTGGGTTTGTTTGGGTATGTGTTGTATGTTGTTGGGTATGATTTTTGAAGTGTTTATGTGGGTTTTAGTGAGTTATGATGATGTTGGTGTTGTTGGAAAGTTTGGGTTTGTATGGTATGAGATTGAGCTTTGAAAATGCACAAAAATGGCGAAAAATCGCGCACCAGCAGGTGGAAATCGATCGCCAGAAATGAGGCGATCGATCGCCGATGGCCAGTAGCCATTTCACGTAGCAGGTGATCGATCGCCTAAAATTAAGCGATCGATCGCCGCAAGGCAAAAGAGCGAGGCGATCGATCGCCTCAAGTAGCGATCGATCGCCACTGTGTAAAACATGGAAAAATGATGATTTTTGTTGAATTTTTGGTATTTGGCTATTTTAGCTTCTAATATCGATTTGTATGGTTGTGTGGAACCATCCCAGGTGCCAACAACATCGAGAAGATGGAGTTCTTCAATTTCTCCACTTTTGGAATTAAGGTACGTAAGAAGCGTACGGGCATCGGACGGTAACACACTCCTAACTATGACTATGCATTGATTGCATAAGTATTTATGATGATTATGATGATGATTGTGATAAGTAAGTTTATGATGATGATGTTTATGATGATGATTGTGATAGATAAGTTTATGATGATGATGTTTATGATGATGATTGTGATAAATAAGTTTAAGATGATGATGTTTATGAAGATGATATGATAAGTAAGTTTATAATAATGTTATACGATGTTTATAAAAGGGTACGATGCCCATATGGTAAGATGCCATACAGTGTTGTTATGTGGTAAGATACCACGGGGTAAGATGCCCATATGGTAAGAGGCCATACAATGTTATTATGTGGTAAGATGCCACGGGGTAAGATGCACATATGGTAAGAGGCCATACAATGTCATTATGTGGTAAGATGCCACGGGGTAAGAGGCCCATATGGTAAGAGGCCATACGATGTCATTATGTGGTAAGATGCCACGGGGTAAGATGCCCATATGGTAAGAGGCCATACAATGTTATTATGTGGTAAGATGCCACGGGGTAAGATGCCCATATGGTAAGAGGCCATACGATGTTATTGTGTGGTAAGATGCCACGGGGTAAGATGCCCATATGCATGAAGGTAAATCAGGGTCAACAAAAGGAAGTTAACGAATAACCAGCAAGTTACTAATCCAAGACTTCGTACATTTACTGTTATATTTTGTTATGATGCTTATATGATGATGATGTTATAAGATGGTGATGTTATAAGATGATGAAGTTATAAGATGGTGATACTATAAGATGATGATACTATAAGATGATGATGCTTATATGATGATGATGTTATGAGATGATGATATTATAAGATGATGATGCTATAAGATGATGATGCTTATATGATGATGATGTTATAAGATGATGATATTTATAAGATGATAATGCTTATATGATGATGATGTTGTAAGATGATGATATTTACAAGATGATGATTTTAATCATTCATGTCAAGAATTATTGATTATATGCATGGCTATGAAACAGGGACAACCAAAGAGGGTTAATGCAATTAACCAGGAAGTATATGTTACCAATTATTTTTCATGCATTTATTTATATGCAATTGCCTTATGATGTTAAGTAACGATGTACATGCTCATGATGGGTTGTTCCTGTAGGTACACTTTTGGACCGAAGGGCTAAGGGTCGGGTTGAGGCAGTGAGCTAAGAGGAGCATGAAAGAAGATAGGATACAGGACTTTTGGATAGATTCTACTCTAGGAGTAGTATGATTCTATCGCTTTAACATTCATTAATTAGAATGTAATGAGTTAAGTTTTGAAATTTCATTGTTGACATGTAATCTTATTAGCTCAAAGCTACAACCGGAACCTTAAGGTGTTATGAATGCATGTTTAGTCCATATTACGTGTATAAGATGATGTTAAGGTAGGAAGACCCTACACTGCCTCTGCAGTAGACGTTGCTATGGATGCCTGCTTCTTGCAACCCCATGAGATTAGTCTATCTCCAAGAAATTTACAGTATCCACTGGTACTTTTTCTGTCAATTTTGCATCCAACATAGTCTGCATCGGAATATCCGATCAGATTAAAAGTTGAGTCTCTTGGATACCATAGACCGACATTCTCAGTGCCTTTCAGATATTTGAGGATTCTTTTGACAACCGTGAAGTGCGAATGCTTGGGATTTGGTTGAACTGGGCGCACATACAAACTGCAAACATAATGTCTGGTCGGCTGGCTGTCAAGTACAGTAATGATCCGCTAATACCTCGATACATCGTTACTTCGACTGGTATTCCTGAGTTATCCAAGTCTAGTTTTGCAGATGAGCTCATTGGAGTGGCCGCTGCTGAACTTGTACTCATCCCATATTTCTTCAGCAGTTCTTTAGTATATTTAGACTGAGTTATCAGAATTCCTTCACTGGATTGCTTGACTTGCAATCCTAAGAAAAATGATAATTCTCCCATCATGCTCATCTCAAATTGATCCTCTATAATTTTAGAAAATCTTTCGCAAAGCTTTGAGTTAGTACTACCGAAAATGATATCATCAACATAAATTTGAACAAGCAGAGTATGGTCACCCTTTGTGAATTTGAAAAGGGTTTTGTCCACAGTGCCAATGGTAAAGTTATGCTCAGTCAAATATTTTGACAGCGTTTCGTACCATGCACGAGGAGCTTGCTTTAGACCATACAAACTTTGTTGAGACGAAAAACAGAAGAAGGCTGCTGATGGATTTCAAATCCAGGAGGTTGCTCAACATAGACTTCTTACTGGAGTTTGCCGTTAAGAAACACACTCTTAACGTTCATCTGATAGACTTTAAAGTCTTTAAAAGCAGCAAATGCAAGAAATATGCGAATGGCTTCTAATCGAGCTACAGAAGCAAAGGTTTCATCAAAATCAATGCCTTCTTCCTGTTTGTAGCCATGTGCGACTAATCTTGCTTTATTTCTGATTACTATACCATTTTCATCTAATTTATTTCTAAATACCCATTTGGTACCTATTATAGTGTGATGTTGTGGTCGTGGTACTAAATACCATACTTTGTTTCGTTCAAACTGATTTACTTCTTCCTGCATTGCTTCTACCCAGCTTGGGTCTAACATAGCATCATCAATCTTCTTAGGTTTTACGTGTGATATAAATGCAGCATGAAGAAATTCATTAATCATTTGTCCTCTGGTGCGTAGAGGAGCAACAGGGTTACCAATGACCTGCTCGGGAGGATGATCCTTCATCCACCGGAGCGGAGGTCCAAGAGGGTTGAGCTCTTCATTTTACTGAATATGAGTGGGTAGCTCAGAAGATCTGATTGACGCATTGTTTTCGTTAGTTCCTTCTACTGCAGCAGGAGTATGCACAACAGTGTCATTGTCAGCTGGATGCAGAGCTTGTTGACCAGCATACTCCTCTGTTTGAGCTTCAGGAACTTCTGGTTCTAAGGAGCAGTCAGTTCTGCTTCTGTAATTTATCTCATAATCAACATTTTCATCAATGTAAGTGCTTTCCAGTCGATTGCTCAAGTTGTTGATTTGCATATTAGATACCGTACAGTCAGTAGGTTCATCAAATTTTACATGCACAGATTCTTCTACAGTAAGAGTTCTATTATTAAATACTCTGAAGGCTTTACTAGCTGTAGAATATCCAAGAAATATTACAGCATCAGATTTGGCATCAAAAGCATTGAGATGAGTCTTTCCATTGTTGTGAATAAAGCATTTGCAACCAAACACATGGAATAAGAAATATTTGGCTTACTGGCATTCCATATCTCATAAGGGGTTTTATTTGCTCGCTTATTAATCATTGATCTGTTCTGCGTATAACATGTTGTGTTGACAACTTCTGCCCAAAATCTCTGCGATATATCTGATTCTGCAAGCATAGTTTGCGCAGCTTCTTTCAAAGTGAGTTCCTACGCTCTGCAACTCCATTTTGTTGAGGGGTTATAGCAGCATAGTATTCGTGCTTAATACCAAGGTCATCTAGATATGATTCAAGTGACTGATTGGTAAACTCGGTACCTTTATCACTACGAATTATATCTATCCCACACGATTTCTCATTTTGGAGTCTTTTCAGTAGTTTGATCAGCTTTGGAGTAGCCTGATCTTTGCCACTTAGAAACATGACCCACGTAAAACGAGTGTAATCGTCTATTAACACTAGGGTATACTTCATTCCCCCTAGACTTGTTACTGGTATAGGACCAAATAGATCCATATGCAGCAACTCTAGGCACCGAGAAGAAGATTTACTCCATTTGTTCTCAAAGGAGGATCTGATTTGCTTACCAAGCTGGCATGCTGCACAGATCTTGTCTTTTGAGAACTCAATTTGAGGCAGTCCAATGACTAGATCAAGTTTACGCAGACTGGCAATAGTTTTAAAGTTTAAGTGACTCAATCGTTTGTGCCAAAGCCAATTTTTGGAAGTATTCATGGCAGCAAAGCAAGTAGAGGAGGTAGGCTGATTAAGATTCCAATCAATTTTATAAGTGTTCTCATGCCTTCTTCCTACAAGTAATACACTGCCATCAGTAGATTTGATTGTGCATGAGTGCTGGTTGAATTCTACATAGTGACCATTGTCACAGAGTTGACTGATGCTAATCAGGTTATAACATAAATTTTCAACCAACAGAATATCTTTAATAATAATGTTACCGTAGATAATCTTACCCTTACCCACGGTTCTACCTTTCGCGTTGTCTCCAAAAGTTATTCTCGGTCCGGTGGTGTCCACCAATTCAGACAATAAGCACGTATTTCCTGTCATATGTCTAGAGCATCCGCTGTCCAGAAACCACTCTGAGCTCCGAACTTGATGAATTCTAGATTTTTGCAATTAAAGCGATAGGATGATTGGTACCCAATCCTACTTGGGTCCAGACAGGATTAGTCCTTTCGAGACCCACACTTGTATTACCCTGAATTGTTTGGGTCGGTGTGTGTCATGAAACGTGTGTGCATTGACTGAAGAAGATGTTCTTGGGTGATACGTGTGATACTGAGTGTATGCGTGTTGTTTAGGTTTTTGGTTTCTGTTTGGAAGCATATATCTCTTTTGGATAGGCATACAATTATAATAACAGTTGGGTTTTACCTCTTGGCCTGACCAGTGGGTTTATGTTTATTTTTAAACTTTTGCCCTGGTCTAGCTTTTTCTTTTGGCTCAACGTAACCGATACCTTTGTGTGATGCCCGTTCCTTGATGAGTATTGGCTCAACAGATTCCTTAACCAACTCACTTGGTTCATATACTGTGCTTGATTTAACAAAATTCATTGTTTGAATCTTGTTTCTTTCTAGACACACTTGAGATTTGATGCCGGATGAATTACTATCATTGTTAGAGTAGCCTATACCGGTAAGATCACCAGCAAGCCTTATTGACTCAAGCATTTCATCTTTTCTGGCAGTAGATGCGTTCCATGTGCGAACCAGCTTACTGAGTTTCTGGTGTGCACATGTTGCTTCATCCCTTTCTTTCTCGAGCCGACTTACTTTATCCCTTAAGCTTTTCAACTCATTTGATTGTTCACAATCACATTCGTTGTTCTGTTGTTCTGTTGGGACTAGTTGTTCAGTATTGTAATTCTCGAAGGATTCATACAACATCTGATACTCATTTATCATGTCCTGTAATGCATTCGTGAGCTCATTATGTATAAATTCAGAAAGATTAGGATCATTTACCTCACAGTCATCGTTGGCCATTAGACAATGAACTTCTTCATCTTCACTGTCACTGGATGAGCTAGAAGACTTTTCTGATTCTGACTCTGAGTCAGCCCATTTGTTCTTGTTTTCTTCCGCCACCAGTACTTTCTGTTCTCTGTCCCTTCTGGATGATCTTCTATTCTCCTTTGACTTTCTATAATCCTTGGATCCTTTCTTTTGATCATACTTCTTTTGTTTAGGACAGTCAGCGATAAAATGTCCTCGCTTAAGAAAGTTGAAGCATACACGATCATCTTCATCTGATCTATTTTTGAAGTTCTGTTTTCTTGGATAAGATTGATAGGGCTTTTGGCTCTTCTTCATAAACTTTCCAAATTTTTTGACAAACAGCACCATTGCATCGTTGCATATTTTTTCAGGGGTCATCTCTGTTGTGATAGGTAGAGCTTCAGATGCAGTAAGAGCTTTGGTTGGTTGACTGGTGTTGGGTTCATCTTCAATCCGAATACCTAGTTCAAACTCATAAGCTTTTAAGTCAGCAAATAAGTTATGTAGGTCTATCTTGTTTAGATCTTTGGATTCTCTCATAGCAATCATTTTTACATCCCATTCTCTTGGGAGACCTCTCATGACCTTTAGAGTGATTTTCCTGTTGGATAGATCATTACCAAGGCTATTGAGTTCATTTATGATTCCGGCTACTCTCTCATCGTATTCGCTGAGAGTTTCTCCGGACATCATTTTGATGTTTTCAAACTTCTGTAGGGCAACAGTGAGCTTGTTTTCCTTGGTTTGATCATTTCATTTGCATAGCTGAGCAATCTTTTCCCAGATGTCCTTTGCAGTGGGACACATTTTGATCTTGTTGAACATATTTTTGTCCAGAGTTTTGAACAGTATGTCTTTCGCCACATTGTCCAGATTTGCCTTTTTCTTTTCTTCATTTGTCCAGAAGGATATGTCCTTCTCGACCATCACAGGTTCACCACCAGTAATGACAGCTGGTGTATTGACTTTCAAGATCTTCATTGGTCCATCAGTGATGACGAACCACATGTCATCGTCTTGGGCACTTGGATGTGCTTGCATACGAATTCTCCAATCATCATATTCATCCTTTTTGAACATTGGAATCTTGCTGAATGAGGCCATCAGTTTTTGGTAATTTCTCAAGATTGAGAAGACCTAAGCTCTGATACCACTTGTTAGGATCGGGGTAGTGTTTAGAGGGGGGGGGGGGTTGAATAAACACTAGATTCAATTTCGATTTTGCTCGGGTTAGCTGCAGACTGTTAAGTACTGCAGTAGCTTCTCAATATATAGCAAGTCAGCAGACACTGAATATAGTGCGGAAGACGTCTGCTGGACCTCTGAGGGATAAAATTGAATGATAAATAAGCAGTAAGTAAATTACACAAGTATTGTTTCTGGAAGTTCGAAGCACAATGCTTCTACGTCTCCCCTTCTTCCTTTGCAGGAAGGTTACACTAGAAGACTTGGTTTACACTTTATAGTGTACAACCTTCTTAGGCACTCACACTGCTTGGCCTAAACTCCTAGCAATCACAACTTACTAATTTGATTACAATAATTTCTATGACACTCTTAAAAATAAACTGTTTAGCTTCGAGTGTTCTTGAGCAGCAGACTTCAGTTGAGGATAATCAGTCACGAGTACAGTAGTACTGCTTGTCTGCTCTTGCTGAACCTTTAGAGAATATCAGTGAGATGATTATTCTTTTTGCGTTGAGGGGTTTCTCTTTGTTTGATTAGATCGTTCAGCTAACCTCTTCATTCTTCAACTAGGCGTATTTATAGACTCCTTGATCTTTAACTGTAACTTGTCTATATTTGGAAGAGATCCACTTTCTGTTACCATTCCATATTCTGATTGTCTTCTTTCCTATTTTGTTTAACAACGGCTCTTTTATTCTGACGCTAATGGTGGCGGAGATATAGCAGGGTGTGCCGCTCTGTTGTACCTTTGTCAGACTAGGTTGTACTTGTTTTGCCTTGTTGCTTTGAGCTCTTGCTGGATGGTTAGTCATATGCTGGCTTTCTTCGTTCAACTGGTCGATCATTCTTTTGTAACCAGTAGATGTCTTTGTTCAATATATGACTATCCAGTAGATGCTTGTCCAGTTAGTGTCCATCCAGTAGGTGTTTGTCCGGTAGATGTCCATCCGGTTGGTGTCCATCCAGTAGGTGTTTATCCGGTTCATGTCCATCCGGTAGGTGTCCATCCAGTTGATGTCCATCTGGTAGAGGTCTATCCAGTTGGTGTCCATCCGGTAGGTGTCTGTCCAGTTGGTGTCCATCCGGTAGGTGTCTGTCCAGTTGGTGTCCATCCGGTAGGTGTCTATCCAGTTGATGTTCATCCGGTAGGTGTCTATCCATTTGATGTCCATCCGGTAGGTTTCTGTCACCCGGTAGGTCTTTGTTACCCGCTAGGTGTCTGTCACCCGGTAGGTCTTTGTTACCCGGTAGGTGTCTGTCACCCGGTAGGTCTTTGTTTTCCCGGTAGGCGTCTGTCACCCGGTATGTCCTTGTTACCCTATAAGTCTTTGTATCCAGTTGATGTTTGTCCAGTTGATGTCCATCACCCGGTAGGTGTCTCTCACCCGGTAGGTGTTTGTCACCAGTTGATGTTTGTCACCACCAAAACTTAGAAATATTTTCCTAACACAATGGTTACCCACATCCCCGAGGTGGGGCCAGATGTGGTTCACCGACCCACAGATGAGATATCCGTTCCTCCTCCTCCCACCATACTTTTTCGGTCCCCGTGCAGCCTGAGGATGAGGGTACCTCTCAGCCTTCCCTGCCATCAAGACTCACTTCCAGTACCAGTTTACTAGACACTGGGGTCTCCAATCTGGCCTCAAAAAACATCCAAAGCCTAACCCCGCCACAGATTCCCTAGGAATGTCTTGGATTCCTACCAAATCTCAATTTCGGAAGGCCTGACTCGAGCACTATCGGTAAATATCCTTAACGTGTCTTTTTCTTTAATGTTTCAATTATTTGCACCGCCTTATAGGGTTATCCCTGCAGAGCTTGGTCATTTTGGCTGAAGCGCGGCTCAATATTCGGATCAATCGAAGCAAATCCGCAATATTTAGAAGAAAGATGATGCCATTTCTTGGAAAATTACCCAAGCTTTAGCCGCATCTGAACGTGCCCAACAATTGCATGTAGCGGAAGTCACCTCCTTGCAATGAGAGATGATCGGAATGCAGGATCGCTTGGAGAGAGCCTATGAAGACATTTCCTCTCTTCGTCAAAGAATGGATTCATCCCGCAAGGACTTGATAGAAGCACACAAAGGTGTCTCCGCTGCCCGAGCGGATGCCTCAGCGGCGCACAGCGAAGCAGAAATATTTAAGGATGATGCAGCTCAAAGGAAAGCAGAGGTGATTCTCTTAACCCAGACTATGGATGGCTTGAAGAAAGAGGTGGCGTTGCTTACAACTTAAGAGGCACGTAAGGATGAGGAAATAAAACTTCTAAAGACTGAGGCCATAAATGCCAAATCTGAAGTAGAAAAGTTTAAGAGCAAATCCCATGGTGCAAGGAATGCGTTGGAGGCTTATAAACACGAGGAAAAGGAAAGGAAGGCGATTTCCTCAAGTCTTCGGAGTTTGCGCAGTTGGTGGGAGCCAAAGCCTTCCCCCTTTTGAAGATAGGCTTCGAGGGTTGTAAGGACCAGTTCAAGGTGCATGGCTTCGCTCCGGTTGACCAAGATCCCAATTTTTAGATTTGAATCTAGTAATAGCATCCCTCCCTGATGATTTGTAATGACTCTACCAGAAAAATTGTGCACGAAATGTACGACTTTTTATATTTCAAATCTTTATATTTCCTAGATAATTACAGCTAAGTCGGAATTTTAGTATAGCCCATCATAAATAATTAAATTTGCACCATAATAAAAGTATGGAAAAGCCTCTCAATCGGGCGATCTTTTTAGACGCAAGCGTGTTCTAACAAGGACACTCTTCTTTATTTCCCCAGGTCATTCTTTGCCCCTTCATTCTCAAGGAATAATATGCGTGCCGGGCTTTCTGCTTCTCCTAAATGGCTCCAATTTTTTTACGAAAGATGGTCAAGAGAAAACCCTTGTGTAAAGCCCTTATTGCAAACATATTGCCCTCTTCAGGATCTTTCATGAGGCGAAGAATAAAGAAATAGAGAGTAATTTAATCCTAACCAAGCACACAACTCCCAAAAGAGCGTTAAAATGCTATGCAAAATACCTTGTTGCAGAGATAAAAAAGATTCCACATAAAACAAAATGATATTGATATCAACAAATAACACCATATTGTCCTACTTAGCAAACGAGAGGATCGCCTCTGAATCACTGTTTCTTTTACTTTTAAATTCTTCATCTCATGCTCTCATGCTCTCTTGCTCTCAAACTCTCATGCTCTCATGCTCTCATGCGCTCATGCTCTCAAGCTCTCATGCTCTCATTCTCTCAAGCTCTCATGCTCTCAAACTCTCATGCTCTCATGCTCTCAAGCTCTCATGCGCTCAAGCTCTCATGCTCTCATGCTCTCAAGCTCTCATGCTCTCAAGCTCTCATGCTCTCATGCTCTCATGCGCTCATGCGCTCAAGCTCTCATTCTCTCAAGCTCTCATGCGCTCATGCTCTCATGCTCTCAAGCTCTCATGTTCTCAAGCGCTCAAGCTCTCATGCTCTAATGTTCTCATGCTCTAATGCTCTCATACTCTCAAGCTCTCATGCTCTCAAACTCTCACGCGCTCATGCTCTCAAGCTCTCATGCTCTCATGCGCTCAAGCTCTCATGCTCTCATGCGCTCAAGCTCTCAAGCTCTCATGCTCTCATGCGCTCAAGCTCTCAAGCTCTCATGATCTCATGCTCTCAAGACGTAAAAGCAAAACAAAAGTATACATCATACATTAAGCAAAAGATATTGGATTACATCATACCTAGGCATAATATTTTCGTAAATGAAAAGCATTCCAAGGACCAGCTAACGGCTGACCGGCACTGTTTTCCAAGTAATAAGCACTCGTGTTGTTCCTTTGGAGGACCTTGTAAGCACCCTCCCACCGGGCGGTAAAGCTTCCCTACTTCTCCAGCTGGTTGCCTCTTCTTCAAGACCAAATCCCCGATCTGTAAATCTCACCGCTTGACCCTTCGATTGTAAGCACGGATCATTCTTCCTCTATATGCTTCAATGCGGAGTAGAGAGTGCTCCCTCTTTTCCTCAATGAAATCTAACTTCTGAGCCCGCCTTCCACCATTACCTTCGTCATATGCTTCAATTCTGACAGATGCCATTCCTATCTCTATGGGTAACACTGATTCCGTGCTGTATACCATACTGAAAGGAGTTTTCCCTGTGGTAGCCCGGGGTGTTGTCTGATAAGCCCAGAGCACACTTGGCAATTCATCCACCCAATCCTTTCCCACACCATGCAAGCGTGTTTTCAAAGCTTGAACAATAGATCTATTAGTGATTTTCACTTGGCCATTACTCTGAGGATAGTCCACGAAAGTGAAAGCTTGTTGAATTTCCATCTCTTGACACCACATGGCAACCTTTTTTCCCTGGAATTGTCTACCGTTATCTGACACCAGCTTCCTTGGTATGCCAAATCGACATACTATATTTTTCCACATAAACTTCAATATGTATTCTTCAGTTATTCTCGTCAATGGTTCAGCTTTGACCCACTTTGAAAAATAATCCAAAGCTACTAGTAAGAATTTCTTCTGTACGGGGAAGATTGGAAAAGGCCCCACAATATCGATTCCCCACTGGTCAAAAGTGCAAGAAGAGACAACAGCCCGCATGAGCTCAGCAGGTTGCCACTGGAAACGAGCATGCTTTTGACAACTATCACAAGAATTCACTAGCTGGAAAGCATCTTTCACCATAATGGGCCAAAAATGTCCTGATAACAAAGCTTTTCGTGACAGCGCATATCCTCCCAGGTGATTTCCGCAGCATCCTTCATGGATCTCTCTCAGCACATATTGAGCATCTTCAGGTGTTAGGCATTGCAACAGGTTGCGCGAGGGACCTTTTGTATAGGATGCCATCAATCAAAACAAACCGGGAGGCCTTCCTCTATATCTGTCTGGCTAAGTTTTTATCAGAGGGCAACTCAGCATCCTGCACATATTTCATTATTGGAGTCATCCAGCTGTCGAGTGTGGGAGTAGCCATTGGTTGAGACGAGGTGTCACTGGGAGGTAATAACTCTATTTTGAGCACCAATTCTCTATCGGATATGGTCACCAAAGAGGTAGCCAAGTTAGCCAAACGATCTGCGCCCTCATTCTCTTCTCTTGAAATTTGCTCAATTCTCCACTCTATGAAATGATTGGACATGTCTTGTATCAACTGGTGGTAGTCAATCAACTTTTCACAACGGGTTTCAAATTCCCCGTTCAACTGCTGGGTCGCCAATTGGGAGTCGGAGTATAAGACCACTCTTTGAACATTCATTTCTCGAGTTGCACGCAGACCAATGATCAATACTGAATATTCAACAGCATTATTAGTTATTATGAAGTCCAGTCGTACTACTATCTTGACCTTTTCACCTTCGGGAGAGATCATTACCACCCCTGCACCACTTCCCTCCTGGTTCGACGACCCTATCGACATAAATCTTCCACAGATCCTCTGTCTCAGCGTGGATCATCTCGGCGATAAAGTATGAAAGAGCTTGAGCTTTAATGGTAGTCTTGGCTTGATACTCGATATCATACTCACTCAACTATATTGTCCATTTCACCAGATGGCTGATATCTCTGGTTGTGACATAATCCGACCCAGAGGGCTATTGGTGAGCACTGTGGTCGGATTAGATAAGAAGTATGGTCGCAAACGCCTTGCGGTGATTACCAAGGATAGAGATAACTTTTCCACCTCCGGATACCTCAACTCACCTCCCTTCAAAGCATGACATACATAATATACTGGTCTTTGTTCTCGGTCTTCTTGCTTAATCAAAACTGAATTGACAACATACTCAGTCACGGACAGATATATCCACAGTCTTTCTTCTGGTTCTGGCTTCACTAAGGTGGGTAAGGCTGTTAAGTGCAACTTCAACTCCTGAAAGACATTTTCACATTCTTCTCCCCACTCGAATTTTTAGCCTTCCTCAATACCCGGAAAAATGGATAACTGTGATGAGCCGATCTGGAAATAAAGCGAGATAAGGTTACTTTACGTCCAGTCAACTTCTGTACTTCTTTTATATTTCTTGGAGACATCATATCTTGTATGGCTTTGACTTTATCCGGATTGACCTGGATGCCTTCCTCTGTCACAATATATCCCAGGAATTTCCCTTCTTGACTCCGAATACACACTTGGATGGATTCAACCTCATTCCATACTTATTCAGTGTAGCAAAAGTTTCTTCCAAGTCGGAGATAAGGTTGGTATGGCTTTTGGATTTTATGAGGATATCATCCACATATACCTCTATATTCCGCCCGAGCTATCCTTCAAAGATCTTGTCCATCAGTCGCTGGTGTGTCGCCCCAGCATTCTTTAAAGCAAATGGCATAACAACATAACAATAAGTCCCATCAGATGTTACGAAACTTACTTTCTCCTGATCTTTTCGGACCATAGGGGATTTGGTGATATCCTTGATAAGCATCCATTAAGCACAAAATATCGAAACCGGAGGTAGAATCGACGAGCTGGTCGATCTGAGGTAAAGGGTAACAATCCTTAGGCAGGCTTTATTCAAGTCCCTGAAATCAACACAGACTCCCCACTTTCCTGAAGACTTTGGGACCAGGACAACTTTAGATAGCCAAGCGGGTATATGGCCTGCCTCCAACAACCTTCGCACCTCTTCTCTTATGATTTTGTCTTTCTCGGGACCAAAATGAGGCTTTTTCTGTTTAATTATCCTGGCATCATCTCGTGCGTTTAAGGTATGCTCCGCTACTTCGGGGGATATTCCTCTTAAGTCTGAAGGTGACCATGCGAAGGAGCTTTCATGTGACCGCAAGCATGATATTAAATCAGCTTTCAAATTGGCTTCCACATCCTTAGCTACCCGAAGGGTCCTCCCTGGTTGGCTATCGTTTATGGTCACCTCCTCTTGCTCGTCAATCACATACTGCACCTCTTCTCTTCCTATCACACATACTTCTTGACCTTTCTACCCAGAACCAGGCATATCCTCTTTTCTAGCCCGTTTTAACTCTATTTTGACGGTCTCTGCATAGCACTTCTTTGAGGAAGGCTGATCTCCTCTCACCTCTCCAATTTCTGTTCCTGCATGGAATTTCAGCTTTTGATGGTGTAAGGACCCTCGTGCCCTTAACCCGTTATTAGTGTATTAATCCATGCCATTAGTGCATACAATCGTTCATGTAGGGGAAAACCACTTATCATTATAGCCAATCATGCCCCATATAAAAATTCTTTAACATTATTCCATATAATGTCTAGTTTTCCCCAACCAAGTCCACATACATCATGCACCAACATAATACACTAACATGCTCTCAATTCATTTAGCAATTCAGTAATTAATTGCATGCTACTCATAAATGAAGAGAGAAAGGCCCTTGCCTTTTTATACATACCATATACACATAGTAGTGCTCACATGCGAGCATCGAATAAATATATGTGTAACAAATGTATAAAACGTCGTGCTCAATACCGTCACTAGTACTTTGATCCCTGGAATCACTTCCATTCCATAGCTCGATCACAGCTCCAGAGCTACCATTGTACCTGTTTCACCTGCCCCAACAGAGACAGCCCCCACACGGGGTGAGCATACCAATACCACACATCAAGAATCACAATTAAACAATTCATAATTTACAAAATATAAATGCCGTGAATTTAAATGATACTCCATGGATGGCATCATCCTCATCCGGGATCCGGCTGTATTGTCCCTGTTCTCAAAACAACCAAAATCATCAAATTCCAAATATCCAGTTAATCATTACACTGATTAACTATGCCTCTGATCCAATTCAATATCAATAGGGGAATGAAATACAGATATTCTAGATATCTAGCCAAAGATCACATTTCCTCGCTCACTCAAAAGTAGCGGCATCACTTACCGATGTTCGCTCCTTAGCGAACACATCCCGACAATTGCTCGCTCCAAGGCGGCACCAAACATTACATAAGATCGACCAACATGACACACCCAGTCCCGTTTCCATTAACCATTTATTACAAGACACAATGTACTATGCATCGACTAATAACCCTTACCATTCATCTAACTCGTGCACAACAATTGCAATAATGTAATTAAGGTCATGCTCGTACGTTCCACGTACCTTAAGTTTCCGTAGGCCAAGCCATACCTTGCTTGAGTTCCATGCCTTGAGAAATATGTGCTAAAACACATAAACAACTCACAATCAAGCGTAAGTATGCAACCACGTGCCCACGCACGTTCACAACCTCCAAACCCATCGTCAATTCATGACGATCACCAAAATAAAAGCCCCCCGGCTAAGCATGCATAATACCCAAAATAAACCATTTTATAAGTTTCATAGATAGCCAAAGACTCAACCGAGAATCCCTTTTTATTAAACTTTGGTTCAAACCAATCCAATTTAAAAGTATAGCATTCCCATTGGAATGTAGACATTGCCCCGGAAACGGGCCCTTTAAACTTCGATTCCAAAATCCCGACATTTTCCAAAATTCCACAAAAAAACCATCCAAACAGTGCCGCGATCGATCGCCCATCAGGCGCGATCGATCGCGCGAGTACACTGCCTGCGCACTGCCATCCGCGATCGATCGCCAAATCTTGTGATCGATCTCCAAGACCATCGCGATCGATCGCCTACTTTTCGCGATCGATCGGCGAGACTGCTCATCGCCTTCCCAAATCAGTATCATGTCGCGATCGATCGGCGCCAAGCCGAGATCGATCGCGACCTGCGGGTTTTCAAAAAATTCGAGCTTCCAAGGTGTTTTTCACACCCAAACTCAAAACCAACACCCCTAACTTCCTCAACACCTCCAATACACCATTTAAACTCAATAAAAACACTAAAATCAACACTTTAGATTTTTAACCAAAACCCCCAAATTTCATATCCAACCCGAAACTCAACCAAACCCATCAAAAATGCAATCAAATCAAAGCTAAAAGAGAGGAGAATGAGATTACCAGCTTTTCTTCAAGAAACCCGGCCCCCAAATCGTGTTCCCAACGATTTCTGTTGAAGGGGAAAGAGGGGAAGGGTTTTGGGGTAAAGCGGGGAGAGAGAAAGGGAAGAGAGTGATGAGAGAGAGAGATGATTCCGGAAAAATGAAGGAATCCCGAGTCCATCTGGTATATATAGCAAAAATGCTTCAAAATAACAATACTCTCACAAATACATCATGATTCATTAAAAATCATCTGTTTTCAAAAACTCTCTCTCCAACCATCAAATCCCCATACTAGCCCCAACATAAAGCACCCCGGACTCTAAGTCCCACCAAAAACTCAACTCATAGGTTTTTCCACCAAAATGAGAATACAATCTCAACCTTTGGATCCAACGATCCCAAATGCCCGATTTAACAACCTCGGGAGACCCAAAACCGCAATTAATTCCTAATTACCACAATTAAAAAATCCAATAAGGATTATTACCACACCGGGATTAACATCATTTATCCCCGGGCATCAAAGATGGTACGTTGAAGCTATGGCCATGAACTCATTCATAGCTGGCCTCCCCAGGATGACATTGTAGGAGGATGGGGCATCCACCACCAGAAAGGTTATCATCCTGGTTTTTCGAACGTTATTTGACCCAATAGTCATGGGTAAGATAAGTTGTCCGAGAGGGTATACCGTATGTCCTGCAAAGCCAAATAAAGTTGTTTCCACTGATTCCAATTTTTGACCTCCTAGATCCATCTTACCAAAGGCATCCTGGAAAAGTATATTGACTGAGCTCCCTGAATCTACAAATACCCGAGCAATATCGTAATTTGAGATAGTGGCTCGGATGACTAGAGCATCATTATGGGGAGTCTGAATGCCTTCCAGATCCACAGGCCCAAAACTGATAATTGGTCTGTTATGATGATCAACAGACTTGGTGACGAGATAACTTTCCCTTATGCTATTAGCCTTCATCGCACGATTCAAATCTCCATCTGTGGGACCACCGGATATCATGTTAATAACTACTCGAAAAGGGAGATTTCTCCTACGGGACCCCTTCTTGAGACGCATGCTGAAAGTTTGGGGCCTAGGCCGGCTAGACCCCTGACCATTGTTTGGTGGAGCTTGCGGCCCGCACAAGGAGACATCCCCGCTACACCACCTACCGTAGGGCCAGGACGAACTGGGGCAATGGGCCTATGAAAACCTTGTGAATATTCTCTCTCTTTTCTTTTGAGTGTATTGCAATCCTTGGTGTCATGTGTGCTATTCTGATGGAAAGTACAAAACTTTTCCAAGTTCAGCAAAGGACGGTACATTGCTCTTTGTGATGACTGACGATTTTCACAAATATTCACTGGTTGCTCTTTCATCATCTTAAAGGCGTGAATTGAGAAAATCGATCCAACTGATCCACCTTATTCCCAGCCGCTTATCTCCTCCTCGATTCACTTTCTCCACCCCTCGCCCGACTTCTTTAGAATCACCTTGTTTCTGTCTTTGAGCTTCTTCTACATTAATATATTTCTCCGCTCTGGATAATAACTCATCAAAATTTGCGGGTGATTTTTTGATTAAAGATCGGAATAGTTCTCCTCCTCGCAATTCTTGAATGAATGCATTGACAAGGATCTTTGTTGAGCAGTGAGGAACTTCTAGAGAGGCAGCGTTGAACTTCTTGGTATAATTACGAAGAGTCTCCCCTTCCCCTTGTTTCAAATCAAAAAGACTTAAGGAAGTCTTCTTGTGTTTTTCGCTGCTGAAAAACTGATGTACAAATAAAGTAGTGAACTCGTTGAAAGAGGTTATAGAATCAGGTTTAAGCTGATTAAACCATTTTTATACAGACTTGACGAGAGTGGTGAGAAATACTTTGCACTTAAGTTGATCGGAATAACAATTGTGATATCCCCGAAATAATTATATGCATTTGGGCATTAATTATGTTTATGTGACTATTAATGGTGATAATTAATTTATGTGTCGGTGTTAATTATCTTGGTGAAATGCTTAGTCACATGATAGGTGTGACCTGGTATAGCATTTCAGGGTGCATGTTTTACATGTTGAGTATTTGGGTGTTTTAATGATTTAATTATGATGGCGGGTAATTATTTGGTGATATATGTATTTAATTGAGATTTTGGTGCATTTTGGTAAAATGATTTTGAAATACCATGTTGGAATGTTTTATACACCATGGAAATTGAGGGAGTACAATTTAATTTAATAACCCACTTATACCCCCAACCCCCACTATACCCATCACGTTTCTATTTTCCCCAAACCACTCATCCAAACCCTCCTCCTCTTCAATTTCGAAATTGGGCAAAAAGTGGAAGAGAAATCCTTCAAAAAACTTGATTTGTGGAATTTGTTGGGAGATTTGGAGTCCCCAAGAGGTATGGATACCTCCTTGTTGTTTTTGTTGTGTTTGGATTGGGTTTGTTATGGTTTTGAATGGTTTTGAAATGGGTTGTTTTGGGTTGGTATTATTTTGGTTGGATGTTGGATTTTTGGGATGTTTAAAGTGTATTTTGAAGGTTATTATGTGTTTGATGTTGTTGGTTTGAAGGTAGGAGAGTTGGTATGGATTGGAAAGGAATTTTGGAGCAAAAATGGTGAATTTTCGGGTTACAGACAATGGCGATCGATCGCCCATTTCAGGCGATCGATCGCGCGCTGGCAGTGCGCGTTTGGAGTGTCTGGCGATCGATCGCCACTCTTGGGCGATCGATCGGCGAGGCTGGCGATCGATAGCGCCAAATGTGGCGATCGATCGCCAAAGCCAGAAATTTTGAGAATCGGGCAGTAAGGTCTCGCGATCGATCGCCCGTCACAGGCGATCGATCGCGAAAGCTAAAATGTGGTATTTTTGGATATTTTTGTGGAATTTTTTATATTGGACTATTATTGGCTCCTAATATTGATTTGTGTGAATGTGTAGAACCATCACAGGTGGCCACACAGCTTAGGAGATAAAGTCCACGATATCTCCACTTTTGGAACTAAGGTACGTAGTGAGACGTACGGGCATCGGATGGTAAAACGTATTTATTACGCTTTGAATTGGTTATGCACTATGGTTGCACACATGGAATTGATTATGCATTGTGGTTGCATATGTGGTCTTGTTTATGCATCATGGATTGCATACATGGTTGGGTCATGCATTTTGGTTGCATGTGTATACGGGATGCATTTGTGCATGTGATTGTGAGTCGGGATTATATTACAGTGATGGAGAATACTTGCCGCCAGTGGCATAGCGATGTGAATACTTGCCGCTGTCATACCGTAGCGATGAGAGAATATTTGCCGCTAATATGAAGCGAAGAACACGACCGCTGTCATATTTATAGCGAGGGATATTAGTGCCACTGGTATTGTCTAAGCGATGGGTATTTCCGCTGTCATGTTGACGCGAGGGGTATTATGCCACTGATATTATAAGACTCGGGAATTGAACACGGTATACATGGAAATCGGTGCATGTCATGACATACATTATTGGTATTATAATCTATTGATTATGATTGTGGTACATGAACAACCAATGGAGCTTTTAAATGTATTAAATACATGGAGTAAATCGTATTTTCGGTCTATACATTTAAATTACAATCATATTATTGTGAATATGATTTATATACATGCTCATGGTTTTGGGGTTGTGTCCTATAGGTACTTCTGGGCGGACGGGCTAAGGCGAGTTGATGCGGTGAGCTAGTGAGGAGTACTATTGGTAGCAGGCATTCTTTTGTATAGTATCTACTCTAGGAGTAGTGTAAAGCTATAGGATTAACATTCATTGGTTGGTAATGTAACTAATCCCTTTTTGGAACTTTATTTTGGCACTGTAATCTAATAGCTCAAGGCATCAACACAACTTTTATACTCCGTTTATGCATGAAAATTTTATTTGCGCCTTTAATCCGCATTTAAGGAACTAGGGTCCTTACATTTGTGGTATCAGAGCCAGGTTAGAGAACCCGGGAATGAGTGAAGGGTAGCCTTAGCATGGTTGGCTAGGTGTTTACATTTGGGCATGTTTATGCATGTGGTGCATATTGGTGTATAAATTGTTATACTAACATGCTTATTATCATTCATGTTGTCTAACGGCATAACATATATATTGTTTGGAATTGTTGTTGATCTTTGTATTACAGCATGGCGGCTATGAATGTGGGGAACCTCAATGAAGAGGTGGGTGATGTTGGGAGCGTGAATGCTAGCATTGGTCAAACAAATCCTTTACCTCCACCTGCTGTGGGCGTGGAGCTGGTAGCTCAGATGTTATTACCAGGGGAGCTTAGTCTGACTCAGTTTCTGACCTTCCACCCGCCTATGTTTGAGGGAACGGAGACAGGGGAAGAGGTCGAGGAGTGGCTAGAGAGATTGGAACAGATATTTGTGTCTGCGTTGTGTGCTAGGACGGCTTGGTTAAGACTGGCAGAGTTCCAACTGGCGAAGAAGTCTTCTATGTGGTGGAAGACGATTGATGTGACTAGAAATAGACACATCTATTGCGCTTAATTGTCTACGATTTGGTATATTTTGATGGATAAATTGATACATATGCTACCTAATCGTATATTTGTGTAAATGTAGGGAAAGGTGAAGAAATCAAGCTAAAATGATGAAATAAGCAATAAAGTTGAAGAAAAGAGAAAAAAAACCAGAATCCAAGACAAATGTTGCTCCTTTCTCCTCAAATTTCTATATGTTCGAGCCATGTTTTGGAAATGTGGTCCATATAAAGGTTGTAGAACTTTGAGTTATCTTCGCGTGGATAGCTGACTCGTCGAATTCGGAGTTCGGACAAGAAAGTTATGGCCACAATACGAAACTCGCCAGAAACATTGATGACATACGTACTTACGCCATTATTAGGCGTAGTTACGCCAACGCTACGGCATGTGTAGGCGTAGCTACGCATTCTACGCGTATTTACGCCAGAAGAGTTTTGGAAAGTGTAAAAACTTGATTTCTTTCCTTCCCACATGGATTCTAACCTACTCCATCAGCCTCCCTATACATATATGGACGGAAATCAGACTAAAGAACATCTAGATAGTTAGAGTAGAATAATTTTAAACTAGTTTTATATTTTCTTTTCAATTTTTTGAAGAACGCTACGAAGATCGAATTGAAGGCGGGATTGACACCTCGACGAGCGGAGATCGGATTAGTTTTCTTTCCCTTTTATTTTTTTTATTGTTTTTTTTTAGTTAGACTTTTCTCTTTTCTTGTATTTTTGCCTTACATTGGGGACAATGTAAGATTTAAGTATGGGGGAGGGATTAGTGGCGTGTTATTGTTTTTCTTATTTCAAAAATACAAAAAAATCGAAAAATTTGAAAATTTTGAGCTCATAGTTAGTAATGAACACGTGCTTAGAATCACTAGGCCATGATGAAACCTAATTGATGGCATGCATGCTTTTGAACATAGATGAATTGTTAACCTTGGAACACTTTGAACTCTAATGCAAATTTTGCATTGTCATAGTAGTTGAATATTTTGAGCACATTATTGTCATGACTTTTGACGTGTGCATAGCTTAGTGAAGATTGTGTGAACTTTGTGATAGTCTTAAGAAGTCTCTAATACATGCTAAAACTTAACTACATGCTCTTTGAGGCGTATGTCTAGACTACTTGCAAACATGAAAGTGATATAGGCAATATTTGATGTGTTTGAGCCTTTCAAGCCTACCATGTAAAGAAAATCAATAACTAGTACCCTTTTTGAGCCTTAATGCAAAAGAATGGTTGTATGCTAAGCATACAAACAACCCCCATTCGACATTCTTTGATTAGCTTATCATCCTTCCCTAATAAGCCTAAATATGAATTCTATCAATACCTTTGAAGGGAGTATGATGTGTTTCATTCACATGCACTTATCTATTCAATGATTCAAATGTTTGTGAGCTTCATTATCAAAAGAATGAAATGCATGAAAGAACATGGATGCCTTGAAAAGAATTAATACAAATATGACTCCAAGGGGAGCCAAGGCACAAAAGAAAAATAAAAGATTAAAGTTTACATTGCAAAAATCATGCAAGAAGAGGAGCTAATTATTGTGCATATCATCATACTCTCTTGTTTGATATATTTTTACCCTTTCTTTCATAAGCCAATACCTAGGCCACACTACAAGCTAATAAAGACCTACTTGATTTGTGTTTGCAAAGTGGCTAAGATAGTGGAGAAGAGTGTGCAAGTGAGCCTATACTTATGTTGGTGTATGACTTGAACTATTATGAATTTACATTAATTGGATCTACAACTTGTACATGACACTTGTTTATGACCACACACGCATGTTCACCACTTTGTTGGGTAGGAAATGTTTAGGGATTGAACTTGTTCCACCGTTAACTTTTCACCGCCTTTCATTACTATGCATGTTTAAAATTGTTGAGGCATAAAAGTGAGAACAAGTTAGTTTGTTATGAACCTATGAGCCAAAGTAAAAAGATTGTAGTTTTGTCTGATTTACTCGAGGTCGAGTAAAGATTAAGTATGGGGGTGTTTGATGTGACTAGAAATAGACACATCTATGGCGCTTAATTGTCTACGATTTGGTATATTTTGATGGATAAATTGATACATATGCAACCTAATCGTATATTTGTGTAAATGTAGGGAAAGGTGAAGAAATCAAGCTAAAATGATGAAAGAAGCAATAAAGTTGAAGAAAAGAGAAAAAAACCAAAATCCAAGACAAATGTTGCTCCTTTCTCCTCACATTTCTATATGTTTGAGCCATGTATTGGAAATGTGGTCCATATAAAAGTTGTAGAACATTGAGTTATCTTCGCGTGGACAACTGACTCGTCGAATTAGGAGTTTGGACGAGAAAGTTACGGCCAAAATACGAAACTCGCCAGAAACATTGATGACAAGCGTAACTACGCCATTATTAGGCGTAATTACGCCAACGCTACAGCATGTGTAGGCGTAGCTACGCCATTCTACGCGTATTTACGCCAGAAGAGTTTTGGAAAGTGTAAAAACTTGATTTCTTTCCTTCCCACATGGATTCTAACCTACTCCATCAGCCTCCCTATACATATATGGACGAAAATCAGACTAAAGACCATCTAGATAGTTAGGGTAGAATAATTTTAAACTAGTTTTATATTTTCTTTTCAATTTTGTTGAAGAACGCTACGAAGATCGAAGCGAAGGCGGGATTGACACCTCGACGAGCGGAGATCGGATTAGTTTTCTTTCCCTTGCTTTTATTTATTGTTTTTCTTAGATTATGTCTAGCTAGATTTTAATTTTTGGTTGAGGAAGACAAATCCTTGGATTTTATTTATCTTGGGGAGATTCTTACGCTTTAATTATCAATTTTTTTGAGTATCAAGAGTTTTTCTGATTTTGTTGATATGATTGTTGTGTTTGTTTATTGGATTGACAACCTAGTAACTTGCATGAAATCTAATGCTAATTAAGAAGCAACTATGAATGATAATTACCTGTTGTTGGTGTTATTAAATTCTTAGGAAAAACGATTGGATGATTAATTCTAACGGCTGTAGTTTTTATTGATTAGATTCATCAAACTTACTAGTTTTGAAACTATCATTGATTTAATCTTAACGACTGTAGTTTTGGTTAAAGATTTGATAAGAGTTGAATTGAATGTTGTTTTCTATTTGACTACAATTAAGGTAAGGGAGGAATTAGATTTCCAATTGATGAATATTCAAGTAAAATTGAGTTTTTTTTGTGAATCGATGAAATAGATGATAATTCCAAGGTAAAATTGATATCCCTATCTAAGATCAATTATCAAATAATTGTAAAAGCGCAGTAATTCCTTTAACGACTTCTATGGAGTTATAGGCCTTCCGAACAATATAACTACCACGATACGAATTCCTTCTTTCCTATTCACAACCCCCTCTCCCCAGTGATAGATCACGAATATAACATCATTCAATCCATGGCCAGTAGATTAAAAGCATTAAGAACAGGAAAACATAAATAAACCATACGGAAATCCAAATACTTCAATCAATTCATAACAAGCATAGTTTCAAAACAAGCTACATCGTCTTCTAGAAAATAAAATTAGCTCATGCTAGAAGTATTTAAACACATAGACATGTTTAAATAATCCATAAAAATTGCTAAAAGTTTAGAGATACAAAACAAATTGGACGCTATTCTTCGATCTCCGATGAACGCCGCCGTCTCGTGATGAAATCTCTACTTTTTGCTCCGAGCCGTCGTCGTTATTTTTCTCCGTTCTTCAACCCTAGCCTCCTTCTCTCCAAAAGTGTGTCTAAGTCTGAATGAATGCCCTTGTGCCTTTCTTAATTCCCTTTAAAATCCCCGTGCATCAAATAAGGAAGCAGTCCAAAATTTCCAAAATTCATCAGGCGTAATGACGCCTCCGAAGTGGCGTAGTTACGCCTGTCGATGTGTCAAAAAAACTGGCTTCCCCAGTGACTGGTGTAATTACGCCTGAAAAATGGCGTCTTTACGCCTGAACAAAATCTCAAAGCCGTAGCTTAGGCGTAGTTACGCCTCAAAGGAGGATGAATTCACGAGCTTGAAACAGGGGAGCATGACAGTCTCGGACTATGCCATGCATTATTCATCCTTGTTGAGGTATGTTCCCCATATCGCAACAAACGGGCATGCCAAGATGAGGCACTTTTTAAAGGGACTGCGACCGGAACTTTTTGATCGGGTTATCTCCAATGACCCCACTTCTTTTGATGATGCTCTCACTAGAGCGGAACTAGCAGAGATCGGAGTCAGTGCTTATCCGGACGTTGCACCCCCACAAGTGCCACCGCCGAGGCCAGTGTCTAATAATCTGAGGCCACGAGGAGAATCATTTAAACCTCGTGGGGCTCCTTCCTCATCTTCTCGGTTTGGTGGGAGGCGAATGGATAACCGGAGAGGTGGTGCGCCTAGCAATAGGGGACAGACTCAAGTGAGTAGGAGTGGAGTAGTGAAGTGTCACTTTTGTGGAGGACCACATCACATGCGAGACTGTACGGCTTGTTATAAATGTGGCAGGATGGGCTACATATCTCGATTTTGTCAAAGTGGGGACGGTCAGGTGGATCTCAGAGGAGGCAGAGGGAGGTTTTCTACTGGGACAGTACAGCAGAGGCCACCGATGGTGCCTCGACAGATGGGAGGACAGGTGATGGGGCCACCTCAGGGACAGGTCTATGCATTGACCAGGGAGCAGGCCGATGCAGCTCCGGAGGAGGTGATAGCTGGTACGTGCCTTCTATTTACATATTCCGCCTTTATTTTGATAGACACAGGTACTTCGCACTCCTTTGTGTCTGCGGACTTTGTGGCGAGACATCATATGTGCACGTCCCCGTTACCCACGTCTCTATTGGTCTCGACACCCACCGGAAAGAAAGTTGTTGCTGATCAGTTTCTGATGGACTGCCTCATTTATTTTGAGGGCAATGAGATAAAGGCAGATTTGATTGTATTGGGTATATCAGACTTTGACTGCATTGTGGGCATCGACATTCTGAACAGATACCAGGCAGTGGTAGATTGTCGGCAGAGGACAGTTCTGTTCAGATCTCATTTGGGAGTTCAGTGGACTTTCTATGGAAACGGGTCTCGTGCGAAGATTCCGTTGATTTCGGCAATCAAAATGTCTCAATTGTTGGAACGTGGACACACGGGCTACCTCATCTATGCCATGGACACGTCGGGAAAAGGTAAAGAGTTGAGGATTGAGGATGTACCAGTGGTACCGGAGTTTGCTGGTGTGTTCCCGGAGGAGATTCCCGGATTCCCACAGGCAAGGGAAGTCGAGTTTGGGATTGAGTTATTACCGGGGACATCTGCTATTTCTCGTGCCCCTTACCGGATGGCACCGGCAGAGTTAAGAGAACTAAAGGAGCAGTTGCAGGAGCTCCTTGATAAAGGATATATACGCCCTAGCGTATCTCCTTGGGGCGCTTGTGAAGAAGAAAGACGGTTCGATGCGTTTGTGCATCGATTACCGGCAACTGAACAAGGCCACGGTAAGAACAAGTATCCTCTTCCAAGGATTGATGATTTGTTTGATCAGTTGCAAGGCACGAAGTTGTATAGCAAGATTGATTTGAGATCCGGGTACCACCAGATACGTGTCAGGGAGGAGGATGTACAGAAGACAGCATTTCGGACTCGGTATGGGCACTACGAGTTCTTAGTGATGCGGTTCGGTGTGACGAACGCCCCGGCTGTCTTTATGAGCTTGATGAACCGGGTGTTCCAACCCTATCTGGATCAGTTCGTCATTGTGTTTATTGATGATATACTCATCTACTCCCGGAGCGAGGAAGAGCACGTGAGACATTTGAGGACAGTGCTCCATATCCTCAGAGATCACCAGTTATATGCCAAGCTCAGTTAGTGTGAGTTTTGGTTGAGCAGTGTAGTATTTCTGGGGCATGTCATATCTAGCAGTGGGATTTCAGTGGACCCCAGGAAGATTGAAGTTGTGATGGAGTGGGCTGCACCCACTTCTGTGCCTGAGATACAGAGTTTTCTTGGTTTGGCTGGTTATTACTGATGCTTCGTCGAGGGATTTTCTAAGATTGCTAAGCCACTGACGCAGTTGACCCAAAAGGGCTTGCGATGAGAGCTTCCAAGAGTTGAAGCACCGATTGACGACGGCACCGGTATTGGTGATTCCCTCAGAGAACAAGAGGTTTGTCCTTTATACTGACGCATCGCTACAGGGCTTAGGGTGTGTATTGATGCAAGATAAGCATGTGGTAGCTTATGCATCGAGGCAATTGAAGCCGCATGAGACTAGGTACCTAGTCCATGATTTGGAATTGGCGGCTATTATCTTTGCCCTGAAGATTTGGAGGCATTATCTGTATGGTACATCTTTCACCATATATACGGATCATAAGAGCCTGAAGTTCTTGTTCACTCAGGCGGAGTTGAATATGCGTCAGAGGAGATGGATGGACCTACTAAAGGACTATGACTGTGAGATTGAGTACCATCCGGGAAAAGCAAACTTGACAGCAGACGCCTTGAGTCGGAAGGTGAAGAGTACTGCTGAGGATGTCATGCATTTGTCAGCTATGATGACTTCTTGTTGCCATCTGGGCTATGACTTTGATGTGGACGCATCTCCGGTTTGGGTATCGACCTTATTGGCTGAGCCAGATATCTATGAGAATATCAGGAGAGCTCAGAGGACAGATGATGAGGTTCAGAGATGGTCATCATTGGCACTTCAGGGACAGCCATCAAAGTTCAAAGTGGCTGAGGATGGTGCTTTGAGACTTGGTAACCGATGGGTAGTTCCATGTACGTCGGAGTTGCGTAGAGGAATCTTGGAGCGAGCTCATAGTAGCCGATTCAGTATCCACCCAGGAGGGAGGAAAATGTATAAGGACTTATGTGATCAGTTCTGGTGGAAGCGGATGAAGCGTGATGTGATCGCTTTTGTTAAGAGATGTTTGATATGTCAGCAGGTTAAGGCAGAGAGGCAGAGACCCGGTGGCGAACTAAGGAGTTTAGAGATATCGGAGTGGAAGTGGGAACATGTATCTAGGGATTTTGTGACCCACCTGCCGAGGACTACTTCGGGTTGTGATGCCATTTGGGTGATCATTGACAGGATGACGAAGGTAGCTCACTTCATCCCCTACAGTATGACGTACACATACTTGAGGATGGCTCTGTTGAATGTCAGGGACATACTGAGATTGCATGGGATTCCGGTGTCTATTGTATATGACAGAGATCCACGGTTCACATCTCATTTCTGGGGAGGTCTTCAGGCAGCATTGGGTACTGAGGTGAGGTTGAGTATGGCATATCATCCCCAGACGGACGGTCAGACTGAGCGTACTATACAGACGCTCGAGGACATGCTACGAGCTTGTGTGTTGGAGTTTGATGCCACATGGCAAGATTCTTTGGCCTTGGTAGAGTTTTCATACAACAACAGCTATCAGGCGAGTATTCAGATGGCACCGTTTGAGGCTTTGTATGGCAGGCATTGCAGGTCGCCATTATACTGGGATGACTTGACCAGTAAAGCAGTGGAGGACCCGAACTGATTCGGGAGATGGAGGATAAGGTAAAAGTTATCCGTCATAAAATGAAGGCAGCCCAGGACAGGCAGGCAGCCTATGCGAATAAACGGCGGATACCGCTGGAGTTTCAGTTGGGAGACAGAGTCTTTTTGAAGATCTCACCTTTCAGGGGTGTGGTTCGGTTTGGTATGCGTGGTAAATTGTCTCCGAGGTATGTGGGACCGTACGAGATTTTACAGCGCATCGGTACCTTGGCTTACCGTTTGGCACTGCCACCGTCGTTGTCTGGTATTCACGACGTGTTCCACGTATCTATGCTGCGGAAGTATGAGCCGGATCCGTCACATGTATTGCAGCCTTCTGAGGTTCAGTTGGATTCCGATGTATCATATGAGGAACGGCCAGTCAGGATTTTGGATAGGGCTGATCGCAGACTTCGGAACAAAGTGATACCGATGGTCAAGGTTCAGTGGGATCGCAAGGGTGTCGAGGAGGCCACGTGGGAGACTGAGCGGCATATGATGCAGCACAACCCGGAGCTATTTTATGGTATGTGATTTATGTTGGTTTCGTTCTGGGTAAGTGCATGCGATTTCGAGGGCGAAAACGCATAAGTAGGGGAGTATTGTGATATCCCCGAAATAATTATATACAATTTGGGCATTAATTATGTTTATGTGACTATTAATGGTGATAATTAATTTATGTGTTGGTGTTAATTATCTTGGTGAAATGCTTAGTCACATGGTAGGTGTGACCTGGTATAGCATTTCAGGGTGCATGTTTTACATGTTGAGTATTTGGGTGTTTTAATGATTTAATTATGATGGCGGGTAATTATTTGGTGATATATGTATTTAATTGAGATTTTGGTGCATTTTGGTAAAATGATTTTGAAATATCATGTTGGAATGTTTTATACACCATGGAAATTGAGGGAGTACAATTTAATTTAATAACCCACTTATACCCCCAACCCCCACTATACCCATCACTTTTCTATTTTCCCCAAACCACTCATCCAAACCCTCCTCCTCTTCATTTTCAAAATCGGGCAAAAAGTCGAAGAGAATCCTTCCAAAAACTTGATTTGTGGAATTTGTTGGGAGATTTGGAGTCCCCAAGAGGTATGGATACCATCTTGTTGTTTTTGTTTTGTTTGGATTGGGTTTGTTATGGTTTTGAATGGTTTTGAAATGGGTTGTTTTGGGTTGGTATTATTTTGGTTGGATGTTGGATTTTTGGGATGTTTAAAGTGTATTTTGAAGGTTATTATGTGTTTGATGTTGTTGGTTTGAAGGTAGGAGAGTTGGTATGGATTGGAAAGGAATTTTGGAGCAAAAATGGTGAATTTTCGGGTTACAGACACTGGCGATCGATCGCCCATTTCAGGCAATCGATTGCGCGCTGGCAGTGCGCGTTTGGAGTGTCTGGCGATCGATCGCCACTCTTGGGCGATCGATCGGCGAGGCTGGCGATCGATCGCGCCAAATGTGGCGATCGATCGCCAAAGCCAGAAATTTTGAGAATCGGGCAGTAAGGTCTCGCGATCGATCGCCCGTCGCAGGCGATCAATCGCGAAAGGCAAAATGTGGTATTTTTGGATATTTTGTGGAATTTTTGATATTGGACTATTATTGGCTCATAATATTGATTTGTGTGAATGTGTAGAACCATCCCAGGTGGCCACACAGCTTAGGAGATAAAATCCACGATATCTCCACTTTTGGAACTAAGGTACGTAGTGAGACGTACGGGCATCGGACGGTAAAACGTGTATATCACGCTTTGAATTGGTTATGCACTATGGTTGCACACATGGAATTGATTATGCATTGTGGTTGCATATGTGGTCTTGTTTATGTATCATGGATTGCATACATGGTTGGGTCATGCATTTTGGTTGCATGTGTATATGGGATGCATTTGTGCATGTGATAGTGAGTCGGGATTATATTACAGTGATGGAGAAATACTTGCCGCCATTGGCGTAGCGCTGTGAATACTTGCCGCTGTCATACCGTAGCGATGAGAGAGTATTTGCCGCTAATATGAAGCGAAGAACACGACCGCTGTCATATTTATAGCGAGGGATATTAGTGCCGCTGGTATTGTCTAAGCGAGGGGTATTTCCGCTGTCATGTTAACGCGAGGGGTATTATGCCACTGATATAATAAGACTCGGGAATTGAACACTGTATACATGGAAATCGGTGCATGTCATGACATACATTATTGGTATTATAATCTATTGATTATGATTGTGGTACAGGAACAACCAATGGAGCTTTTAAATGTATTAAATACAGGGAGTAAATCGTATTTCGGGTCTATACATTTAAATTACAATCATATTATTGTGAATATGATTTATATAAATGCTCATGGTTTTGGGGTTGTGTCCTGTAGGTACTTCTGGGCGGACAGGCTAAGGCGAGTTGATGCGATGAGCTAGTGAGGAGTGCTATTGGTAGCAGGCATTCTTTTGTATAGTATCTACTCTAGGAGTAGTGTAAAGCTATAGGATTAACATTCATTGGTTGGGAATGCAACTAATCCCTTTTTGGAACTTTATTTTGGCACTGTAATCTAATAGCTCAAGGCATCAACACAACTTTTATACTCCGCTTATGCATGAAAATTTTATTTGCGCCTTTAATCCGCATTTAAGGAACTATGGTCCTTACAACAATGAAGCATGGAATCATTTTCAAAGAGCCCCAAATGCTCTTCGGGATCATGAACTACCATCATATTCCCCCACGCTAGGGGATCGAAAGTTGCTAGGCAAGGCTTCTTCCACAATATCAAGAGAAAAAGGCATATTTCTTTTGCCAGGTGAAGGGTTAGTCAATTCTTCCTTCATCTGATGGATTTGTTCTCTCAGTTCATCCATTTGATCATTCAAAGGTAGAGCAATGGATTCTTGGTTGCATGAGGTGGCATCGTGATTCGTAGTTGCTCCTATTGGAAATTCCTCATGACTTGTGTTTACTTATGTGATATCCCCGAAATAATTGATTGCAATTTGGGCATTAAATGTGTTTATATGATTAATTATGGTGGTAATTAATTATGTGCTGGATTTATTTATCATGTTGAAATGCTTAATCACATGGTAGGCGTGACCGGGAATGCATTTCGGGGTGCATGTGATGCATGTTGGATAATTGGGTGTTTTAATGACTTACATGTGTTGGTAGTCATTTGTTGGTGAAACATGCATTTATTTGAGATTGTGGAGCATTGTGATGTAATGCTTTTAAAATATCATGTTGGGGTGTTTTATACACCATGGTATTGTGGAATGCATTTTATTTTAAACAACCCACTTTATACCCCCCAAACCCCACCATACCTTCACTTTTTAACCTTCCCAAATTTCACCTCCCAAACCCTTCCTTCTCTTCATTTTCGTTTTTGTGCAAAAAGGTGGAGAGAAATCCTTCCAAAAATTTGATTTGTGAAGTTTATTGGGAGATTTGGAGTCCCCAAGAGGTATGGATACCTCCTTATTGTTTTTGTTGTGTTTGGTTTGGATTTGTGGTGGTTTTGAAGGGTTTTGAAATGGGTTTGTTTGAGTTGGTGTTATTCTTGGGTGAGTGTTAGATTTATGGTTGTATGAGGATGTATATTGAAGGTTTAAAGTGTATTAATGTTTTTGAGTTGTTGGTATGAGTGTTGTTGAGGTTGGTGAAGGTTTTAATGTGCAAAAATGGTGTTTTTTCGATGTTCAGAGATTGGCGATCGATCGCCCGTTTTTGGCGATCGATCGCGAGCCGGCAGTGCACTCCAGAAGCTTGTGGAGATCGATCGCCAAGATTGGGCGATCGATCGGCGAGGGTGACGATCGATCGTGCCAAGTGTGGCGATCGATCGCCGAAAGAGCAAAATTTGAGACTCGGGCAGTGTGATCTCGCGATCGACCGGCCCTTTGCATCCGATGGTGTTTTTCGTAGCAGTTAGAGTCACAAAATGTGATGTTTTTGGTTATTTTTGTAGGATTTTTGGTATCGGACTATTATTGGGTTCTAATATTTATTTGTGTGAATGTGTAGAACCATCCCAGGTGGCGACACATCCAAGGAAGTGAAGTCCTACCACATCCTACATTTTGGAAAGGTACGTAGAAGACGTATGGGCACCCAACGGTACAAGTATCTAATATACTCATTGTTTATGCATTGTGGATGCGAGTATATATGGAATTATGCATTGTGGATGCAAATACATGTTGAATTATGCATGATGGTTGTATATGCATATGATGGTTATTGGTGCACATCCCATGAGTCGTGGTCATCCCTTGATGATTTTAATGTTTGCCGCTATTTGTTTTGGTACCGCTAAATGTGAAGCGAGGGGTGGGAGCGCCGCATGTCACATTTAAGCGTGGTTATCATATGAGGCGAGGAAAGAATATTTGCCGCTCAATGTGAAGCGAGGGGTGGGAGCGCCGCATGTCCATTGAAACGAGGTTATTCTATGCCGCCTATATGTAAATGAGCGAGGGGCATTAAAATACATTGTGATGAACAGACTAGGGATTGGTGATTGGTGTTTGGTGATGATGAAATGGTATTATGTCATGACATGTGTAGACCATTAAATAATCTATTGATTATACTTATGAGTTATGGTACAGGGACAACCAAACTGGAAGCGTTTAAAATGCATGGGAAAAACAGGAAGTGTTTTATTGTGATTTATGCATTTACGCCTTATATTCATATTGTGTTGAATATGAATGATATTATTGCTCATGTTTGGGGGTTGTCCTTGTAGGTACACTTTTGGCATGATAAGAAGGGGGCTAAGGCGGGTTGAGGCAGTGAGCTTGTGAAGAGCACTTTTGGGAATTGAAGGACGGGATTACTTTTGTATAGTGTCTACTCTAGGAGTAGTGTAAAACTATAGTTGATAACATTCTTGAGATTGGGAATGTAATTAATCCATTGATAGCCCTTATTTTTGGCATGTAATTCTTAAAGCTCATAGTCTCAACACGATCATTTTACTCTGATAATTTATGTTAGCTCTACTTATGCCCTTAACACGTACTTAAGGAACTAGGGTCCTTACATTAGTGGTATCAGAGCAGTGGTTAGAGAACCCGGGAACGAGTGAAGGGTAGCCTTAGCATGATTGGCTAGGTGCTTACATTTGAAGCATGTTTATGCATGTGGTGCATATTGTTGTATATACTGTTATACTAACATGCTTATTATCATTCCTGTTATCTAACGGCATAACATATATATTTGTTTTGGAATTGTTGTTAACATTTGTGTTACAGCATGGCTGCTATGAACGCGGGGAACCTTAATGAAGAGGTTGGTGATGTTGGGAGCGTGAACGCTAGCATTGGTCAGGCAAACCCTCTACCTCCACCAGCTGTAGGCATGGAACCAGTGGCTCAGTTATTACTACCTGGTGAGATCAGTTTGACTCAGTTTCTGTCTTACCACCCGCCCCGGTTTGATGGGACAGAATCAGGAGAGGAGGCTGAGGAGTGGCTAGAAAGGCTTGAACAGATATTTGTATCGGCTCCTTGTGCTGTTACAGCATGGCTGAGGCTGGCGGAGTTTCAGTTGGCAAAGAAACCTTCCATGTGGTGGAGGAGCACGGTAATGGAACTGAGAGTACAAGGTGCAGTGATCGATTGGACGCTCTTCAGAACCCGGTTTCTGAACCGGTACTTCTCTGCGGCGGCGAGACAGACGAAGGAAGACGAGTTTGCAAGCTTGAAAACAAGGGAGCATGTCAGTGTCAGACTATGCCATGCATTATTCCTCGTTGCTGAGGTATGTTCCACACATTGCCACCAATGGGCACGCAAAGATGAGAAACTTTATGAAGGGGTTACGACCGGAGCTTTTTGACCGGGTTATCACCAATAACCCCACTTCTTTTGATGATGCTCTCACAAGAGCAGAGCTTGTGGAGATTGGAGTTGGAGCCTATCCTAGTGTCGTACCCCCACAAGCACCACAACAGAGGCAAGCTACTGATAGCTTGAGGCCCCGAGGGGAGTCATTTAAACCTCGTGGTGCCTCTTCATCCTCACGGTTTAGTGGGAAGAAATCCTTTGGTCGAAAGCAAGAGAACAAGAAGAATAATTGGTCGGCCAACCGAGGGCCTGTGCAAGGGAATAGATCGGGGGAGCCAAGGTGCGACAATTGTGGAGGGCCGCATTCTTCGAATAATTGCCCTGCTTGTTATAGCTGTGGCAAGATGGGCCACATCTCTCGGTATTGCCCCACTCGGAGAGGACAGTCAGAGTTTCAGGGAAACATGCCGAGATTTGATGACAGGACAGTGCACCAGAGGCAGCAGTTTGTGCCTCGACCATCGGGAGGTCAGACAGTGGGACCGTCCCAGGGGCAGGTGTATGCGCTGACTAGAGAGCAGGCCCAGGCAGGCCCAGGCAGCCCCAGAGGAGGTGATCACCGGTACGTGTCATTTATTTACGTACCCTGCTTTTATTTTGATAGATACAGGTGCCTCCCACTCTTTTGTATCTGTGGGCTTTGTGGAGAGACACCATATGCGCACGTCTTCTTTACCCACGCCTCTCATGGTCTCGACACCCACTGGAAGAAATGTTGTTGCCGACCAGTTTATGGCAGATTGCCTCATTTATTTTGAGGGCAACGAGTTGAAGACAGACTTGATTGTGTTAGGCATGTCAGACTTTGACTGCTTTGTGGGTATTGATATTCTGAACAGATATCAGGCAGTGGTAGATTGCCGGCAGAGAACAGTAAGGTTCAGATCTGATTCGGGAATACAGTGGACTTTTTATGGCAATGGGTTCTCGTGCAAAGATTCCGTTGATTTCAGCAATCAAGATGACTCAATTGTTGGAACGTGGCCACACGGGCTATCTCATCTATGCCGTGGACACGTCTGGGAAGAATAAAGAATTGAGAGTTGAGGATGTACCAGTGGTAGCAGAATTTGCTGATGTTTTCCCAGAGGATATCCCAGGATTTCCACCGGCTAGAGAAGTTGAGTTTGGGATCGAGTTGTTACCAGGGACATCCGCTATCTCTCGTGCACCTTACAGGATGGCACCGGCAGAGTTAAGAGAGTTGAAGGAGCAGTTGCAGGACCTCCTTGACAAGGGATATATACGCCCGAGCGTATCGCCATGGGGCGCACCAGTTCTCTTTGTGAAAAAGAAGGACGGTTCGATGCGGTTGTGCATCGATTACCGGCAACTTAATAAAGCCACAGTGAAGAACAAGTATCCTCTCCCAAGGATTGATGACTTGTTTGATCAGTTACAGGGTACCAGGTTATATAGCAAGATTGCTTTGAGATCCGGGTACCATCAGATTCGAGTCAGGGAGGAAGATGTGCAGAAGACAGCATTTCGGACTCGTTATGGACATTATGAGTTCCTAGTGATGCCGTTCGGCGTGATGAATGCTCCAGCGGTCTTTATGAGTCTAATGAACAGAGCGTTTCAGCCGTATCTTGATCAGTTCGTCATTGTATTTATCGATGACATTCTCATCTACTCCCGGAGTGAGGAAGAGCACGTGAAACACTTGAGGACAGTGCTCCAGATTCTCAGAGATCACCAGTTGTATGCCAAGCTCAGCAAGTGTGAATTTTGGTTGAGCAGTGTAGTATTTCTGGGGCATGTCATATCTAGCAGCGGGATATCTGTGGATCCCAGGAAGATTGAAGCTGTGATGGAGTGGGCTGCACCCACTTCTGTACCTGAAATACGGAGCTTCCTTGGTTTGGCCGGTTATTATCGACGCTTTGTCGAGGGATTTTCGAAGATCGCCAAGCCATTGACACAGTTGACCCAGAAGGGAGTACCATTCTTTTGGTCAGAATCTTGTGAGGAGAGCTTCCAGGAGTTGAAGCACCGTTTGACGACGGCGCCAGTATTAGTGATTCCTACAGAAAACTCCGGATTTGTTTTGTATACCGATGCATCACTTCAGGGCCTTGGGTGTGTACTGATGCAAGATAAGCATGTGGTGGCTTATGCGTCGAGGCAGTTGAAGCCGCATGAGACTAGATACCCAGTCCACGACTTGGAATTGGCAGCTATCATCTTCGCCTTGAAAATTTGGAGACATTACTTGTATGGTACTTCGTTTACCATATACACGGATCACAAGAGCCTCAAGTTTTTATTCACTCAGGCGGAGCTGAACATGAGGCAGAGAAGGTGGATGGACTTACTCAAGGACTATGATTGTGAGATTGAGTACCATCCCGGAAAAGCTAATTTGACAGCAGACGCTTTGAGCCGGAAAGTGAGGAGTTATGCTGAGGATGTCATCCATTTGTCGGCTATGATGACCTCCTATTGTCATCTAGGCTATGATTTTGACATAGATGCATCACCAGTGTACGTATCGACCTTATTAGCTGAGCCAGATATCTATGAGAATATTAGAAGAGCTCAGAAGTCAGATGATGAGATTCAGGGATGGTTATCTTTATTGCATCTTGGACAACCATCGAAGTTCAGAGTGACTGAGGACGGATCTTTGAGATTGTGTAGCCGTTGGGTGGTTCCGAGTACGCCGGAGTTGCGTAGAGGGATCTTGGAGCGAGCTCATAGTAGCAGACTTAGCATCCACCCAGGCGGGAAGAAGATGTATAAAGATCTGCGTGATCAGTTCTGGTGGAAAAGAATGAAGAGTTATGTCGTCGCTTTTGTTAAGAGGTGCTTGATCTGCCAGCAGGTTAAGGCAGAGAGACAGAGACCTGACGGCGAGTTGAAAAGCTTGGAGATACCGAAGTGGAAGTGAGAACACATTTCCATGGACTTCGTGACTCACCTGCCGAGGAGTACTTCAGGTTTTGATGCTATTTGGGTGATTGTGGATCGATTGACTAAGGTAGCTCATTTCATCCCCTATAGCATGACCTTCACCTTTTTGAGGATGGCTCAGTTGTATATTCGAGATGTGGTGAGATTGCATGGGATCCCCATTTCCATAGTGTCGGATCGAGATCCACGATTCACATCTCATTTTTGGGAGGGTCTTCAGTCAGCCTTGGGAACTGAAGTTAGGTTGAGCACTGCATATCATCCTCAGACGGATGGCCAGACCGAGCGTACTATCCAAACGCTCGAGGACATGTTGAGGGCTTGTGTATTGGAGTTCGATGTTTCTTGGCAGGATTCGGTGGCCTTGGTAGAGTTCTCTTATAATAACAGCTACCAGGCGAGCATTCAGATGGCTCCTTTCGAAGCCCTTTATGGCAGACGGTGTAGATCACCCTTGTGTTGGGACGATTTGGACCGTAAATCGGTCGGAGGACCGGAACTGATCTGAGAAATTGAAGAAAAGATAAAGATGATAAGGCAGAAAATGAAAGCAGCCCAGGACAGACAGGCAGCTTATGCGAATAAACGGTGGAGACCGTTGGAATTTCAGTTGGGAGATAAGGTCTTTTTGAGGATCTCGCCTTTCAGAGGCGTTGTGCGATTTGGGATGCGCGGAAAACTGTCTCCGAGGTATGTTGGACCGTACGAGATTTTGCAGCGCATTGGCACCTTAGCTTACCGACTGGCTTTGCCACCTTCTTTATCTGGTATACATGATGTGTTTCATGTATCGATGCTGCGGAAGTATGAGCCGGATCCATCTCATGTGTTACAGCCTTCTGAGGTCCAGTTGGAATCCGATGTGTCTTATGTGGAACGGCCTGTTAGAATTCTGGATCGAGCAGACCGTAGACTTCGGAACAAAGTGATACCTATGATCAAGGTTCAGTGGGATAGCAGGGGTGTCGAGGAGGCTACGTGGGAGACGGAGCGGCATATGGTGCAGCACTACCCGGAACTATTCTCTGGTATGTGATTATGTTTAGTTTCATTTTGGGGTAAGTGCATGTGATTTCGAGGACGAAATCTAATAAGTAGGGGAGTATTGTGATATCCCCGAAATAATTGATTGCAATTTGGGCATTAATTGTGTTTATATGATTAATTATGGTGGTAATTAATTATGTGCTGGATTTATTTATCATGTTGAAATGCTTAGTCACATGGTAGGCGTGACCGGGAATGCATTTCGGGGTGCATGTGATGCATGTTGGATAATTTGGTGTTTTAATGACTTACATGTGTTGGTAGTCATTTGTTGGTGAAACATGCATTTATTTGAGATTGTAGAGCATTGTGATGTAATGCTTTTAAAATATCATGTTGGGGTGTTTTATACACCATGGTACTGTGGAATGCATTTTATTTTAAACAACCCACTTTATACCCCCCAAACCCCACCATACCTTCACTTTTTAACCTTCCCTAATTTCACCTCCCAAACCCTTCCTTCTCTTCATTTTCGTTTTTGTGCAAAAAGGTGGAGAGAAATCCTTCCAAAAATTTGATTTGTGAAGTTTATTGGGAGATTTGGAGTCCCCAAGAGGTATGGATACCTCCTTATTCTTTTTGTTGTGTTTGGTTTGGATTTGTGGTGGTTTTGAAGGGTTTTGAAATGGGTTTGTTTGAGTTGGTGTTATTCTTGGGTGAGTGTTAGATTTATGGTTGTATGAGGATGTATATTGAAGGTTTAAAGTGTATTAATGTTTTTGAGTTGTTGGTATGAGTGTTGTTGAGGTTGGTGAAGGTTTTAATGTGCAAAAATGGTGTTTTTTTCGATGTTCAGAGGCTGGCGATCGATCGCCCGTTTTTGGCGATCGATCGCGAGCCGACAGTGCACTCCAGAAGCTTGTGGAGATCGATCGCCAAGATTGGGCGATCGATCGGCGAGGGTGGCGATCGATCGTGCCAAGTGTGGCGATCGATCGCCGAAAGAGCAAAATTTGAGACTCGGGCAGTGTGATCTCGCGATCGATCGGCCCTTTGCATCCGATGGTGTTTTTTCGTAGCAGTTAGAGTCACAAAATGTGATGTTTTTGGTTATTTTTGTAGGATTTTTGGTATCGGACTATAATTGGGTTCTAATATTGATTTGTGTGAATGTGTAGAACCATCCCAGGTAGCGACACAGCCAAGGAAGTGAAGTCCTACCACATCCTACATTTTGGAAAGGTACGTAGAAGACGTACGGGCACCCAACGGTACACGTATCTAATATACTCATTGTTTATGCATTGTGGATGCGAGTATATATGGAATTATGCATTGTGGATGCAAATACATGTTGAATTATGCATGATGATTGTATATGCATATGATGGTTATTGGTGCACATCCCATGAGTCGTGGTCATCCCTTGATGATTTTAATGCTTGCCGCTATTTGTTTTGATACCGCTAAATGTGAAGCGAGGGGTGGGAGCGCCGCATGTCACATTTAAGCGTGGTTATCATATGAGGCGAGGAAAGAATATTTGCCGCTCAATGTGAAGCGAGGGGTGGGAGCGCCGCATGTCCATTGAAGCGAGGTTATTCTATGCCGCCTATATGTAAATGAGCGAGGGGCATTAAAATACATTGTGATGAACAGACTAGGGATTGGTGATTGGTGATTGGTGTTTAGTGATGATGAAATGGTATTATGTCATGACATGTGTAGACCATTAAATAATCTATTGATTATACTTATGAGTTATGGTACAGGGACAACCAAACTGGAAGCGTTTAAAATGCATGGGAAAAACAGGAAGTGTTTTATTGTGATTTATGCATTTACGCCTTATATTCATATTGTGTTGAATATGAATGATATTATTGCTCATGTTTGGGGGTTGTCCTTGTAGGTACACTTTTGGCATGATAAGAAGGGGGCTAAGGCGGGTTGAGGCAGTGAGCTTGTGAAGAGCACTTTTGGGAATTGAAGGACGGGATTACTTTTGTATAGTGTCTACTCTAGGAGTAGTGTAAAACTATAGTTGATAACATTCTTGAGATTGGGAATGTAATTAATCCATTGATAGTCCTTATTTTTTGCATGTAATTCTTAAAGCTCATAGTCTCAACACGATCATTTTACTCTGATAATTTATGTTAGCTCTACTTATGCCCTTAACACGTACTTAAGGAACTAGGGTCCTTACAACTTAGGGGAAGATACGATCCACCACTCGCTCCACAGTAGCAGTAATCAGATGATTCAGCTGTTCCCATGTTAATGCTCCTACCATTGGGACATCCGGTGGGGGTTGCTCCAGATTGACATTTGAAGATTCTTCAAGCTCTTGATTGTTATTCGGTCATGTTTTCGCGTATTCACCATAAACGTCTTAAAGTCAGATATTTTCCCACAGATGACGCCAATGTTATCTGAAAATATTGTGAGGGCTAGGTTATGCCCGTTTTTCAGAGTCCTCTACCTTTTTGCCCCCCTTTTTTCTTATATATTCCTCCTCTTTTAATTATTATCATATAACCATTGTACCCTCAGGTAATCATCTTCCCAAAACCCCGGAAGACGCTATTTATACGTCATTTATTATAATGATGATAGTTGCTCCCCTTATTATTCCTAACCTCTTAAATTCGGGCACCTCTCGCTTATTCTCCCGAGATGTTATAATTACTTCTACAGGAGACGTAATCTCTTATACCGTTTGTCAATCATTTAATCATTCCAATATCTTATGACCCCTTCCGTGATCCCATGTTTTTAGGGATCTTGTTGTTTATGCTTTTATACCCAAACATTCATTCATTCTCAAGTTATTCTGTTATCGGGCCATGCCCTTATCGGGATATTCCCCTCTTAGGATGTGCCCTGTTCGGGCCACACCCGTCTTAAGAAGTAACCTTCCTGGGTCATGCCCTTCTCGATATATTCTCTTCTCGGGATACGCCCGTCTCGGGAAGTACCTTTATTGGGTCGTGCCCTTCTCAGGTTATTCCCTTCTCGGGCCATGCCCTTATCAGGATATTCTTCTCTCATGATATGCTCTTTTCGGGCCACGCCCTTCTTATGGAGTACCCTTCTCGGGATACGCTCCTCTCGGGCCATGCCCTTCTTAGGAAGTAACATTCCTGGGTCATGCCCTTCTCGGGATATTCCTCGGGATACGTCATTCTTGGGATACGCCCTTCTCGGGAAGTACCTTTCATGCCTTTCTCAGGTTATTCCCTTCTCGGGATATTCCCTACTCGGGATATGCCTTCTCGGGAAGAACATTTATTGGGTCATGCCCTTCTCAGATTATTCCCTTCTCGGGATACGCCATTCTCGTAAAGTACCTTTATTGGGTCATGCCCTTCTCAGGTTATTTCCTTCTCGGGATACGCCATTCTCGGATCATGCCCTTCTTTTTTAGTAAAGATTATAATTCAATTCCAGTGTTACTCCTGAATTTATTCCGGGTATAACACCTTCCTTCCCAAAAATCCTACATCCACCAGTTATCAGGGTCTAAAGAATAGAACGATGGTTTGTTGTTTCGTGTTTGCTTAGTTTTCCAGTTGTATTTTGATAATCGGCGAAGATAAATTTAAATTTGATATTTTGATTCTATGATTTAGATTCTGCACGTGACATTTTTTAACTTGATGGAAAACCAAATTCAATCTATTTGAAATTTTAAGTGAAACTCGGTTTTATGAAAAATTTTCTCACACTTTAATTTGGATTAAATTAAATTATATATATGTTATTGTCCTGGTGTGATCTGAGATAAGGGCCTCGACCTTTGTAGGAGGGACAAAGTCTACTTGTTTCTTCAAGTTTCAAGGCATGTAAAGACAATGACAGGAGAATTCCACTATTGCATATTATGTGTGTTCGTTTGCTTATTATATAAGGTGATATTTATTAATAATATCATGAATTGGCTTTCTTTTTCTTCCCCTATATAACCGTAAAAAAGTTGGGAATTATTATTATCTTGCTTATTATATTATTTTGTTTTAATAAAACGGTCAAGTAGGCAGGAAATAATTACGTGAAATAAAAAGAGAGAGAGAATTTGGCTGAAAATTCTTGGAAATTTGAGAATAAGATGTAGGGTTAACCAGTATCACAGATGAGTTCAACATAACATAATAAAATTGTTTTAAACTAAGTATAATAGTTCAAATTTGATTTAGATATTTGCGAGTCATTTTCAAGAACCAGGGTGAGTGAAATATTATTTATATCATAAAAATATTATAAAAAGCGACGAAAATTGTTTTTTCGAAGTTGTTGGTTTTGTGATATTTTAGTAAACCTTGATTTTATCGACATATGTCACGTAGTGCTTTTTTGTTTTTAGAATAATTAAATATAGAGAAACTTAACTAATATTGGGGCTCACATTTCCAAAAAACTTTGAATACATGTTTGGGGTTACCCCACAATCCCGACTAGATGCTCCGTGAAATCGTGATATGTCAAGTTTTATCAAATTGTTTTTCAAAAAATACCCACCAAACACCAAAAAATGACTGCCAAACAATAAAACACAAAAAAGGAAAAAAGGAAATTAAAATTTCAAAATAAACTTTATAATAAAAAAATAAAAAAAAGTTGTGCTTGATTTAAGGGTAAACTTACTTAAAATACTCCTACCTAAACATAATTTAACATTCCTCCATTTGTCAAAGATTCTTTATTTAAACTTCCTTCTACACTTCTTTTCTTTATTTCAACTCCCTACCAACCTCAAATGACATAAAAGCTCTTACTTTAATTGCATAAATCTCCCTAATGCTTTTAGGATTGTTACAAAAACTCTCAAAATCCCATTTTTGCTAATAAACAACTCCTAATAAGGGGATACATAAATGCAGAGTATATGAACATGAGATCCTTCAGTTTCTGTCATCTTGAGAAGACCCAAGAACATACTTTTGTAAAGGACTCACAGTTCATGGCTCCTCACCATCCAACCTCAGCCCTTCCGGCGAGGTTAGACTATAAGTTATCCGACTCCTTCAGAAACCACACAACACAACCTTAATTCATTTTCTACCTTAAGGTGTAGAGTATAACCATATATAAAAAGATTTTAAAGAAATCTGAGAGCTAGATGAGCAAAAGCCTTCGTTTTATTCTGGAAATACTTATAATATTTATTACATTAATGCTTCTCCTCCTGGGAGGAGACTAACTTGTTAGCCTCTTATATTATGAGGTTGGACTCGAAACACATAGACTGAATTACAAAACAGAAATACTACAAAGAAAGAAAGAAAGAAATTATTACAAAGCTATGAAAGTTGAAAAGATTACAGCTTGGTGACTACAATATTTATTTCTGAGAAAACTATGGAGAATTTTCGATTTCCTTAGCTTCCTCTATGCCTGGCCATATATAGGCATGAATATGGACTTCAAATGAGGATTCCAAACTCTCATTCAATGGTAAGTGCGCACATGAGTGCACCTTTATCTCGTGGTCTGGCATCTTTTGTCTGAGTGTGCCAACTTTTCTCGTGAGTGGTCCATTATTTTGTCTGAGTGCGTTCAATGGTCCACATATTTTTTCTTTGTCGGGGAATCTTTACATTATTGACTTCTGTGGTCCACGAGCTTTAGGAAAATGTGCCCTCTTGTCAGCGGGTCCTTTGTCATTTCCTGCCTCTGATCTGTCGGGTTTGGATCGGAATCCTTTCTCGAATTCTAGTTCTTTCTGCTCCGGGCATGCTTGGCAAATCCGATCTTTCCATCGGCCAATCTGTGTCATGTTGCAGAATTTCAGATAAGTTTCTTTGCTTGCTGGAATCTTGTTCTCCCAAAGAATTCTTCCGAGGTTGTTAAATCGGATTAATGGTGTTAATCCCGGTACGGTAATAATCCTTGTTGGATTTTTAATTGTGGCAATTAGGAATTAATTGCGGTTTGGCGTCTCCCGAGGTTGTTAAATCGGGCTTTTGGGATCGTTGGAACCAAAGGTTGAGATTGTATTCTCATTTTGGTGGAAAACCTATGAGTTGGGTTTTTAGTGGGACTTGGAGTCCGGGGTACCTTATGTTGGGGCCAGTATGGGGATTTGATGTTGTTGAGAGAGTTTTTGATAACAGATGATTTTTATTGAATCATGATGTATTTGTGGAGGTATTGGTATGTTGGGGTATTTTTGCTATGTATACCCGTTGGACTCGAGATTTCCGTCATTTTGGCACGGAATCACTTCTCTCCCTCTCCTCTCCCTCTCTCATCGTGCAACCCCTCTTTCCCTAACCCTTATGTTTTCTCCTTGGAGAAAAATGACCGGAGGCTCGGTTTAGGAGCCGGATTTCTTGAAGAAAAGCTGGTAATCTCTTTCTCCTCTCTTGTAGCTTTGATTTGATAGTAATTTGTTAATTTTGGTTGAGTTTTGAGGTTGGTTTGGGTTTGGTGATTTTGGTGAAAATCTTGAAATCTTTTGGGTTTGTTTTATTTTGGGTTGAGCACCCTTGTTGGAGGTCCTTGTGTGTGGATTTGTTGTGGTTTTGAGTTGGGAGGAGTTGGGACATGTTTTGTGGAGGTTTCAAGCTTTCAAAATGGTGTTTTTCGGGTTGCAGGTCGCGGCGATCGATCGCGCGCAAGCAGTAGGCTTTTCAGCAAGGTGGCGATCGATCGCTACTTTTGGGCGATCGATCGCCTCGCGCCAGTAAGGTCTGGCGATCGGTCGCTATATCGAGCGATCGATCGCCGAGAGGCTAGCGATCGATCGTCCGGCATAGCGATCGATCGCCAGCAATCGATCGCCAGCAAGGTTTTGTTGGTTTTCTTGGCTTTTTCGTGGGATTTTGGATTTGCGACTTAAATGGTCGGCTTCCGGGGCAATGTTCACATTCCAATGGGAATGTTAGACTTTTAAAATGGTTTGGTTGGAGCCAAGTTAAATTAAAAGGAACTCTCGGTTGAGTTTTTGGCTATCTTTTAAACTTGTAAAATGGTTTACTTTGGGTGTTATGCATGCTTAGCCGGGTGGCTTTTATTTTGGTAATCGTCATGGATAGACGATATGTTTGGGAGTTTTGAACGTGCTTAGGCACGTAGTAGCATGCTTGTTGTTGATTGTGAGTTTTTGTGTGTTAGCACATAATTCATCGAATCGGGGGGACTCGGGCGAAGTCGGACTTGAACTACGGAAAATATAAGGTACGTATAACGTACGAGCATGTCCCTTTATTTTAAATGCAATTGTTGAGTGCTTGACACACTGTATTGCAATAAATGTTTATGGAAATGCCTGGCATATGGTTTTAACAATAAACGGTTATTAACGGATATTGAAATACATGATTAATGGTAATTACTACAAATGGATGTATATGCATTGGGAATTGCATGGTGTCGCTTTTGAGCGAGCAATGATCGGATGTGGGCGCCTTTGAGCGAACATCGGTTATGTCGCCACTGCTGTTGAGCATGCGTGAGACTGAAATGCCGCTATTGTAGAACGAGCAATGAAATAGAACTATGGAACCATAAAAGAGATCTATGCGATATTGGTGATCATTGTTTAATGTTTTGATATTATTGTTATAATGTCGGTATCTGGCAGTGAATTCGTTAATCAATGTAATGATTAACTGGCAATTGGGAATTTGATGGTTTCAGTTATTTTGAGAACAGGGACAGTACAGGGGATCCCGGATGAGGATGATGCCATCCAGGGAGTATCTCTTATATTTCATAGCATTTACATGTTGTAAATTATGAATTGTATTATTGTGATTATGAGATTTGGGATATTGGTATGCTCACCCCGCGTGGGGGCTGTCTCTGTTGGGGCAGGTTATTAGGTACATCGATGGCTTGGAATTGAGCTCGAGCGGTGGATTTGAGGTGCTCCCAGGATCGAGGTACCAGCGACGGTATTGAGCATGATACTTTATGTGATGTCCCCGAATGATTAATTACATTTAAGGCATTGATTATGTTCATATGATTAATTATGTGGATAATTGATTTATGTGTTGGAATTAATTATCATGTGGAAATGCTTGGTCACATGTGGGCTTGGCCCGGTGGAGCATTTCAGGGTGCGTGGTATGCATGTTGAGTAATTGGGCATTTTAATGGCTTACATGTGTTGGTAGTCAATTATTTAGTGAAACATGCATTTATTTGGGATTTTGGTGCATGGTGGTGTAATGCTTTTAAAATACCATGTTGGGGTATAAAATACATCATACAAATTGTAGGGGTGCAAGTTTAATTAAAAGGGTTTTTAACCCTTTACCCCACCACTTTACTTCACCTTATCTCTTTCCACTCTAAATCCCCAAAATCTTTTCCCAAACCCTTTTCCCCCTCATTTTCGATTTTGACTCAGAGGTGGGAAGGAAGTTCTTGCAAAAGCTTCACTCTTGTGATTCTTGGTAAGATTTGAGACCTAGGAAGAGTATATATACCATCCTTTGTTGTTTTGAAGTGTTTGTGTTGAGTTTGGAATGATTTTAAAGGATTTTGAAATGGGTTTGTTTGGGTTAGTGTGATTTTTGGTGGGATGTTAGATTGTTGGTGTTTTAATGATATTTGATGAAGGTTTTTAGTGTTTTTGTGTTTTGAGTTTGTTGGTATAAGTGTTGTGGAAGTTGGGAAGAAATTTTGGTACAAAAATGGTGAAAATCGCGACTTCTGGTTGTGGCGATCGATCGCTATAAATGTAGTGATCGATCGCCGAGGGACAGTGGGCAAATCAAGTGTAGGCGATCGATCGCCTTAAATGGCGCGATCGATCGCCGAGGGCCAGTAGCTTTTTAACGCAACAGGCGATCGATCGCCTCAATTGGAGCGATCGATCACCGCAAGGCAAAAAGTGAGGCGATCGATCGCCTCGTGTAGCGATCGATCACCACTGTTTTAAAGTTGGAAAATGATGAATTTTGATGAATTTTTGGTATTTGGCTATTGTTTAGCTTCTAATATTGATTTGTATGGTTGTGTAGAACCATCCCAGGTACCGACAACGTCAAGGAGATAAAGTTATTCAACTTCTCCACTTTTGAGACTAAGGTACGTAGTGAGACGTACGAGCTTCGGACGGTAAAACGTGTCACACCTCTGATTTTGTATATCGTGGATAGTGAATCCTTACATGTGATGTTATATGTGAAATGATTATGATATACTGTGATAATGGAATCAACTGTTGTGTTTGATTAATGTGGTGGAATTGATGAATGTTCCGGTAGCCTTTATCTCCGAGCGAGGGAGGTACTTGCCGCTGTCATATGAAGCGATGGTAGTATGATATTTGCCGCTATCATGTCTAAGCGACGTAACATGCCGCTGTCATTGTCGAAGCGAGGGATATCATATGATGCCGCTATATGTCGAAGCGATGGGTCCTAAAATTCCGTTGTTGTATTGGGACCGGAACAGTCACAATTCTAGTGATTAATGTGGAATATTGTGGTTATAACTGGAACGTGATATCAAGCATTATACTGTGAACTAATGATTTGTACATGAGTTTATGAAACAGGAACAACCATGAAATGTGCTAATGTGGTGAACCAAGGAGCATATCTATTAATCGTCTCATGCGCTTAATTATTTCATTTTGTCGATTTGTGTTAAATGGTGATGTATATGCTCATGGTGAATTGTTCCTGTAGGTACACTTTTGGACCAAAGGGGCTAAGGGTCGGGTTGAGGCTGTGAGCTAAGAAGGGCATGAAAGAAGATAGGATACAGGATTCTTTGGATAGTCTCTACTCTAGGAGTAGTATAATGCTATCGCTTTAACATTCGTTATTGGGAATGTAATTAATTAACTGTTAAAGTTTTATTTTGGCCTGTAATCTTATTAGCTCAAAACTACAACCGGAACCCTAAGATGTTTTTAATGCATGTTTAGCCCTATTTATGTCTTGATTACACTGCTAAGGTAGAGAGGCCTTACATTAGTGGTATCAGAGCAGTGGTTAGAGAACCCGGGAATGAGTGAAGGGTAGCCTTAGCAATAAGTTGGCTAGGCGTTTACTTTGAAACATGTTTTGTGCATATGAAGTATATAACCGTTATGCTAACATATTATGGCTTTCTAACGATGTATTACGTGAACTGTTTTTGGATATTGTTGTTAACCCTCGTGTTGCAGTATGGCAGCACATATCGACAGTGGTGACGCAGTAAGTGTTAATGCTAGTGTTGGACACACAAATCCCTTACCGCCGCCAGCTTTGGGCGAAGAACCGTCCGAACAGCAGTTATTGCCGGGAGAACTGAGTTTGACTCAATTTCTAGCATATCGGCCCCCAACATTTGAAGGAACTGAAACAGGGGAACGGGCCGAGGAATGGCTAGAGAGAATAGAACAGATACTTGTAGCGGCCCCGTGTGCAAAGACAGCCTGGATAAGGCTAGCAGAATTCCAATTGGCCAAAAAGGCGCTAATGTGGTGGAAGACCACAGTGATTGAACAGGAGGCTCAAGGTCAGGAGATAAACTGGAAGTTGTTTAGAACTCGATTTCTGACCCGATACTTCTCAGCTGCGGCACGGCAGGCCAAAGAGGATGAATTTACTAATTTAAAGCAAGGTACTATGCCGGTGTCAGACTATGCTCTCCAGTACTGCTCCTTACTTAGATATGTACCTCATATCGCCACCAGTACGCAAGCGAAGATGAGGAACTTTATGAAGGGCTTGAGGCCGGAGTTGTATGATAGGTTGGTCACTTATGGCCCTACCTGTTTTGATGATGCCCTCACACGGGCTGAGCTGGCGGAATTGGGAGTGGGTGCCTATCCGACTGTAGCACCACCTCCAGCACCACCAGAGAGACCGACCCCTGAAAACTTGAAACCAAGGGGCGACCATTTTAAGTCAAGAGGGAACTCATCAGCTTCCAGATTCAGCGGTAGATGGTAAGATGCTCGTAGAAGGGGAGGTCGTGGAAATAATGCCCCACCTCATAGGGGACAATCTCAAGCTAGCAGTTTTGGGAAGGTTAGGTGTTTTCTGTGCGGAGGACCCCACTCAGTGAAAGGATGCTCAGCTTGTTACGAGTGTGGTAAACATGGTCATTTGGCCCGGAATTGTCCCAACCGGGGAGGGCCACAGAACACTGTGGGGAGACCTTTAGTCAGGGCAGTGCAACAAAGACCGCCATTTGCACCGAGACCATTGGGAGGTCAGCCGTTGGGGCCACCTCAAGGGCAAGTATACGCTCTGACCAGGGAACAAGCTACAGCGGCTCCAGAGGAGGTGATAGCGGGTACGTGTCATTTATTTACGCACCCTGCTTTTATTTTGATAGACACCAGTGCGTCACACTCCTTTGTGTCGACGAGTTTTGTGGAGAGGCATCGAATATGCACGTCTCCGTCGCCCACGCCTCTTCTTGTATCGACACCCGCTGGAAAGAGTATGATTGCTGACCGGTTTGTTGTTGACGGCCTCATTTATTTTGAGGACAACGTGTTGAAGTCAGATTTGATTGTTCTGGGGATGTCAGATTTTGACTGCATCGTGGGGATTGATGTGCTGAACAGGTATTAGGCAGTGGTGGACTGCAGACAGAGAACAGTGCGGTTCAGATCTGATTTGGGGGTTCAGTGGACTTTTTATGAGGATGGTTCCCGCTCAAGAATCCCATTAATATCGGCCTTAAAGATGACTCAATTATTGGAACGTGGGCATGTGGGTTATCTTATTTAGGCCATTGACATTGCTGGAAAGAAAGAAGAGTTAAGGGTCGAGGATATACCCGTAGTCGCCGAGTTTGCCGATGTATTTCCGGAGGAGATTCCAGGATTTCCTCCAGCTAGGGAAGTCGAGTTTGGGATCGAATTGCTACCGGGGACATCCGCTGTAAGGACCCCAAGCCCTTAACCCTTAATTAGTGTATTAACCACTATGTGTGGCACGTGCTTTCAATAAAAAGCCAATCGGGAAGCTCAGATGATACTTTACCATTGAATGTCAACTACAAAATTTCTTTAATATTTAACATTAAGATCATCTCTACCCACAATTTGACTCACATGTTCGCCCTTTACCATCCCCTTGGTGCCACTTTTTACATTGTGGGCTTTTATAAAAATTTGGGCAGAGTCTCCCCATAAATTGAGCTATCCCAAAACACAAGCACATCACATAATATAATTCCCGGCCAGGGAATACACAATACTCAACAGGATACTGAACACAAAGTAAATTCCAGCCATGGAAGACACCACACATAAGACGACAAAAGTGGGTTTCAACACCCACATAACACACTAACGACTCTCATATCATTAGCAATTCTACCACAATTGCATGCAACATATAATGAAAGAGAGAAAGGCTCATGCCTTTATATACAACCCATATACAAGAATATCCGTGCTCACATGCGAGCATCATAAATGTGTATATAAATCTCGGGTGTATATAAGTACTCTATACGATACCGTGCTCCATCAAGCCCTGGTACCACGATCCTGTGAGTACATCCAATCAACAGCTCGAGCTCAGCTCCACAGCCATCGATGCACCTGTTCACCTGCCCCATCAGAGACAGCCCCCAACGGGGTGAGCATACCAATACACAAAATCTCATAATCACAATAATGAAATTCATAATTTACAACACAAGTAAATATTAATGAATTTTAAATGATACTCCCTGGATGGCAACATCCTCATCCGGGGTTCCGTGTACTGTCCTGTTCTCACAATCATCAAACTCATCAAATCTCATAAATCAGTAAATCAACACATTGATTTAACTCATAGCATGCCTGATTCTCAAGTATCAATAATTAATGATTCCAAATTCATTATACACACAAATATAGATATCTCGATATCTAATATCGATTTTCAACTTTGCTACCAATCACAGATAGCTCAAATGCCTAGCATTTATTTTACAAATTCTCCATTTCACTTAGACATCTCACATGTCTTACAATGAATACATGATCCCACGATCATTCTCAGGCATCTCAAATGCCCTACCCTTTATTTTACAAATTCTCATTTATACTTAGACATCTCACATGTCTCACAATAGTCATATAAACCCAGTACCCATACCTCTTATAAGGTCATACTACTCTAGTACTACGCACCCTTGTGGCAGCGATATCAAGACTAGGTCGTTCCATAGTCATATCGACACATATATATATATATATATATATATATATAGCCATACCCACAACCATCTAATGCAATTACAACACATTATGCATTTCACAATTGCTATCACATAAAGTAATGCTCGTACGTCACACGTACCTCAAATCTCCGAAGTCCGAGCCAAACCTTGCTCGAGTTCCATGCTCCGAGGAACAATGTGCTAACACGATAAATTAATTCACAATTAATTACGAACATGCAACCCATGCTCAAGCACACCCATAACCCTCAAAAATATTGTCAACACACGACAATTAACCATTATCGAAAATTGCTCAAGAATTCCCCACAAATTTTCGAATCTTCACAACACAAATCGAACCCAATTAAACACCATAATTCATCTAAAATATGAATTAATCAATCAACAACATGAATAATCGCCCCACATGCCAAACCCCCAAAATTCGAATTCAAAGCCCTAAATTCGAATCCAATTCCTCAATTTCGAACACAATCAAGCATCATAATGCATCTAAAACATGAATTAATCAATTACTAACAAGAATCATCACTCCTTGTCAAAAGCCCCAATTTTTTGAACCCTAACTCACGAAAATAGGGCTGAAATTCGAACCAAATGCAAAAATATTTCAAACCACAAAAGTCTGAAATCATCGACTCAAAATCAGCTCAAAAACGCCCCAAAAACACCAGAATAATCGTACCAAAAACATACCAAAATCGAGCCCCAAAAATCGGATGAACTCCAGTTTTCGAACCCTACGCTTTCTGCAGAAATCCGAGCTCAAATCGCGACCAAACTTCAAATTGATGGTATGGGTAGGAGCGCCTGGAAGAGACGAATCCAACGGCGGGTGGCACGCGCCGAACGGCGGCCGGACGGCGGCGGGCGGAGGCCTTCTGTGCGCGGGGGTCAAAGGGGATCGGGAAAGCTCGCGCGCGGGGAGAGAGAAGGAAGGTGGGGAAAATGGTTCCGATAATTAAAATCTCGGGTTCAACTGGTATTTATAGCAAAAATACCCCGAAATACTAATAGCCCCACAAATACATCATGATTCATAAAAAATCATCTGTTTTCAAAAATTCTCTCTCTAACTCAAAAACCCCCTACCGGTGCCCACACAAGCACCCGAGATTCCGAGTCACACTAAAAACCCAACTCACAGGTTTTCACCGAAATGAGAATACGATCTCAACCTCGGGATCCAACGATCCCAACTACTCAAATAGACGAGCCCAGAAGGCCCAACACCTCGATTAAACTCCAATTGTCACGTAAAACAACTTTACGGGTTATTAACACTCCGGGATTAACATCCCTAATCTCTGGTCATCACATCCGCTATTTCTCGTGCCCTTTACAGGATGGCACCGGCAGATTTGAGGGAGTTGAAAGAGCAATTACAGGAACTCCTTGACAAGTGTTACATAAGCCCCAGCGTATCGCCTTGGGGTGCGCTTGTATTATTTGTGAAAAAGAAAGATGGGTCGATGCGTTTGTGCATCGATTACAGGCAATTGAATAAGGCACAGTGAAGAATAAATACCCTCTTCCGTGGATTGATGACTTATTTGATCAGTTGCAGGGCACGAGGTTGTACAGTAAGATTGATTTGAGGTCGGGGTACCATCAGATCCGAGTTAGAGAGGATGATGTACAGAAGACAGCATTCTGGACCCGTTATGGTCATTATGAGTTTTTGGTCATGCCGTTTGGAGTGACAAACGCCCCGGCTGTCTTCATGAGCTTGATGAACCGAGTATTCCAGCCTTACCTTGATCAGTTCGTCATAGTCTTTATTGACGACATACTTATCTACTCTCGGAGTGAGGCAGAGCATGTGAATCATTTAAGAACAGTGCTCCAGATTCTTAGGGACAATCAGTTGTACGCCAAGCTGAGCAAGTGTGAATTTTGGTTGAGCAGCGTGATATTTTTGGGGCATGTGATCTCTAGTGCTGGGATATCTGTGGATCCCAGGAAGGTGGAGGCGGTGATGGATTGGTCTGCGCCTACATCTGTGCCCGAGATTCGGAGCTTCCTTGGTTTAGCGGGTTATTACCGATGTTTCGTCGAGGGTTTCTCTAAGATCGCTAAGCCGTTGACGCAGTTGACTCAGAAAGGTGTTCCATTTTTGTGGTCTGAGGCATGTGAGCAGAGCTTCCAAGAGTTGAAGCACCGTTTGACTTCAGCACCTGTGTTGGTGATTCCTTCGGAGAACGAGAGGTTTGCTTTGTACACGGATGCATCACTGCAGGGTTTGGGCTGCGTACTGATGCAGGATAAGCACGTGGTGGCTTATGCTTCGAGACAGTTGAAGCCTCATGAGACCAGATACCCAGTTCATGACTTGGAACTGGAGGCCATTATTTTCGCCTTGAAAATTTGGCGGCATTATCTAAATGGTACTTCTTTTACCATTTACACGGATCATAAGAGCTTGAAGTTCCTATTCACCCAAGCGGAACTGAATATGAGGCAGAGGAGGTGGATGGACTTGCTCAAGGATTATGATTGTGAGATAGAGTACCATCCGGGGAAGGCGAACATGACAGCCGATGCTTTGAGTAGGAAGGTGAAGTATACCGTGGAGGATGTCATTCAGTTATCAGCCATGATGACTTCCTGTTGTCACCTGGGATATGACTTTGATGTAGATGCATCACCGGTTCATGTATCGACCCTGTTGGCAGAGCCGGATATCTTTGAATCTATCAGGAAAGCTCAGATGTCAGACGTTGAGGTGCAGAGATGGTTATCATATTTACGTCTGGGTCAGTCATCAAAGTTCAGAGTGGCAGAAGATGGTTCCTTGAGGCTTGGTAACCGTTGGGTAGTGCCGAGGGCACCAGAGTTGCGTCAAGGAATCTTGCATCGTGCTCATAGCAGCAAATTTAGCATACATCCAGGTGGGAGAAAGATGTACAAGGACTTGTGTGACCAATTTTTGTGGAGACGGATGAAAAGAGACGTCATCACATTTGTTAAGAAGTGCCTGATTTGTCAGCAAGTAAAAGCAGAGAGGCAGAGGCCTGGTGGCGAGTTGAGGAGTTTAGAGATACCAGAGTGGAAGTGGGAGCACATCTCTATGGACTTCGTGACCCACTTGCCAAGGACTGCCACGGGATTAGATGCGATCTGGGTGATTGTCGATCGACTGACGAAGGTGGCTAACTTCATCCCTTATTGTATGTCTTTCACATACTTAAAGATGGCCCAGTTGTATGTACGAGACGTAGTGAGATTGCATGGTATTCCAGTCTCGATTGTGTCTGATAGAGACCAGCGGTTCACATCGCACTTTTGGGAGGGTCTTCAATCAGCTTTGGGTACAGAGGTGAGACTGAGTACAGCTTATCACCCTCAGACTGACGGTCAGACAGAGCGTACCATACAGACGCTTGAGGACATATCGTGGGCATGTGTTTTGGAGTTTGATACTCCGTGGCAAGATTCAGTGCCACTAGTAGAGTTCTCTTACAATAATAGTTATCAGGCGAGCATTCAGATGGCTCCATTCGAGGCTCTTTACGGTCGACGTTGTAGGTCACCGTTGTATTGGGAGGACTTGACTAGCAAGACAGTCAGAGGACCAGAATTGATCCGAGAAATGGAAGATAAAATCAAAGTGATCCGTCAGAAAATGAAAGCGGCTCAAGATAGGCAAGCGGCCTACACTAATAAACGGCGGCGACCATTAGAATTCCAAGTGGGAGACAAGGTCTTTCTGAAAATCTCACCTTTCAGAGGTGTAGTTAATTTCGGTATGCGCGGGAAGTTGTCTCCGAGGTATGTTGGACCATATGTGTAGGGTCTTCCTACCTTAACATCATATTATACACGTATTATGGACTAAGCATGCATTCATAGCCTCTTAAGGGTTCCGGTTGTAACTTTGAGCTAATAAGATTACGGGCCAAAAATGAAATTTCAAACTTAATTAATTACATTCTCAAGACGAATGTTAAGGCGATAGAATTGTACTACTCCTAGAGTAGATACTATCCAAAAGTCGAGTATCCTATCTTCTTTCATGCTCCTTTTAGCTCACTGCCTCAACCCGACCCTTAGCCCTTCGGTCCAAAAGTGTACCTACAGGAACAACCCATCATGAGCATGTACATCGTTACTTAACATCATAAGGCAATGGCATATAAATAAATGCATGAAAATAATTGGTAACGTATACTTCCTGGTTAATCGCATTAACCCTCTTTGGTTGTCCCTGTTTCATAGCCATGCATATAATCATTAATTCTTGACATGAATGATTAAAATCATCATCTTATAATATCATCATCATATAAGCATCATCATCTTATAAGCATCATCATCTTATAGCATCATCATCTTATAACATCATCATTATCTTATAACATCATCATCTTATAGCATCATCATCATATAAGCATCGTCATCTTATAGCATCATCATCTTATAGCATAATCATCTTATAACATCATCATTATCTTATAACATCATCATCTTATAGCATGATCATCATATAAGCATCGTCATCTTATAGCATCATCATCTTATCGCATAATCATCTTATAACATCATCATTATCTTATAACATCATCATCTTATAGCATCATCATCATATAAGCATCGTCATCTTATAGCATCATCATCTTATAGCATAATCATCTTATAACATCATCATCTTATAGCATCATCATCATATAAGCATCGTCATCTTATAGCATCATCATCTTATAACATCATCATTATCTTATAACATCATCATCTTATAGCATCGTCATCATATAGGCATCGTCATCTTATAGCGTCATCATCTTATAGCATAACAGCAATGTACAAAATCATAGTTAAGTAAACATGCTGGTTATTCGTCAGTTTCTTTTTGTTGACCCCGATTCACATTCGTGCATATGGGCATCTTACCCCATCGTATGGCATCTTACCATATCATAACATCGTTGTGGCATCTTACCACGTGGGCATCTTACCCTATCGTATGGCATCTTACCATATCATAATATCGTGTGGCATCTTACCACGTAATGACATCGTATGGCCTCTTACCATATGGGCATCTTATCCCGTGGTATCTTACCACATAATAACATTGTATGGCATCTTACCATATGGGCATCTTACCCCGTAGCATCTTACCACATAATAACATCGTATGGCCTCTTACCATATGGGCATCTTACCCTTTTAGAAACATCGTATAACATCATTATAAACTTACTTATCACATCATCTTCACAAACATCATCATCTTAAACTTATTTATCACAATCATCATCATAATCATCATAAATACTTATGCAATTAATGCATAGTCAGAGTTAGGAGTGTGTTACCGTCCGATGCCCGTACGCTTCTTACGTACCTTAATTCCAAAAGTGGAGAAATTGAAGAACTCTATCTTCTCGATGTTGTTGGCACCTGGGATGGTTCAACACAACCATACAAATCGATATTAGAAGCTAAACAATAGCCAAATATCAAAAATTCCACAAAAAACATCATTTGCCACGTTTAACACAGCGGCGATCGATCGCTACTTGAGGCGATCGATCGCCTCGCTCTTTTGTCTTGCGGCGATCGATCGCTTGATTTTAGGCAATCAATCGCCTAATACGTGAAATGGCTACTGGCCATCGGCGATCGATCGCCTCATTTCAGGCGATCGATCGCCACCTGCTGGTGCGCGATTCCTTCGCCATTTTGGAGCATTTTCCAAGTTCAATCCCATACCAATCAAACCCAAACTTTCCAATCACTCTAACATCATCATAACTTGTTAAAACCCACATAAAACACTTCAAAAATCATACCCCAACAACATACAACACATACCCCAAACAAACCCACATAAATCACTTCAAAATCATCCCATTTCAAATCCAAACTTCATAAAAACTTTAGGAAGGGTTCCATACCTCTTGAAGACTCCAAATCTTAACAAAGATCACACAAACACTAGTTTTGTGGAGTTTCCTCCTTCCTCCTTTGAGGGATTTCGAAAATGGGGTGAGGTTAGGGCTTTGGGAGAGAATTGGGGGTTTTTGAGTGGTGGGGAAGAAGTTAAGGGAAAATGGGATAAAAGGGGAATATAGTGGGGTTATTAAAATTGTACCCCAAATTAACATGATGTATAAAATACCCCAACATGGTATTTTAAAAGCATTTACAAAAATGCATTAAACTTCCACTAAATCATGCTTTCCTCATAATTAACCATCAACATAGTTAAATCATGTTAACACCTTATTTTCTAACATGCATAACATGCACCCTGAAATGCAACCCCCCGGGTTACGCCTATCATGTGACTAAGCATTTCAACTTGATAATTAATTTCAACACATAAATCAATTATCAACATTAACATCATTAGTGCTCAAATTGCATATAATTAATTTCGGGGCATCACAATATGAGGTATTGCAGCGCATCGGCACTTTGGCTTATCGTTTGGCTCTACCGCCGTCATTGTCTGGTATACATGATGTTTTCCATGTATCTATGTTGAGGAAATATGAGCCAGATCCGTCTCATGTTTTGCAGCCTTCAGAGGTTCAGTTGAGTTCAGATATATCCTATGTTGAACGACCAGTCAGAATTCTGGATCGAGAGGATCGCAGTCTTCGAAGCAAGGTAATACCGATGGTCAAGGTTCAGTGGGATCGTCGGGGTGTCGAAGGGGCCACGTGGGAGACGGAACGGCATATGGTGCAGCACTACCCGGAACTATTCTCTGGTATGTGATTTATGTTTAGTTTCTTTTGGGGGGTAAGTGCATGTGATTTCGAGGTCGAAATCTTATAAGTAGGGGAGTATTGTGATGTCCCCGAATGATTAATTACATTTAAGGCATTGATTATGTTCATATGATTAATTATGTGGATAATTGATTTATGTGTTGGAATTAATTATCATGTGGAAATGCTTGGTCACATGTGGGCTTGGCCCGGTGGAGCATTTCAGGGTGCGTGGTATGCATGTTGAGTAATTGGGCATTTTAATGGCTTACATGTGTTGGTAGTCAATTCTTTAGTGAAACATGCATTTATTTGGGATTTTGGTGCATGGTGGTGTAATGCTTTTAAAATACCATGATGGGGTATAAAATACATCATACAAATTGTAGGGGTGATTGTTTAGCCCTATTTATGTCTTGATTACACTGCTAAGGTAGAGAGGCCTTACACTTTATACATTAGATACACGCCTACATATTCGACGCTCGCATGTGAGTAGTAATTATGTGTATATGGAATGTATAAAGACGGCAATGGCCTTTCTCTTTTCATTTATGTGTTGCACGTAATTAATTATGAATTGCAAAATGAATTGAGAGCATGTTAGTGCATGTTTAGAGGTGCATGACATGTTTTATGGAATGTTTTGTTGGGAAAGTATAGATATTATACGATTAATGTAAAGGAATTTTATAGATGGTATTCATGCTAGAGTCGCATGTAATCACTTTCCCCCTTAATAACATGATCGTATGCACTAATGACAAGGGTTAATACACTAATATCGGGTTAAGGGCACGAGGGTCCTTACATTAGTGGTATCAGAGCAGTGGTTAGCTCTTTGGGGCTGTTGAAGGCCTGGAACATGCTGATAGGGATGGGTAGCACATATTTATGCATGATAGTAGTTAGTGTTGTGTGACACAACTATTTTGATTATGTGCATTTGTGATATGTGATCATAGTGAAACGATTCTATGTCATAACATCTATAGAATCTTAATATAACCTGTTGATTATGATTGTGAGTTGTGACACAGGGACAACCAAATGGAGCCTTTTGAAATGCATTGGGATACAGAAAGTACTTTGTACTCATAGTTTATGCATTTACTCATTATAATGATATTGTGGTGAATATGGATTATCGTATGCTCATGGTTTGGGATTGTTCCTGTAGGGACACTATGACGCGAAAGGCTAAGGCCAGGGTTGAAAGACACGAAACGGTAACCTGCGTTTTATATACATCATGGATTATGCATTGTGGTTGCATGTGTACAATGGAGTGATGATTTTAATGCTCTGCCGCCAAATGTTGAAGCGAGGGGTGGGAGTGCCGCATGTCGCATTTGAGCGAGGTGCATTAAAATACACTCATGATGATGTATGTTGGGATATGGAATATGCTTTGTGTTGCAGGTATAGATGGAATACTTGGTGAATATCCCATGAGTCATTGTTATGGATGAGTGATGATTTTAAATGCTTGCCGCTATTCATTTGTTTTGTGCCGCTAAAATGTGAAGCGAGGGGTGGGAGCGCCGCATGTCACATTGAAGCGTGGTTATCATATGAGGCGAGGAAAGAATATTTGCCGCTAAAATGTGAAGCGAGGGGTGGGAGCGCCGCATGTCCATTAAAGCGAGGTTATTCTATGCCGCCTATATGTAAAGCGAGGGGGTGGGAGTACCGCATGTTGCATTTGAGCGAGGGGCATTAAAATACGCTACCGTAACAATGACTAGGGACCGGCTATTCTATTGGCGATGGTTCATGCCGCCGGATATTCATAGCGATGGTTCATTCCGATATTCTATTGGCGATGGTTTATGCCACCGGATATTCATACCGACGGTTCATTCCGCTATTCTATTGGCGATGGTTTATGCTGCCGGATATTCATAGCGATGGCTCATTCCGCTATTCTATTGGCGATGGTTTATGCCGCAGGATATTCATAGCGATGGTTCATTCCGCTATTCTGTTGGCGATGGTTCATTCCGCCGGGTATTCTATTGGCGATGGTTCATGCCGCCGGGTATTCTATGGCGATGATTTATGCCGCCAGGTATCATATAGCGATGGTACATTCTCGCTACATCTATGGCGATGGTTCATACCGCCGGATATTATAGCGATGTTTCATGCCGCTGGCCTTATGGCGAGGGATCATGCTGCCGATTCTATAGCGATGGATTATACCGCTATGTGTGTAGCACTGATTATGCCGCCTACGAGCGATGGATGCTGCTTATGTACCGCTGGTGGACGATGGATACAGTTATTCCGCTATCTTGATAGCGATGAGGTATGACATATTACTTTTGTTATCATCATTGTGAATATTATGTATTGTTTTATACCGTCATGTGTTTGACGATGAGATTATGAGTGTCGTGTATCGGCAGGTGCCGTCATATGTTTGACGATGTTATTTGGGGTGTCTGTGTGGACGCATGGCGTCGTTTTGGTGAATAATACATTCATGTTTATGTATTTGGTTGTATGGTTTGGGTGCCGATGGTGAGCACATGGTAGTGTCTGGGTCACTAGTTGACGAGACCATTACGCTGAGCAGATTGCTCGATGGATTATTGGATGCACTGTACAGGTGAGAGTACCGCATCACGTGATACAGGTAAATTTTTTCGAGTAATAATACCCTCTGGGTATACTCACTGGTTTGGCTAAGGCCAAGTGATTGGTGGTAAGAGTAGTCATTGAGGAAACTACTCGTTTGTTGTTGTGATATGGTGTAAGCATGATCACACCCACCCTGAGGGTGTGGAATAAGTCTTAATGGTTTATGATTGCATCATAGTTGAGCAAGGACACCGGGTTGTCCATTATGCTTGGCGTTTTAGAGGTATGTTGGGCGATGACCCACAACTCTAATGGGTTGTACGGTATGGTATACTGGAATGGAACGTGTGTCACGTTAGTAGGTTGGTATGAGCCTATGGGGTCAACGAACCGTTAACCAGGTATTGTTGCAGTACTTTAGTGTGCTTGTGTTAGCCTTTATGCTGCTCGTTGGATTCGAGCTGGGTGAATCGTATGGTGATACGATGAGGGTTATGATAGACTCTTGTAGTCTTTAAGTGGCATGGTGATTGAGGTAGGGAATACCTCACGGGGACGTTTATACGTCAAATGTTTTGAGTGACTTGTACCGGAACAGCTCGTTTTGTTGGGAATACCGACGTGAGTGTCAACAAGTCGTCATTAGCTCTGGTTGAGCATCCTTGCATGTGGAATGCGACGGGAGTAATGATTGGATTTGTAGGATATAGCTAGTGGGGTAACACCACTATACCGGTTTTATTCCTTGGAAATTTGGATGGCATTGTCATGGAGACAGCTGGTATCGATTGTGGGTTGATTGTAAATCAGCCATGGTAAACATTACTGGTGTTGGACCGAGTAATGGATTTCTTTCCTTTCGGCGAGACGTTCGAGGAGACGTCTCCGGGGAAATGCTCGAGTTTGTGGAGTGCTATAGCATCGGTTCAGAGCATCTCTAGTTTGAGTGTACATGGCGTATACGGGTTTCGTGTTGGTAATAGTTGCTTTGATGCACTATTTGAACCAATTGCATACTTTTGGTTCCGTGATATATTTTGGTATAATATATCCAGTTCTCCGAACGGTGGTACGAGGTTGTAGGATCATGGATTCATGACATTTCCTTGAGAGGAAGGCGGTATTATGATACCTACCGGTTGAATCTTTTGGGTATGATTGAAGATACCCGTGTCTATTGCATTGAATATACCTGTTGTGTTGGTGTATGGGCATGTATGCCGTGTGTGTATACGAATGCCAACTTTATTTTGTTCATTGTTGAACGTCGAGTTTGTATGCTTGGTTTGGTGAATCTCCGGTGTGAGATTGTGGAACCTCGAGATCGGTAATCTCGATGGCACGATGCATTCTGATGAATGATCGTGAGGGTTGTTTGACTCCCCTGAGGAGGGATCGTCGTGTTTTGGAACCAGGGTAGTTCTTGATGGATAATTCGATAGCCTTCCTGTTTTTAGGATTGTTAAATCCCATGATGAATGAGGGATGGCCGGGATTCAGGTCTGTTTAGTGTCAGGGTTGACACGTGTGTAGGAATGCAATTGTTTGTCTTGCATGTCCCCTGTGGAACTTGAGACTTTGTGGGGTCTTGTTGTTGTATCAGGACCAAGATATGATTTCTTGGAACACACCGGTGTAAACATCCTCGGAGATGTGTTTTGTGTGGATTGGTGACCGTGGGTTACCCGATCCAGGTTGCAAGTGGTGCTACTACTCCTTTGGAGGAGATGGACTGGAAAGCGAAAACCGATTTTTTCTGTGAGTATACTGTTGTATACTAGTGGTCCCCGTCATAACAATGTGTGTTAAGCATCGTGGGCAAGTGGTGGATATCATGGAGAGATATCTATGTCAGAACCAAGGGACATTTGGTTGATTTGCAGTTGTGGCAGACCGACTTCTGGGACGATTCACACCGAGTTATGCTATTATCTTTCGGGTTTGTATTGGTTTTGACGTTTGCTCTATTTTAGAGCTTGGTGCGAGACCGGTGTTCTCGCAGTTGATAATTTGATTCTAATGCGGTCCAGAATCGGGTTGTGACTTTGTTTTGTCGGTGTGGTCCTGGTGTTACGTAGAGTACACCGGTGCAAATTTCGAGGACGAAATTTTATTAGTGGGGAATAATTGTGATGTCCGGGGATTAATGGTGTTAATCCCGGTACGGTAATAATCCTTGTTGGATTTTTAATTGTGGCAATTAGGAATTAATTGCGGTTTGGCGTCTCCCGAGGTTGTTAAATCGGGCTTTTGGGATCGTTGGAACCAAATGTTGAGATTGTATTCTCATTTTGGTGGAAAACCTATGAGTTGGGTTTTTAGTGGGACTTGGAGTCCGGGGTACCTTATGTTGGGGCCAGTATGGGGATTTGATGTTGGAGAGAGAGTTTTTTTATAACAGATGATTTTTATTGAATCATGATGTATTTGTGGAGGTATTGGTATGTTGGGGTATTTTTGCTATATATACCCGTTGGACTCGAGATTTCCGTCATTTTGGCACGGAATCACTTCTCTCCCTCTCCTCTCCCTCTCTCATTGTGCAACCCCTCTTTCCCTAACCCTTATCTTTTCTCCTTGGAGAAAAATGACCGGAGGCTCGGTTTAGGAGCCGGATTTCTTGAAGAAAAGCTGGTAATCTCTTTCTCCTCTCTTGTAGCTTTGATTTGATAGTAAATTTGTTAATTTTGGTTGAGTTTTGAGGTTGGTTTGGGTTTGGTGATTTTGGTGAAAATCTTGAAATCTTTTGGGTTTGTTTTATTTTGGGTTGAGCACCCTTGTTGGAGGTCCTTGTGTATGGATTTGTTGTGGTTTTGAGTTGGGAGGAGTTGGGGCATGTTTTGTGGAGGTTTCAAGCTTTCAAAAAGTGTTTTTCGGGTTGCAGGTCGCGGTGATCGATCGCCTGTTTTTGGCGATCGATCGCGCGCAAGCAGTAGGCTTTTCAGCAAGGTGGCGATCGATCGCTACTTTTGGGCGATCGATCGCCTCGCGCCAGTAAGGTCTGGCGATCGATCGCTATATCGAGCGATCGATCGCCGAGGGGCTAGCGATCGATCGCCCGGCATAGCGATCGATCGCCAGCAAGGTTTTGTGGGTTTTCTTGGCTTTTTCGTGGGATTTTGGATTTGCGACTTAAATGGTCGGCTTCCGGGGCAATGTTCACATTCCAATGGGAATGTTAGACTTTTAAAATGGTTTGGTTGGAGCCAAGTTAAATTAAAAGGAACTCTCGGTTGAGTTTTTGGCTATCTTTTAAACTTGTAAAATGGTTTACTTTGGGTGTTATGCATGCTTAGCCGGGTGGCTTTTATTTTGGTAATCGTCATGGATAGACGATATGTTTGGGAGTTTTGAACGTGCTTAGGCACGTGGTAGCATGCTTGTTGTTGATTATGAGTTTTTGTGTGTTAGCACATAATTCATCGAATCGGGGGGACTCGGGCGAAGTCGGACTTGAACTACGGAAAGTATAAGGTACGTATAACGTACGAGCATGTCCCTTTATTTTAAATGCAATTGTTGAGTGCTTGACACACTGTATTGCAATAAATGTTTATGGAAATGCCTGGCATATGGTTTTAACAATAAACGGTTATTAACGGATATTGAAATACATGATTAATGGTAATTACTACAAATGGATGTATATGCATTGGGAATTGCATGGTGCCGCTTTTGAGCGAGCAATGATCGGATGTGGGCGCCTTTGAGCGAACATCGGTTATGTCGCCACTGCTGTTGAGCATGCGTGAGACTGAAATGCCGCTATTGTAGAGCGAGCAATGAAATACAACTATGGAACCATAAAAGAGATCTATGGGATATTTGTGATCATTGTTTAATGTTATGATATTATTGTTATAATGTCGGTATGTGGCAGTGAATTCGTTAATCCATGTAATGATTAACTGGCAGTTGGGAATTTGATGGTTTCAGTTATTTTGAGAACAGGGACAGTACATGGGATCCCGGATGAGGATGATGCCATCCAGGGAGTATCTCTTATATTTCATGGCATTTACATGTTGTAAATTATGAATTGTATTATTGTGATTATGAGATTTGGGATATTGGTATGCTCACCCCGCTTGGGGGCTGTCTCTGTTGGGGCAGGTTATTAGGTACATCGATGGCTTGGAATTGAGTTCGAGCGGTGGATTTGAGGTGCTCCCAGGATCGAGGTACCAGCGACGGTATTGAGCATGATACTTTATACATTAGATACACGCCTACTTATTCGACGCTCGCATGTGAGTAGTAATTATGTGTATATGGAATGTATAAAGACGGCAATGGCCTTTCTCTTTTCATTTATGTGTTGCACGTAATTAATTATGAATTGCAAAATGAATTGAGAGCATGTGTAGTGTATGTTTAAAGGTGCATGACATGTTTTATGGAATGTTTTGTTGGGAAAGTATAGATATTATACGATTAATGTAAATGAATTTTATAGATGGTATTCATGCTAGAGTCGCATGTAATCACTTTCCCCCTTAATAACATGATCGTATGCACTAATGACAGGGGTTAATACACTATATCGGGTTAAGGGCACTGGGGTCCTTACAGTTCCATTGGCTGAATTTTGAAAGAACTTGAATGAGTATTTGACTTTGTCCATTTCTGTTAGACAAACCCATAGACCCCACGCTCGACTGGCTGAAGCTTCATCTTCGGTGATGCTCCAACTAATAATGGTGTGTCCTCTGGTAGCGCCATTTTGATATTTTTTAAGAACTTCCCATCTGATCGTCTGAGCTTGATAAAATGAAAAGCTTCAATAAAGCATTTCTTTACTGATTCTGGAGCGGCACTGAAAAATACAACTCCAAAATATCTCCTCGAGCCAAATGTGGATTATTGGCCCATGTCCGTGAACAACTTCTCTGATCCATTTTGATATTTTGGAGATTTCAGAGAATGCTGGTGCAACAGTATAAACCGAAGCCAGAGCTCCAAAATTATACCATTCTTGTACCTCGTTTGGATCGCTAACTGGTTAAACCCTTGGGTATTTTTCAGAGATATCAACAATTGTTTTGTTCAGGTTGATACCCCGTCTGGTAATCAGTTTCTCCGAAGTATATGGAGAAGAAACTAAATCCTAGTTAATTTGAACCCCAGAAGTGCATGTCTATGGCCTAAGGTTCAACTCTCCATCTTTTATCCCAGATGTGATGGGTTGACTTGAAGGTTCAGATTGTGATGACACTGGTGTGCGTTTATCATGTACGCCCAAAATAACCCCACTCAATCCTCAAGATTGATAACAATAATGTAGTAGTGTGAGTAGGGATCGATCCCACGAGGAGGTGTGAATCTTTGTGTTAATGAAAATCAAAATCAAAACAATAAAAAATGGGGTTGTGAGTGAATTATACTAATTAAAATTAAAACTAAAGATTAAACTAATGAAATCGATTCTTGGTATCGGTCGATCTTCCTTGGAATTATCATCTATTTCATCGATTCACAAAAGACTCAATTTTTCATATGAATATTCATCGTTGGACGTTTGATCCAATAATCAAAGTCCTATCTCACCTTACGTTTAGTTAAGTAGCTCAAGCGTTCTAGTTTAACCCTTATCAAACAATCAATCAAAATACAAGCGATTAAGATTTAAATCGTTGATAGCATATGAACTAGTGAGATCGATGAAGCTAAACAACATAATCCAAGCGTCTATGTTTAATCTAGTCAAGTGTTCTTCCTAAGAATTTAACAAACTCACAAGCGGAAATTCATCAATCTTAGTTGCTTCGTAAATTAGAGGGATTAAAAGATTCCGTATTTGATATCTAATTTAGCGTTAGATTTCATGCAAGTTATTAGGTTGTCAATCCAATAAACAAACACAACAATCATATCAATAAAATCAGAAAAACTCTTGATACTCAATAAAATTGATAATTAAAGCGTAAGAATCTCCCCAAGATAAATAAAATCCAAGGATTTGTCTTCCTCAACCAAGAATTAAAACTAGCTAGACATAATCTAAGAAAAACTATAAATAAAAACAAGGGAAAGAAAACTAATCCGATCTCCGCTCGTCGAGGTGTCAATCCCGTCTTCGTTTCGATCTTCGTAGCGTTCTTCAACAAAATTGAAAGAAAAAATATAAAACTATTCTAAACTACTCTACCCTAACTATCTAGATGTTTTTTAGTCTGATTTTGTCCATATATGTATAGGGAGGCTGATGGAATAGGTTAGAATCCATGTGGGAAGGAAAGAAATCAAGTCTTTACACTTTCCAAAACTCTGCAGGCGTAGCTACGCCAGAAAATGGCGTAAAGACGCCAAATATGGCTTCCCGTGTTTCTGGGGTATTTACGCCTCCGAATGACGTAATTACGCCTGTCCATGCCGTAGCATTGGCGTAATTTCCCCATGAGAATGGCGTAATTACGCCTGTCTTCCATTTTCTGGCGAGTTTCGTATTTTGGCCGTAACTTTCTTGTACGAACTCCGAATTCAATGAATCAGCTGTCCACGCGAAGTTAACTCAAAGTTCTACAAGTTTCTTTGGACCACATTTCCAAAACATGGCTGGAACATATAGAAATATGAGGAGAAAGAAGGAACATGTGTCTTGGATTCTGGTTTTTTCCTCTTTTCTTCAACTTTAGTCATCCTTTCATCATTTTAGCTTGATTTCTTCACATTTCCCTACATTTACACAAATATACGATTAGGTAGCATATATATCAATTTATCCATCAAAATATACCAAATCGTAGATAATTAAGCGCAATAGATGTGTCTATTTCTAGTTACATCAGACACCTAACCCTCAACATTCGCTACGGCTTATACATCCTCAAGGAATGCATCATCTGCAGCACCTGTGACAGGGGTATGTGAATCGCTTGCCTCCGGGTTAGATGAACCCCATTCTTTAAACACCCCTTTTTTGCACCGTTGGAGATGCGGCCTGGAGGATAGGCCCCCTCAAGACTTTGAACAAGCGTTCTTGGGCCTGAAGGCATGACTGAAAAATAAGTCCTGATCTATCTGTTGTAGTCATCATGCGACCTCCGCATTGAGACAAAGAGCCCCAAAATCCCGTTCGAGGATCTCTAGGCTTTCCTTGAGATGCCTAACTCGTTTGAGGGTATCGCTAGCAATGTGTCCCCTCCATCTCATGTTAAAAAATCTGCAAGAACATTTTTGTCAGATTTCACAATGACAATATCATAATTTGGCATTCAACTTGCCATCTTAAAAGTCTAGCCTTTTCTGGTTTTGATTCAATTTTATTTTTCAGAAAATACTTAACACTAGTATTATCTATTTTCAAGATAAATTTCTTTGCGAGTAAAAATAATGGCCATTTTTAAAAGCCTTTCGAACTACAAAGAACTTCTTCTCTTTGATGTGCCATCTGATAACTTCATTGCTATCGAATAGACCGCTGCAATATCTGCATGGTACTTTTCCATCTGGTGTGGCTTTCATAAGTACTGCATCCCACCAATGATCATTGCGATCTATGTATAATACGGTATAATTCATCCTCGTCGTTTGGAAGTGCAAGCTTTGGTAGTTGCCTGCAAACTTCTTTAAGTTGTTTGACAGCTTGTCAGTTATCTTCATTCCACTCAAACTTGACATCTTTTTTGAGTAGTGGACTGAACATTTTCCTGTGATTTGCTAGGTTATTGATGAACGTCCCAACAAAATTAACAACTCCCAGAAAACTCTGAAGTTGCTTTAAATTCTTGAGGTCATCCAGAGATCCTTCCACTTTCTCAACAATATGATTCTGCAAGATGATTCCCGATTCGTCGATCTCAATTCCAAGGAACTTGATTTGTCTTGTGGCAATTACTGCATTCCTTTCGAAAAGCACTAATCCTTCCTTGTAACAAACATCTGAAAATATTTCCAAATGTTAAGATGTCCTTTCATGTTTCTTGACGCAATGAGGATATCGACAATATACATGAATATGAAGCTGAAGTAATCCTTGAAAGATTATAAAGCTTCCTTTTATATATCTGGGGAGCATTTGCCAATCCAAGGCATGACATTTCAGATATAGTGTCTTGTGGTGTGAAAAATGATGTGAACCTTTTGCTCGCTTCCTCCATCTTAATCTAGTAGAATCCAGACTTACAATCGAACTTAGAAAACACTTTGGCATTTTTTATGTTATTTACCAAATGTTCTCTGTTTGGGATAAAATATATATCGAATTCCAAGATCTCGTTTATACCTTTGTAATTGATCACCAATCTTGATTTTCCTCTTTTAATTTCTCCATGATTCCGGACGAGAAATCCAGGACTGCTGTATGAAAACATACCTGCAAAGATTAACTTAAGGTCGACATGTTCCTTAAGTATCATCTGCATATCTTTCCGATCTTCCTGGTTCTTGGGGATCGGCTTGTACCTCACGAACACATACTCTCTTCTAGTTTTCACCTTCAAAGATGTTGTAAGCTCGTTTCTATCCTCCCATGCCAGAGGATGATCATTGTAGTTCCTCTGGATATTCTTTTTTACTTCCTCTAGAGTAATCTGCTCTTCAAGGGTAGCTTCAGGTTGCATGGCCTCCTCATGTAATGCCTTTCTCAGTAACAGTACGATGTCTGGATTAACTTTTTCTTCATCTTCATCCATATCTTCCTTATGTTCTCTGAATGACATAACATTTATACCATCAAAAGTCATTTTTACGCTTTTGACCAGTTCCTTGTTGTCTAAGTTGAAGAATCGCTTCACCAAATTTCCGCTGATCCTTCATCTTTGGGTCGCAGTTTTCCTTCATCACCACACTTGCTGCGAAAAACTAATGGGAAATTTCCGATGAAATGCTTCCCTTAGTAGTTGGACAATGATCTGATGATCACAAAGGGTTGTGAAAATAAGCCTTTTTGTCTCGTTCTCCTGTGTAAACTGCTTGAATGTCTGTAGGAAATTATTTCCTAGCAGCAGATCAGCTCATGTATCATGAAAATAAATGGTGGATTCTTGACTTTGTACCATGGGGTACCGCATGCTCCTCCAATTATTATTTCCGCCGCCTGGACTCCTTCATTAAGAATAAGAATCCGCTTGGAAAAGTCTCTTTCGGCAATGGCTGGTAATTTCTCACCAACGACTTTAGGGAAGATGTCTATTTTTCCCGTGCATATTCCAGCTTCTGAATCAATATATGCTGCGAAATATTCTGCACGAAATTTCTCGTATAACCGCAACTGAGATTGTAGATTAAGAATGGACTGGTGGTCATCGGATTTTGAATCCTGCTCGAGAAGGCTTTTTGTTTCTCCCAGGGATAGTTACTGATTAACATATCCTGTTGAAAGACATTATTCTTGGCTCGATCATAAGGCTCCTGCTTCTGTTCAAAATAGGCTGGTCTTGTATCCTCATGTCGATCTCTCTAATTGTCGGAGTATTGATAATATCCGGCAACATTGCTTTTGCGAAATCTTCGAAGATTTTGGGGACTTCGATGAATTACTTTCTCAAGAATACTTCAGAGTGATGAGTATTTGAGAGCGCGTAAGACATCTTGTATGTGATCGAGTAAGGCCTATTCCCTTCTTTCATCAAATCATTTCTCTTAAAATCTCGATGAAGAGTAAGAACCTTGTTGAAATCTCGATCTCCCAAATTGTATGCAATTCTGGGATAGATATTGAAGGCCATCTTTCCAGCATACAAATTTCCTGCAACTGCTCCCCAAACAAGAATCTTTAAGATTTGTGATTCTCTTGTCGAAGATTTCCAGATTAAGCGGCGAATCAATTCCTTCCTTGAAGGTCGCCTTGATGATAACTCTACTGCCTTCAATATGAATCCGTGAGAGTTTATAGCCACTTCTCTTTTAACCTTGTTCTTAATCTCCTGAATTTCTCTGTAGGGGATTAATTGCATCTCAATTTGGTTTCCCGTGAGTTCCATTGGGATCGTAAATTCACCTGTTGTCACCATATGGGTAATATGATGCTTCCTGCTTCGAAGACCAATCATATCCATGGCTTTTTTCCGACGGTTCTTCTCTGATCATGTGTTGAAGGAATTCTCCTTCACTCTGATTCTGTACTGGATTCACCTCCATTATCAGAATAGATTTTTTCTTCATAGATGCGTTCATCTAAGGGGATATCCTCAAATTGATATACCTGCACCAAATCCTAGAAATAAACAACATCCTCGAACTCCTTGGTATGCTCGAATTGTCTTACTCCTCGGCTTTGGTTCTCTGGATAATCTGTAGAGATATGTCCTCTTGCTCTGCATGTCCAACAGTTACAATCTTTGAAACTCTCATTCGCGTGAGTATGAGTGCGTCTGAAAGTCCTCTTCGTCGGTGCTCTGCTAGTCTTTCCTTGATTAGAACCTATTGACGCGGTTCTACCCCCTGTTGGTCCTGATCTTTGCCCGGATCTGTAAATTCGGGCTTTCTGCTTTGACCAGAACTTTCTAGGTCTCCATGAATACCTACTTCTTTCAAACTACTTCCTTGAGCATAAGGATGACTCATGTGTTTCTTCATCTTCCATCTTTGTGGGTAGTTTTCAATGATAGTAGGGATATCATTCATTGTACAGCAAAGATGAGTTGTCTTTTTTATTCATCTTAGCTTCTTGTAGTTGTTTTGGAGCTTTGCTTGATAACACCACTCCGCAAGCTTCATTTTAAGAAATTACATTCTCCTGGACACTGTCTCTATTTCTAGTGGTGTATATTATCGGATAAGCATTTCTCTCAATGGACTCGGTATTTTGGCAAAGAACAGTTCTGCTGCATCATTTTCTATTATCTTTGCCTTTCATCTATACTCTGTGAAGAGTTTGATGTACTCGTCTACATAATAGATATCATGTAGTTCCAGGCTATATAGAGCTTGCCTATATTTTTCACATTTTTTCCTCAATTCATTCGAAGTAGCCTACTCCAATGAAACAGATTTTAAAAATTTTGTCATCTTGTCCACAATTTCTTTCAGGGACTCTACGGCTAAAACTTCTTACCTGGTACCTGGGTCTCCGAGTTCCCATGCAATCTTTGCTGATCCTTCCAGACTCATTTTAAGGAGTAATATGAATCATTCTTTACTTAAATCAAGCGTTCATGCTGCTATTCTCATTGCTGAAGCCCATTCATCAATACAAACTTTCGATTTTTAAAATCCAAGATGTCCATGTTGAACATTAGTCCATATGGATGAATCGGATCAAACTGAGACTTCCCGTAAGGCGTTTCAAGTATATCTGGCCTTCCGGGATGACTTCTCACTCCAATTGGGGATCTAAGTTTGCTCCAGTGGTAAAATCATCTTGGTGGGGGCATGCTTTGATCTCCTTCGGTTGGTGGATTGTGTGACCCAAAACTCTTCTGTGGTGGAAGTCGAGGAATTCCGCCAACTTGATTTGTTTTAAAGTCTATGAGATTTAATCCCGCAAATGAATCAGCAAGATCACGTAGATCTTCCAGGTTGATTATTTCCATTACTTTGTTTGAAGTATTGGATTTTCTCGTAGGACTGCAATCATTTTTCAGTCTCCGTCAAAGGCCTTCAGACCTCCTCTGCTTTCCTTTTTTTGGTGTAAAAGGGGTCTGTTCCATAGAACGGTGGTAACCACCCTCCTTTCATTCTTCATGGAGAACTTGGTCTTGACTCCAACTCCTTAACTCTGGTTCGAACATCTCGAAGGTTTTTAAGAATTTCCTCCTGATGTTCATAATCTTCATCTGACTTTGAATCTGATGGATATGTCCAGGAACATAGTATTGTAGGTATCCATAATGCTGCATTGTCTTATGGATCTCTCTAAGATCTTGCGATATCTTAGACGTATCCGGCTCGATTTCTCGAAAGGCTGGTTCTCCCATCCTATTCTTCTGTCCCAGATCCTGTTGGATTTTTTGGATCTAGAATCATGGGGTAGTGTTCAGGATGGTCTTCTTCCTGAGCTTCTGATAACTCGAACTGAAGTTTGAGATTTATACTGTAGAAGTTCCTCGTTAACTTCTCTTGTTGTTGATACTGGTATATGCTAGCTTGGCTAGCACCAACCTCTTGTAAGATTTTCATTTCAGGTTGAAGCGTTTAACTTCGGCCAGATATTCTTGATTTAGTTCTTCCAATTTTTTGAATTACCACATGTATGACTGATACTTCGAACAATAGTTTGGATCCATATTCTCTTGTATTGTCTCCTCTGTTAAAGGATAATATTAATATTCAAAATATTATCTTAGTATTTCCAGAATAAACCTAGGCTCTGATACCATTTTCAAAGACGGGTCGTGAAGGAAATGGTTGTTAGAAAAAATGGTAAAACTTTGGGTAACTTTTGAAAAGTATTTAAAACTCTAAGGGGTATCAAACAATTAATCTGTTTTAACTTTGTAAAGGTAAATTGGTAAAGTGTTGTGGGGGTAGGGAGTTGGGATAAAGATAAAGTATTATTAGGGAGTTAGAATATAGAATAGTGGATAATGAGAGTAAAATTAAATAAAGTTCGGAGTTTATGGATTTTTTACGAGTTTACCCTTGATTTAATGGATTTAAATATAGATATTATAATTTTGTTATTTAAATCAACTGTAATTCTTTGGATTTAAAATCCTTTCACTTCCATTTTAAACTTGAATTTTAATAATTCTAATAAATTCAAATTTAAAATATATATATATATATATAACCTATAATCCAAAATATTATTTTAAATAAAAAGGCATGGGTTTCCATGATTAAACTAGGTACAAGACATAAAGCTTTGAGGGTACCCAGAATTCCAGAAATCTGCTCGTGAATTTTCATTTTGGGGGGTATTTGGTATGGTCTTGTCAGGTTATGCTATTTGCTAATACATTGTTATTCTTATAAATTATCTTAGTTTTATACAACAGTCCTTTGAAAAAAATATTAAATGCGAAAATAAATTTTAAAATTTTTAAGATTACTTGCAATTTTGGTCTCTATTGTTTTGGACAAAATTATTTTGATCCTTTTTCTTTATGACGTAAAAAAAAGATTCATGGATTTAGACGTTTTTTTACTCCTTGATATCAATCTATAATTAAAAAGAAACGAGCAAAAGGCATGTGGGATACAAGTGAGCAACTTTCCCACATTCGGAAAACAATAATTATCTTTAATTAAAGAGTGATTGAAACATGATGTTTGAGCTACTATAATGTTAAATGATTTGAGTTGTTACCACAAATTATAACTTTTGGTAAAAAAAATAAGCTTGATCCTACAATTTTGCTAAAGATTAGAATCGAGAATCTTAAAGAATGTTGAATGTGTTTATCAAGTGTGAAGGCTCTAGAGTCTAGAGTTGATGCTGGGTGATAATTTTGAGCGCTTTTTATTCATTCTTCTGGTTAAGTGAGTGATTTTAATTGCTTTTGAAAACTACTTATTTGCTTTTCAGACAAAAAAAAACAGATTTTGGATGTTTTATTTTATTATTTCTGCTATTGATTCTCTAAAAATAAGTAGGCAAAAGCAGAAGCAGAAAAACAAGTCATGAGATGTTTTTCACTGTTTTTACTTGTGTGTAGAGATGTCAAACGGGACAGACGGCACGAGGCATGGCACAACTACGGCACGGAACGGAGCATCACGGCACAACCCATTTTGCTACAGTGCCGTGTCGTGCCAGGCCCGGAACATGGGTCGTGCCAGGCCAAGGGGTGCCAGCCCATGGACTGGCACGGGCACGGGCACGACACTGCAGTTGTTTTTTTTTACAAAATTATTTGGTGATCGATCACCGAGTGGCAATAGGTTACAGAAGGTGCTTGGCGATCGATCGCCACATAATTGGCAATCGATCGTCGAAGGCCCCTACGGTCAAAAAAATGTCGTACAACGGCTTTTTAAAAAATAAAATTGGTTGTTATATATAGGTGTGTGTTGAGAAAACATTTTTATCCTCTCAATCTCTAAGCTCTATATGCTTGAAACGCTATACTCTCAATTTGTTCACAAGAAGAAAGATGTTTGTCTTACGTTTGCCAATACAATCACAAGCAACAAAGCCAATACTTTTCCTAGCAAATATTTGGCAACTTTTATATTTATTGCATTAGATAATTGTAGTTTATATACATAATGGTCGATTCGTCTTATAATGTGAATTATGATGATGAAATTGATCAATTTCAAGAAAATGAATAAAGCACACCAAATATTCAATCATCAACTACAAGAACTTAAAAAAAAGAACTAAAAATGTATGTCAAATATTCGATGTAGAAAATGTTGAGGGAAAGGGATCAAGGACAGTTTGTAAAAAATGTAAAAAAGTTATGCATATGCTTCTTCTGGTGGTACAGGTCATTTACTCAGACACATGGCTAAACATGAAAGAGAACCAACTGATGGTAACCAAACTACTCTTTCACAATTCTGTACTGGAAGTAGTAGTTCAAGTTTACGTATTTTCACTTATAATGTTGAAATAGATAGGCGAGAATTAGCTAAATACATAGTATGGGCGGAGAAACCATTTTCAATGGGGGCGGATGCAAAATTCACTAATTATATTCATTTAGATTTGCAACCTCAACATAAACGATTTTCAATGAATACTGTTAAATCGGATGCATTCATAATTTTTAATGAATATAAATCAAATTTAATTACGCATTTAGGTAATCTTTGTTCGAAAGTAGCACTAACAAGTGATATTTGGACAACTTATCTTGGCAATGCATCATATCTACGTGCTATAGGACATTGGATTGACAATAATTGGGTGCTACATAAAAAAATTTAGGTTTCACAAAAATTGATTGGCCTCATGCGGGTGGAGTTATTCTAATGCCATTATACAAGTTACTAATGAATATATTATTAGTAATAAAATCGTCTCTATTTCATTTGATAATACAACTAATAATACATGTGGGGTCCTCGTTACTTAATCCATTATGTATCAGTTCATTATACATATATGAGTAAGAATTAAGTAAAACATACACTGAGTAAGAGTTTACTTCTGCAGGTTGTTACAATACTTACACAAATCCTATCGTAATATACATCATATGTACAGTAAAACAACCTAGACTTGTACAACTCCTATGCAGTGGTTCAACTCGCAGCGGAATAAGACTCGCAATCCCGTCCTCCCACGTCTACGAGTCCCTACAGAAACAATCACACAACATGAGTATAGATAAACAACCATCTCAGTGCGATATCAATACAAACATAAACGATAAAACACTATAAACATCAAATGTGATTGTCCTGTATCATGCATCATCAATGCAATTATGTCATGACATGTATCATCCCTCATCCTATTATAACCAGACCAATATGATATGCCCATCTCAACTCAATATGTCAGTGGAACCTCCTCACATCTTCATATTAGCAACACATATCATAGTACCGTCCTCACATGTCATAACAGCCACAGACCAATATGATATGCCTATCTCAGTTCAATATGTCAGTGGAACCTCTTCACATCTTCATATTAGCAGCACATATCATAGTACCATTATAACAGCCAGATCATATACCCAACCGACGTATATCTCTCATGCCAAAGCATATGTAGCATACCTATCTTGGTACCAATCCAGCCAAAGCATATGCCCAACACTGGCATAACTATCGTGGCAATGATCTCAGCCAAAGCATATGCGACATATCTATCGTGGCATCCCTCTCAACATAATGAATCTCATGAATGTATATGCATATGACCACCAATCATACGGTACAATATTCACATCATCATCACACCAATCATATGATACAATATCCATATCATCATCACAATCATATCATATACTCGTACGTCAATACGTACCTGTTATGCGACACAAAATATAAATTAGATGTCAATGTCTAACCGTCTCGTTGACCCGTCCCCTGTGATGATGCTACATAAATACCAATAATGTATCATGTTATCATAGGCATAAAAATCAAAGTCCACAAAAATATAAAATTTAAGTCTACCGATCGATCGGTCACTCTAGCGATCGAGCGGTCCAAACATGCAACCCTAGCGATCGGCAAGTCGGAAGCTAGCGATCGATCGCTCTAAAATATGAATTTCTTAAAAATGCTACGGCATTTGAGCGATCGATCGGTTGCCTCCAACGATCGATCGGTACATGAACCGCCTTACTTTCCCCTGTTTCACCGATCGATCGGTACAATCCTAGCGATCGATCGGTCGACAACAGAATTTTAGAACAATGGCGATTTTGAGCTTGATGTATCTCCTACAACTCAAAAATCTAAATTCAAACATGATATTTGGATGTTATACCTTTTATTTAAACATGTTTCCATATCATTACAACTCAAATCATTGACTTCAACAACATATAAATTCCATATTCCTTCAACCAAATCACATGCTTCTTAAATTGCATAACAACCATCATACTAAGTTAATAGACCAACTCACTACATAAAGTAGAGCATGCAAGTTCTCCTTACCACCTACTTCATTTTGACCATGATTCCAAGCTAGAACCAAGAAAGGAAAGCAAGAAGAAGCAAGGGTTTGAAAGAGAGCTTTGTAGAGATTTTACTAGGTGAATTGTGGTGTATTATGTGCCTTAGAGCTGAAATCAACTTGATATACTTGGCCTCATCTGAAATGCAAAGTCACATGACATTCCTAGCAAATTCAAATGCCAATTCACATGTATATGCAACTCTCATATCAATTCACATGCATACCAAATCATGTAGGTTTATTGTTCAACTACATATCCTCTCTACCACTCATGTACTCTTGCTATATATGTCACGACCATGAAGTTGATATATATATATACATACAAGCATGTATGATAACAAGTCTAGTAATGCCATCCAATTGGTCTTATTTCATGACATGTCATACCATACTTGCTTTATCACACATGAACATAATTTCATTGTTTCCCATGATCTATCAGTCATGTCATCATTCCTACTCGGTTCAACCCGAACCCGAGTCCACATCATACCGTAATTTGTTCATAATTACGTCATAACCATATCACACACGTATACGTCATATCGAGGCATTACATTTCTTCCCAACTCATTGAATTTCGTCCTCGAAATTGCATATACAGAATATGCACAACATAAACAGATACTCAATCTAACAACCCAACTGCAATAAGGCAAGAAACAAAATCATATCTGCAACAATATGCCTTATGAGAACAAGTTAATCTACAGTATATACTCATTCATACTGCAATAAGGAATACCTACTCCATATATGCAACTTGCAGTAGTGAAAGATACTTACCCGCAGTATAGCAAAACGTAAATAACATACCAGACAATCACTTCGGATTTTGCGGTATCATATATGTACTATGTCATACACATCGACATTTTACCATTGTCCTTATCACACTGACTTGATATCATAAGGACCACTGTCCCGAACTGGCAATCTGCACCCGGTAAGATTCCGAACTAATCATGTCATACACATACAATACATATGTCTCTCCCTGAACATGATGATTCATATATATGTCATAAAACTACATGACAGGTACCAATTACTGCATGTACTCATATATCTATTCCAGACCCTGTCACAGCACACTGTGCCATACGTCATGGACACAGCAAAGAATATACACGCGATTGGTACTGCGTAGATAGATATATATATAGTCTCAATTCTCATATATTCCTACCCAACAACGATCCAAAACAAGAATGAGTGACCTCCATGACCACACCATTTACATACATCCTGTTCGCAATATGTCACAACTTCACTATTCATTGTGTTTGATTGGTTCATACATGTACTCAACATGTCACACAAATCAGTGAACTGTCCAACAATACACTGTAGTGCGTCATAGAATAAAATATCAACTTTGAAGATTGCATTCGCATACCACTCTCGTCTACACAGAGAGTCTCCCAAACGAACAACTAGGTGAACATCTCTTGAGCTCACCACATTCCAGTACACCAAATCAGATGTAAATCGAGTTATCATCGCTCTAACATCTCAACAACTTGTGCTTTCCAATGGAATTCTACAAGGTATCAGATGAAAACATCTCCATCTATTACAGTATGTCAACTTACACACAATCCTACATTTCCAAATCCATAACAACGAATGGAAGCATCAAACGATAAGGTCCATTGGTTGCTAACTCAATTAAGCAACCTTAAATCATACAGACAGCACGAAGACACATTTACTCCACTATCATCACAGTGTCCAACATATGAGAGTGTGGTTTCACCATGGTACCATCACCCTATCAACACGGTGTATCAAACATGCCGTGTTTCTCCAACCTCAGGCACATGACTCTATAATGACAACCATTAAGGATCAATGGACATCGCATAAATCATGAATCATTGACCTCTGTCATTGAGTAAATCCGTCACTCCCCATGATCATTTTAAGATAATTCGACCACAGTTACTCAGAAATGCCATTTCCAGATAAGAATTCTTATACTCATCTTTCTTTGTATTAACTATGTCCTCAAACATCCGTCTACACGAGTCATCAACACTTCCCACAAAGCAACACAGCACAAACAGATGTACCTCTGAAACTAAACCAAATCGATTATGACAAGCATACTCACTCCCTCCAACAAGGCGTACACGTCTTGGTACGAGACTGTAAACAAATCAATACCATTATAACTCAACACATGGAAAACAAAACATTATGCATAATCATGTCCAGAGTCGAACTCTTGTTCGACGAATCTTAGGTATGCTGCTTCAATTCTATCCTCATACCCATATTCCCATTATTGGTACATCCAACGATGCTATAACATTTCCAATCATATATTTAACTGAGAGATGTCTTGTCCTACCTCTCACACTGCATCTTTCCAATGCCTCCATAATCCAGAGTTTCCACGGTAACACGCAAAGCCGTTACTGCACTAATCAGTTGCCATATGCAATCAATCATATAATGATTCCCCGGCCAAAATCATTCTTTAGTCACAATTCTACAGTATCGTGTGATTACACCAATTCGGATCCACAATACTGAGTCCAAGTTCTCAACAGTCCCTCAATCTACCATCAAGTATATAGAGGAGGATAATTCCTATCACAATAGCTCATGTGATTGACAATCTCAATCATAGTCACGACTAATTCGAAACCCGTCAAAGACAAGATATGTTAGTACATGACATATTAGTCTTACTAACAACACTGCCTCCACTGACTTTAACCAGCTCTCATCTCAAGTCGTACAAGAAGTTCTTGTTATCACCTCATACAGGTCATCATACCTTGGTACCCCCCATATTATTTGAAGGGTATAACCAATTCACTTTTTTACCTGACCTTCATAAGGTGTTACCATTACCACAAACAGGTGATATAGTCAAGGACCAAATCACATTTCACACATTGTCCTAGTCGACCCTACACAGAGCATTCCTCATTCCATTCATGAAGAAAGAAGAGAACATCCTCTTCTCAATTTCACTTCCTGAAATTTACGCATATATGCTAAAGGTGTCAACCAATACATGTCAATCCTTACTCATTAGAATGTAATGACATGTTATGCCTGACAACTCTATACACATGCAATGTCCAAATCAACCCACTCAGTGCCAAGACACACTCATCACTCATATAGTACATCCGAATATGCAGTTCACAGAACCAGATGCCATAATATGCATTCTGCAAACAGACGTACTCCACTTCATCCGCTCATATCAGCCGTAGACATACAATCATATTCCATTCCGTTCATAAATTCCCATAGAGACATGCATATAGCTCATTTGCATTCTACATTTAGAACGATGGGTATCAGTACTCATCGTCTTGATATGATCGTCACCATACTATACTGGCACGTGTTACTGTGATGTCCAGATTATTATTAATCATTTGTTGGACTAAATATGATTTGGATTTTATTGATAATTAATTTTAGAATTAATTAGAAGTGGAATTGACCAAGTGAAGGTCAACTGGCAAATTAATCGGATCCTAAAATATTTTGAGATTGTAAAATATACTCCGATAATATTTTAGAGATAAATTAATTAAAATGAAGAATTTAAGTTTTGGGTTTTTGGGTGTGTATAAATCCCAATCGTTGTCTAAAAATAATATATCAGTGCACCGGTGACACTTCGATGTACAAAACCGGGCCAGGATACAAAAAAAATAAATATGTTATGTTGGGCATTTTTTTCCGGACACACAGTAAAAACGTGAAAAATCACGCACTGAAATCCCGAACCCTTTCCTTCGCTGCTGCTCGACCCCTCGCCAATAAACCGTCGCGCCCGCCGTCGTCCGAGCTCCTTCCGGCGCGTCCAAACCGCCATCGTCTTCGTCTCTCCCAGGCGCTTCTTTCCATACCAAGAACGCGAAGTTTCGTCGAGGATTGCGTCCGGATCTTGCAAGGAAGCGCAGCGGTAAAAATCGCGATTTCGTCCGATTTTGGAGCGATTTTATTCCAATTTTTTTGTGGGTAATTCTCGCCGTCCCTCAGTCGTTATTTACCAGAAATCCCTCGAATTTTTGATGAAGATTGGTTCGATTTTTGCTAGCATTTTGGAAGGGTTGTTAGTGTGTGTTCGTGTGTGTGCAACAGTGTGTGTGCGTGTGTGTGTTTCTGCGTGTGTGTGTGTGTGTCCAGCATGTGTTGTGGGTGAAGATGGTGTGTATGTATGTATTCCAACATGTATTGGTATAGGTTCAAGACTTCTATATATTTTGTGCCTTGTGGTTGGATGATGTTTTGTTATTGTAGAAGGCAAACTTGGTTTGGTGTGGTGGGTTAAGGCGATAATGTGGCGATAAATTGAGTATGAACAATTGGGAATTTGATAGCATGAAAATGTTATTAATTGTAGGGATTTAATCATAACTCACATTATTGAACGGATAATTGTTGAAAATGAATTGGTGATTAAATGTCGTGATTTAGTGTCATTGTTGTTAAAAGGTGAAGACTAGATTCATGCTAGTATGTGTTACATGAAATAGAGTTTATGGTGATGTAAATACTTGAATGTGTATCATGATATGTATTGTTGACTTATGTCACTTTATTGAATTACTTAGTAGTGAGTTCTAAATCAAGAATTATGGAACCAATGCATCTTTAAATTGTTAAAGTTGAATTTAATCAATAAATGACTTTATGATGGGATTATGGGAATTAGATTTAAAAGAGTAGAATCTTATGTCTACATGGATCCCTTCTTTCGTGTCTTGGTTTGAATCACCTCGGTGTGGGTTTGAATAATTGTGGAACATGTTAATCGGCTTAATTGGATTGTTTTAGTTAGACACTAGTTGTATATTATTATGCATACCCCCTTGCACTTCCTTTCCCTCTGTTGAACTTGTGTGTCTAGTGAACTGCTATGTGAGTTGGACGTGATCTTGCACGTATGGGTGTGTGTATCCTGCATCATGTGTGTGATGTAGATGATGGTGGGAGATGATGGGGTTTTGCATTACCAATGTAATATCATGATAAATGTGAGGATGTTTGCATCCAAAGTATTGATTATGATTTGATTCATAATATTGAGTTATTGATTTGTGATATGGAAATGAAAGTAAGAACTATTTGATGGATGTTCATTGCTCGGATTATGAGCTAATATTGAATTGATGTTCGATATAGACTCTACAGGAGACTTCGGACGTTGATGATAGCTTGTTCATGTTGTCTACTATAAGGTACGTGGTGACATACGAGCAGGTATATCTAGTATCTATACATTCATATATACATGTAATTTTGAATATGATGTTTCAGGCAAGTGTTTGACTTTAACAATTGAGTCTCATATACGAGTTATGGGGGACACGTAGTGGTACGTGATCCAATTATACTAGTTGAGTATTGATGCCTTGGGCATGAGCATTATGAGAAAGTGTCGAGAATGAGATAGTGGGATAACCAGGTTTACATTGATGTTGAATTATTTATGTTGAGCATAAATGATGCATTGTTGTTGTATTGAATTCATAGTGTTGTTGGATATCATATTTTCAATGATAATACTGAACTTGACATTATGAAAGTCCGTGAGTTTGAAACAGGAACAGTGTGTGGAAGCTATACAGATTCGGAATTGTACAGGGAGTATATTTTATGAGTTTTGAATAATCTAAATTGTTGTATTATGATTTCATATGTTGATTTGTGATCGAATATTGAGTTGGAGTGTGCTCACCTTGTGTGGGGGCTGTTTCTGTTGAAACAGGTACAACAGGTACGATGCTGCTTTGGAGTACTAGGCTCGAACCTTGTTGGATGATGCTTCCAGAAGCATAGTATGAGATTGAGCCGATATACGAGGTTGAGCGGTTGGTATTTATACTAATTATGCATCCGGATGTGTATCCGTTATTTGTTGCTCTTCTGTGAGCACTTGTATCTGTATATGGACTGTATAAGGGTGTTGAAACCCACTTTTGTTGTCTTATTAGTGTGGTGTCTTCCCTGGCCGGGAATTTACTTGTGTTTCTATATTCTGTTTAATATTGCGTTGTCCCTGGTCGAGAATTATATTATGTGATGAGTTTTTATTTCCGGATAGCTCAGTTTGTGGGGAGACTCTGCCCAAATTTTTATAAAAACCCACAATGCAAAAGTGGTGTAATGGGGATGGTATTGGGTGAAACCCCTGAGTCTGTTTGTTGGTCGAGATGATCATATAATGTTGAACATTGGTTATGTCATGGGAAACATGTGATGATTCTTTTAAAGAATGAAAAGAAAATGAAAAATTTATACACATACGACGTCATAAATGAACTAATGACGAGTTTAAGTGTTGGGGCCTTACAGTTACCTTGTGATACACAAACCCCCGCCAATCAATGACATTCCATCCTCATACCAAACAATAACAAGATCGGTATGTCATATATCATATCTGGCAAATACGATGAGCATCAGTTTCCCCATCTCCCAAACTCTACAACACATTCACAAGCGGCACGGGGAATAACTCGAGCCCGAAAGCACAATCCAGACCTCTATTCCCTAGCCCACATAAGTCAACAAGAACAGAACGAGAAACAAACGCATATAATGCCAACCACAGAATACTAGTGACTCAGAACACAATCTGACAACATCCCAGATTCACAGTCTCACTATCACTGATTTTGTACCGCTCTATCAGTACTTAGCATCTATGGAATATCATTACCGAACTCTCAAACGGTGTATCTCAATTCCACCATATACCAGTTTGGCTTTCCTCATCATATCATTTACCACAACATAGGGTTCAGCACAATAACCACACACACACATCTGTGGTCATAAACCCCTAACACATGTTGTACAAAGAACAACAATGAAAAGATAACCATCAATACCGTGGTCTCACGACCTAACGCTTGCCTCTGATGATCACAACGCATCATAGAACATGAAACTCACTTTCGATACATGGGATGTCTGACCACATTGGTACTAAATTCATCGTTCTATCATTGTAAGGTGTACACACACTTAAATTCCCAAAACCAAGACCAAAGTATCACACTCCAATAACTCCTCAATTGACAGTTCACATTCAGAGTGACAGTTCACATTCAGTCCACACATATGTACACCACAACTCAAACACAGACTGACTTTCGGCAATTTGGCTATTACCCCTGGATTGTAACAATGACAGTTATCCTCACAAACATTTTCACATCATGTGTCAACAGCAACAACTCATCGTCATATCACTGTCTGACAACAACAAAACAAGTAGTCAGTTAAACTCACCATATGCAGACATCCATACCACCATCAGTTCTCACACGCAGTCTCATTCAGACTGACTTTGCACATGGAGCGAATACCAAAATTTGGTTACTACGCTCCAACCACTTCGCAACTTGTGCCTCTAATTCAGTATCAAATACACATCGTTCACGACTGAATGATTGGGAAGCCTCCAGAGAAACATCTCATGTCCCCCCTGACAAATGGTAAGATAGAAAACCGGTAGACCAATCACAGGTACACACACAACTTCCCTTGTGACATTCATAGGGATTCTTACCATTTCATGCTACCATACTGCAAAACAAGGGTTACAACAAGATATATAGCAACACATAGAGCGTGTTAGTATAACATCCTATGCAACACAAAGGATATAACATGCTTTCAAGTGACTAAGCATCTCCCTGATTCACTTCCTCTACCCTCGTTCACCCCGTTCTCGAACCACTGCTCTGATACCACTAATGTGGGGTCCTCGTTACTTAATCCATTATGTATCAGTTCATTATACATATGTGAGTAAGAATTAAGTAAAACATACACTGAGTAAGAGTTTACTTCTGTAGGTTGTTACAATACTTACACAAATCCTATCGTAATATACATCATATGTACAGTAAAACAACCTAGACTTGTACAACTCCTATGCAGTGGTTCAACTCGCAGCGGAATAAAACTCACAATCCCGTCCTCCCAGGTCTATGAGTCCCTACAGAAACAATCACACAACATGAGTATAGAAAAACAACCATCCCAGTGCGATATCAATACAAACATAAATGATAAAGCACTATAAACATCAAATGTGATAGTCCTGTATCATGCATCATCAAATGCAATTATGTCATGACATGTATCATCCATCATCCTGTTATAACCAGACCAATATGATATGCCTATCTCAGCTCAATATGTCAGTGGAACCTCCTCACATCTTCATATTAGCAGCACATATCATAGTACCGTCCTCACATGTCATAACAGCCACAGACCAATATGATATGCCTATCTCAGCTCAATATGTCAGTGGAACCTCCTCACATCTTCATATTAGCAGGACATATCATAGTACCGTTATAACAGCCAGAGCATATACCCAACCGACGTATATCAATCATGCCAAAGCATATGTAGCATACCTATCGTGGCACCCCAGCCAAAGCATATGCCCAACACTGGCATATCTATCGTTGCAATGATCTCAGCCAAAGTATATGCGACATATCTATCGTGGCATCCCTCTCAACATAACGAATCTCATGAATGTATATGTATATGACCACCAATCATATTGTACAATATTCACATCATCATCACACCAATCATATGATACAATATCCATATCATCATCATAATCATATCATATACTCGTATGTCAATACATACCTGTTATGCGACACAAAAATATAAATAAGACGTCAATGTCTAACCGCCTCGTTGCCCCGTCCCCTGTGATGATGCTACATAAATACCAATAATGTATCATGTTATCATAGGCATAAAAATCAAAGTCCACAAAAATGTAAAATTTAAGTCTACCGATCGATCGGTCCAAACATGCAAACCATAGCGATCGGTCGGTCGGAAATCTGAATTTCTTAAAAATGCTACGGTATTTGAGCGATCGATCGGTCGCCTTCAGCGATCGATCGGTACATGAACCGCCTTACTTTCCCTTGTTTCACCGATCGATCGGTACAATCCTAGCGATCGATCGGTTGACAACAGAATTTTAGAACAATGGCAATTTTGAGCTTATCCCATGATGTATCTCCTACAACTCGAAAATCCACATTCAAACATGATATTTGGATGTTATACCTTTATTTAAACATGTTTCCATATCATTACAACTCAATTCATTGACTTCAACATCATATGAATTCCATATTCCTTCAAACAAATCACATGCTTCTTAAATTGCATAACAACCATCATTCTAATTTAATAGACCAACTCACTACATAGAGTAGAGCATGCAAGTTCTCCTTACCACATACTTCATTTTGACCATGATTCAAAGCTAGAACCAAGAAAGGAAAGCAAGAAGAAGCAAGGTTTGAAAGAGAGCTTTGTAGAGATTTACTAGGTGAATTGTGGTGTATTATGTGCCTTGAGAGCTGAAATCAACTTGATATACTTGGCCTCATATGAAATGCAAATTCACATGACATTCCTAGCAAATTCAAATGCCAATTCACATGTATATGCAACTCTCATATCCATTCACATGCATGCCAAATCATGTAGGTTTATTGTTCAACTACATATCCTCTCTACCACTCATGTACTCTTGTTATATATGCCACAACCATGAAGTTGATATATATATATATACATACAAGCATGTATGATAACAAGTCTAGTAATGCCATCCAATTGGTCTTATTTCATGCCAAGTCATACCATACTTGCTTTATTACACATGAACATAGTTTCATTGCTTCCCATGATCTATCAATCATGTCATCATTCATACTCGATTCAACCCGAACCCGAGTCCACATCATACCGTAATTTGTTCATAATTACGTCATAACCATATCACACACGTATACATCATATCGAAGCATTACAATACCGTTGCAATTACTATATTAAAAACTTATTTGAAACCAATTTTAAATGATCTTTTTCGTATTCGTTGTGCATGTCATATTTTAAATTTGTGTGTGCAAGATGGATTGAAACCACTTGAGCTTCATTTAGAAAAAATAAAGACTACTCTTACATTTCTTAATGGTTCAGTTGCTAGAAAACAAGACTTCAAAAGTTTATGCATTTCTCATGGTATGAATTATAAAGATTTTCCTTATGATGTTCCTAATAGGTGGAATTCCACATATTTAATGTTACAATCATGTTTACCTTATAGAAATGTGATCACTTTATGTTTTAATGAAAGGATGGCCGAACATTTTCATATTGAAGAAACTGATTGTGAAATTGCTTCTAATATTTGTAATTTTGTAGAACCTTTTTATGATGCTACCAATTTATTTTCGGGCTGTTATTATCCAACTTCTTCAATATTTTTTGAATAAAATTTATGAAATTAGTTTTTTTTTTTTTGCATTACATAGATCTGATCCATTTTTTATAGGTATTGTTGAACCAATGGAATATAAATTTAAAAAATATTGGAAAATTATTCGTATGTTGAATTGCTTGGCATCAATTATGCCTAGATTAAAATTATACAGTGTAGAAATTATAATAGAATCTTATTACATTAACATGGCTTATGAAAATGTTAATATTAATCAAGAGAAGAACGCATTAATAAATGTTTTTTTGCTTTGTTTTCTTTATATGATTCGTTACATAATTCTAGATCAATTCCAGTAGAGAAAGTGGTAGTAGTGGTGCTAGTAGTAGTAAGGTTTCTGTGTGGACAATTTTAAGAAGAAGACAAGACACTACTTTCACTTCTTCTAGTTCTAGTTCTAATACATCTTCATTTACTAAGCTTCAGTTATATCTAAACCAAGTCATAAATTTCAGTGAACAATAATTAGAAACTTCTGATGTTTTGGCATTGTGAAAAGACAATGCTAGACTTTGGCCAGTACTTTCTATAATGGCACGTGATCTACTAACTCCTCCGATATCCACATTGTCATCAGAGTCTTGTTTTAGTGCAGGTGGAATAGTCATTGATGAAAAAAGAAGTAGAATGAAACCAAACACTATGGAGATGTGTATTCTTTTAAATGATTGGTTGGATGCCAATAGCCGCTTACAAGGTTTGAGAGGACATGGTGTTTTTCTTCGGATGAAATGAAGAAAACTGGAATATTTTTTTAGACTCTTTTGTAATTTCTGATTTTGTTTTGTTCAATGTAATTTGTAGTTTTTCAATTCGTAGTCAATAAATTTTTATTTTGCAAGTATATTGTGCCAATCTATATTTTATTATACTATTATTATATTTAATGTAAGGCCCCAACCCCTTAACTAGTCATTAGTGCATTTATGACGTCGTATGAGTATAAAAAAAATTTCATTCTTTAAAAGAATCATTACATGCTTTACATATTCTCCATAACATAAATAATACTCAGCATGGAATGATCACTTCTACCAGCAATAAGACTCAAGGTTCACCCATTATCATCACCATTGCACCACTTTTACTTTGTGGGTTTTTTATAAAAATTTGGGCAGAGTCTCACCATAATTTGGGCTATCCAAAAATATAACACATCACTAAAAATAACTCCCAGCCAGGGAAAAACACAATACTAAACGAAATCATCACCATAAGTAAGTTCCCAGCTAGGGAAAACACAATAATAATAAGATATAAAAAGTGGTCTCCCAACACCATTATTACATTCCATATACACGACTCCAAGTGCTCACATGCGAGCAACAAATAATGAATACCCATATAGTGGCATAAATAATGTATACAATTTACCCAATCTCATTCTACGCTTCAGGAAGCAATATTATCCAACCAAGCTCGAGCTTGCTACGCCAAAATAACCTTGTAGCTGTAATACCTGTTTCAACAGAAACACCCCCCACACAGGGTGAGCATACCAACATCACACTACCCATATCATAACAATGCATAAAGATAATGATATCACGATTTAAGAATATCGAAAATCTATAAAATGTACTCCATGTGAAGTTCTGAATCTGTATAGCTTCCACACAATGTTCCTGTTTCAAGCTTACACACTTTCATAACATCAAGTTTAGTATCGTCACTGAAAATATGATACTCAACCACACAATGAATTCAATACAACAAGAATCTATTATTTATGCTCAATCATAATAATTCCATGACATTGCAGTTTTGTCTATCAATCTATCTCACTCAACACTTTCTCATACTGGTCATGCCAAAGGCATCCATACCCAACTCCATATCTGGACCACGTACATTTACGTGTCCCCATACCACATATATCAAACTCATTTCACATATTCGTTCTCTTATATTCAGTCATCACAATTATTCATATATTCGTTCCCTTATATTCAGTCATCACAATTATTCACATATTCGTTCCCTTATATTCAGTCATCACAATATTCACATATTCATTCCCATATATTCAGTCATCACAATTATTCACATATTCGTTCCATTATCTTCAGTCACCATAATTATTCACATATTCGTTCCCTTATATTCAGTCATCACAATTCAACAATTTATGAATACTGGAATATGAAATAATTCATATTATACCTGCAAGTACGTCACCATGTACCTTATAATCGACAACATTAACAAGCTATCATCAACGTCCGAAGTCTCGTATAGTGTCTATATCGAATATCAATTCAATATTAGCTCATATTCAAGGTAATTAATATCATTAAGCACTCTTCATTTTTATGCTTCATAGTTTACACAAACAAGCCAATAATGACACATGCTCCAAGTTATTAGCATATCAAACCATAGCCCAACACTCCTCAAAACACAACCATGATATAAGTCATAAAAGTAGACTTTGTTACTACACAATTAGTAGAGTTTGGCCAACACTTGAACACCACTTAAGCCTATTATCAAACACTTTATAAGCATGATTTACAAGCCCCATTAAAGCCCTAATTATCGTCCATCACAACCCCTAAAGTTCAGTCATGCAATCCCCTTATAGCACATAAATTTGATCCATTAAAACACATAACTCCATTACAACAATCTGCATAATTTTTGAACTAAGAAGGCAGCATGCTTATCAAACTAAAACCACATAAAATTGAACAACATAGCAGCGGATTTTTGAGTTAAATAGCAGAAATTTTTGAGTTCAAAACAGCAACAATCAAGCCAAAAAGCAGGGGAAATCTTCGACCCAAAGCAAGAAAAATCGAGCCCACTACAGCGGATTTCAACATTTAGCAGTACACATTTTTTTTGAAATGCAAGCAACAGATTTCGAACCATAAGGGGGTGGGGCATATTTTTTATCTTTATCTGTGGAATTTAAACCACAATAATCAACAAATTTTGAACATAAAAGCAAGGAAATCAAGCCATAAAAATCAAACTAAAAGACAGCGAATTTCGGACCATAATCAGCAAGTAATCCAGCCATATACAGCAGGAAAAATCGAACAAAAAGGCAGTGTATTTCAAACCATAAACTGCAACAAAATCGAATAAACAAACTGAATTTTCGACCAAGAACACAGCCCACTTTCGAACCCAACACAGTAGAAAAAATCGAGCATAAAGAGGGATAAATGACCAAAATAATGTAGTATCTTACCCACACAATATACACAAAAAACCGAGCCAAAAACCCAGGTGAGATCCTCCTAAGCGTGAGGATGAAGACGGCGTGAGAGTGGGAGGGGAAAATAGGAGGTAGGCGGCTCCATTGTGGAGAAAATTATATGTTTTATGTATAACCCTAGGTTAAATCTCCACCCTACAATTATATCATCTCAATCCTTGATTAATATTTCAATTTAAATTTCAACTCAAATAATATATATAAGGAATTCCAACGAATTTAATTTACACCATAAGTTCAATCCGGAATTATTTATTCCAACCCGGACCAAAATCCGATACCAAAGAATTAATTCCCGACACATCATATAAATATCATAACTAAATCCATTTGACAATTTAATAATTATTCCGGACATCACATTTAAATAAGTAAAATTAATAAAAAAAATTAAAAATGAAAAAAAAAAAAGTTTAAAAAAATTATTTGGGTCGTGCCGGGCTTGGCGAAAACAAAGACGGGTCGTGCTAGGCACGACCCGTCTCTGTTGCGGCCCGTGCCGGCTGTTTGACATCACTACTTTTGTGGTTGTAATTTTATAATAATTTGAAGTTCATTAAGCTGTTTTTTATTTTAATAGCAAACACTCAATGATTTTGCTTAAAAGTATCTTTTTTCAACTTTAAGTAAAAGCAACATAAAAATACTTTGAATAAGCAATTATGGCTGGAACCATTTCGATCTCTCATACTTCTCTCTGTCTCTTTTTCATCGATTTTCACTTATAATTAAATCTCGAAAGATCTTTTTAGCACATCAAAGATAAGAAAAAATTAAAGTAATTTTGATTCCAGATAATAAGACCAAAACTGTAATAATATATAATTTATAAATTTTGTTTGAATATTTTGTACACATAATGTCATGCCTAAATTTGAAAACATATAAATTATAATTATAGTTAATAAATTTAATTAGAATTTATTTGTCCATGCCCCGATATTATACCATTAGTTGACCTTCCCAATGAACAAAAGACAAGAGGCACATGTTGCCAACAATGTTTGATTTGTGTTAAAGTTGGCAATGCCTCATTTCAAACATAAGCTTTGCTTTTTGGTCGTGCAAAAAATAGCATTATCTTAGGATCATTGATAATGGATTCAATTATTTAGATGGAGTGCTCTTTGATAATAGGGTTAAAGTTTAACAAAGTATGATACACCCAAATTTAAATAATAATATCCAAAAAATGGGAAAATTCGATGCTACAGCTACCTAAAAGGCAATGTCCCATAGATAGATCCACCATTAGTTTATAATTGATGTGAAATATTTTGTATGTAATATTTCATATAAATGGTAATGATACCCCCGATAAAGTTCCCTTAAAACATCATCAAACTAACCTCTAAAATGATGTGCTGTGAAGGGTTACAATAGCATAACTTCAATAATAATAATAAATATCTTATATCTAAAATGGTAGTTAGAGGTCACAATTACATTGCCCAAGTTCTTTCCTATTTTACCGACTATACCTGGAAAGTTGGTATGGTAAGTGTGATCTAAGTCACATAATCCTCCTATGTAGGATCGAACGCTTACAGTTTTACCAATAACTATAGTTAAGAGTAATGGCGCAACATCAATCTTTTCAACCATACACTGGTACAAGCGCCACGTGTTCGGCCGATCACAAAGCAGAGGCAATTGTTGAACCCCAACAATCCCTCCCCCAATAATTGCACTCTCTGCAACTCATGGGAAACGAACACGCGACCTTGGCTCTGATACCAATTGTTGGATCGAGCGTTTACCGGTTTACCAATAACTATAGTTAAGGGTATTGGCGCAACATCAATCTTTTCAACCATACACTGGCACAAGCGCCACGTGTTCGACCGATCACAAAGCAGAGGCAATTGTTGAACCCCAACATCCTACCCCCTACACGCACTGGCGCTTCGACCGCGAACTGACAAACTGGGTGTGCGTGCGCCGCATTAAGGCAACCTAAGAATTTTTAGTTCGCGCTTTAAGAATTTCTAATTTGCACACTAAGATTTTCTAATTCGCTCACTAAGAATTCATAATTCGCGCACTCAGATTTACTCGCGCATTTAGTTACTAAGTTTTGTTAATCCTCCTTAATTCTCCGATTTTTTTTATTTTTTCGTAATTATAAAAAAAATTCTCCGATTTTGGGTTTAGATGAATTTTCATGGTTTCTAGGTATTTCGGGTTGGTAAGAAAATTTTATTATATGGTAAATAGATAGATAATATTTACAATTATGAATCATGAATAGACATAATAACATATGAAAGCTTAAAATATGTGATAAAAGAAAGTAAGATAAATCTGTGATTTTGTAACATTTTTGTGGAGTAAATAATAATAATTTTGATATCTTAGTTTTTTGCATGAAAATTAATAGAATGAACCTTATAAATAAAATTTTTATTTTTATTAAGTTAATTTAAATGTTTATATTAGTCCTTTCATAAGGTAATAATATAAATCTCTGGAAATAATATGAGTCATTCTTAATAAATCATAATATTACCAAACATGTTAAAATATATATGTACAATTTGGTTTCATTTTTCAAATTCGTTATTTTATATCTTAAAATAAAACAAATTTTGATACTTCATTTCATTTTCATTTTTCATTTTCTAAAATATATTTTTCGGAGAATCCTTACTAGAAGAACGATCAAATACAAGATTCAAATTACGTTGTATCACTGGCTATTACATTTTGCAAAGCTGCAAATGTTAGATCCTTCAATAAAATCTATTTTTAATGCTTTTTAAGAATGGTAAAGCTGAAAACACCAAAGTTGTTAAGAACTTTATATTGTAAATTTGTAAATAATATAACAATGATGTAAGTTTGTTAAATATGATGTATATTATGTATGTTTAACTTCATTTCATCAGTGTATGTGTGTGTATATATATATATACTTATTTATTTATAATAGGCGCATTAAGGTGCACCGCACTCAATTTTTTTGAAAATTGACACACTCGCTCATCCGCATACCGCATCCACATCGGACTTATGTGATCTAGAGTGTGATCGTTTGGACTATCTGCCAAATACTTTTGTTTATATTCGGATTTACTATTATGTTACGCTACGAGGATACCTTATATTCAAATTGTTGGAAAATCTGGCATAAAATAGTCGGGTATTCGATATACCTGATTATGCCTGTTTGCAGCGGAAGTCTGATTTTCCCGGATCATCAAGCCCGTCTACTAGCCTCCTAGATCTTGAATCATCATTGGTATTCGGTAGATTACTACTAGAGTAAGCCACCTTTAAATACACACTTTAAACCCTTGGATTTCGTTGGTGATTCTCCAAGAGAAACGAACTATGTTGTGAGAACGAGAGTATTGTCATGTTGTTTTGGTATTACGTGAGTGGAGGCAAATGCACCTACTTATAGGGCTCAAACCCTAGCCCTAGGTCAGACCTGCCTTAACTGGGTTGACGGCTAGGGTTTGCCTTATGTCAAATATTGATGTCTACTGGGCCTTGGGCCACAAGCCCATCACAATGAATGCATATTGGGCCTTGGACCATAAGCCCAACCCATATACATCTACATCTCCCACTCATACATATTTGAAGCAATATCCAAATCATTTCTCAATCGTCTCTCATTTCACGTCGTCCTCTCTCATACAGGGAATAAAGCGTGCGACCAAGCGAGAAGTAATATTGAGGAGAATTATATTAAGTTATCACCAAACTAACATAATTCTACAACTCAGGAACTCGCATATACCCCAAACTAGTGTGGTCGCATCAGACCAAGCATCTCTGATTCCTCATATTATGATAGAGCATGCTTGTCTCTTTCAATTATGTATCTATGCTCATGACTATGTCAAAAACTAATTTCGACTTAGTCGGCCGGCCTATGAGCCATAGAACAAAATGATGCGTTACCAACTTGGTTCTTCCTCGGCCACTCATGCCAATCAGTTTGGTCTTGACAGCTTTCCCAGACATGCTCCGACAGACCGCATCAATCTTGGCCATTGGATACATGCTAAAGTAGCGTCATCAAGCTTACACCTTGTGACATGGTCCAGAGTCCCAAAGGGTATATTAGAACAAATAAAGCGCTCACACAGTGACGAAGCAGGAATCCATTCTGTCACTCCACTATTGTGGTCGAACTTACTCAGCACATGTAGTATGTATACATGCTATGATGGAGCTCCCACTCAACTTGGGTATGTCACGCTCTAAACATCATACGAATCTGAGTCCAATGGCTACAAAAAGCACATGACTTGCGCATTGCGAGATACCATCTACCAGCAATTCGCATATTCGGCTATAAACAGACTGTTATGGAGGTTGGACGTACTCCATAATTGATCTAATCAGATCTCATCTTAGCCTCTTGCTAAGGCGACTATAATATTATTATCACAACCTTCCTCGCTCTTCCAAGCGTGAAGGGATCATGTCATACATGATCTTCAAGTCTCATCCTGCTCGCTATCAAAGCGCCAGGGTGATTGCCCGTGTGAGTGGGCCAATCAAAGTCTGGTGACATTCACATATGAACACAGTACCTCAACAAACCAGTTGTTCATTACAATTGTTCTAACATGGAAACAAATCCTACAAAGCCCATAGGATTTTAACATGTCGCAGGAACAAATCTCCGCGCAAGGGCTTGGTCCGTAGGTCAGCGCTCATATCGCTAGTAGGAATATGCCTTAGAACCACTTTGGCTTGTGCAACATAATCTCGAATAAAGATACAACAATATCATCTACATGCGCAGAAACTCGCAATCTTTGTAGAGATCCTCTTAACCAGATTGTATAACAATATCATCTACATGCGCAGAAACTCGCAATCCTTGTAGAGATCCTCTTAACCAGATTGTATAACAATATCGTCTACATGCGCAGAAGCTCGCAATCCTTATAGATATCATCTTAACCAGATTGTATAACAATATCATCTACATGCGCAGAAACTAGCAATCCTTGTAGAGATCCTCTTAACCAGATTGTATAACAATATCGTCTACATGCGCAGAAGCTCGCAATCCTTGTAGATATCATCTTAACCAGATTGTATAACAATATCATCTACATGCGCAGAAACTCGCAATCCTTGTAGAGATCCTCTTAACCAGATTGTATCTTATATTGTTGATGTGCAGACTATAACTCTGCTTCTAAGGTAGATAGAGAGATACAAGGACGCTTCTTATCACTCCAAGTGATACTTGCGCCTTTCTCTATAAATGCATATCCCATAATGGATTTGCGCTCATCTCTATCAAGTGACCCATCAGCGTCACTATATCCATCAATTCTCAAATCATCTTCATGGTAGCACAAAGAAAGATCATTTGACTGCCATCTAATAGGCAACCTCAAAATAACTCTGCTTTTACTCACCATCCAATTGTAAAGCACATGTCTGGTTGAATACACACTATTGTATACGTCAAACCCTCTACAGCGCTTGCATATGGAACTTTATTCATACGTTTCATTCATTTTCTGTTTTATGACATAACTCTCTGCTCGTATAGCAGATACCCACTTGTTTTGCCTTTTGTGAAGTCACAGCCTCTCAATATTTGGCTGGCTCATCAAAATCTATAAAAGCACGCATGAAAAATTCTCACTCAATGATATATATCATTAGAGAATAATTTTGCGCTTGCTTTTCTATATTAAAGGATTATGAAAGACTTTCATCAGTGAAACACTCCCACTGAACTTGAGGTCGCTTTCATTTTCTCAATTACATTCAGACAAGGCCTTATAGCTAGGTTAGAGATTGGAGCGCCAACAACAGGGTTCATGTAACTCGTATAGTTCGATGCCCCTTGACTTCACTCACAAAATGCACATCTCGAACTCTATTTCAGTCATTCCTCCATTGGAATGTTCACAGCATATAATAATATTTTCCAAAAAAATTTTTTTTTTTTTTAAGCTCTTGGATCGAGCTTTTAATGCTTGTAAAAAATACTGTGAACAAATCACATTGATTCCCAAAGGCGCAGAACTTTCAAATAACATTTTCTGCAATGCCATTACTCAAAAAGGAATCGAAATGACTATTTAGAAAGCACATGGTTCCAAATGTAGGCAGCTGTCAAAGAACTCTTCTCCCCATAAGGATATTGGAAGATTCATCGCGCCATCATTTATCTGGTAATTTCCAGAGGTATTTGATTTCGTCACTCTCTGCAACACCATTTCTGTAAGGCCCCAACACTTAAACTCGTCATTTGTTCATTTATGACGTCGTATGTGAATACTTTTTTTCATTTTCTTTTCATTCTTTAAAAAGAATCATTACATGTTTCCCATGACATAACCAATGTTCAACAATATATGATCATCTCGACCAACAAACAGACTCAGGGGTTTCACCCAATACCATCCCCACTACACCACTTTTACATTGTGGGTTTTTATAAAATTTGGGCAGAGTCTCCCCACAAACTGAGCTATCCGGAAATAAAAATATATCACACAACATAACTCCCGACCAGGGACAACGTAATACTAAACAGAAAACAGAAATACAAGTAAATTCCCAGCCAGGGAAGACACCACACTAATAAGACAACAAAAGTGGGTTTCAACACCCTTATACAGTCCATATACAGATACAAGTGCTCACAGAAGAGCAACGAATAACGGATACACATCCGGATGCATAATTAGTATAAATACCAACCGCTCAACCTCGTATATCGGCTCAATCTCATACTATGCTTCTGGAAGCATCATCCAACAAGGTTCGAGCCTAGTACTCCAAAGCAGCATCGTACCTGTTGTACCTGTTTCAACAGAAACAGCCCCCACACAGGGTGAGCACACTCCAACTCAATATTCGATCACAAATCAACATATGAAATCATAATGCAACAATTTAGATTATTCAAACTCATAAAATGTACTCCCTGTACAATTCCGAATCTGTATAGCTTCCACACACTGTTCCTGTTTCAAACTCACGGACTTTCATAATGTCAAGTTCAGTATTATCATTGAAAATATGATATCCAACAACACTATGAATTCAATACAACAACAATGCATCATTTATGCTCAACATAAATAATTCAACATCAATGTAAACCTGGTTATCCCACTATCTCATTCTCGACACTTTCTCATAATGCTCATGCACAAGGCATCAATACTCAACTAGTATAATTGGATCACGTACCACTACGTGTCCCCCATAACTCGTATATGAGACTCAATTGTTAAAGTCAAACACTTTCCTGAAACATCATATTCAAAATTGCATGTATACATGAATGTATAGATACTAGATATACCTGCTCGTACGTCACCACGTACCTTATAGTAGACAACATGAACAAGCTATCATCAACGTCCGAAGCCTCCTGTAGAGTCTATATCGAATATCAATTCAATATTAGCTCATAATCCGAGCAATGAACATCCATCAAATAGCTCTTACTTTCATTTCCATATCACAAATCAATAACTCAATATTATGAATCAAATCATAATCAATACTTTGGATGCACACATCCTCACATTAATCATGATATATCATTGGTAATGCAACACCCCATCATCTCCCACCATCCGCTACATCACACACATGATGCGGGATACACACACCCATACGTGCAAGATCACGCCCAACTCACATAGCAGTTCACTAGACACACAAGTTCAACAGAGGGAAAGGAAGTGCAAGGGTGTATGCATAATAATATCCAACTAGTGTCTAACTAAAACAATCCAATTAAGCCAATAACATGTTCCACAATTATTCAAACCCACACCGAGGTGGTTCAAACCAAGACATGAAAAAAAGGTCCATGTAGATAAGAGATTCTACCCCTTTAATCCAATTCCCTTAATCCCAACATAAAGTCATGTATTGATTAAATTCAACTTTAACAATTTAAAGATGCATTGCATTCCAAAATTCTTGATTTAGTACTAATAAGATTTGAAACTCAATAAAGTGACATAAATCATTAATACATGACATGCTATCCACTTGAGCATAAATATCACCATAACTCTATTCCATGTCAACACATACTAGCATGAATCTAGTCTTCACCTTTTAACAACAATGACACTAAATCACGACATTTAATCACCAATTCATTTTCAACAATTATCCGTTCAATAATGTGAGTTATGATTAAATCCCTACAATTAATAACATTTTCATGCTATCCAATTCCCAATTGTTCATACTCAATTTATCGTCACATAACCGCCTTAACCCATTACACTAATTTAAGTTAACTTTTTACATTAACAAAACATCATCCAACCACAAGGCACAACATATATAGAAGTCTTGTACCTATACCAATACATGTTGGAACACACATTTTCTTGTATAAACTTCACCTACACACACTAATACATGCTGGATACAAACACACACACAGAACACACACGAACACACACTAATCTGCACACAGAACACACACACGCACACACACTAGCAACACTTCCAAAATGCTAGCAAAAATCGAACCAAAGTTCATCAAAAATTCGTGGGATTTCGGGGGAATAACGACTAAGGGACGACGAGGATTACCCACAAAAAAAATCGGAAGAAAATCGCTCCAAAATCGGACGAATTCACGATTTTTATCCGCGCACTTCCTTGCAAGATCCGAACAAAATACGCGACGAAACTTCAAGATCTTGGTATGGAAAGATGCGCCTGGAAGAGACGAAGACTGCGACGGTTCGGACGCGCCGGAAAGAGCTCGGACGGCGGCGGGCACGCGTGATTTACCGGAGGTGGTCAGGTATCGCGCGGGAGGCAGAAAAGAAAAGAGGGATCGGGTTTGTGTGCGTGAGTTTACACCTTTTACTGTGTGTCCGAAAATGCCCAACATGACATATTTATTTTTTTGTATCCTAACCCGATTTTGTACATCGAAGTGTCGCCGGTGCACTGACATATTATTTAGAGACAACGATTGTGAATATACACACCCCAAAAACCCACAACTTAAATTCTTCATTTTAATTAACTTATCTCTAAAATATTATCGGAGTATATTTTACAATCTCAAAATATTTTATGATTCGATTAACTCGCCAGTTGACCTTCACTTGGTCAATTCCACTTCTAATTAATTCTAAAATTAATTATCACTAAAATCCAAATCATATTTAGTCCAACAAATGATTAATAATAATCTGGACATCACAATTCTCCCCAACATATAAAATTTCGTCCTCGAAATTTCAACGCATGCTTACCATAAAACCAACTGTAAAATTTACGTACCGTATATAGCTCAAGATAGTGACTTTACCATCCGTAGGATGACAGTCATCGGAATCATCGTGGCTCACACATGTGCCCCCATTGCACCAACGATCGCAAGAAGTGTTTAACCGTCAAGCTTCTTTGTCATATCTCACTACCTGTGTACTTTCATCGACACAATTCCATTGCACAATCTTATTTCCCGTCATATACTTTTATCACAGTACCCATCATATAATCTCGTTAAATCACGCAATCTATACTTTCATGTATGTTCAAGAATATATGACAATACATCAACATTTATCTTAATTAACTTCATACCTGTGTCGTTGCAAATGTATGCAACTTATCCCCACAACATCACCATCATCCGTATGAAGTAACGGTACTCTTGAGCCTTTACGCATCAATCTTTCATATATCATCTCCTGGTTATTATCTGGTGCAAGGTAATGACTAGAAAACCCATTAGTCATTCTCACATACGTATATACACATTATACACACCAATAGCCACAGACCATCAGTATCAAATCATGATAAATGGCTTAACACCAATATTTTCATGTCACGATTATACTCATCTAACACAAGGCATCAACATCAATATCGAATAGTTCATGACATACCTTTGTAGATGGAATCATCTACAATACACAATGGCATCATAATATCATGTTAATCACAGTACTCACATACTCTTAAGTATCAACCTTTCCACATTACTTCACCCAACTATTATCTGTCATAGGACAAGTACAAAATAATCTCGTTAGTATTTCTCAAATACTAGTAACATAACACGTACCTTGTCATTTACGCATTTCGATATTCATAATGTTTCTCTCATCAAACATTAATTCCCTGCATCAGAAGTTTCTCGCAGTTCTATACACAACATGCTACTGCACACTATCACATAGGGTGATTGAAATTTAACACAAGAATCAATTGCATGCTTCAATGACGCAATTTATATCAATCTTTAACTCATCCTCAAAACATAATAATTCATTAATCATGAATATTCACAATGAACACAGGTCCATACACGACATTCGTAGTAATCACGCGTCATCCCGTGACATACTCATTAAACTCATGTCTATCTGATGGTATTCTATTGAACATAATAGGTGATTAATCAATTATTAATCCTACCACATACAAAACTAGTATGCTTTCACAACAATAATTATCATCACAAAGTGATTAACATCTATTTTCAATATCTCATCACTACACACCGTAGATATGAGAGTGCTATCACAAAGGTTACACACCTTCTTGCCTTATTACCGCAACAAAATATGAATAATACATCTAGGTTCCACTTCAATTCCATTATCAACTTTTCTACATGTACATGATTTCAAAATCAATATGAATCAACAAAATAACTCGAATTAACATATATCAATATGTTCAACCAACTGAAACGGTTTACCTCGATATTTTGTCCTCCTGGACCGATCCAATATCCTCTTGGGCCTAAATCACATATACCCAATGAGCAATAACATAACTGTACATAGCACAACTTCTATTGCCATCTGCAATCAAAGCATTATCAATACTCATTGCTAACACAATTGCGATACAACAGCATTCATCGCTAATCACAAAGCCGTACTAAAAATATTCACTGCTAACACAATAGCAATACATCAATCTTCATCGCCCTACGGCGGTACATAATACTCATCGCCAACACTGGCATACATAATATCCATAATCACAATGAATATACATTCTTAAAACCATAAGATGTAATAACACTTACTGTACACAGTTGATCCACACTTGATCCTTTAAATTGTCCCTACTCTCAACATAAATATTCCACAAAATATGATTTCATATCAATACACAAAATGATAAACTCACCATCAACAGAATAGCGGAATGAGGCGTCGCTATATATATAATCGGCGGCAAGAACCATCGCCATGGAATCAGCGGAATGCACCATCAATAAACACATGTCTGGCGGCATGAGCCATCGCCATTGACATAGCGGAAAGAGGCATCGCTATACATGTACCCGGCAGCATAAACCATCGCCAATCAATATAGCGAAATGAGACATCGCTATCAATACACATGGCGGCATGAACCATCGCCAACCAATATAGCGGAATGAGACATCGCTATCAATACACTTGGCGGCATGAACCATCGCCAACCAATATAGCGGAATGAGACATCGCTATCAATACACTTGGCGGCATGAACCATCGCCAACCAATATAGCGGAATGAGACATCGCTATCAATATCGATAATGTGGTTGTTCCGGTCTTGTTATAGCAGCGGAATTTTAGGACCCCTCGCTTCGACATATAGCGGTATCATATGATATCCCTCACTTCGACAATGACAGCGGCATGTTACCTCGCTTAGACATGACAACGGCAAATATCATACTACCATCGCTTCATATGACAGCGGCAAGTACCTCCCTCGCTCGAATATAACAACTACCAGAACTTCCACTAGCTCCCTGTACCTGCATCCAGGTTAATACAACAGTTCACAATATAATGATCGATATCACGTTCCAGTTATAACCACAATATTCCACATTAATCACTAGAATTGTTACTGTTCCGGTCCCAATACAATAGCGGAATTTTAGGACCCCTCGCTTCAACAATGACAGCGGCATGTTACCTCGCTTAGACATGACAGCGGCAAGTACCTCCCTCGCTCGGAGATAAAGGCTACCGGAACATTCATCAATTCTACCACAATAATCAAACACAACAATTGGTTCCATTATCACAATATATCACTATCATGTCACATATATCATCACATGTAAGGGTTCACTATCCATGATATACATAATCAAAGGTATAACACGTTTTACCGTTCGAAGCCCGTACGTCTCACATTTCCTGATTTTCCTACAAAATCAGATCCCTTAACACATAATACATGAAGTGCTAGACATCACCATTAATGTCATCCCATCGCATTCTACACGATTCCTGCAATTGCAATGATTAGCAACACCACTTTTCATATCATAAAAACACACAAACAACTTGTTGTGTCATACAACATTAATGCTATCATGCATAAATATGTGCTATCAATAACTTCCTAGGCCCTTAACAGCCCCATAGAACAACCACTGCTCTGATAAAGTCAAACACTTTCCTGAAACATCATATTCAAAATTGCATGTATACATGAATGTATAGATACTAGATATACCTGCTCGTACGTCACCACGTACCTTATAGTAGACAACATGAACAAGCTATCATCAACGTCCGAAGCCTCCTGTAGAGTCTATATCGAATATCAATTCAATATTAGCTCATAATCCGAGCAATGAACATCCATCAAATAGCTCTTACTTTCATTTCCATATCACAAATCAATAACTCAATATTATGAATCAAATCATAATCAATACTTTGGATGCACACATCCTCACATTAATCATGATATATCATTGGTAATGCAACACCCCATCATCTCCCACCATCCGCTACATCACACACATGATGCGGGATACACACACCCATACGTGCAAGATCACGCCCAACTCACATAGCAGTTCACTAGACACACAAGTTCAACAGAGGGAAAGGAAGTGCAAGGGTGTATGCATAATAATATCCAACTAGTGTCTAACTAAAACAATCCAATTAAGCCAATAACATGTTCCACAATTATTCAAGCCCACACCGAGGTGGTTCAAACCAAGACATGAAAAAAAGGTCCATGTAGATAAGAGATTCTACCCCTTTAATCCAATTCCCTTAATCCCAACATAAAGTCATGTATTGATTAAATTCAACTTTAACAATTTAAAGATGCATTGCATTCCAAAATTCTTGATTTAGTACTAATAAGATTTGAAACTCAATAAAGTGACATAAATCATTAATACATGACATGCTATCCACTTGAGCATAAATATCACCTAACTCTATTCCATGTCAACACATACTAGCATGAATCTAGTCTTCACCTTTTAACAACAATGACACTAAATCACGACATTTAATCACCAATTCATTTTCAACAATTATCCGTTCAATAATGTGAGTTGTGATTAAATCCCTACAATTAATAACATTTTCATGCTATCCAATTCCCAATTGTTCATACTCAATTTATCGTCACATAACCGCCTTAACCCATTACACTAATTTAAGTTAACTTTTTACATTAACAAAACATCATCCAACCACAAGGCACAACATATATAGAAGTCTTGTACCTATACCAATACATGTTGGAACACACATTTTCTTGTATAAACTTCACCTACACACACTAATACATGCTGGATACAAACACACACACAGAACACACACGAACACACACTAATCTGCACACAGAACACACACACGCATACACACTGCTGCACACACGAACACGCACACTAGCAACACTTCCAAAATGCTAGCAAAAATCGAACCAAAGTTCATCAAAAATTCATGGGATTTCGGGGGAATAACGACTAAGGGACGACGAGGATTACCCACAAAAAAAATCGGAAGAAAATCGCTCCAAAATCGGACGAATTCATGATTTTTATCCGCGCACTTCCTTGCAAGATCCGAACGAAATACGCGATGAAACTTCAAGTTCTTCATGATTTTTGCTCTAATCTCTTCTGCCTCTGCGCGTCTTCCAAGTTCACATACTTCTCCGCCCTAGATAGGAGCTCATCATAACTTTGCGGTGGTTTCTTTACCAAGGACTTGAAGAACTCCCCCCCCTTGAGCCCTTGCGTGAAAGCATTGAGAAGGACATCAGGCGTGGCTGAAGGAACCTCCAAGGCCACACCGTTGAAGCGTTGGGTAAACTCTCGCAAAGATTCTTGATCTTGTTGTTTCATGGCAAACAAACTGAGTGAGGTCTTTTGATATTTTTTGCTACTTGCAAATTGATGCAAGAAAGCTGAGCTGAAATCGTTGAAGGACATTATTGAGCTAGGCTTCAACATGTTGAACCATTGATGAGCCGACCTTACTAATGTATTCAGAAATACCCGACACTTGACTCCGTCGGAGTATCGATGCAACAAGGCCGCATTATCAAATCTCCCCAAATGGTCCTCGGGGTCGGTGCTCCCATCGTACTCTCCCATGTTAGGCTGTCGGAAGTTAGATGGTAGCTCCTCCTCCAAAATGGCTTGGGAGAAGGGACTTTCTTTCTTGTGGGTGTAGGCCTTTTCCCCGACATGTTGTCTCAACCCTTGGATCTCATTCCACATATCTTCCATCCTCTGGTGCATCTCCGAGTCCCCGACACCTTGGGTGGGATTGGCTTCCTCCGCGTGACTTTGCTGGACTTCAGCATTGTCCTCATGGTTCGGCAATGGTCCGTCCGGAGGTGGGGGTTGGTTTTGCTTTATAGCCTCGGCTACGGCGGTGGTGATGAACTGGGCTAGTTGTTCCATAGTCATGTTTCCCACGTTCTCCACCGGAGGCGGTTGTTCAGTCCTTCCTCCTGGGCGAGATTCCGCCGTAACTGTTCTTCTACTTCCTCTTCTTCCTGCCATATCAACGTCTTTGCTCAAGTTTCCCACAGACGGCGCCAAATGATGCTTACTAAAAATGATACGTCTTCCTTCCGGTGGACGAAGGGTGCTGGGAGCAACTCCAATAATGGCTTCGAGTGCCGGTGATGCCTGAAATTACGAACAAGCGTGAGAAGGGTGCCGGAAGGATGTCCCGGCGGAGCCCCTCCGACGCTCAAGTCAGAAATTGGAAAAGAAAAGAATAACGAGATGAACTTTAAGTTGTGAGAAGAGTGAATACCTTGTTCCTGTCGACAAACCTGATATTTATAAGGAGATGGAAAGGGGACAACCTTTAACCGCATGTCAGGAGCCTAGGGAACATCCTCTGAAGCTAAAGGTGGGGACCAGGGTCCTAGGGCTGAAGACGAGTAGGTGTCACTCTCTCCGTATAATAGGCTTGCAGCTTTTGCGATCCGATTTATGCCGGGTGCCAGAGAATGTCGCTTTCATGGTATGATATGCTTGCAGCTTTTATGATTCGATTTGTACTTGGAGATATGGGTTATACGTTGAATCTAATTTACGAGGCTGCGCTACAAAGCTTAGCTCGCCCAACACGAGTGAGCCTCGACCCCATACTTTGCAAGCATGAGGCATCTGCGAGGGGTGGCATCGAACTTTTCCTCGCACGGGAGAACATCGCAGCTCGTGCCTCGGGTGTGCGAGCTGCGATGCCCTGTGTGCGAGCTGCGAGGCTCACCCGCCTCGCCGGGTGAGTACGCGGCTCACCCATCACGCGGGCGAGCACCACAGCTGGCTTTACGCGGGCGAGCTGCGGTGCTTGTCCCCGTTTGGCGGGCGAGCATGCAGCTCGTCCCTGTCTGGCGGGCGAGCATGCAAGGCAGCTCATCCCTGTCTGGTGGGGCGAGTGTGCAGCTCGTCCCTGTCTGGCGGGCGAGCATGCAAGGCAGCTCATCCCTGTCTGGTGGGGCGAGTGTGCAGCTCGTCCCTGTCTGCGGGGGGCGAGCAAGGCAGCTCGTCCCTGTCTGGCGGGCGAGCATGCAAGGCAGCTCATCCCTGTCTGGTGGGGCGAGTGTGCAGCTCGTCCCTGTCTGGCGGGCGAGCATGCAAGGCAGCTCATCCCTGTCTGGTGGGGCGAGTGAGGCAGGGACGGTACTCTCCTTTCTCGCGGGGTGAGCACAGTGCCTCTTGCGGGGTGGGTGCGCAGCTCGACCCTTAGAGCGGGCGAGCTGCGAGGCTCGCCTTATGCTAGGCTGGCTTCGCCCTTCCCGTACCTTGTCCCCTGACCTTGATCCATGGTTTGGGCTCGACCCGTAAGTTCTTAATGGGTTTGACCCGTACGGGTATCACTACTCCCCCATCAAATACGAGCTAAATCGAAGGTGAAAGCTCGGATGCGGATGACAATCCCACGGGTCACTCGAACGGTTTTGGAGTGGACGTCGAACCACTCCCCCACACCACTTATTTTTAGTTTAGCTTTTTCCAAATCTTTCAAGTATTCGCATGATTGACTTGAACTTGTCCAGATGATGATGTTGGTGGATGCGCATGGTCTTGACGAGTCGAGCAGTCAACTCCTCGGTTTCCGCAGCTTCGCTTCCTAAGACTCCCTCTTACCCATTGGTCTTGAGTTCGATCAATAGTTAGTGTTACCCCGGATCTAAATTTAGGAGGGGCCGAAGAGGCTGGCGCTCATGCTCACCGAGTTGAGCATTCGCGGGCGAGGTTATGCCTGAATAAGGGCCGAGACCGGACTAACCTCCTACCCGGATATCATGAGTATCCCCCTCTAGTCTAGCTAGAGTAACGTTCTTGGCTATCCTTTTGAGCTCGAGGCCCGCACCGAGCTGTCAGATTTCAAATTCTTAACCCCTGACAAGACAGGTTGTCAGCCAGATGTGACCGTTGATGTATACCCAATTGATGTGGCTGCCACGCGTCATCATCCACTCTTGCGACGTTTGAACTCCCTCGATCCTGGCCATTGAAATGGGCCTGGCCCTAGTGGCCCAATCCGTTGGCCATCTATAAATTGCCCCTCCGCCTCACTTTCACCACTTTTCTCTCGCTATTCGTTCACTTCCGCTTCAATCGCACGCTAACCTTCTGTAAGTTCTCCGCCTCTGCTTTAATTAACTTTACTTTTTATGTCTACTTCCACATCCTCTACTTCCGGGGCTGCCTTTAGGGGCTCGGCCGAAGATGCCACGTGGTCTGGGCTTTTGAGCTCCCCAACCCGGAGCGGCCCTGCAGAGGCAATTGTCACTGCCATTCCCCTTCTCCAGGTTCCTCCTTTGCCCGCTCGTAACCCCTCCCCCGAGAACTTCGAGGTTGATCCTCGAGATCTGGTGCGGGCTGGGCTACCGTGGTACGAGGTCCTTAGTTCACGTGTCTCGGCTGAGGCGGAGGTTCTTCTTCGTTCTCACTTCATTCCTCCCGACCACGAGGTACAAATACCTAGGCCGGGGGATCGTCCCCATCTGCCACCCCTGGGCTTCTTTCCTTTTTTTGTTGAACAAATTAGGAGTGGATTACGCTTCCCCATTCCTGCTTTGTATCAGGATCTCTCCAGCTATTTCTGTGTTTCACTTAGCCAACTCAGTCCCAATTCCTACCAGAGCATGGCTGCTGCTGCCGCCCTGTTCCAATCTTTGAACCTCCCATTCTCTCCTCCTCTTCTACATTACTTTTTCCATGTTAAAAACACCACCTTTCCTGGTCTGTTCTACTTTGGATCGAGGCCCTCGTGTAAGTTCTTGGAGAAAATCCCAAGTTCTCATAAAGGATGGAAAGAAACATTCTTCTTCGTTAGGCCGCCCCAACCTTGGTCTTGTCCTATGGCCTGGAGAGATTCTCTCCCCCCGGGTCGTTCTCTCCCGCATCGATACAAAGAAGATATCTTCTACCAGAAGGTTATGTCAGCCATTGGGGGTCGACAATATGATACAACTATCTTAATCCGAGAGGACGTACTCAGGCGATACAGGCTGAGCTCTTACCCAGCTAGTCCTCCCCCTGGTGCGTCCTTTCTAAACTGAGTACTTTCTTCCTGCTCTCTTTATTTATGTCTTTTTTTTTTATTTTACATATATATATATTTTTTTTTCTGCGCAGGGAACATGTCGTTCAACCAGATGCTTTCTGCGATGGTCTCTCAGAAGAAAGGGAAAGGTAAAGCCGTCCCTGATTCCCGTGCTGAAGAGCGAGCCCCTTCGCCCCCAATCGCTCCCCGGGCCTCCCCAATAGTCATTCTTCAGTCGGAAGAGAGCGGGGGAGATCGCAGCTTGTTGCTGAAAAGAAAAAGGGGTGGAAAAACCCCGGGAGCTTCAACCCGAGAAGAGGTGGCAACCTCCCCAGGGCCGCGAGCTGAAACGTCGCTTGAATCCCTTCAAAGCCCGCAATCGGCTCGGACTGCCGGTCCAGGCTCCCCTGGCCTCCCCGTGGAGTATACTCAGTCCACCAGCTTGATTACCGGTGCTACCTCCGGACTACCGGCTGAGATCCTGGAGTGCATTACCACGGGTGCGGATCAACAAGTTATGGCGGGGATGAAGTGGAGACCTCTGGCCCAGGAAGGGTTGTCCCGCGCTTTATCGGTAGATGCTCTTACTTACCTTACCTCCTTTATGTTTTACCCTCTTACCTGACCATCTTTACCCAGGGCTTACTAATGCTACGTGAAAGCGTCCGGAGGGGGTCCAACTATGGCCAAGCCTCATCAAACGCCAAGAAGAAAGCCCGAGACGCTACGCACCGGGCTGAGGCTGCAGATGCTGAGTTGAAAGAGGCCCATGCAAGACTTACGACGGTCGAGACGGAGCTGGCCAAATATCGTGCTGAGGTCGGTCGCCTCCGCTCGGCCATGGTGGAGAAAGAGACGGCCTTGACCAACTCTATTGCGGAGCTGAGCCACGCCCGTTCAGAGTTGGAGACCTATGTCTCCGGAGAAATCGGTCGAAAAGAGGCCTTCCTAAAGTCGGAGGAGTTCAAGAGGCTCCTTGCAGCGAAGGCGTTCCGATTCCTCGATCTCGGCTTTGAGGGCTGTAAAGATCAATTCAAGGCGCAAGGCTTCCCTCCCGAGGATCGAGACCCGGATGACTTCTTGGATCTTCAGGCAATCGTGGCTAACATCCCTTCTGATTTCATAGATCGGGATGTCTGACTATCTTGTAATCAGTGTTTTTATTTAATGAAAAGCTTGTTTTGCCAAACTGTTATCCTAGTAAGAGTGAGAACAAGGCTGACATACTTCATAACTTTACAAGAATTATAAACATAAAACAGACTGACCTGTGAGGACAATAATCCTGAGCAAATGACTCGCATGATCTGAGCTCTGCTCAGTCAGCACTCATTATCAGTCGTGGACTTTTAATATTTATCGTCAGGGCAGATCTTTACGTTTATCGCAATTAGGGAGAGCAACTTTCATCGTGGTCAGGGCGGACCTTAACTTTTATTTAAAAATTTGTTGTCACGAGATCATATATCAGAAATACACGTCTACGAATAATACTTAACAAGTTGAAACGCGTTTAGGACTTCAGCTTCTCCTTTTCTCTGCATCCTCTGAGTAGTATGCCCGAGAGCTCACCTTCTGAGCAACATGTAGTGCCCTTCCTATTTAGGGTCAAGCTTCCTGACTTCCGCTGACTGGACCAAGACGAAGGAGCTCGGCGCAACCGCAGCTCGACTGATCCTCTGTCGGGCGTAACCACGACAGGTCGGGTAAACACCCCTGAACGGCACTTGACGTAACCAAGGCGTATGAGCTCGGCGTAACCGCAGCTCGACTGATCCTCTGTCGGGCGTAACCACGACAGGCCGGGTAAACACCCCTGAACGGCACTTGGTGTAACCAAGGCGAATGAGCTCGGCGTAACCGCAGCTCGACTGATCCTCTGTCGGGCGTAACCACGACAGGTCGGGTAAACACCCCTGAACGGCACTTGGCGTAACCAAGGCGAATGAGCTCGGCGTAACCGCAGCTCGACTGATCCTCTGTCGGGCGTAACCACGACAGGTCGGGTAAACACCCCTGAACGGCGCTTGGCGTAACCAAGGCGAATGAGCTCGGCGTAACCGCAGCTCGACTGATCCTCTGTCGGGCGTAACCACGACAGGTCGGGTAAACACCCCTGAACGGCACTTGGTGTAACCAAGGCGAATGAGCTCGGCGTAACCGCAGCTCGACTGATCCTCTGTCGGGCGTAACCACGACAGGTCGGGTAAACACCCCTGAACGGCACTTGGTGTAACCAAGGCGAATGAGCTCGGCCCTTAGCAAAAGTATGCAAGACAAGTAACAAGTACCCTTCATTCATTAAAATTGAAGTTGAAATCGAAATTGAAATTAAAGCGATTACAAATAAGGAGAGAAATACATAGCCCGGGTGTAACAGCCATGGTTAAACATAGTATTTCTTCAAGTGGTAGGCATTCCATGGTCTCTTGAGGGCTTTGCCTTGCATGTCTTCTAGGTAATAAGCTCCCGAGCTCAACTTCTCCATGATCTTAAAAGGCCCACCCCATTTTGGGTCCAGCTTTCCCCGCTGTTCTTCTTGTACCCTTTTCAACACTAAGTCTCCAACCTGGAAACTCCTTGGTACTACTCTTCGATTGTACCCCCGAGCTATGCGGTTCTTGTAAGCTTCCATCCTAATCATCGCCGCCTCTCTTTTTTCTTCTAGGAAGTCCAGATCAGCAGCTCGCCTTTGATCATTGTCCTCATTGTAAAGCATAATCCTTGCCGTCTCGCATCCTACTTCTGCTGGGAGCACCGCCTCATTGCCATAAACCATGCTGAAAGGCGTTTCACCAGTTCCTGTTCTGGGAGTAGTTCGATAAGACCATAGCACACTCGGGAGCTCCTCCACCCAGTTTCCTTTTGCTTTTCCTAATCTTGCTTTTAAACTTTGGAGTAAAGACCGGTTAGTCACTTCCACCTGGCCATTACTTTGAGGGTAAGCCACGGATGTAAAGGCTTGTCTGATCTTCATCTCTTTGCACCAAGATTGAATTTTGGCACCTTGAAATTGTCTTCCATTATCGGAAATCAATACGCGTGGGACTCCATATCGGCACACTATGTTTTTCCACACAAAATTCATGACGTCCTTTTCAGTAATTTTAGCTAAGGGTTCGGCTTCTACCCATTTTGAGAAATAGTCTATGGCTACTATCAAGAATTTCTTTTGGGCTGGAGCAGGGGGAAAAGGTCCCACTATGTCGATTCCCCACTGGTCAAATGGGCATGCCGGTACGATCGCCCTCATCATCGTGGTAGGTTGGTGATAGAGTCTGCTGTGCCGCTGGCAATTGTCACAGGCTAGTACGAGGGTTATGGCGTCCTTTTGCATGGTAGGCCAGAAAAACCCAGCTAGCAAGGCCTTTCGCGCCAGAGCATGGGCGCCCAAGTGGTTTCCACAACTCCCCTCATGTATTTCCCTAAGGACATAATCAACGTCATCTCCTCCTAGGCATTTCAGGAGAGGCCGGGAGAATGATCTTTTGTACAATACTCCTTCGAACAACACAAAACGCAGACTTCTCTGCTTGATCTGATGAGCTTTCCTTGGGTCTACGGGTAGCCTTCCCTCCTTCAAATAACTTTCAATCTCGGTTCTCCAGTCACCCTTATCTAGCTCGGCAGGTGCTGAGCCCTGGAAAGGGGCGAGCTCCACGTGTGCGACCACATCTCGATTTTTCCAACTAGTGAGGGCACTGGCCATCTTGGCTAGGCTATCCGCCTTGGTATTTTCTTCCCTTGGAATTTGCTCAAACATGACTTCCACAAATCTCTCTTTAACTTGGTCAATGGCACGAGCATACTCAATCAACCTTTCATTCTTCGTCTCGTAGACGCCTCTGACCTGTTGTGCCACCAGCTGTGAGTCAGAGAAGATGTGCACCCGGCTAGCTCCCACATTCTTAGCTGCTTGCAATCCTGCCAGAACAGCTTCATACTCCGCTTCATTGTTGGAAGCCCTGAAGTCCAAACGTACAGCTAACTTCATCTCGTCCCCCCTTGGTGAAATCAACACTACCCCAACTCCACTGCCCTCGTTGGTTGCAGAACCATCAACATATATCTTCCAAGGATCCTCGGTATCCTGATGCACTGTCTCCGCCAAGAAATCAGCTAGGGCCTGCGCTTTGATAGTTCTTCTCGGCTCATATTGGATGTCATACTCCCCCAGCTCGGTTGTCCACTTAACCAAACGACCTGACACGTCCGGATGAGTTAAGATTTTTCCCAAAGGGCTATTGGTAAGGACCGTGATTGGGTGAGATAGGAAGTACGGTCTTAGTTTCCTTGCCGTGATTGTCAATGCTAATGCCAGCTTCTCCAAGCCCGAATATCTTAGCTCAGCTCCCTTTAACGCGTGTGAAACGTAATAAACAGGATGTTGAGTTGAACCTTCCTGTCGGACTAGTACCGAGCTCACCGCCTCCTCAGTTGCGGAGAGATAGACCCATAAACGTTCCCCCAATCCCGGCTTGGCTAAAATCGGGAGCTCAGTTAGATATTGTTTTAACTCATCAAAAGCCCTCTCGCAATCAGCTCCCCATTGAAACTTCTGAGCCTTGCGGAGAGTGCGAAAGAAAGGCACACTCCGGTGAGCCGACCTGGACACAAACCTTGATAGTGCAGCAATCCTCCCTGCTAATTGCTGCACCTCTTGGAGACTAGTGGGGGACGCCATAGTCTGGATCGCCTTAACCTTGTCGGGATTGGCTTCAATACCTCTCTCTGTCACAATGTATCCCAGGAACTTTCCACTCTTCACCCCAAACACACATTTTTGGGGGTTGAGCTTTAGTCCGTAAGACCTCAGAGTGGAGAAGGTCTCTTCAAGGTCAGTCATGAGGTGAGCTCGATTCATCGACTTTACCAAGATGTCATCTACGTACACCTCCACGTTTCTCCCAATTTGCTTTGAGAAAACTTTGTCCATCAACCTCTGGTACGTTGCCCCTGCATTTTTAAGTCCAAAGGGCATAACCACAAAACAAAAAGTTCCATCTGAGGTGATGAAACTTACCTTTGCCTGATCTTCCTTTGCAAGGGGAATTTGATGATATCCTTGATAGGCATCCAGCAAACATAGATATTGGTGGCCGGCAGTAGAGTCCACCAGTTGATCTATGCGAGGCAACGGGTAGCAGTCCTTGGGGCAGGCTTTGTTAAGGTCTCGGAAGTCGATGCACATTCTCCACCTTCCCGAGTTCTTAGGCACCAGGACTACATTCGAGAGCCAAGTGGGGAATTGAACTTCTCTAATGTGTCCCGCTCTAAGCAGCTCTTGGACCTCCTCCTTAATGACCTTATCTTTTTCTGCCCCGAAGTGTCTTTTCTTTTGTTTTATGGGCCGAGCTCCGTCCAACACGTTTAGATGGTGTTGCACGATGTTCGGATTTATACCTTTAAGATCTTGAGTAGACCAGGCGAAGGCATCATGATTCTTAATGAGACAGGCAATGAGCTCGCCCTTCTCTTGCGGGTCCAAGTCAGCAGCTATTCTGATCACCCTTTCAGCAGATCCAAGCTCTACTAACTCAGGTTCTTCCTCTGACACAGTTGGAGTCTCTTTCAGGGCGTGCCGAGCAACTGACCCCCCGCTGCCTATCACCCCGACCTCCCGTCGAGCCCTTTTTCCTTCTTCCTTTACAATACTTTCATAACACCGACGGGCTGTACCCTGGTCTCCCCCAAGTACTCCAACTTTGTTTCCTGCCGGGAACTTCAACTTCTGGTGATAGGTAGAAGCTACGGCCTTGAAGTCCTTCATGGCTGGTCGCCCAATAATCCCATTGTACGAGGAGGGGGCGTCAACGACTGTAAAGTCCACCATCTTAGTTACTCGGCTAGGGCCACTCCCCATTGACAAGGGGAGGACAATCTGACCCAGAGGCTGGATCACATGTCCCGTGAACCCATAAAGAGGGGTCGAGATTAGGTCCAAGTGGAATCCCTCAACTTGCATTTGGTCCACGGTTGTTTTGAATAAGATATTGACGGAACTCCCCGTATCCACGAAAATCCTTGCTATATCATAATTTGCTATAGTAACCGTGACTACCAAGGCATCGTTGTGTGGAGTAACAATACCTCGCAGGTCGTCGGGACCGAAACTGATCACAGGGTCGGTTGTGGTGCTTGCTTCCATGGACACCTCAAAATTTTCCAACCTCCTCCCGTATGCCTTGCGAGCTCGGCCAGAGTCTCCATCGGTTGCCCCTCCCGAGATCATGTGTATCATTCCTCGACTCGGATCATTGTTTCCTCCATTCCTTTCCACACGGCCGCGAGGGGCATTCCGTCCTTGTTGCTCCCACCTCGGCTCTCTTTGTCCAGGATTGGCCCGAGCCGGGGCTTGGGGCCCGCCTGGCTGGTAGGGCTCCCTGGTTCTCGTCAACATAGCTTTTATTTCCGGATCTCTTTGGAGGATCCTCTGAACCTCTTCTCCCAATTGTTGGCAATCATGGGTAAAATGCCCATATTCTCGATGGTATCCACAATACTTATCCGATGGGGGCAATCTTGGACCTCTCTCTGCTTTCCTTGGCCTAGTCAATCTCCCCTTATTATCACATACATCCATTACTCTGTCTAGGCTCATGACAAGGGGAATATGTGGAAGACGCCCCCTGAATAAGTTTCGATCATCCATCCTCTCCGCCATGTTCCTCTTCCTTCCACCCTTGTCCAGCTTTTCCCTGTTATTCTCAGCGGGTCTTTGCTCTAATCTCTTCTGCCTCTGCGCGTCTTCCAAGTTCACATACTTCTCCGCCCTAGATAGGAGCTCATCATAACTTTGCGGTGGTTTCTTTACCAAGGACTTGAAGAACTCCCCCCCCTTGAGCCCTTGCGTGAAAGCATTGAGAAGGACATCAGGCGTGGCTGAAGGAACCTCCAAGGCCACACCGTTGAAGCGTTGGGTAAACTCTCGCAAAGATTCTTGATCTTGTTGTTTCATGACAAACAAACTGAGTGAGGTCTTTTGATATTTTTTGCTACTTGCAAATTGATGCAAGAAAGCTGAGCTGAAATCGTTGAAGGACATTATTGAGCTAGGCTTCAACATGTTGAACCATTGATGAGCCGACCTTACTAATGTATTCAGAAATACCCGACACTTGACTCCGTCGGAGTATCGATGCAACAAGGCCGCATTATCAAATCTCCCCAAATGGTCCTCGGGGTCGGTGCTCCCATCGTACTCTCCCATGTTAGGCTGTCGGAAGTTAGATGGTAGCTCCTCCTCCAAAATGGCTTGGGAGAAGGGACTTTCTTTCTTGTGGGTGTAGGCCTTTTCCCCGACATGTTGTCTCAACCCTTGGATCTCATTCCACATATCTTCCATCCTCTGGTGCATCTCCGAGTCCCCGACACCTTGGGTGGGATTGGCTTCCTCCGCGTGACTTTGCTGGACTTCAGCATTGTCCTCATGGTTCGGCAATGGTCCGTCCGGAGGTGGGGGTTGGTTTTGCTTTATAGCCTCGGCTACGGCGGTGGTGATGAACTGGGCTAGTTGTTCCATAGTCATGTTTCCCACGTTCTCCACCGGAGGCGGTTGTTCAGTCCTTCCTCCTGGGCGAGATTCCGCCGTAACTGTTCTTCTACTTCCTCTTCTTCCTGCCATATCAACGTCTTTGCTCAAGTTTCCCACAGACGGCGCCAAATGATGCTTACTAAAAATGATACGTCTTCCTTCCGGTGGACGAAGGGTGCTGGGAGCAACTCCAATAATGGCTTCGAGTGCCGGTGATGCCTGAAATTACGAACAAGCGTGAGAAGGGTGCCGGAAGGATGTCCCGGCGGAGCCCCTCCGACGCTCAAGTCAGAAATTGGAAAAGAAAAGAATAACGAGATGAACTTTAAGTTGTGAGAAGAGTGAATACCTTGTTCCTGTCGACAAACCTGATATTTATAAGGAGATGGAAAGGGGACAACCTTTAACCGCATGTCAGGAGCCTAGGGAACATCCTCTGAAGCTAAAGGTGGGGACCAGGGTCCTAGGGCTGAAGACGAGTAGGTGTCACTCTCTCCGTATAATAGGCTTGCAGCTTTTGCGATCCGATTTATGCCGGGTGCCAGAGAATGTCGCTTTCATGGTATGATATGCTTGCAGCTTTTATGATTCGATTTGTACTTGGAGATATGGGTTATACGTTGAATCTAATTTACGAGGCTGCGCTACAAAGCTTAGCTCGCCCAACACGAGTGAGCCTCGACCCCATACTTTGCAAGCATGAGGCATCTGCGAGGGGTGGCATCGAACTTTTCCTCGCACGGGAGAACATCGCAGCTCGTGCCTCGGGTGTGCGAGCTGCGATGCCCTGTGTGCGAGCTGCGAGGCTCACCCGCCTCGCCGGGTGAGTACGCGGCTCACCCATCACGCGGGCGAGCACCACAGCTGGCTTTACGCGGGCGAGCTGCGGTGCTTGTCCCCGTTTGGCGGGCGAGCATGCAGCTCGTCCCTGTCTGGCGGGCGAGCATGCAAGGCAGCTCATCCCTGTCTGGTGGGGCGAGTGTGCAGCTCGTCCCTGTCTGGCGGGCGAGCATGCAAGGCAGCTCATCCCTGTCTGGTGGGGCGAGTGTGCAGCTCGTCCCTGTCTGCGGGGGGCGAGCAAGGCAGCTCGTCCCTGTCTGGCGGGCGAGCATGCAAGGCAGCTCATCCCTGTCTGGTGGGGCGAGTGTGCAGCTCGTCCCTGTCTGGCGGGCGAGCATGCAAGGCAGCTCATCCCTGTCTGGTGGGGCGAGTGAGGCAGGGACGGTACTCTCCTTTCTCGCGGGGTGAGCACAGTGCCTCTTGCGGGGTGGGTGCGCAGCTCGACCCTTAGAGCGGGCGAGCTGCGAGGCTCGCCTTATGCTAGGCTGGCTTCGCCCTTCCCGTACCTTGTCCCCTGACCTTGATCCATGGTTTGGGCTCGACCCGTAAGTTCTTAATGGGTTTGACCCGTACGGGTATCAATAATTTTGTTATTTAAATCAACTATAATTCTTTGGAAAACTATGAATTTTTGGATTTAAAATCCTTTCACTTCCATTTTAAACTTGAATTTTAATAATTCTAATAAATTAAATAAAACACTAATCTATATATATATATATATATATATATATATATAATCCAAAATATTTTTTAAATAAAAAGGCATGGGTTTCCGTGATTAAACTAGGTACAAGACACAAATTTTTGAGGTACCTAGAATTTCTGAAATCTGCTCGTGAATTTTCATTTTGGGGCCATTCGGTACGGTCTTGGGAGGTTATGCTATTTGCTAATACATTATTATGCTTATAAATTTTCTTAGTTTTTATACAACAATCCTTTTTGTAACTTTAAGCAAAAACAACATAAAAATACTTTAAATAAGCATTTCGATCTGAATTCATTTCGATCTCTCGTACTTCTCTCTGTCTCGTTTCCATCAATTTTCACTTAAAATTAAATCTCGAAAGATCTTTTTAGCACATCAAAGATAAGAAAAACTTAAAGTAATTTTGATTCCAGATAATAAGACCAAAATTGTAATAATATATAATTTATAAATTTTGTTTGAATATTTCGTACACATAATGTCATGCCTAAATTTGAAAACAAATACAATTATAATTCTAGTTAATAAATTTAATTATATTTTTTTATCCATCAAGACTGTGGGTCCCGATATTATACCATTTGTTGACCTTCCCAATGAACAAAAGACAAGAAGCACATGTTGCCAACAATGTTTGATTTGTCCTAAAGTTGGCAATGCCTCATTTCAAACATAATATTTGCTTTTTGGTCTTGCAAAAAATAGCATTATCTTGGGATCATTGATAATGGATTCAATTATTTAGATGGAATGCTCTTTGATAATAGGGTTAACTACCATGATACATCAAATTTAAATAACAATATTCAAAAATGAGAAAATTCGATGATATTACTACTCAAAAGGCAGTGCCCCATAGATAGACTCACCATTAGTTAATAATTGATGTGAAATATTATGTATTCATATAAATGGTAATATACCTTTAATGAAGTTCCCTTAAAACAACATCAAACTAACCTTCAAAAATGATGTGTTGTGAAGGGTTACAATAGCATAACTTCAATAATAATAATAAATATCTTATATCTAAAATGGTAATTAGAGGTCACAATTACATTGCCCAAGTTCTTTCCTTTTTTACCGACTGTACTTGGAAAGTTGATACGGTAAACATGTGGTCTTCTCAGCTACATAACTCTCTAAAAAACGCTAAATTTTTGAATGAATTGTATTTACAGAAATACCTTTTGTGGCTAACTCGGTAGATGAAATGACTAATTACATACTTAGGACTCTAGGTCCTTATAAAGATGATATAAGATCTATCAAATCCTCAATTTAAAGCAATCCCCCGACTTCTGGGGATGATGATCCTGATTTTGTGGGATCTGTTAAATATCACATTTGAACCATTGGCCACTGAATTGACCCGAGCTGGGTTACTCAAGCCCGAGGTTGGGAAGTCGGACCAGAGGTTGAACATCAATCTCGAACTCCCTAACTCTCGGGTTAGGACCTTGGAATATGGCAGATCTATCTTCCCAGGTCTGACGCGGCGTCAACTGGTCTGTCTATCCATTCTTAAATACTTCTAAAAAGATAAGGTAAAAATTTCAACGAACTTTATTTAACTTAACTTATATAATTTACGTTACTGTTGTTAATTCATTCTTCCAAGTTTTGTGATCATCAAAAAAGTGATAGATTGTTCAGTTTTGATTTAACAAGACTTGTTCGTTTCATTACTGATAAGTTTATCAAGTGTTAAGTGAATATGTCATTATTAAAGTTTATCAGCAACTACGGGTGACTAGTGGAGTCATACTAACGAAAGGATCAACAAAATTGATCAAGTATTTTAGGTTAATTGATCCGAGTCCCGTTGAAGATTAGTAGAACTAATTGACTACATGCCAGTAGAATTTAACAAGGACAAACTAGTTGGTTGACCAGTAGAGTTAAAATCAATAGACCGATTGAGTAAACAGAATAGAGATAGTAGAGTCCAGCTTAATAATCACTAGCAAGGTACAAAGTGAGTTAGCTCTCACATCAGGAAGCTTATTAGCAAGATCAAAGAGCAAATGAGTTACATAAAGCCAATAAAGTCAATATGACAGTTGGAAAGTCAGAGAAAGTACGAGAATGATCAAAATCGTACAAACATCTTCCAATGGATATATTTATGAATCTAATAATAGACATATCAACAAAGGCCTTATAAGAACTTGCAGATTGAAGAAAGAAAGAAGTTGATGGAGAGATCTCGATTCTTTAAGCCATCAAAGAAGCATATATAGAAGACATCAATCCCTTGAGGAGCTTTTACAGAAGATCATCCTGGTTGATAGCACATCTCAAATTATATGCACAATCGATGAATATAATATCAAATCAATTACATCAATGTGCAATATAGACACTCTACTCTTGTGCTCATTAAATTATATTGTAAATAGTGATTTGTTGTAATTGCCATACATGTTGTTTGTACAGATTAAGAGTGAGATGAGTTGAGCAGTGGAGTAGTTTGGAGTTTCAGTTGAGTGAGAATAGTCAATTGGAGTGGGTTTGTACAGCAGGTTTATATGAATCAAAGTTTTCCAGTGGAATCATTCCATCGATGGAAGGAGGGGATCAAAACGACCTTAGTCCTAACCTTTTTTTAAAAAAAAATTGACACTTTCATCCTTGTCATTTGGAGCCAAAATCATTATGGTCACTCTTATATTTTCAGTTGTTTTTTCATTTATTTTTAAGGATAAATTACTACCGGTGTCAAAAAAAATTAAAATTCATAGGCACACGGATATTTTTAATTGTCCCCTCTATTACAGTTGCTGTCGCACCAGTTCAATATTGTATACACTCACACTTATGTAGTATTCGAAACTAGTTATAAATTCGATAGCAATCTTGATGTTCAAATGCAACTCTTTAGTTTATTAAGATTAAAGATTCCTTTTTTTGTTCATTAATTAGCAACGGCGACAAACGAAAAAGGAATTTTAATGGCAACTATTAATAGATGTAATCTTCCTTTGCTACACATAATATATCAGTTGTTCATTTTAATATACTAGGGGTATTTTTCTTCGTTACAATCCTAAACTATTTTGAGGCGGGGCGGGGGAAGGTCAAAACTAGGGGTGTTAACGAACCGAGCCGGTTCGCGAACTTTTCGAACAGGCTCAAAAAATATTCGATTCGAATTTTAAGTTATCGAATTCGAGCCGAACTCGAACATGTTCGAATGTGTTTTCGAGCGGAACTCGAGCCCAAAATTCTTTGTTCGATAGTTCACGAACCGTTCGCGAACCTTAATTTTTATTTATATAATATTTTTATATATTAAGTATTAATAATAATATTGTTTGAATCACTCATCATTCATGACTCATCACTCGTTACTTTTCCCTCACTCTTCACTCTCAAGACCTCAACCCTAATATTTTTTCCTCTTAAGTTTTGAAAGCCGCCGTCTGCCTCACCCCTCATTTTGCACCGCCTTCACGTCGAGCCATCGTCTGCACGCCAAATGTTGTTATCTTCTGATTCAAATCATCAAACTCAAAGAGTAACGAGAGCCCCATTAGATTTTAATGTTATTTTATCACCAGAAAAATATTGCCTTTTTCTCGTTCAAAACAGATAAAGTTGAATACATCCCATTCAAAACAAATAAAGGAGAACTCTTCTGCATATTGCCGTCAATCTTTGGTGGAGTTATTTTAAGAATCAGCATAAGTTTCATCATATTATTTATACATAAATGCCACTAAACGTCTGCTGATCATTCAATCTTTATCCCCTTTGTATTGTTTAACCAGGGTTTCCATGTCTAGTAGCTTCTCATTTGTAAATTGTTATTTTTGTCTTTTACTTTCGTGGAAATTTATTAATTTGGATGTTCACTTCAAAATATTGTGTGCAGGTAAGCATATTTCCAACAGCTAAGTTTCCAGTGGAATGTTCAACTTTAAATTTATTATTGTTGACTGATTTTGATGAATTAGATGATGATAATGCAATGATTTTTATTCACTTGGTTAGGGGTTCGAGCTTCGATCGAACTTTGAATCGAGCTTACATTCCGAACATTAAATTTAGAAATGGCTCGAAAAGCTCGAATTCGAGCTCGAAAAGTTCGAATCGAACTCGAATTCGAGCTAGGTTCCGAACCGAATTCGAACCCAAAAAAATTAAAGTTCGAACTTCGAATCGAACTTCGAATATGCCTATTCGAATTCGAACTCGAACTCGAATACTAAAATTTTCCTAAAGTTCGGCTCGATTCGGTTCGTTTACACCCCTAGTCAAAACCCAACAGTGAAAAATTCCTTCGAAACGAGGGATATATTTGAAAGGATGACTAAATAGTCAAATATAATAAAAATAAAGAGAGAGATTTAATAATATACTTTTGTTTTTGTATTAGGGGGTTTGAATTTGAGGAAGTATTTGAAGGAATAATTTGAAATGATTCCGTATTGACACGAATCTAAAATCCACTGCAATGATTCAAAAAATAACTATTTAAGTACTTAACCTGTTATTAAGTTGGTTTACCCAAACAAACCAATAGACTTCAAATTCATCTATCCAACTGCAATCTCAGATAATCGGTGAGTGATCACGAAGGGTTAAGGAGTCTGGAGCATTATCTGCAAAACAATATCTTTCCCGTATGGATAGAATCAGATTCGATGGTTGATCCAAAAAAAAAAAAATCAGATTCGATAGTCTCCTTGAAGATTATTAAGAGCACACAATGGGACTTGTTGTGCCTCATCTTGAGCCAGATCAGAGCTATCACATCGAAATTTCCCACTTCTCTCGTATATTTAGGGAAAGGAACACATCCGTGGATGCTTTGCGAATATAGCTTACAATAGAGTATGGTATCAAACACTTACGGTTGATATGTTTGACACCAACTAATGAAGTTTTATGTAATATGGTTAGGATAAATCGTCCTTGTTAACGTACCTCTTAAAACAGATCTTATTGAATAAGTTGAGAGGTCTTGGTCTAATCATCCTCCTCATGTACTGCGTTTTGTGTTTGGAATAAACCAGCAGGGACCCGGCTAAGTCCTCGGGTATGATGAAAAAACAACACTAGTTTTTCGGGTATGTTGCTTCGTTGTTTAACAGATCAGAATGTATCTAAGACAGAGATCAATATGAAGCAACTAGGACACTTGATAAACAATAGAAAATGCAACCAATACTAAAAAACCAATCGTGACTCGCAATTCATACTCTAATCACTGGTCATCCCTAATACATTGACTTGTTCTACTATTAATCTTGGCTTCCATTCTACTCTTCAGAGGGCTTCCAACATGACAAAGCATACATGACTCTTCCTTTCCATCCTTGCAGCATCCATTCACTATCTTCTTCCACCATGAAATCATTATGATACCCTTTCCTCACTTTCGTCTTGATTTCTTTCAATATATCCGGATTCAACGGTATCGGCCTAAATCCGGCCCTCTGATTCCTCACATGCCATTGCTTGTATGACTCCGGCCTTTCAACTCGTTCCGCGCCCTCACACGCTACGACATTCATAACTTCTCTTCCGAAAATCTCTCTCTCGTACAGCAACCGGTCTTGGTCCTCACGCGGAATCGTCGCCTCAAGCATATCGAAAATCGATGAGTAATGGAACACTGCCTCCTTAAATCTCAAGGCGAAAAATGGGGTGTTATAGGTCCCATTTACAACTCCATGGACAAAAAGAGCAGGCTTAATCTTCTTGATGAACTTAAGGATCGCATCTCGAGGGCTGTTCACTCCAGCAGACTCATCCGGTACGTGTTGTAGTCTGTACAAGCAATTTGCCACCACCATCTCATCGCTTTCAATCTTGAGATCCTCGATATGAATCTCATCCCATTTCTTGGCTACCACATTGAACTCAAAAGGGACATTAAATCTCTTGCAATAACTCATTAACCGACGCCCCGTTTGCTCAACTCTCTCCGCAGGCTTGAATCCCGGCTGAGGAAAATCAATCCCTGTAATTTTCAGCATAGGCGGACCGCCGGGCCTGAGTGATAGGCCCTGGATTATACAAGGCCATTGGAAGCCATACAAGATCCCAAAATCAATAATATGAATCTTGTTTGAATCCAAAGTATAGCCCGCTATCGACTTGTTTGCGAATACATTCGACATTCTCTTAAAAGGGCATGCTGTAACATATGTCCGATAAGATTTTAACAACTCAGAAGCCATTATCCGCTTCGAAGAAGTTGCCGTGTATAACATGGAACCAGTGCTTGCCATTCTTGCCTCCAGTGCATTAGCAAAGCAATGTGCCAATCTCTCATTTGCATCACCATATGGAGAAGAGTTTTGCCTGATCTTCATCAGCAGTTCTTGCGCAGTTGCCGTGTTGAAATTTGACACTGCGGTGGCGCAACGGGTTAGCAATGTCCGAAGGTCAACAGCTTCTCTCACAGAGCTCGGTTTCGGCTGTTGGTTCGGTTTGTTTTTGGTGCTGCCTTTAGGCCTTCCCCTTTTCAACTCTGGTTTCTTGCTATACTTGGTGTCGATTTCATCTTCTGATGTTTCCTCGTACTTGGAAACCGGAGGTTTGTCGTAGAATCCCGGGTTCATTTGATGACAAAGAAACGCCTTATCGTACTGATCCATTGGCTCCGTGTCATCTTCACAGCTCGCCAATTGCTTACTACTTCGACCCTCCAAATTATCATCATCGTGGTGTCCTCGACCATGTTTTTTCTTGCTCTGTGAATCCTCGACATTTTTGTCATTCAACCCACGATAAAGATCGATGTAATCTTTGATTTGAGCATGAAAAGGACTCAAAGAAGAACAATCCAAAACCCCATCACAATTCCCCAGGCCCTCACCACATACCTGCTGGTCAACAAGGGACCACTGCCCAAAACCTGAGGCTGGTGTCCCAAACCCAAGATTTTCAAGATTCACAAAATCCTGATTATTATCAAAACCATGTGGGGGAGGGCTCCTGTTCGATTCATTCGGGTCCAAATCTTTATTATTCAGAGCATCGTAGAAGTATTTCTCGGCAGCTTGGAGAGCCGAACAATCTTGAAACATGCAAGGCCTGTGCTCCAAGTCATCTTCCTCCATTAGCATCTGCTTTATGTAATCATAAACTCCATCGAAGTAATCACACGCCACCGGGACTTCGCCATCGCAGTTATTCCCGCCGACAGAATCGTGGGCCGAAGCCTGAATCCCTTGGCATGAATTAAAACTCGACCAGGGATGATTCGACGATCCCTGCAGCAATATATCTGGGAATCTGCGATGTTCATTCACAGAATCAATATGGCAACGAGAAAGGGTGCCCATTAAAGCAAATTCTTGTTTCTTTTTCAGTTTTTCTGCTGTGAAACTGGAAAAAAAGATGCTTAATTTGGAGGAGACAGGAAGATAGGAACACTAAAACCAACGGGGATTCAATAACGAAAGAGGATCTGTGAGAAAGTAGAGCTGGAGTACAGGATTTTTATAGTGTTGAATTGGGGGTGATTGTTCGTGAATCTTTATGGTAATGAGTGATGTGTTTTTTTATTAATAATTAGACAGGTGAACAGGTCATAAGGGTTGTCACATATTTTTTGATAAAAATTTTGATTGAATCCCTGTGCGGTGATATATGGAGGTAGTGACCAAATAAAAAAAAATTAATTTAATATTAATGCTTAATATTTATGCAATTGAGGATTGCTTCAATATGCACAATTACGTTTGGCCATACCCATTTAACCTGATACCGGGGTGGGTTTGGTCCCGTTTGACCGGATTTAAAGTGGGGTGGGTCTCGGGTTTGGCCAAACCCGACTTACTACACAAATTTTATTTCATTTGTCATAAACCCACTCTGCTACATTTCACTTCTTTGACTGAATCAAACCGTACATTATTTAATTTTATATCAAACTCATGTGTTTTTATTAAAGAAGTTGGACATGTTGAAGGGAATGAGAGAAATTAATAAAAATATGGTAGCTTAAAGATAGTTTTACAAGGTTTATTATAAATATTTCTTAGAGAAAAACATGAAATTCAATCACAAACCTCATTTTTTGTGCTTCAAAATTGATTTTAGCTAATAATTTTTTTTAAAAAAGGTTCACAGGTTGGCCCGCTGGGTTGACTGGTCTGAGCGGGGCGGAGCTGGGCGGGGTGCTTAACGGAACCGATCCGGTTCATTGCCTTGAATTTTTTTTTTATTAAGAAAAAATACCGGTTCCAATTCAGAAATCGGAACCGGTCCGATAGCACCGAAACCGATGGTGCTACCGGTTCCAAATTACGGAACCGCTTCGGACCGATTTTTTACACCGGTTCGGTACCGGGCCGGGTCCGGATTGACCCGGCCGATAAGCACCCCTAGGGTCTGGGAACATCTTTTTTTTTTTTTTAGCGAGGTGGATCCCACGTTTGATAAAACTCATCCTATACCTGCTGGGTTGTCATCCCTACATAAGTTGTGTGTACAAAAAATACTTTGTTTGTATAAATATTTTTGGTGGAAAAAACTGTACTTAAATCAAGATATTTTTAGTTAATTTTTTAAAAATTATTCGAAAATTATTCAAGATAAATTTAAATATGTTTAAATTTTATAGTGTTTTATGATAACATTTTATTATCATTTAAATTTGTATAAAAGTAAACACATACACTTACAGTCAGAATCGATTTGGGGGGTTGGGTGGTCAGCTCATTCATCGAGCCCAGCCAACTGATCTGCAATAACCATATTCTTGAAGTGATTGCACCAATAAATTAGATAGAATTCGGTTTTACAACTGAGCAAAAAACACTCGAACTAAATAGATATAAAACTGATTAAACAAGTTAAAAAGTACATGCATATATATATTTGTTTCTGAAAGTTCGAAGGTGGTGTAACCCTTCTACGTCTCGCATTCTTCTATAAGGTGGAATGATACACTAGAAGACTTTGATCTATACAACAATATGTATAGACCCACTCTAGTCAATATCACACTTACAACTGAAACTCCTAGCAACTCACTCAACCAGTTGATGTCACACTCACATCTAGGAAATACATATCTCTATGTGCAGACAATATGTCTCAAAGTTACAATTCACTCTTACAAGCATCTCTCAAATACAATAAATGTGTTTACTTGAGTTGGCACAGATGATCCTATACATGATCAGATATAACAAAGTAAGCAGTGTCCGTTTTGGGGTGTGCTATGATCTAACAAATATGCCTTTGAAGCTTCCCATGGTTTGAATCTTTCTCGAAAATGGATTTGTTCTTTGAAGCTATTCAAAGATTTGAGATCTTCTATGTATTTTTTTTCAATCTTCAAATGTGTATATATAGCCTTCAACTTGATTGTCCGTTAGATACATAAATATGATCTTTAAAAAAGTTCCCAACGACCATATTTACTTTGTCAGCTACTGCCAGCAACTCAGCTATTTAGTGTATGTCTAGCTTGGTCTTCATTTGTTCAGCTGTCTTGCTGGTTGCATCAACTTGGTTGAATCATCAGCTAGTTTGGTTATCCAGCTGAATTGGTTACATCAATTTAGTCGTGTCGGTTCAGCTCCGTTGTTAGTTGGCTAGACTGGTCTTGTAAAGCTCAATTTGTCCCATGGCTAACTTGTTCCTGCTCAGCTATGTCGGTTACCCAATTGGCCTGCTCTATCGGTTCTCTTGATTGCTCTGTTAAACTAGTTGTTCACCTGGCTGGTCTATTGGTTTTGTTCTGCTGCTAACTTAATTGATATGTTCTGTTGAGTGTAGAACTTGCAATTCCAATACATTTCTTCTTCGATAGACAGGACTAAACTACCAGAGTCGATCTTACTTCAAGTGAAAGTCTCATTCATGCTTTGCTGGTTTGCTCCAAAGCGAATCAACCTTATCGCACTCTTAAAATATTATTACCATAATTTAACAAGTTTGTTAACATCAAAATTATCCTTAAAAATATTTGAAAACACGTTTCCTGAAAAATAGCATTTTGTATCAATTTTGAAAAATATACAATGAAAATATTTAAAATAATTTAAACATTTTCACAACAAAATATAATCGGCTTAGTGCCTACAAGAACAATGCGCTTTAATTCCAATGGGAAAACCAACTGGGTTGAGTCTACTGTTCTGATACACTTGTCAGGATTGATGTTGTGGGTTGGCCATTCCACTCAACTGATTCCAGTCAAGTTGAGCTGCAATAGCTCGTGCCTTTAACGTATTTGCACCGAACAATTAGATCGAGTTTGGTTTAAGTAACCAAGCGGAAGTAACTAAACTAAATTGTTCTAAGCTAATTAAGCAGAAAAATAAAATCAATGTAAAGATAAACAAACAGAAAATAAATATGCACATAAATTTGTTTATCGAAGTTCAAAGGCTCAATTCTTCTACATCTCCCATTCTTCCATCGAATGAAAGGATACACTAGAAGAATTTAATTTATCCAAACCCGTTGTACAAGCCCCCTTCAACTAAGTCCCACCTAGCTAACCTCACTGCTTAACAACAATCTAACTCAGCTTATCTCTTAGCCGCTCAGATACAAGTCTGAACAGTTACACAAATCACTCATTAACAATGAAGGTCACAATACAAAGGTGGAATTTTTGTGAGACACATTAAATCATATACATGACCGGATTATCTATTGGTGCATATAGTTGAGGTATGCTCTTCACTAAGCTGCTATATCGTTTAAGCTCCCTTCTTGGATCGATTTCTTATAATGATATTAAGATGATTTGTGAAATGTTTGAGAGCATCCTCTATCAACTTCTTTATCAATCCTCGAGTGTATATATATCATTCAGCTTGATTTGCTCGTTAGATACAAAAATATAAATGTTGGAGAATACTTGTATGATTTTGACTTCTTTGTACTTTCTTTTAACTTCTCCAATGTTCATATTTAACTAGTTGGCTATTTGCACCTTTCCTGTTGATGACTTTGTTGATCTGATTCTTCAGTCAAGTGGAACACTCAACGGGTCTAATATGTTTAGTAAGGTTGACTTAGCTGGTCTTCATCTGTATCAGCTAAGTTGAATACTCAACTGATTTCTTTTACTCAGCTAGGTAGATTGGATTACACTTCATTGATCAATTAACTAGTTTTTCTTTGTTATGTATTGAAGGTTACTTTGTTGTCCTGGCATTGATTAGTACTGCTAATACTCAGTGGTTTGGACTCATCTGTACTCAAGTCAACTGGCATGAATGCTAGATCAATCCAGCTGATCATTTTGCTACTCTGTCTTCTCAGGAATGCATCTCTCATCAACTTCGTCGATGCTTTTTAAGTGATGACAACTTCACTGCACACTCGATAGATGTTATTATCGTAACATGAAAAAATGCGTTGACATTACATTTGGATTAGTACGGTTCTCAGTACCCAACAAAACAGAACTGAACCAATCTTTATCTCTCAATAACAAGGACCATATTCCACAAAAACTAACAAGTGGTATATTAAGTGGTTTAGCAGAAATTCAAAGAAGACAATAGAGGTTAAGTTTAGTCAAATACCAAAAGGGGGAATGTGATGAGTCATTCTAAGTTTTGGTGTATTGACTAAAACTGTTCTTAGTTTTAGGCTCATTCGAAGAAACGTGATGTTGAGATTATTCAAGACTGATGACCTTAAACCAGTTGGATTAAAGGCTTTGTCATGTCATTACCAAAAGGGAGAAAATGTTAGAAAACTATGTTTGGTATGACGAAGCATGAAATAGCTAAACTATGATTAAATCAGCAACTCAGAGCTTCATAACACTAGTCTTACGAGCAATTGGTCCACAGTAGATGACAAATAGATATCAGTCGGATGAACATTTCACAAGAGAGATCAGAGCGGATCTATGCATGACAATATAGTCGTTAGACACCAAAATAAGAAAGTCAATAGACTTACAATAATTGCAATAATGCACCAGTACTATAACAGACTTTGGCAGCAGTGTATTTGATGCACGTTGGTTCAAGAGTAGAAGTAAGTTCAGATGTTTGTACGGAGTCTTAAGATTGGACCGCTGCATTCAAGAAATATTAATAGAAGACACATATCTTGCACAATAGAGTTTTGAAGAGGCTGAGAGCTTTTGAGTTAGAAAGTTGAGATGCTCATATCAAAAGATAATTTACTTCTCAGGATCTCTCTGAAGAAGAATGCGTTCAATTCCTTCAAATTCATATTTGATTACTGTTAGGATCGGTCCGGAGAGTTTAGAGGGGGGGGGGGGGGGGGTGAATGAACACTCCTATAAAAATTAATCCCTTGTGATTTCGTTCGGATTAGTGAAAGAAATCTGTTTCTTAATCAACTCTTTTGCAGAACAGACCACTGTATATTTTAGTGCAGAACGGTCTGTTCTTAAATTAGTAAGAACGCCTCGATGGCTTGAATAATAGAACGAGTGCAGAATGATAAAAACACAGAATATGTTTCTGGAAGTTCGAAGGTGGTGTAATCCTTCTACGTCTCCCCTTCTTCCAATTAAGGAAGGATTCCACTAGAAGACTTTGATTTATACAATCCTGTTGTACAAACCCGATTCAGCTGGATTTACCTCACTACCAGACTGAAACTCCTAGTCACTCGATCTGTTCAGACACACTCGGCGACTGTCAGGTAAGCTCTTATTTGTCTTCTTACCTTTTATGGTAATCTTCAGTCTATGGTCTTTTTCAGCATTAATTGCGACATTAAATGCTTCAATAAATATCCGTTAATGATTCGGACTGAAGAACCAAACTTTATTCATCCTTGACTTGCTCTGATCTGATAAAGATTGAGATCGATCTGAAGCTTCGATCTAGTCAGTCTGATTTCTATCGATCCAGTCTGATATGCGATATGCCTTATTAGCTTGATCTGTTTTGAGCGATCGATCTGGTCAGTCTGATTTCTCTCGATCCGGTCTGATATGTTTTGTCATCTTTAAAACCTTTATCGATAAAGTCCGGAACTAACAAATTCCCCCTTTTTGATGATGACAAAACCTAGCTTCTAAATCTTTTTATCCAGTCTTTTAAGAGCTCTGAAGCGTATGCTTTCGGATCGATTACTTCTTCTTGTTCAAAATAAACAAACATTATTAAGTTGGATTTCGGATCGATTAAGCCTTTTATTTTAGTTCAAAATAAATGAACAAGGACTTAACAAAGAAGGATTTTTATTGATCACCAAAAATCCTACATACAGACAGTCTGATTATTTAAGCAACGAAACTTCTATTTTCTTGAAGATTGAGACTGATGCGGCTTGAAGTCTTTTCTCTTTTCCCCCTTTTTGTCAGCAGTAATCTCTTGAAGAAAATCGACAACTTGTGCTAGCTGAGCGCTGATAGTGTCAAGACGAGTGTCTTGAGCACGAAGGGAATTGGCGACGGATGCTCTGACTTCAGTGGCCAGCTTGATCTGCTCTTTTCTCAGGCTGTTTTTATAAGAAGCTTGCTGAGAGAACAGATCATTCAGTCCTCGTTGAAGGCTGCTAATACTGGCTGTCATCTTCTCTTTAAATGAATCAAAGTCCAAAGATGTAACCCTCTGACCTTGATGAACCTCTATAACACGCTGAGAGAGAGACATACAGTTGTCGGATAGGTGCTGAAGGGTCCTTGACAGGGATGGAGGTGCGTCAGATAAGCGGCTTGGAGAGTGATCAGATGATGACAGGGTGTGATCATCTTCTTCAGCAATGGGTATAATTGAAGATAAGGCAGCATGGCGTGCTTCAAACTGGATCAGGGTGACCAAAGCCGAAGAAAAATCTTCTAAGAACGCCAAATCTTCATCAGATTGGACTGGAGGAGTGCTTAGTCTGGAGGGCTCCTCAATCTGGAGAGCTCAACAACGGTTGACACCACCAGATCCGGATCGACGAGCTCTGGTGCGCCAACTGTTGTAAGTGCTGCGGTTGGACTGAGTTGAACATGGGAGACTGATGATCCCAGAGGAATAGACGTGGTTGGGGGAGTCCAACAAGACATTCAACGGTTCATCTTCTGTAGCAGACGGAGCATTAGTCATTGGCTGCTCCGCTGTCTGATCCGCTATTCGATCTGTGGTCTGATCTGCTGTTTGATCTGCTGTCTGGTCCGCTGTTCCAGAGGGAACAACCTCTATGAACGGTTCTGCCAGAGTCTTGCTTGCAGATGGATGATCCGGGCTGCGGACTGGAGTGGATATGCTGATCTTCTGTCGTTGAAAGCGGACAACTAAGTGAAGAGCATGAATATCCATTTCCAGTTGAGCAATAATAGCACCATCATCTTTGGCAGTTGGAGTGCTCGGATCGAAGTTTGCTTTCTTAGCGGCCAAGAGCAAAGATGCCAGTCTGAATCTCTGGTTGGCCTGAAAAAGATCTTTGCGAAGCACCGCGACTCTCACATCATCCGTCTCTGTCCCCTTAAGGACTTCTTCTTCCATTTTCTGCAGTCTTCGCAGCTTGCCGAAGAACATCTCAATGTGGTTGATTGTTCTGTACTCGACATATTCATCAAAGACTACAATGAGCGCCCTCACCTTCTCTTCAACATCTTCCATAGCGATGTCGATGGCTGTTTGCGCGGCAGATTTGGGTTTGGAAGAGAGGGGTTCAGTGAGAATGGCTTTGCCCTTGCCTGTGGAAGATGGAGATTTGATCCCTGATTGGGTGTAGTCTCCCAACTCAGTGATAACAATCCCTTTGACCACGGGAATGGCAGAGGGACTCGGATGGGTATTTTGGGTGCAGTGGTTGAAGCGGTTGAAAGTTGGGTTGTAGGTTGGGGTGCAGGGGTGGCTTTTGTGGGAGGCAATGTGGGTAGGGTTTTGAGAGGTAAGGTTTTGTGTGGCTTGGTGATCTGGGTTCTTGGCTTTTTGGGAAGGGGCTTGGCTGGTGATGACGGAGCAGACTGAGTTTCCTCGGAGTCAGTCTGAATGGTCAATTTGCGCTTGACCCGAGTTTTTCCAGCGGCATTCTGTTCTGCTCCTTTCTCAATCTTGACAGCCACCAGATCGGAAGGAGTAGGTGGAGCACTCTTGGACTTCAGTAGTGCTAGCCCTTTGGAGTTGAGAATTTTGAAGGGACTTAGAGCAGACTGCTTCCCTAGCTCGATGTCCAAAGTCTCCATTAGCTTGCTGAGAGGAACAGCAAAGCAGACGGCCTGTTTGGAGGCAATCACTGTTTCCAACAGGACTCCAAATAGAATAACGGACCAGTTCATCTTCTGTCCAGAAACAATAGCAGCCATGGCCCTGAATTTCTCGGCAGTGACAGCGTCAAAGCTTCCGTATTTGCCCAATAATGGCTTACCAACGATCTCGCATAACACCTGGAAATGAAAGAGCATTTCCTTTTCTTGAATGAAGGCTGCAGGCGGTGGCCAAAGATAGATACCTTCCCCTGAAGAGCTGTGAGAGAAGCTTGAGGAATCTGGCCAAACTCAGTCAGTCCGGAGTTGGGAAGACCAAAAGGTCTTTGCCAGCGTCGACGGAGAGATTTCAAAGGATTTTCCCTTTACTGTGGTGGAGATGAAAGACCTCTGGGATACAGCATTGGCAAACAGTTCACGAATCTCGGATTCGTAAACCACCGTGCCACACTCCAGAAAATTCCTTAATCCAGACGATTCCAAAGCTCGGAAAATAGAGACCATCTCTGTATCTTCAGCCCTGTAAATATCATCGAACTCAACGGAGAGAGAGTTGTGAGTGATAGTGGCCAATGAAGTGTAATGGAGAAATACGAAGAGTTTGAAAAATAATATGAGAGGGTTAGAGAGCAGACAGCGGTAAATTGTAAAAAGTGAATGAGAAATGAAATGTTCAGCCCGCTAAATAAGAGAGAGAAGACACATGTCTTTATCTCGATGACTGATCATTAAATAATTCAAAATAAACGGTCAGTGATTAGTGTATTTTATACACTTATATTTCCTCTTATTTTGCATGGTTTAGTGTTAGTTTTCGATCAGAATTACACTTTTGGTCTTGTTCTGTGTTGTTTTGCAGGAATCCAGGTAATTACATGTTTTAAAGGGTGCAAATGACGGAAGGAATGGATGAATTGAAGCCAAAAATCTACACTATCAATCATGGCAACAGGCGTAAAGACGCCTACTTTGAGGCGTAACTACGCCTAACTCACGGCATTTGAGTTTTTAAAGAATTTCATATAGGCGTAATTACGCCTACTTTGAGGCGTAACTACGCCTAGCCCACGGCTTTTGAGAATTTAAGTGGCGTAACTACGCCACTTTGGAGGCGTAATTACGCCTATCACGCGGGAAGCCAGATTTTGTGACACATCGACAGGCGTAACTACGCCACTTCGGAGGCGTAATTACGCCAATGCAATTTTGGTAATTTTGGAGACTTTCCTTATTTGATGCACGGGACTCAACGGTGAAATAATCATGTACCGGGACATGTCAAATGGCAAGATTATATTATATTATATTATATTATAATATAATATAATATAATATATATACATGAGATTTGGGAATAAATTATAAAAGGAAGATGGGATACACGTACAAGGAAAGAAGGAGAGTAGAGAAACTCTCGGGAAATCTTTTAAAGAAAGAATTCACGTAACAAGAAAGGGGGGCAATTCACATACAGACCAGTAGTAACTCACGCACGACTAAGAGCAGTAGCCGAGAGTGAACCAAGAAGGGGAGGAGATCAATCGAGGCGGTGCGCGTACAACGAAGGGTAGAGATTTTGACAACGAAGAAGAAGACGGCGACTACCGGGGACGGAGGGCCATCATCCAATTCGTTTGATTATCTCTTCCTTTATGTTTATGATGATTAAGAACATGTCTATGTGTTTATTTAATGTATTCATGAACTAATTTATTATTCTAGAGTTAGACGGATCTTGATTTGAAACTATGTCGTTGATTATTGATTGAATATATTTTGGTTTTTCGTTTGGTTTATTTGTGATTCCTGATTTAAATGCGTTTCAATTACTTGATCACTAGTTGATTCGTCATATTTATTTAGAATCTATCACTCGGGAGAGGGGGTTTTGAATAGGACTGTAGGAATTTACATCGTTGGAAGTTTATATAGTCGGGAGACATATAACTCCAACGAAGCCATATAACGAATCTAGCGCTATTGAAATTGTTTAATAATTTATCTTAGGTGGGCACATCAAGATGATTGTTGAATGATTATTTCTATTTAACACTCGGGAGAGGTAATAGATAACATATGATTCGTGGTTAATAAATTAGAAGAACACGACATAGTGGATAGTTGAGTAAAGTCGAACCTCTAGAATCCGTTCTCATTGATTTTCTCCACTTAAATATTCATATTGCTATTATTATTTTATGTTAGTAGATTAGTTTAATAATATTGCTATCGATTGTCTAAATAAAGTCGAGACTATTCTAATTACAGTACTTGGTGTAACTTAATTTTCAATCTCTGTGGGTTCGACATCCGTACTTTCAAATTCCTATACTAAAACTTGACACCGTACACTTGCGGTACGTTTCACACGCATCAAGTTTTTGGCGCCGTTGCCGGGGATTGATATAATTTTGTTTACTGATACTGTTACCAAGTAGTCTTGATTTTAATTTAGAATTTTATTTTTTTGTTTTAATTTAATTTAATTTTATTTTATTTTTTTGATGTTTTTCTTGTGAGGTACTTGGAGATGTTTCATCAGCAAGTTTCCACAAGCTTTGCCCAACAACCGTATGAACCATTCTATGCAGCTTGGGACAGATTCAACCACGACTTTTCAAACTACGCTCCTCTTCAATCTTTCTACAGTGGATTGGATGCAGACACACAAGAATGGGTATTTAATGGAGCTTTGGCAGCTGGTAGTCCCATATATTGTAGAGATGATGACAGGGTGCACCTGTTTAACCATATGGCGAATTTCGACTATCAGTGGCACTTTGATCCTTCAATGCTGGGTTGGAGTCACCAATATCCACCAGGGCATCATTACCCTCATTTTACACACCAATCATTCAAGCATCAAGCAGAGGATGAGTATAGTTCTGATAAAGTCTCTAAGTTGGAGGATATTTTGCGCAAATTCTGGCCATCATTTGAACCAAAGATCGAAAATGCCACCAGAAGTAGCCTTGAGCAGCTGATAGAGACATTTGTAGCGAGATGCAAAGAGGTTGAGATGAGATATAATCAAGGGGTGACAAACCAGGTGTGGTCACATGATGATGATCATTCAACCAACCAAGTTTGGGAGAGTGATCCTACTCATGCGGAAGATTCAAGGGAATATGAGCATTTTCAAGTGGTTGAACCTACTGTGGAAGAGTTATCTGATGAATTCCCATGTCAAGATGAGCCTAGCGTGACGTTGGAAGATGAGCATATTTTTGAAAATAGTGAGAAGTACTCATCGATGGTGATGTCCTATATGCCATATGTGGATCCGTTCTTCCCATCGATGCCAACTTCACCATATTATGATCTCCACGAGATGAAGCCAAGTTTAGAATCTTTCTCCCATGCTTATCAATTTTCGAAGGACGTTGTTGGAGCGACGAGCGTTAACTGCCACTATCTTGCCAAGCTTGAGGGCATACACAACCAAGACCCAAATGTAGTGTCATATGATACTTACTATGGGCGGAAGCCGCTATTTGATGGTTGCTTCGCATAGTCTGCCTGACGACTTTAAACAAAGCGCTTCTTGGGAGGCAACCCAAGCCTTCTATCCTTTTTATTTTATTTCAGTTTTTAATTTTAGTATTGCATTTTAGTAGCATGTCTTATTCATAGCCGATTGATCATTATTTTTCCCATTGCAGGGTCTATACTGATGCGGAGGTCCCTATCATCATCTTCTCACCATACCCATGAGCATGAGATGGGCGACGATTACTGACGATCGTCGTCGCAGGTAGGTGTGTTGTCCCTTATTTTATACATTGTATGGTACATTGAGGACAATGCACGATTTTAAGTTTGGGGGGGTGTTTAAACATTGAAGATGTTTTGTTTCCTGGATTCCTATGTGTGTTGTGTTTTGTGTTTTTTTTTTAGTCTTTTTTTTTCTTTTTGTGTCATAAGTCGTGAATTGAAGTAATTGTGAAGGCCGATGATGAAGAATTGAGCTTATATGTAAAAATTTTAAAAATTTTGTTCACTTTGCTCTTGAGTTTCTCACATTCATGCACTAGAGACCATGACCATTTGACTATTTAAAGTTGATTTGAACGAACACAAATATGATATAGGCGATTCTTGATAATATTTTGGGCCTTTATTCATTGATAGAAATTTGCCATAGTAGCCCCTTTGAGCTTAAATGTAAAAGAATGAGGATTGAATTGTTGCAATATATTTTATAATCTCATCCAAATTTGTTTCTTATATCAACTTGCTTTTGAGATACCATTTGAGCACATTGGTCAAATCATATAAGTTATTTGTGAATTGAGAGTAGTCTAGAACTTGCTTTAGTACCCTTTGAGGCGAAATACGGATGCTATGTGGCTTAGGAATGATTTAGGCAATTTTTGATTCGTTTGAGCCTTTGAATCAACCGAAATACATCATTTTTTATCCCTAGCTACCCTTTTGAGCTTATTGAAAATCGAATGGCATGTGCTTAGGCACATAATAACCTCCATTCGGCATCATTTCAAAATCCCACATCGACCACCTTGTTGAAAGCTTATACACTATTTTCTACCCTCAAGTGAGTAAGACCCGTATTGCACTTTAAAATTTCAAATATCCCCCATGTTCCTCATTGAAAAAATAGAAAGGGGATAATAATGAAAAAAGGGCATGGATGCATAGAAAAATGTTGAAGAGGTGAAGAAAATAAGTGATTGAAAGAATGAAAAAAAATAATAATGAGGTGAATGATGAGGCGGATGAGAAAAGAGGGTGAATTGAAAAGAAAAAAAAATGATGAATCATCAATAGAAGGAATCGAAATTGAGATGAGAGTGCGCAACATGGTTTTATATGACTTACTCTCTTGCTTTGAATATCCAATCTTTTATTGAAGCCATGAGCCGAAGCTTAACGTTACAAGCCTATTAAGACCTATTGACCGAGCCACATTCGTCTAATATACTAGTGGAGAAGGTTATGAATAGTAAGCTTATGGACCCTCGAGAAACACTTGTAAGAATATGATTTTGACATTCACATACGTACATCTCATTACTTTGATTTTATGCATTGTTCATTGTTTGTCAAAGTTATACTCCTTTTTATGAACAATGCAAATGAACCCACATCTTTGCAAAGTCCTATTGATTTGTGTGAGTAAAGATTGCTTTAATGGTTAAATGGAAGTGGTAGCACACACACACTTGAGAACTCTTGAGTAGACTGATATGCATACTTGACTTAAAATTTTTAGACAATTGATCTTCGAGGCCAATTTGCAATTATAACATTTCATGACTTGCGTTAGTAGTGTGTTTTCTTTTTCTCTTTTATTTCTTAGTCTTTTTCTATTTCTATTTTGCTCGGGACTAGCAAAAGTTTAAGTTTAGGGGGTTTGATAAGTGTATTTTATACACTTATATTTCCTCTTATTTTGCATGGTTTAGTGTTAGTTTTCGATCAGAATTACACTTTTGGTCTTGTTCTGTGTTGTTTTGCAGGAATCCAGGTAATTACATGTTTTGTGGACTAAAAGGGTGCAAATGACGGAAGGAACGGATGAATTGAAGCCAAAAATCTACACTATCAATCATGGCAACAGGCGTAAAGACGCCTACCTTTGAGGCGTAACTAGCCTAACTCACGACATTTGAGTTTTTAAAGAATTTCATACAGGCGTAATTACGCCTACTTTGAGGCGTAACTACGCCTAGCCCACTTTTTTTGAGAATTTAAGTGGCGTAACTACGCCACTTTGGAGGCGTAATTACGCCTATCACGCGGGAAGCCAGATTTTGTGACACATCGACAGGCGTAACTACGCCACTTCGGAGGAGTAATTACGCCAATGGAATTTTGGTAATTTTGGAGACTTTCCTTATTTGATGCACGGGACTCAACGGTGAAATAATCATGTACCGGGACATGTCAAATGGCAAGATTATATTATATTATATTATATTATAATATAATATAATATAATATAATATATATACATGAGATTTGGGAATAAATTATAAAAGGAAGATGGGATACACGTACAAGGAAAGAAGGAGAGTAGAGGAACTCTCGGGAAATCTTTTAAAGAAAGAATTCACGTAACAAGAAAGGGGGGCAATTCACATACAGACCAGTAGCAACTCACGCACGACTAAGAGCAGTAGCCGAGAGTGAACCAAGAAGGGGAGGAGATCAATCGAGGTGGTGCGCGTACAACGAAGGGTAGAGATTTTGACAACGGAGAAGAAGACGGCGACTACCGGGGACGGAGGGCCATCATCCAATTCGTTTGATTATCTCTTCCTTTATGTTTATGATGATTAAGAACATGTCTATGTGTTTATTTAATGTATTCATGAACTAATTTATTATTCTAGAGTTAGACGGATCTTGATTTGAAACTATGTCGTTGATTATTGATTGAATATATTTTGGTTTTTCGTTTGGTTTATTTGTGATTCCTGATTTAAATGCGTTTCAATTACTTGATCACTAGTTGATTCGTCATATTTATTTAGAATCTATCACTCGGGAGAGGGGGTTTTGAATAGGACCGTAGGAATTTACATCTTTGGAAGTTTATATAGTCGGGAGACATATAACTCCAACGAAGCCATAGAACGAATCTAGCGCTATTGAAATTGTTTAATAATTTATCTTAGGTGGGCACATCAAGATGATTGTTGAATGATTATTTCTATTTAACACTCGGGAGAGGTAATAGATAACATAGGATTCGTGGTTAATAAATTAGAAGAACACGACATAGTGGATAGTTGAGTGAAGTCGAACCTCTAGAATCCGTTCTCATTGATTTTCTCCACTTAAATATTCATATTGCTATTATTATTTTATGTTAGTAGATTAGTTTAATAATATTGCTATCGATTGTCTAAATAAAGTCGAGACTATTCTAATTACAGTACTTGGTGTAACTTAATTTTCAATCTCTGTGGGTTCGACATCCGTACTTTCAAATTCCTATACTTAAACTTGACACCGTACACTTGCGGTATGTTTCATGGGATAACATCAGATTTGACATAGATTGGTCTGAAAGTTCGGACCGGTCTGTGTCGTTCTGATAATTGTATTATCGATCTGTGCCAGCATACAATCTTTAAAAGATAACTAAAAGAAAGATACTTCTAAAAACATTAAGATAAATCTATTAAACCAAGAATTTGACGAAAGTAATTAAACTTAGCCTCAGGAAGTGGTTTGGTGAAGATATCGGCTGCTTGCTGTTCTGTTGAAATATGCTCGATCCGAATTTCCTTCTTGCCAACATGATCTCGAATAAAATGATGTCTGATATCAATATGCTTTGTTCGAGAGTGCAAAACTGGATTATACGTTATAGCGATTGCACTTGTGTTGTCACAAAATATCGGAGATTCAACAACTTGAATGCCATAGTCTTTGAGCTGGTGTTGAATCCAGAGCATTTGAGCACAACAGCTTCCAGCGGCAAGATATTCTGCTTCAGCTGTAGATGTGGCAATAGATGTTTGCTTCTTGCTAAACCAAGAGATCAATCTTTCACCTAAGAATTGACATGTTCCACTGGTGCTTTTGCGATCAATCTTACAGCCAGCATAATCAGCGTCTGAATATCCTATTAAGCTGAAATTTGAATCTTTGGAATACCAAAGACCAACGTTCTGTGATCCCTTCAAATATTTCAGAATACGCTTAGCAGCAATGAAATGTGATTGCTTTGGTTCTGACTGAAATCTAGCACACATACAGACTGAGAACATAATATCAGGTCGGCTCGCTGTAAGATACAAGAGCGATCCGATCAGTCCGCGATACATAGACACTTCAACTGCTGTTCCCCCCTTCGTCTTTATCTAACTTGATTGTATGACTCATTGGAGTTGATGCAGTTGAGCATGTTTCCATTCCGAATCTCTTGAGTAGCTCTTTGGTATACTTGGTTTGATTTATGAAAATGCCATTGCTGAGCTGTTTGACTTGGAGACCCAGAAAGAATGAAAGTTCGCCCATCATACTCATCTCAAACTGTCCCTGCATTAACTTAGAAAATTTCTCGCATAATTTGGGGTTAATTGACCCAAAAATGATATCGTCAACATAAATTTGAACTAACAAAGTATGTTCCCCCTTAATAAAAATAGAGTTTTATCTACTGAGCCGATCTGAAAATCATGGTTCAGCAGAAATTGAGACAGAGTATCATACCAGGCTCTTGGTGCTTGTTTCAGACCATATACTGCTTTATTCAGTAGATATACATGATTAGGAAATGAGTGGTTCTGAAATCCGGGAGGTTGCTCAATGTAGACTTCCTCCTGAAGCTTACCATTAAAAAAGGCAGTCTTAACGTCCATTTGATATACCTTGAAGTCTTTAAAAGCAGCATAAGCAAGAAATATTCGGATTGCTTCAAGTCTGGCGACTGGTGCAAAAGATTCATCGAAGTCAATTCCTTCTTCTTGTCGGAATCCTTGTGCTACCAGTCTGGCTTTGTTTTTAACCACAACTCCATCTGCGTCTAGCTTGTTTCTGAACACCCATCTGGTTCCAATAACAGGCAGATCGCTTGGCCTGGGGGTTAGACTCCAAACTTGATTTTGTTCAAATTGATTAAGCTCTTCTTGCATGGCATTAATCCAGTTGAAATCAGTCAATGCTTCATCAATCTTTTTAGGTTCCAGATTTGATATGAAAGCAGCATGAGTGAATTCATCCATCATCTGTCCTCTAGTTCTAATCGGTGCAGAAGGACTTCCAATAACTAGATCAGGTGGATGCCTCTTTGTCCATCGATAACTCGATTCTGGATTGTCTGGTCCAGACGGATGAGTAGTAGCGGCATTATCAGCATCTGATTTAACATTAGAGCGAGGATCATCCGGATCGGCTCGATCTGAAGGAGCTTCATTGCCCTGATCCGATCTGTCTGGTACTTCAGGTTCCGGTGGATTGTCTCTTGACCTGTTATCTACAATCTCATCATCACTGTTAGCTTCGAGATGGATGTTCCATCTGATTTTGAATTGATTCCTTGCTACCCTCAATACATAAAGATTCATCAAAAACTACATGAACAGATTCTTCTACAGATAAAGTGCGATTATTGAAAACTCTAAAAGCTTTGCTATTAGATGAATATCCTAATAATATCCCATTATCTGATTTAGATTCAAATGCTGTAAGATGATTCTTACCATTGTTGTGAACGAAGCATTTGCAGCCAAATACATGAAGGTGAGAGATAGACGGTCTGTTACCAGTCCATATCTCATATGGAGTGAGATTCAACTTCTTGTTAATCATAGACCGATTTTGAGTGTAGCAAGCAGTATTTACGGCTTCTGCCCAGAACTTTTGCAAAATTCCAGAATCAGCAAGCATTGTTCTTGCTGCCTCTTTAAGCGTTCTGTTCCTTCGTTCTGCAACTCCATTTTGTTGGGGAGTTCGGGCGGCTGAAAATTCATGCTTAATTCCATGATCTTCTAGAAAGGATTCAAGATTCTGATTTGAAAACTCAGTGCCTTTGTCACTTCGAATCTTGTCTATGCTGGATGATTTCTCATTCTGAGTACGTTTCAGCAGCTTGATCAATTTCGGACCGGTCTGATCTTTACTGCTAAAAAATATAGTCCAAGTAAAACGTGAGTAATCATCAATTACAACACGAGTATACCGCATTCCCCCTAAACTTGTTATTGGTATAGGACCAAACAAGTCCATATGCAGTAGTTCTAAGCAGCGTGAGGAGGATTTGGCATTCTTGTTTTTGAAGGATGATCTGATCTGTTTGCCCATTTGGCATGCTTCACAGATCTTATCCTTAGCAAAGTCGATCTTGGGCAGACCGACAACTAAATCATGTTTACACAGGCTAGATATAGTCTTAAAATTAAGATGATTCAAGCGTTTATGCCATAGCCAATTTTTATTATCATTATTAGCGATGAAGCAAGTAGGATTATCAGGTTGAGCAAAGTTCCAGTTAATCTTTTATGTATTTCCATTTCTGATTCCTACAAGCATGGTCATACCGTCTGACGATTTAACAGTGCAAGGGTGTTTGTGAAATTCTACAGTATAACCATTATCACATAATTGACTTATACTAATCATATTATATCATAGATTTTCAACTAACAGCACATCATTGATAATAATATTACCATGGACAATCTTACCCTTGCCCACGGTCTTATCCTTTGAGTTATCTCCGAAGATGATCTTGGGTCCAGTACATTATGTGACTTCAGACAGCAGCTCGATGTTTCCAGTCATGTGACGAGAACACCCACTGTCCAAGTACCAGTCTGATGCAATTTCTTTGGTACCTGTCATCAAACATAATTATTGTTGGTACCAATCCTACTTGGGTCCAGAACGGATTAGCCCTTTGGGAACCCACACCTGTATCAGCTTTAATGGCTTGTGTGTGTCTGGTGTGCTGTGAGCTGATCTGTTTCGATGTTGTGTGTGATAATGTGTGCGATATGGAAACCTTTTATTCTCATAGGGTAGTCTATATCTTCGTTGAACTGGTTTTGAATTATAGTAATTGTATTGTCTTCCTTGCCTTAGATCTTGCACCTTTAGATTTGGTCTGAAAGACGCAAAGCTTGCTGGTGCCTTTTCTTTGGCTTGGTTGACATATCCAATCCCTTTTCTCAAACCTTGATTCTCGAAAGAGACTCCCGTTTGAATTATAGGTGCTTCAGTCTCATATACTGTACTGGATTTAACAAATGTCATTTGTTTGATTTTGTTCTTTACCAGCAATAGTTCAGATTCATCTTTGGTGCAGTCTTTGATATCAAAGCCTATGCCTGTAACATCACCGACATTTCTTTATACCTCTTGCAATTCTTCCAATGATGTTCTGGATTTTGTCCATGTTTTGAAGATATGAGAAAGCTTAGCATTTTGTGTGCTAATTCTCTTATTTTCTTCATGAAGCTGATCATAAGAGATTTTTAGCTTATTCAGCTCGATCTGTAGATTGTTGCACTCACCCAACTCAGAGCAGCTTGGTTTGATGTGCTCATCCATTTGATCATTGGCTTTAGCTTTGGTTTTCTCAAATAATTCAGCTAAGATTTTATAATCATTTGCCATGTCTTGCAGTGCGGACATGAGCTCTTCATGTCTTTCTCAAATACCTCGTCTGTTTGACTCATCTCTTCGTCTGCCATTAGACATTGAATATCTTATTCGCTTTCGCTGGAGGAATATTCGGAGCTTTCTGAATCTGAATCAGTCTGAGCCCACTTGCTGTTTCCTTCTTCTGCTACTAGGACCTTTTGGGACTTTCCATGATTTTTGCGGTCTTTGTAGTGCTTCTTTTTCCTGTCATCACGATGCTTCTCTTTACGTTCTTCTTTCTTTGGTCTGGTGCAATCTGTAATAAAATGTCCGATCTTACCACAATTGTAGCAAGCCTGCTCATTAATAGCATCGTCCTTTCTTGATTTATAATGATGAGAGGGTTTAAAGTTCCTCTTATTTTTAGACATGAATTTACCAAATTTCTTGATAAATAATGACATAGCATCATTACTTATCTGTTCGATAGATCGATCTGTTGTGGGGGCGGTCTGGTCTGGAATGGCTGCCAGTGCTTTGTTTGGTTGAGAGATGAATGGCTCTGCTTCACCTCTGCTGATCAGTTCAAACTCATATGCTTTAAGATCTGCGAATAGATCATGAAGTTCAACTTTGTTCAGATCTTTGGATTCCCTCATTGCAATGGTCTTAACATCCCATTCTTTTGGCAGGGCTCTCATAACTTTCAGAGCGATCTCTCTGTTTGAGTATTCCTTGCCCAGACCGTTCAGTTCATTGATAATACCAGTAACTCTTTCATCAAACTCATTTAGAGTTTCTCAAATCTTCATTTTTATGCTCTCAAATCTTTGAAGAGCAACAGTCAGCTTGTTTTCCTTGGTCTGGTCGTTCCCTTCACATAGCTGTGCTATCTTCTCCCAAATTTCTTTGGCAGTTGAGCACATTTTGATGTTACTGAACATGCTATTGTCCAATGTCTTGAACAAGATGTCTTTGGCAACGTTGTCGAGGTTTGCTTTCTTTCTTCTTCATTCTTCCAGAGGGATCTATACTTCTCGACCATTTGGGGTTCACCACCAGTAATGGATACTGCTGTATTGACTTTCAGAATCTTCATTGGTCCATCAGTGATGACGAACCACATATCGTCATCATGTGCTGCCAGATGAGCTTGCATTCTGATTCTCCAATCATCATATTCTTCTTTTGAGAACATATGAATTTTGTTGAATGATGCCATCAGCTCAAGTGTCTTTGTGCTGATTAAGATGACCTGCTCTGATACCACTTGTTAGGATCGGTCCGGAGTGTTTAGAGGGGGGGGGGGGGGGTGAATGAACACTCCTATAAAAATTAATCCCTTGCGATTTCGTTCGGATTAGTTAAAGAAATCTGTTTCTTAATCAACTCTTTTGCAGAACAGACCACTGTATATTTTAGTGCGGAACGGTCTGTTCTTAAATTAGTAAGAACGGCTCGATGGCTTGAATAATAGAACGAGTGCAGAATGATAAAAACACAGAATATGTTTCTGGAAGTTCGAAGGTGGTGTAATCCTTCTACGTCTCCCCTTCTTCCAATTAAGGAAGGATTCCACTAGAAGACTTTGATTTATACAATCCTGTTGTACAAACCCGATTCCTGGATTTACCTCACTACCAGACTGAAACTCCTAGTCACTCGATCTGTTCAGACACACTATGTCTGACAGTTACAATAGTTTCTCACTTCTATATTTCAATACAGAATACACAAGATAGACTTTAGTCTATGCACACAGTGATCCTAAATGATCAAATATTACAATGTACTCGTGCTTAAGAAGAATTTCAGCTCGAGAGCTTCTGAGCTTGTAAGCTTGTGCTGTTTTACTTTCTTGTGCGTTTTTCGATTTTTCAGACTCTCTACTTGAGCTCTTCTGTTGCGTCCTTTTATTAGTTGCATGTACCAACGACATTATTTCCCTTAATGTGCAACTTTTGACTCTGTTTAAACTCTGAGTAAGCTACAGTCTTCTTCTTTAGGGTACTTGCCGTTCTGGTTCATGCTTTCGGCGACTGTCAGGTAAGCTCTTCTTTGTCTTCTTACCTTTTATGGTAATCTTCAGTCTATGGTCTTTTTCAGCATTAATTACGACATTAAATGATTCAATAAATAGCCATTAATGATTCGGACTGAAGAACCAATCTTTATTCATCCTTGACTTGCTCTGATCTGATAAAGATTGAGATCGATCTGAAGCTTCGATCTAGTCAGTCTGATTTCTATCTATCCGGTCTGATATGCGATATGCCTTATCAGCTTGATCTGTTTTGAGCGATCGATCTGGTCAGTCTGATTTCTCTCGATCCGGTCTGATATGTTTTGTCATCTTTAAAACCTTTATCGATAAAGTCCGGAACTAACAATTACCCAAGAAAAATTCAAGGAACCACACTCAAGTCAAATCCAATCATTCAAGGATCACAAGTTCTCACTTGCTTGCATCAATTTATTGTTGTAACACTTTCCTTCATTCTCATATTTGTTGTTGTATTTATTTTTTAGTATATTGAAGTGTGTAAATGTAAGGACCCCAAGTCCTAATCTCGCCATTAGTGCATTAACATTCATCACTAGTGTATACTATCATATCATTAAGGGATTTTCATAATATACTTCTTAATTATAGCATATCTTGCATATAAGTTTCCGACACATTATCCCTATACAATTCTTCGACACAACTCAAATCATATATGCATGCACACTTATCCTTGTACTAATCATAATCTCAATTCATCATGCAATGTTTAATCTCAAATAAATTGCATGCAATACTCAAATGAAAAGAGAATGTCAAAATACTTATACAACTCACATACATATAACTATGCTCACATATGAGCATTGATTAAACAAATGTATATCTACGTGTATAAATCACATTTCCAATACCAATACTGGTACCTCATTCCTAGTAGCATTCTCAATCAACGGCTCGAACTCATTTCTGGAGCCAAAGGAGTACCCGCTTTACCCGTTTCAACTGAAACAACCCCACACGGGTGAGCATACCAACAACAAAATCTCAACATCATTTCATATGAACGTAATAATTCACAGAATATAATACTGTAATTTAAGCAAATACTCCCTGAGTCAACCACAACCATACGAGATCTCTCACGCTGTTCCTGTTCTCACATTATCCAAAATCATCAATTCTAAAGTCATTTTATTCATTACCACAATGATTACTATACATATACTCAAATTATCAGTTCTATGATCAATAATAACAAGTCTGGAATAACAAACACTATTGATATCAAATACGTCTCAGTTATATTTCATTAGTCAGAATTCAACATATCACCTCACACGCTCAACAACCGCGGCATCACAATCCATCGCCCGCTCGATAGCGGCAGCATCACGACCCCTTGTACGCTTGATAGCGGCATCATCATACTTCATAACACCATTCAGTGGTGTTTTCAGTACTTGTCAATACAATACTCAATAATCATGTTGATTAATATCACATTCAATAATTGTACGTCTCTACGTACTAGTTCAACATAACAAGAATATAGATTCAATGCATGTAATACATTTACCTATGCTCGTACGCTTACCTTATTATCCAATGTGGTGTTTTCAATACTTGTCAATACAATACTCAATAATCATGTTGATTAATATCACATTCAATATTTGTACGTCTCTACATACTAGTTCAACATAACAAGAATATAGCATTCAATGCACGTAATACATTTACCTATGCTCATACGCTACATGTACCTTATTGTCCAATTGCAAGAGTTACTCCTTGCCATTGCCCCGAGATATGATGAATTCACATGCTACACACATTACCAAATTCATAATCTATCACGTGCACAATACTCATTTTCAAGCATGAATTTAAAATCACAATATATCATTTAATCACGATGATTCACTATGCAAAAAAGGCTCGGGCAAAGCGTACGTCGAAATGACAATACAAAAATAATGTTCAAAAAAATATGCCTTCGGTCGATCGCCACTCCAACCGGCGATCGATTGCTAGTCTGTGATTTGTGTTGCCTGGAGCAACTGCCGTCGATCGATCGCCATTCCACCAGTGATCGATCGCCACATGCGATTTTCTGAAAAACAAAGTCGCGATTCATGGCGATTTCAACCCAAAAACTCAACCAACCCAATGCTAACCACAATCAAACATTATTTAGTGCTAAACAAGGATCATAACATCATTTCTATCAAAAAAATCCAACAATGATTCAAGATTGAAAAACCTAAACCAACAACTAAATTATCTTCAAACCATACCAAAATCTACAAAACCACATTCAAAACAGCCAAAATCATGAGGAGAAGATGCTTACCTATCAATATGCTCGAAAATCCAATAAGAATCGAGCATTCCTTCGATTTTCTCTTCAAGAAAAGAGTAAGAGGGAGAAGGGTTTGAGGAAGGGAAGAGAGAGAGAGACGTGTAAGGAGAGAGGGAAAAGTGGGGAAATTATTGAACATCGAGTCTATTTGGTATATATATAGTACCCAGGCTCCAAAAACCCGAGTTTCAAATACTCGCACCAAAGCTCCTTAATAACAAAAGTGCTCAATAATTTATCTCTCACTCAATCAATTCATCAACACAAATATACACCAACATGCATATTTATCTCCAAATTCATGCTCCCTTAATTTATTACATCAACTTCACAATTAAATTGCTCAATCTAATGGTTAATTCACATAATCCATTCAACCATTGTTCAATTAAAATCATGACTTAATTACGAAGTTCCACCATACATGCTTTATTTCAAAACCGATTATAAAAGCAAAAATGGTAAGTCCTCATAGTTATCCCTTAACCATTGCAACTAATTCAATTTAAGCAAGATAATTAATTTTCAAGCATCACAATTCTTCCCTACTAATAAAATTTCGTTCTTGAAATTTAAACACGTTTACATGTATCAGAAGTGTCACAACTAATTTGCCTACAACAAAAGTGTTAAGATAGGGTCGACATTCCGTCGAAATCTCTTACTGGACTACATATGGTCTGTTCAAACCAGAGTCCAAATAGGATGTTTCACATATGACAAATTCAGTTCTAATTTACAAATATAATTCAATATCATTATCTCCTAATATAGCATTTCATATACCCACAGTATTATTACTCTCATTAGATTCCTAAGACTACATCAACACATATAATCACATAGTTCAAGAAGATCTAGGCCACAATCGATTCCGTGATCTAAGAAGTCAAGCCCTTCTTACTTTCACTTCTTCAACATGATTACATTTTCACAATAATATTGGTTCCTGATGACATCACGTTTAATTTCTTTTGCAATAACATATCGTTCCATTATGCTTACTTGTTTCTCGATATTAGTCAAAGTTTTTATAAGAACAAGTAAACTTTCAATTGTGTATGGATACTCAAAAATCATTACCTTCCCTTTATTACACCATTTTCTCATTCTCATTCCTTATCATTCAAGTATGATCAATCTTCTCGCTGTATTATCAACATACAACCAATTCTCATGTTTTAACTCTGAAATCACGCTAGTCTATTATGACACATACTAGTACTCACGCTAGTAATTTCCTTTCCAGATTCTCTATTATATACTCATCGTTATTGCAAACCTTAATCAGTATTAAGACATCATTATCTTCCTCTTTGAGATTTGACAGAATTAACACATCGTCAACATTACTACTCATTTACTATTATTCCATTATTATCTATCATCTAGGATTAGTGTATACACTCCCAATTATTTCATATTACATCTGGATCCTTACGCATCTACGAGTACATATTAATGTCATTTCAGTTATTCTTTCGTGTTATACACTTCATTTACCATATATACATCTTCATCCCGTTACTCGGCATATTGACAACATCGTTCTCGTTATCAATTCTACTATCCATTTCTGTCATATTAGTATTTTCTTAAAAGCTCTATATTATGTACACTATTAATGTACTCGGTGCATTAATTATCATCATGAAATTTCGTTATTCTTCCAAGCTCTTCCTTATTGTTCATATACAATAATCAACCACAATATATATTACATTTGCCTCATGCAATGTAATTAATCATCATAACCCAAAGTATCATTTTCATAAAATCTCATATTATTCTTTTCTCAATATCCACTTTATGAAAGTGCATCAATATTAATATCGTATACATATGCATAAGTCCATACCTGTACATATGCAATCATCAATAGGTATATCAGTATCGTAAATCAGGCTCAATGCGGTACTCATATGTTCTAAAGTATTAACCTCTTCACATCGCATTACCCAGCTATCATCTGGCGTAAATTAAGTACTAGGAATAACATCGTTAGTACATCTCATAACACACATCATAATCACGCACCTTGTCATTTACACATTATTGATATTCATAATGCTTCAGTCGTTAGATAGAAACATTCTTTCGTGAAGAGTCTCACATATTCATGTACACATCATATTACAACATACTATATTATATTTTTGTGATTAAATTCGACACAAAATCAATTGCATATCTGATCCATATAATTCCTTTCAACCATTTAGTCAATAGTATTTAACATTTCATGACTCCTTTGACATCAGTCTCACCGTATATCATCATCTAATCAATATCTGATGTCAATTTATTATTAGGACATCCTTTAGTAAATACCACATGCATATGCCATCAGTTATATGCCTCTCAGTCACTAACTCGACTTCAACAAAATAAATCATTTAATCGTGAATGTTCATTATTACATGATTCTCACAATGACATTATTAAATGTCCATCACATTGTGTCCCATTTGTCATTAATCATTACACTATTGTTTATCATTCAGGTCATTAAATACCGGAGAATAAGTTTATAATCTCATACGCATTCACAACATTCACGATGGTTTCACGTCAACCCGTGATGTTCACCTTAATCACATGTCCATACCTGACATTTCTAGTAATCCCATGTCATCCTGTGATGTTCCATGTCATCCCGTGATATTCCATGTCATCCCGTGATATTCCATGTCATCCCATGATATATTCATTAATCACATTCTCATATAATGATATTCCATTCAATATAACAAGCGATTAATTAATTATTAATCCCACACTATACGAGACTTGCATGCTTTCACATCAATAATCATCATCATCATAAAACAATTATCATTACTCAGTCAATAACATAGATATACTGGTAATACAACTTGGTTATACCCCGACCTATCTTGTCACTGCAACCATAGATGAACATATACATATTATGTTTCACTTCAATTTCACTTTTAATTCCTTTACATGCATAACGGATTCTCATAATCAATATAAGTCAACACAGGTGCTCAATCAACATATAACAATATGTTAAACAAAATAAAATGGTTTACCTCGATACCTCGTCCCTCTAGACCATTCCAATATCCTCTTGGGCCTAAACCGTATGTACCCAAGGAACAATAATATAAATGTGTATGACACAACTTCTATTGCCATATGCAAACTGCTAACATAATAACAACACATTTATATCATTGCTAACACAATAGCAATATAACAATACTCATCACACTACAGCGGTACATAATACGCATCGCTCAATGGCGGTACTCAATACTCATTGCCCAACAGCCGTACACAATCAATACCCCTCGCTTTGTGTAACAACGATAAATATTCTATTCCATAATACCCCTCACTTCGTGTAACAACAACAAGTATTCTATTCAATTGTACTCCTCGCTTCGTGTAACATCGGCAAGTATTTTATTCAATAATACCCCTCGCTTATTGTTACATCGGCAAGTATTCTGTTTCATAATACCCCTCGCTTCGTGTAACATTGACAAGTATTCTATACATCAACGACTCAATAATATCATTCTCTTCAATATATCAATGACCCGTACTACGATCTGACAGCGACGAATATCCTGATACATCGCTACTTAATATATATGTATCATCACCATGACCTCAATATATTCGCACACTAACAATATCAAGTTTTCATATATCACGATAACAGTTCAATACCAATGCATGTGTATAGTCATATATACCTGCATTCTCATAATCACAACAAAATCATACCCGATCATCACATCGTCAATTGTCACAAATCAGCAGTATAATACTTTCCACCATTTCCTTTCCTCAGACAGCATATCTCATTTCTCATTCTCTGATTTTCCAACAAGAATCAGATTTCTTAGCATTGCATGCAGATACAACATGCATAAAACTCCAATCCAAATTCATTTATTCTTTTATCAAAAAACAATATTAAATGACTATCACAAGGTACATCATTCGTCGTTCATCCAACGACACTTCGTTATTACTTCAACAATCATATATTGTTTAAATAAGTTATCGGCTTATAGAATTCCTCAAACATTACCACCTTCAGTGCGCATGCTCGTTGGCATCACCAACTACCTCTTACTATTTCAGTCCTTGTATTCGTATGATTCTGCAACCACATTGATTAACAATTTAATCACTTCATATCATATTATGCAGATAAGCATATAAATATCTTGTCATAATGACACAAAAATGCAATCATTCGTAAATTATGTGATATGTATGTCTATCAATATATCCCTAGGCCCTTAGGCATCCCAAAGAGCTAATCACTGCTCTGATACCACTAATGTAAGGACCCAAAGTCTTAATCTTGCCATTAGTGCATTAATATTCATCATTAGTGCATACTATCATATCATTAAGGGATTCTCATAATATACTTCTTAATCATAGCATATCTTGCATAAAAGTTTCCGACACATAATCCCTATTCGATTCTTCGACACAACTCAAATCTTATATGCATGCATTTATCCTTGCACTAATCATAATCTCAATTCATCGTGCAATGTTTAATCTCAATTAAATTTCATGCAATACTCGAATGAAAAGAGAATGTCAAAATACTTATATAGCTCACACACGTATAACTATTCTCACATATGAATATCTACGTGTATAAGTCACGTTCCCAATACCAATACCAGTACTTTTCCTAGTAGCATTCTCAATCAACGGCTCGAACTCATTTCTGGAGCCAACGGAGTACCTGCTTTACCTGTTTCAACATAAACAGCCCCCACACGGGGAGAGCATACCAACAACAAAACAATATCATTTCATATGAATGTAATATTTCGTAGAATATAATACTGTAATTTAAACAAATACTCCATGAGTCTACCACAGACATACGATATCTCTCACGCTCTTGTTGTTCTCACATTATCCAAAATTATGTCATTTAAGTCATTACCACAATGATTACTATACACATACTCAGATTGTCAGTTCTACGATCAACAAGAACAAACCCGGAATAAACAAACACTACTGAAATCAAATACATCTTAGTTATTAATTCACTAGTCATAATTCAACATATCACCTCGCACTCTCAACAGGGCGGCATCACGACCCATCGCACGCTCGATAGCGGCATTCGTACGCTCGATAGCGGCATCATCATAATTCATAACATCATTAAGTGGTGTTTTAAATACTTGTCAATGCAATACTTGATGTGACTAGAAATAAACACATCTATTGCGTTTAATTGTTTACGATTTGGTATGTTTAGATGGATAATTTGATACATATGCTACATAATCGTATATTTGTGTAATTGTAGGTGGAATCGAAGAAAGCGAGCTAACTAGCAAATAAAGACTAAGAAAAGCTTTGGAGTTAATAAGGACTCAATGTAGATCAAGAAAAAGGCTAATAATGTAATTTTAGTTGAAACGATCGACCGCATGGATGAAGAGATCGATCGCCTTTGGACAGAAAGTTGAGCAACAAAAATTACGCTGCAGCGATCGATCGCGAGAAAAGAGGCGATCGATCGCCAAAACCCACTGGAGCCAAGCGATCGATAGGTGAAAAAGAGGCGATCGATCGCTTAAGGAATTTCACCGAAAAAAATAAGCTAGCGATCGATCGCTACCTTATGGCGATCGATCGCCAGCTGAGTTTTGGAAAGTGTGGAGACTTGATTTATTTCCTTTCCACATGGATTCTACCCTACTCCATCAGCCTCCCTAGCTTTATAACTCGAAAATCAGTCTCTAAAGGATAGGATTCAGACCTTAGAACATATTTTTAATTTTAGAATAATTTTTCCTTCAATTTTTGTAAAGACGCTCGAAGAACGAAGACGGAATCAACAGGCCGGAATCGTGCTTCACTTTAGTAACTTTCTTTTCTATTGACTGTTTGATGTTTTTAATACAATTTTTGTTAGTTTTAGATTAGTTATGCAAGGCTAAACACTTTGATTCTTGGTTGAGGGATACTTACCTTTGGAATAAAAATATGGGTGAAAATTTTGGTTTGATTGTTGAATTTTTAATTCAATTTCAATTTGTTTTTCAGATTATGATTCTTATGATTGTTGTATTTCATTGATAGATTGATCACCTAGCAATCACATACAATATCTAATGCTAATTAAGAAGCAACTAAGATTGATAATTACCTGCTGTTGGTGTTATTAAATTCTTAGGAAAAACCATTGGATAATTAATTCTAACGGTTGTAGTTCTTATTGATTAGATTCATCAAACTTACTAGCTTTGAAACTACAATTGGTTTAATCTTAACGGCTGTAGTTTTGTTTAAAGATTTGATAAGAGTCGAATTGAATGTTGTTTTCTTTTTTACCATGATTTAGGTAAGTAAGGAATTAAGTTTTCAATTGATAAATAATTGAATGAATTCATAAGTTTAGTAATTTGATGATCAAGTGAATAATTTCCAAAGGTAAAGTTGACCAAAAACCAAGCATTGCTTTTTAATCTTGATAAACTAGTGATTTGCTTGCTTTTGTTTAATTTAGTTATAGTTAAAGAAATTCGAAAACCCCCTATTTTGATACTTGTTAGCATAAAAGTATTCACTTCCCTGTGAGATCGATCCATACTCACGCTACTGCATTCATAACTGTTATTAACTTGAGAGGGTTAATTTGGTCGTACGCGATAAATGCTACTAAATTTTGGCGCCGTTGCCGGGGAAGGCGTTTACTTTTGTGTTATAATTTTTTTTGTCATTTTTTATTGCTACTTTGGTTTGTTAATGAGTACAGGTGAACCCTTTGATCACGAAGAGAATTTTTACTACGATCCTGAGATCGAGAGGACACTACATCGGAGAAGAAGAGAAGCAAGTTTACTTGAGGAAGAGAAGAGAGGAACACGATGGCTACGAATCAAAGCTTAAGGTAGTTGGCGAATCCTAACTTGGATCAACAACCTCTCTGCATCACTTTCCCTAATCTCGCAAATAACGTAAATTTCGAACTCAAATCTGGTTTAATTCACTTATTGCCATCTTTTCATGGTCTTGCAGGAGAAAACCCGCACAAGCACTTGATGGAATTGCACGTAGTATGCACTACTATGAAGCCAGCTGGCATGACGGAGGAGAAAATCAAACTGCGAGCCTTTCCATTCTCGCTAAAGGATGCTGCAAAGAATTGGCTATTCTACCTACCCTCCGTATCTATCACCACATGGACGGATTTGCAAAGAGTCTTCCTAGAGAAGTATTTTCCTGCTTCAAGGGCGACTAACATAAGAAAGGAAATCTATGGTGTGAAGCAGTACCACAAGGAGTCACTGCATGAGTACTGGGAACGTTTTAAGAAGTTGTGTGCAAGCTGCCCACAACATCAGATAAGTGAACACTTGTTATTTGAATATTTCTATGAAGGTTTACTTTCTGGTGACAGGAACTTAGTGGATGCGGCGAGCGGAGGAGCTTTCATTGACAAGACAGCGGAGGAGGCAAGTAACTTAATAGCTAACATGGCGGCCAACACCCAGCAATTTGGACATGTTCGCCATGGAGAACCGCCAAGAAAAGAGGTAAATGTATCCAATCTGGAACAACAACTGATACACTTAACTTTTCTTGTGCGTAATCTTGCTGGAGGCAATGTGGGAAGATGAAGCCGTGTGGAATCTGTCTAGCTGTGAACCATCCCACTGACGCATGTCCCTCACTACAAGAGACATCCACTGAGCATGTGAATGCAGCGGGAGGATTCCCAGGGCCACCACAAAGGAGTTATGACCATCCACCAAACAACTACAATCAAGGTTGGAGGGACCATCCGAACCAAGGCTATGGGAACCCACAGATACACCAACCTCCACCCTACAGACCGCCATATCAGAGACCTCCACCACCACCAGTGCACCCTCCTTCTGATAGGTTATAAAATATTGTTAAGTTATTGCTGAAAATAGCTTGCAATTTCAACAGGAGATGAGGGCGAGCATCCAAAGCTTGACTACGCAAATGGGACAACTGGCAACTTCGCTCAACAAGATTGAAGCAAGAATCTCAAATGGACTACCTTCACAACCGGAGGTGAACCCCATGGAGAATGTGAGGGCTATCACTTTAAAGATGAGCAAAGATACAGCCGAGGAGAAGGTGGTACTGACGCCACCCAAGCAAGAAGAGATGAAGGAGATGGAGAAGGACGTTGAAGAGCCCATACAAGAGGAGGAACCACGAGGTAAGTTCCCTAAATTTTTTGAATATAAAATTGAACCCCCATTCCCCCTTGCTTTTAAGGAAAATAGGAAAGATGAGGATATCAAGGAACTCTATGAGACTTTCCGACGATGAGAGGCAAACGCTCCACTACATGATGCCATGATGAAGATACCTCGATGTGCGAGATTTTTGAAGGAAGTTTGGAAAGCGGATAAGAACAAGGAAAGGAAAGGGTGCCCCAAGATCGAACTAGGTGAGAATGTTTCGGCGGTCGTCCAAAGAAACATTCCCACAAATGCAAGGACCCTGGTATGTTTTGTATCCCATGTGTGATTAGGATCATTAGGATTGAGAAGGCAATGCTCGATTTATGATCTTCCATTAATGTCATGCCTTACTCAATCTACACTCAACTGAAACCTGGACCTTTGAAAAGAAATAACAATGTGATTCAATTAGCTGATAAGTCCACGGTTATACCTAGGGGGATAGTAGAGGACGTACTTGTGCATGTAGAGAATTTGGTTTTCCCCGCCGATTTCTATCTCTTAGACATGGAAAATGGTGATCCATCTAGCCCCATTCTTTTAGGGAGACCATTCTTGAAAACATCAAAATCTATGATAGATGTGCATAGCGGCATGTTAACAATGGAGTTTAATGGCGAGGTTGCAAAATTCAATATTTATGAGCCCTTTAAAACTCATGAGCATTCTAGTTACGCTATTGATATAAATGATGAATATGATTCTGATTTTGATAATGATGAATTGTGGGAGATGGGAAAGGCTACTGATGGCCTTGATGACAACAGAGGTATGGATTATCATTTTGTGCATAATGTTCATACTATTGCCGCTTTATCTACTCATGATACTGCTGACCCTCTCTTTTCTAACTTGCAGGATCGTACCGTTGAAAAGAAGCACCCTTCGGATCGACACAACAATCAACAAGTGATGGAGTAGGAACAAAGACTGTGGACGACCACTCAAAGGCAAACAAACCAAAATTCAAGGGAATCAATGTAAGGACCCCCGTGCCCTTAACCCGTTATTAATATATTAACCCTTGCCATTAGTGCATACAATCATGTTATCAAGGGGAAAGAGATTACATGCAACCCTAGCATGAAATATCATTTATAAATTTCTTTACATTATTCGTATAATGTCTAAACTTTCCCCAAACATAATCCATAAACATAACATGCACCTTTATACATACACTAACATGATCTCAATTCATTTTTGCAATTCATAAATAATTGCATGCAAAACATAAATGAAAGGAGAAAGGCCCTTGCCTTCTTTATACAACTCATATACACATGATAGTGCTCACATGTGAGTATCGAATAAGTATATGTGTATCCAATGTATAGAGTATCATGCTCGATACTATCACTGGTACTTCGATCATGGAAGCACATCAAATCCATAGCTCGAGCTCAACTCCAAAGCCATCGATGTACTTATTCACCTGCCCCAACAGAGACAGCCCCCACACGTGGTGAGCATATCAATATCCCAAATCCAATAAGCACAATATTACAATTCATAATTTACACAATGTAAAGGCTATGAATAATAAAAGACACTCCCTGGATGGCATCATCCTCATCCGGGATCCCCTGTGCTGTTCCTGTTTCTCAAAATAATCGAAATCATCAAATTCCCAAATGCCAGTTAATCACCTCATTGATTAACTAACCCGTTTTTTCCATGCCAATTTCATAATCAAACATGATTAAATCATCAACAAATGATTATAGATATCATATATATCTAACCAATGGTTCCATACTTTTATTTCATCGCTCGCTCCACAATAGCGGCATTTTAACCTCACGCATGCTCAAAAGCAGTGGCGTCATAACCGATGTTTGCTCAAAGGCGACAACATCCCAATCATTGCTCGCTCAAGCGCGGCACCATATAATTCCCAATGTCTATCCATTTATTGCAATATAATGTACCATGCATTCAACAATTGCAATTATATAAAAGGCTATGCTCGTACGTCATACGAACCTTATAATTCCGTAGTTCGAGTCCAATCTTGCCTGAGTCCCACGACCCGATGAATTATGTGCTAACACATAAATAACTCACAATCAAACATAGGCGTGCAATCACGGGCCCAAGCATGTTCACAACTTTCAACCCTATCGACAATCCCTGACGAATACCAATATAAAAGCCTCCCCGGCTAAGCATGCATAATACCCAAAATATTCAATTTTACAAGTTTAAATGATAGCCAAAAACTCAACCGAGAATTCCGTTTTATCAAACTTTGGATCCAACCAATTCCTTTTAAAAGTCTAGCATTCCATTGGAATGTAGACATTGCCCCGGAAAATCGGCTATTTAAACCCCAAATCCAAAATCCCATGTTTTAACAAAGTTTTGAAAAACACACCTTCCAGCAAGCCGTGATCGATCTCCATTTACACGCGATCGAGCGCAATACCTTACTGCCGAGCAGAACTTTGCTATCGATCGTCAAGTCTTTGAAATCGATAGCCAGAATCCTTGTGATCGATCGCTGAGACTTAGCGATCGATCGCCTCACTGTGCGTCTTCCTCAAAATTTCAGCTGCTCGTCGCGATCGATCGGCACGCAATCCACGATCGATCGCGACCTGCGATTTTTCAAAAAACTCGAGCTTCAATGGTGTTTTTCACCCCCAAACTCAAAACCAACATCCCATACACCTTCAACACCTCAAATACTCCATTTTAAACAAATAAAAACACCAAAAACTCAACTTTGGATTTTTAACAAAACATCCCCAAATCTAAATCCAACCCAGACCTTAACCAAAAATCAACAATACTATAATCAAATCGAAGGTAAAGGCGAGGGGAAGAGGATTACCAACTTTTCTTCAAGAAATCCGGCTCCCGAGCCAAGCTTCCAGCCATTTTTCTCCAAAGAGAAAAGAGAAGGGTTTGGGAAAGGTGGTGGAGCGCGAAGAGGGATGAGAGATGAGAGATTCCGTGCAATGATGGAATACTGAGTTTACTTGGATATATAGTACCAAAACTCCAAAGTACCAATCCCTCCACAAATACATCATGACTTATTAAAAATCACCTGCTTTCAATAATTACCTCACAATCTCTATTTTCATTACCAGCCCCAGTACAAAGTACTCCGGACCCCAAAACCCACCAAAAACCAAATTCCAAGGTTTATCACCACGATGAGAATACAATATCATCCATTGGATCTAACGACTCCAAATTCCGGATTTAAAATCCCCGGGAGTCCCAATACCGCAATTAATTCATAATTGCCACAACTAAAATCCATTAAGGATCATTACCACTCCGGGATTAACACCATTAATTCCCTGGCATCACAATTATCCCCCGCTAATAAAATTTCATCCTCGAAATTTGCATGGCGTACTCCACGCATCGCCGAGACTGCAAATCCAAACGAATCTACATCGTCGAATCATGAACATATCATGAACGACAAACCAACCGTGAGGATACCGACCTCGCACCAAAACCTGGAATGGAGTAACCTCCCAAACCAACACAAAGCCAAGAAAAACGCGAGCATTCCCCGATGCTAACCATCTCAAATGCAGTCAGCCAACACTAACTGCAAATCAAACGAATCATTCGTGATTCCAAAATAGATATCGCCTTGATGATACCTCTACGATTTAGCCTACGATGTTAATCATACATCGTTACCAAGGAAACCACCAGTACACTACAGTGTACTTATATTAAATCCGGTTCCCGTTATCCAATTCCACCTCCATCAAAGGAGTAGTTGCACCACTTTGCAACACGGATCGGGCAACTCACCGCTACCGATCAACACAAAACATATCTCCAAAGATGTCTACATCCGTATGTTCCAACAAATCATATCTTGGTCTAAACACATCATCGGGACTTTACAAGGTCTCAAGTTCCAAAAGGACATGTAAGAAAATCCATTTCATTCCCGCCACATGTGTCAACCATGACACCTAACAAATCCGACACATAGCCATCCCTCGTTTACCCTAGGATTCAACAACCCTAAAACAGGGACGTTAACAAATTAGTCAGAAATGACTTACCATGGCCTCAACACACGACAATCCCTCCTCAAGGGAGTAAATAATGCCTCATGATCATTCTTCAAAATACATCGTGTCATTGGAATTACCAATTCTCAAGGTTCCACAATCTCTCACCGGAGATTCATTCATCAAAGCATATAAATCTGATGCTCGACGAGTACCAAGAAATGCTGGCATTCGTATACCCACACCGGCACACATGCCTCAGCACCAATACTACCTGCATATTCAATGCAATCGACTCGGTATTACCAATCATACCCAAAAGTCCCAATTTCAACTGTCAATCCCCAGCTATTCTCACCCTGCGGAGAATAATGATTGACGGACCAACGACCGATGGTGTGATTCCAACATTAACACCACTCAAACCAACTCAACGAATCTTCCAACGATTCTCAAAAGGCAGGTATATCAATACCGCATTCCTCTCAAGGAAAATGTCATGTACCATGACCCTCTAACCTCTAACCATTCGCAAACCTGGATATATTTATACCAAAATATATCTCGGAACCAATAAATACCCAACTGGTTCATAATAGTGCCTCAATGCCACTATTACCAAATCGAAAACCGTATACACAACGTATACACATCTAGCGATGTTCTATACTAATTCCTTAGTACTCCACCATTTTGAGCATTTCCCGGAGACGTCTCCTCATACGTCTCTCGGAAATAAAAAGCTATTACTCACTCCAACACCAGTAATACTTATCATGGCTGATTCTCAATCAATCCACGACCGATACCAGCTGTCTCCATGACAGTACAATCCAAATCTCTCCAAGAGATAAAATTAATAAAGTAGTGTTACCCAACTAACTATATCCCACAATTCCAATTGTGACTCCCGTTGCATTCCATATGCAAAGATACTCAACCAGAGCTAACAACGACTTGTCGACTCACATTGGCATTCCCAACAAAATTGAGTTGTCCTGGCACAAGTCCCTCAAAACATTTGACGTATAAACGTTCCCTGTGAGGTATTTCCTGCCTCAAACCTTAAGCCACAAAGTGACTACAAGAGTCCACTAAAACTCTCTTCGTATCATCATACGATTTACCAACTCGGTTCCAACGAGCTGTATAATGGCTACAATAAGCACACTATATCACTGCAACAATACCTGGCTAGCAAATCGCTGCCTCCTTAGGTTTATACCAAACCTACCAACGTATCATACGTTCCATCCCGGTACACCATACCGTAACATCCATTTAGAGTAGTGGGTCATCACCCAATATTTCTCTAAAACACCAAAGCACAACGGACATCCTAGTGTCCTTACTCAACCACAAAGTAATCCTATCCGTAGGATTTATTCCACACCTTAATGGGTGGATGTGATCATATCCACCACATGTCACCTCGGTATAAGCAAGTAGTTTCCTCAATAACTACTCCTACTACCAGTCACTTGGCCATAGTTATTCCAACGAGTATACCCAAAGATATTACAACTCGTAAAATATTACTCCAAATATGTGCTGCGGTACACTTCCTGTACGACACACCCAATAATTCTTCGAGCAACCTGCTCGGCATAATGGTCTCGTCAACTAGTGACCCAGACACTACCCTGTGCTCACAATTGGTACTCAAACCGTACGACTAAATACATATACATAAATGTATTATTCATCGAAACGATGCTACACGTCTACATAGAACATCCACTTATGACATTGTCATCCTGTGACGTTACATGTCAACATATGACATCCAAAATAATATCGTCATCTTCGTGACGGCATATGTCGGTACACGACATCCAAAATCTCATCATCAAACAAGTGACGGTATAAGTATATCAACGCATGACATCCACAATAACGCTAATAAAACAGTAATATACCATACCTCCTCGCTAACAAGATAGCGGTATACCTGCATCCATCGCCCAACAGTGGTACGTAAGCAGCACCCATCGCTCGAAGGCGGCATGATCCCATGCTACGTACATAGCGGCATAATCCGTCGCTATAGAATCAGCGGCATAAATCATCGCTATAGATATCCGGCGGTATGAATCATCGCCATGTGATTAGCGGAATATATCATCGCTATATAGATAACCGACGGTATGAACCAATGCCATATATGTAGCGGAATGACCCATCGCTATGAATACCCGGTGGCATAAACCATCGCCAATAGAATAGCGAAATGAACCATCGCTATGAATACCAGGCGGCATAAATCATCGCCAATACAATAGTGGAATGGACCATCGCTATGAATACCCGGCGGCATAAACCATCGCCAATAGGATAGCGAAACGAACCATCGCTACGAATACCCCGCGGCATAAACCATCGCCAATAGAATAGCGGAATGAACCATCGCTACGAATACCCGGTGGCATAAACCATCGCCAATAGGATAGCAAAATGAACCATCGCTATGAATACCCGATGGCATAAACCATCGCCGATAGAATAGCGGAATGAACCATCGCTATGAATACCCGGCGGCATAAACCATCGCAATAAAATAGCGGAATGAACCATCGCTATGAATACCCGGCGGCATAAACCATCGCTAATAGAATATCCGATCCCTAGTCTTGTTACAACAGTGTATTTTAATGCACCTCGCTTGTCATGATCGCGGCACTAATACCCCTTGCTTTGACATATCAGCGGCATTGAATAACCTCGCTCAAATGCGACAATACCCTCGCTTCAACATTTGGCGGCAAATATTCTTTCCTCGCTACGATATGACAACGGCAAGTATTCTATCATCGCGTCAAGTGACAGCGGCAAAGCATTTAAAATCATCACTCGTTCATAACAACGATTCATGGGATATTCACCAAGCATTCAATCTATACCTGCAACACAATGCATAATCCATATCCCAATATACATCACTATGAGTGTATTTTAATGCACCTCGCTTCAAATGTGACATGCAGCAATACCCTCACTTCAACATTTAGCGGCAAAGCATTAAAATCATCACTCCAATATATATGCAACCACAATGAGTGTATTTAATGCACCTCGCTTCAAATGTGACATGCGGCAATACCATCGCTTCAACATTTAGTGGTAAAGCATTAAAATCACCGCTCCAATATATACAACCACAATGAGTGTGTTAATGCACCTCGCTTTAAATGTGACATGCGGCAATACCATCGCTTCAACATTTAGCAGCAAAGCATTAACATCACTCCAGTATATATGCAACCTCAATGCATAATCCATAATGTATATAAAATACATGTTACCGTTTGGTGCCCGTCAATCCTGACCTTAGCCCTCCATGACAAAGCGTCCCTACAGGAACGATTCTGAACCATGAGCATATAATAATCCATATTAACCACTATATGATTATAAAGGGTAAATGTATAAACCATAAGTACAAAGTACTTCCTGTATCCCAATGCATTTCAAAATGCTCCATTTGGTTGTCCCTGTACCACAACTCACAATCATAATCAACAGATTATATTATGATTCCATAGATGTCATGACATATAATCGTTCAATTTATGTGTTCCAAGGCTCTCAACAGCCCCAAAGAGCAAACCACTGCTCTGATACCACTAATGTAAGGACCCCCGTGCCCTTAACCCGTTATTAGTGTATTAACCCTTGCCATTAGTGCATACAATCATATTATCAGGGGGAAAGAGATTACATGCAACCCTAGCATGAATAGCATTTATAAAATTTCTTTACATTATTTGTATAATGTCTAAACTTTCCCCAAACATAATCCATAAACATAACATGCACCTTTATACATACACTAACATGCTCTCAATTCAATTTTGCAATTCATAAATAATTGCATGCAACACATAAATGAAAGGAGAAAGGCTATTGCCTTCTTTATACAACTCATATACACATGATAGTGCTCACATGCTAGCATCGAATAAGTATACGTGTATCCAATGTATAGAGTATCATGCTCGATACCGTCACTGGTACTTCGATCCTAAAAGCATCTCAAATCAATAGCTCAAGCTCAACTCCAAATCCATCGATGTACCAATTCACCTGCCCCAACAGAGACAGCCCCCACACGGGGTGAGCATACCAATATCCCAAATCCAATAAGCACAATATTACAATTCATAATTTACACAATGTAAAGGCTATGAATAATAAAAGACACTCCCTGGATGGCATCATCCTCATCCGGGATCCCCTGTGCTTTCCTGTTTCTCAAAATAATCGAAACCATCAAATTCCCAAATGCCAGTTAATCACCTCATTGATTAACTAAACCCATTCTTTCCATGCCAGTTTCATAATCAAACATGATTAAATCATCAACAAATGATTATAGATATCATATATATCTAACCAATGGTTCCAAACTTTTATTTCATCGCACGCTCCACAATAGCGACATTTTAACCTCACGCATGCTCAAAAGCAGTGGAGTCATAACCGATGTTTGCTCAAAGGCGACAACATCCCAATCATTGCTCACTCAAGCGCGGCACCATATAATTCCCAGTGTCTATCCATTTATTGCAATATAATGTACCATGCATTCAACAATTGTAATTATATAAAAGGCTATGCTCGTACGTCATACGTACCTTATAATTCCGTAGTTCGGGTCCAATCTTTCCTGAGTCCCACGAACCAATGAATTATACGCTAACACATAAATAACTCATAATCAAACATATGCATGCAATCACGGGCCCAAGCACGTTCACAACTTCCAACCCTATCGTCAATCCCTGACGATTACCAATATAAAAGTCCACCGGCTAAGCATGCATAATACCCAAAATATTCCATTTTATAAGTTTAAATGATAGCCAAAAACTCAACCAAGAATTCCGTTTTATAAACTTTGGCTCCAACCAATTCATTTTAAAAGTATAGATATTGCCCCGGAAATCGGCTATTTAAACCCCAAATCCAAAATCCCATGTTTAACAAAGTTTTGAAAAACACACCTTCCAGCAAGCCGCGATCGATCGTCATTTACGCATGATCGATCGCCATACCTTACTGCTGGGCAGAACTCCTTCGCGATCGATCGCCAAGTCTTCGCGATCGATCACTAGAATCCTCGATATCGATCACTGAGACTTAGCGATCGATCGCCGCACTGTGCGTCTTCCTCAAAATTTCAGATGTTCGTCGCAATCAATCGGCACGCAATCCGCGATCGATCGCGACCTGCGATTTTTCGAAAAACTCGAGCTTCAATGGTGTTTTTCACCCCCAAACTCAAAACCAACATCCCATACACCTTCAACACCTCAAATACTCCATTTTAAACAAATAAAAACACCAAAAACTCAACTTTGGATTTTTAACAAAAAATCCCCAAATCTAAATCCAACCCAGACCTTAACCAAAAATCAACAATACTATAATCAAATCGAAGGTAAAGGCGATGGAAGAGGATTACCAACTTTTCTTCAAGAAATCCGGCTCCCGAGCCAAGCTTCCAGCCATTTTTCTCCAAAGAGAAAAGAGAAGGGTTTGGGAAAGGTGGTGGAGCGCGAAGAGGGATGAGAGATGAGAGATTCCGTGCAATGATGGAATACCGAGTTTACTTGGATATATAGTACCAAAACTCCAAAATTCCAATCCCTCCACAAATACATCATGACTTATTAAAAATCATCTGCTTTCAATAATTACCTCACAATCTCTCTTTCCATTACCAGCCCCAGTACAAAGTACTCCGGACCCCAAAACCCACCAAAAACCAAATTCCAAGGTCATCACCACGATGAGAATACAATCTAATCCCTTGGATCCAGCGATTCCAAATTCCGGATTTAAAATCCCCGGGAGTCCCAATACCGCAATTAATTCATAATTGCCACAATTTAAATCCATTAAGGATCATTACCACTCCGGGATTAACACCATTAATTCACGGGCATCACACTAAAGAAGATATTGAGGTGGAAGAAGAAGGATAGAGAAACATCGCATCAACCACCTTGATAGAGGACTGGCGTCGGGCCACCGACGTTAAATAGAGGCGCTGCTTGGGAGGCAACCCAAGGGGAGTTACTTTCCTTTCTCCCTTTTATTTTTATTGCTTTAAGCAGTTAGACTTTTCTCTTTTCTTGTATTTTTGCATTACATTGGGGACAATGTAAGATTTAAGTATGGGGGAGGGATTAGTGGTGTGTTATTGTTTTTCTTAATATAAAAATACAAAAAAATCAAAAAAAATTTGAAAATTTTGAGCTCATAGTCAATAATGAATACATGCTTAGAATCACTAGCCCATGATGAAACCTAATTGATGGCATGCATGCTTGTGAACAGAGGTGAATTGTTAACCTTGGAACACTTTGAACTCTAATGCAAATTTTGCTTTAACATAGTAGTTGAATATTTGAGCACATTATTGTCATGACTTGTGAAGTGTGCATACCTTAGTGAAGATTGTGTAAATTTTGTGATAGTCTTAAGAAGTCTCTAATACATGCTAGAACTTAACTACATGCTCTTTGAGGCGTATGTCTAGACTACTTACAAACATGAAAGTGATATGCGTTTGAGCCTTTCAAGTCTATCATGTAAAGAAAATCAATCACTAGTACCCTTTTTGAGCTTTAATGCAAAAGAATGGTTGTATGTTAAGCATACAAAAGACCCCTATTCGACATTCTTTGACTAGCTTATCATCCTTCCCTAATGAGCCTAAATATGAATTCTATCCATACCTTTGAAGGGAGTATGATGTGTTCCATTCACATGCACTAAGTATTCAATGATTAAAATGTTTGTGAGCTTCATTATGAAAAGAATGAAATGCATGAAAGAAAGGGATGCCTTGAGAAAATGGATAAAAATCCGACTCCAAGGGGAGCCAAGGCACAAAAGAAGAAAAATGTTGAAATAAAAGTTGAAAAATTCAAGCAAGAAGAGAAGCTTTTAGTGTGAATATCATTATACTCTCTTGTTTGATATGTCTTTTTCCTTTCTTTCATAAGCCAATACCTAGGCCAAGCTACAAGCTAATAAAGACCTAATGTTTACAAGTGGCTAAGATAGTGGAGAAGGGTGTGCAAGTAAGCTTATACTTGTGTTAGTGTATGACTTAAACTATTGCGGATTTGCATATTTTGGATCTATAATTTGTACCCAACACTTGTTTATGACCACACACGCACGATCACTACTTTGTTAAGTATGAGATGTTTAGGGATTGAACTTGTTCCATTGTTAACTTTTCACCTCCTTTCATTACTATGCATGTTTAAAATTGTTGAGGCGTTAAAGTGGAGATAAGTTAGTTTGTTATGATGCTCTGAGCCAACAAAAATATTTTAGTTTTGTCTGATTTACTCGAGGTCGAGTAAAGAGTAAGTATGTGGGAGTTCGATGTGACTAGAAATAGACACATCTATTGCGTTTAATTGTTTACGATTTGGTATGTTTTGATGGATAATTTGATACATATGCTACCTAATCTTATATTTATGTAATTGTAGGTGGAATCGAAGAAATCGAGCTAACTAAGGTGAATAAAGACTAAGAAAAGCTTTGGAGCTAATAAGGACTCAATGTAGATCAAGAAAAAGGCTAAAAATGTAATTTTAGTTGAAGCGATCGACCGCATGGATGAAGAGATCGATCGCCTTTGGCAGAAAGTTGAGCAACAAAATTTACGCTGCAGCGATCGATCGCGAGAAAAGAGGCGATCGATCACCAAAACCCACTGGAGCCAAGCGATCGATCGGTGAAACAGAGGAGATCGATTTCCTAAGGAATTTTGCCGAAAAAATAAGCTAGCGATCGATCGCTACCTTATGGCGATCGATCGCTAGCTGAGTTTTGGAAAGTATGGAGACTTGATTTCTTTCCTTTCCACATGGATTCTACCCTACTCCATCAGCCTCCCTAGCTTTATAACTTGAAATCAGTCTCTAAAGGAGAGGATTCAGACCTTAGAACATTTTTTTAATTTTTAGAATAATTTTTCCTTCAAATTTTGTAAAGACGCTCGAAGAACGAAGACGGAATCAACAAGCCGGAATCGTGCTTCACTTTAGTAACTTTCTTTTCTATTGATTGTTTGATGTTTTTAATACAATTTTTGTTAGTTTTAGATTTAGTTATGCAAGGCTAAACACTTTTATTCTTGGTTGAGGGATACTTGCCTTTGGAATAAGAATACTTGTAAATATTTTGGTTTGATTGTTGTATTTTTAATTCAGTTTCAATTTGTTTTTCAGATTATGATTCTTATGATTGTTGTAGTTGATTGATAGATTGATCACCTAGTAATCACATACAATATCTAATGCTAATTAAGAAGCAACTAAGATTGATAATTACCTGTTGTTGATGTTATTAAATTCTTAAGAAAAACGATTGGATAATTAATTCTAACGGCTGTAGTTCTTATTGATTAGATTCATCAAACTTACTAGCTTTGAAACTATCATTGATTTAATCTTAACGGCTGTAGTTTTGGTTAAAGATTTGATAAGAGTCGAATTGAATGTTGTTTTCCTTTTGACCACGATTTAGGTAAGTAAGGAATTAAGTTTTCAATTGATGAATAATTGAATGAATTCATTAGTTTAGTGATTTGATGATCAAGTGAATCATTTCCAAAGGTAGACTTGATCAAAAACCAAGAATTACTTTTTAATCTTGATAAACTAGTGATTTGCTTGCTTTTGTTTAATTTAGTTATAGTTAATGAAATTCGAAAACCCCCTATTTTGATACTTGTTAGCATAAAAGTATTCACTTACCTGTGGGATCGATCCCTACTCAAGCTACTGCATTCATAACTGTTATTAACTTGAGAGGGTTAATTTGGGCGTACGCGATAAACGCTACCAATACTCACAATCATGTTGATTAATATCAATATTTGTATGTCTCTACGTACTAGTTCAACATAACAAGAATATAATATTCAATGCACGTAACCATAATACATTTACCTACGCTCGTAGGCTACAAGTACCTTATTGTACAATTGCAAGTATTACTCCTTGCCATTGCCCCGAGATATGATGAATTCCATGATACACACATTAGCAAATTCATAATCTATCACGTGCACACTACTCATTTTCAAGCATGGATTTAAAATCACAATATATCATTTAATCACGATGATTCACTATGCAAAAAGGCTCAGGCAAAGCGTACGTCGAAATCGCAATACAAAAATAATGTTCAAAAAAATCTACCTTCGGCGATCAATTGCGGCTCAGCCGGCGATCGGTCGGCAGTCCGTGATTTTTATTTCCTGGAGCAACTGCCCTCGGTGATCGATCGCCGATCGCCACCTACAATTTTCAGAAAAACAAAGTCACGTCCATGGCAATTTCGACCCATAAACTCAACCAACCCAATCCTAACAACAATCAGACATCCTTAAGTGCTAAACAAGGACCATAACATTATTTCTATCAAAAAAATCCAACAATGATTCAAGATTTGCAAAACCTAAACCAACAACTAAATTATCATCAAAACCATACCAAAATCTACAAAACCGCATTCAAAACAACAAAAATCATGAGGATAAGATGATTACCTATCAATATGCTCGAAAATCCAACAAGAATCAAGAATTCCTTCGATTTTATGTTCAAGAAAAGAGTAAGAGAGGGAGAAGGGTTTGAGGAAGGGAAGAGAGAGAGAGAGAGAGTGAGAGTGAGAGAGAGAGAGAGTGGGGGGGGGGGAGTGGGAAATGATTGAACATCAAGTTCATTTGGTATATATATATATATATATATATATATATATATATATATATATATATATATATATATATATATATATATATAGTACCCAGGCTCAAAAACCCCGAGTTTCAAATACCTACACCAAAACTCTTTAATAACAAAAGTGCTCAATAATTTATCTCTCACTCAATCATTCATCAACACAAATACACACCAACATGCATATTTATCCCAAAATTAATGCTCTATTAACTTATTTCATCAACTTCACAATTAAATTGCTCAATCTCATGGTTAATTCACATAAGCCATTTCAACCATTGTTCAATTAAAATCATGACTCAATTACGAAGTTCCACAATACATGCTTTATTTCAAAACCGATTCTAAAAGCAAAAATTGTAAGTCCTCATAGTTATCCCTTAACCATTGCAACTAATTCAATTTAAGCAATATAATTATTTTTCAGGCGTCACAGTAAAAGTTTGTGACTTTCGATCAAAACTTATAGTTGTAGGTCCCAATTACAGGTGTGACAAGAGAGTTGTTAGGAGTTGCATCATGCTTTATTTCAAAATCGATTCTAAAAGCAAAAATGGTAAGTCCCCATAGTTATCCCTTAACCATTGCAACTAATTCAATTTAAGCAATATAATTATTTCAGGCATCACAGTAAAAGTTTGTGACTTTCGATCAAAACTTATAGTTGTAGCTCCCAACTATAGGTGTGACATTAGTTGGTTGGGAGAGAGTTGTTAGGAGTTGCATCATAAGTGTGAACTCAGATCAAGTGAGTTTGTATAAATTGTTGTAGTCTTATCGTATATCATTCATGCAAAGGAAGAATGAGATAAATAGAAAGATTGAGCCTTTTAAAGTTTCAGACACAAACCTTGTGTTGCTTACTTTCCCAAAGAATTGTTATAATTGCTCAACTCTTGTTGAACAAACCATCAATTCACCAATGTTCATTACATCTTCTGAAAATCATGCGCAATTATTCAATTTACTCGATAGATAAGTTTGGATCAAGGAAACAGCTTTAGGTAACTAAAATCGAAGCAAAGTTGAAAATGACAAGTGAACGGGTGCAGTAGATTCAACCTCTTCTCAATTGCTTCATCGATCCTAATAGTTTACACTACATTCAAGTTTTTAAATATTCACATATCGGAGCATTAAGGATATAAAACACATACAACCTTGAGTATTTATGAGCATTAAAAGCATTCAAGCACTTAGAGCCTCACCCTGCTACTTGAAACACTTACGACACAACTTACCCGTCTTATCGTATCATCAAGGATTATGCATGCTATTGTATTCACTCTATCTGTTTTATTGTGCGATTGAAAAGAAGAGTGAATTGTTGTTGTAACTTTCCAATTTTATCTGAACATATTTTGTAAGATAGTTGAGATACTAGAAGTTTCAGTTGAGTAGTAAGAAACCTTGCTAAAGTGGGATAGATTGTATAAGTGTGTTATATTTTTCAACGTCTTCTAGTGGAATACATTCCTGTAAAGGAAGGATTTTTTCAAACGTATGTAAATAAACCTTGACTCATTTACTTATCACATCTTATTTACTGTCATATTATTATTACCATTAGCAAGGCTATTCACTAAGCCTAGCAGATTGATTTTGCATTTTATTAATATTTTTTTAAAATTATCTGTGAGGCCCAGCTGATTGAGAATCAAAATTTAGTTGTTAGCCCAACTAAAATCGAACTTGAATTATTTTTAAAAGAAACATTGGTGGTGGTATTGATTCACTCCCTTTAAACACCCCACTAATTTTAAGAAATGGTGTCAGAGCATGTATTCTCAATCAATTGAATATTCATACATTGATGTCATCTTTCAATAAAATTGTAATGTTCTCTAAAGAAGAATATGATGATTGAAAAATATGTATGCAGACACATCTCGCAGCTTAGGATGATGATGTTTGGTATGCCGTCACAAAAGGACCAATGAATATCATTAGATGTCAATATAGCTGTTGTAACAACTGGTGGAGACCAGTATCTTAAAAAAAACCTATAATGGAGTGGATAACAAAGGACAAGAGGAAGGAAAATCTGGATATTGTTCCAAAGATATCATCTACAAGACCCTAGATTAAAATATACTCATTAAGATTAAAAATACTCATCTGCTAAAGAAATTTGGGAGAAATTAACTCATTTATGCAAGAAAAAATAAGACCAAGAAAACTGCTCAGTCATCGATGCAGGTTCAGACTCAGATTAAGAGATCTCTGAGATTTGCTCTTCTGAGAGTTAGTAGGAGACACTATTATTGTAGAAGCAGAGCTCGAATCGACCAATTATGAGGCATTTGACTTCAGTTTCTATGCATTTTCTCATGCCACATGGTTAATGAGTACAAGATTCTCTCCAAATCACTTGAAGAAGTCAAAGCAGAAAAAACTGGTACAAGAAAGAATGTGATGAAATCAGCTCTAGTCAACTTGTAATGCCTCGAACTAATCCAGTTATGTTAATTGATTTATGTTGGTAATGATGCGTTTATTACAAATTGTAGATGATATTGTTTCCAAAGATATCATCTACAAGACCCTAGATTAAAATATGCTCATTAAGATTTAAAATACTCATCTGCTAAAGAAATTTGGGAGAAACTAACTCGTTTATGCAAGAAAAAAATAAGACCAAGGAAAACTACTCAGTCATCGATGCAGGTTCAGACTCAGATTATGAGAGCTCTAAGATTTGCTCTTTTGAGAGTTAGTTATAGACATTATTATTGTAGAAGCAGAGCTCGAATCGACCAATTATGAGGCATTTGACATCAGTTTCTATGAATTTTCTCGTGCCACATGGTTAATGAGTACAAGATTCTCTCCAAATCACTTGAAGAAGTCAAAGCAGAAAAAACTGGTACAAGAAAGAAATGTGATGAAATCAGCTCTAGTCAACTTGTAATCCTCGAACTAATCCATATATGTTAATTGACTTATGTTGTTAATGATGCGTTTATTACAATGTGATGTGGGCTTGGGTTCGGGTTGAATCGCGTATGAGAGAATATATGGATCATTTTATACATTGCAAGGGGAATGATGTTCAATTTAGACATGACAGATATACATGATCTAAATGTATAAGATATATAGTTGGGAACTATATGGAATTGTTTTATTACATGACTTATTATGAAGTTATTTGTACATGTGGTAGTAGTAACTCTACATGAAAGGCATGTGTTTGATGCACGATAGAACACATGTAGTAAACTTGACATGGTATAATTTATGACTAAGTATATAGTGGAAAAATCATATTTGCAAACTCACAATCCACTTACAACACCTAGTAATCTCTACAACTTGATCTTTAAAGCCCTTGTCTCTTCTCTTCCAACTTAGCTTTGACATGAAATCAAGTAGAACTTGATTTTAGATAGCCAAGTAATTTGGTAACTATTTTGTGTTATATGAACTTATTTTCTTGAAAAATAATCATATATGTATGTGTTGGAAGTGAAGGGGGTCATTTGATCTAGTAGAAATTGGATTGAAGCAAGTAGACTTGATTTATTGATAAAAGAAGTACGCAAGATGATGTAGTAAAGCTTTCGTGCACTTTGTAGGATGGAATTTATAGTATAAATGTTGTAAATTGAAGATAAACTAGAACATCGTCCTGTTCTTGCTCTGTTTTGAGATTTTTGTCGCTTAGCGATCGATTGCGAGGCATGTGGCGAACGACCGCGAGAGATCTGAAAATTTTAAGGCGGTTTAAGGTTGTGGCGATCGATCGAGTGAAGAGTAGAAATCGATCACCGAGGGCAGAACGTTTTGTGTTGAAATTTGAAGTATGAAGCGATCGATCGCTGGTTGATACCGATCGATCGCTGGTTGATACCGATCGATCGCTATGGTTGATAAATTGAAGCTATCGATCGCTAGGCTATTTAGTGAATATGTTATAATTTCTTGATATTTGTATAATGAATTGATTATAACATTGAATTATTGAATTTTATGTAGCACCATCTCAGGGAACAGGTCAAAGAGAAGGTTAACCAATAACTCCTGCTTTTCCATTTTGGAAACAACGACAGGTACGTGTTGACGTAAGAGTATTTTTGATACATTTATGATGTATATATATGGTGATAGATATATACATATTGTTGAGATGTGAGTTGGTTGTGAATGATGCTGTTGAGGCATGTGATTGATGCTGTGAGGCATGATGTTGTTGAGGCATGAGATAAGGCTGTTATAACGCGTGATCTGGAGATATGATATATGCTGATAATATGAAGATGTGAGGAGGTTCCACTGACATATGAGCGGAAAGGCAATATCATATATGCTTTGTTATAACAGGGGATGTATGAGATTCATCGGACGTGTCATGACATATTGTATTGTGATTTGAAGTATGTTCAGGAATAACCAAGAAGGAGTATTTCAATGCATGAAATACACGAAGCTGTTTATACAGTATTTATGCATTTTATTGATGTTGGATTGAGAATATCATATTTTATATACTCATGTTGTGTGGTTGTTATGTAGGAACTCATAGACGGGGGAGGCCGGGATTTTGAGTCTACCGTCTGCTGCTAGGACATAAACTAATGAAGACTTAAACTTAAGACTATTTTGACATGTAAATGATGTAATTTATGTTATGTATGAGAACATTGTAATTGAGAGATGTACTGAATATCTTGATCAATAGTAATCTTATCTTAATCTAGTTTCGTAAAGAATGTTATTTAGCTTGTTTATTTAGTTAACGAGGTCCCACATAACTGATGAAGTAACACTTTCATAGTTGATGCAAGTACGTTTAAGACAGACAATGATAGGTTTTGTGTCTAGAATTAGAAACTCATTTCTGAAAAATAAAAAAATTATCTCAACTCATTGATACATGAAATAAAGCATCATATTCTCTAAGAAAAATGCAAAATACAGAAGCAGACCATTGATAAAACTTGTTTAGGCTACATTATCGAAGACTATACTAGCTCACTTGGTTAAGGTAGTACTGATGTGAGTATAGACAAAGGTAAACCTATATTGATGAATTTTGTCACATCTAGTACGTCATATTAGCACTTTGATCATGATGAACATAACAAAGACCCTAAGTGCTTAAAAAACAGACGAGTAGACGTGGTTTAGGCTATTTTATGTCGACCAAAGCAGAATAGGCCCAATGGAAGATACAACCAAAATGCATATTTTCAAAGGTCTACTTGACTGAGCTGGTACTACAACTATAAACCAGTTCAAAAATCCTACAGGTTGGAAGAACATAATTAGCAAAATAGATTAAAATCACCGAACCAAGGTCAAACTCAGACAGAAGATACATAATGGACTATTTGTGTGCGTTTATCGTGTATGCCCAAATTAACCCCACTCAATCCTCAAGATTGATAACAATAATGTAGTAGCGTGAGTAGGGATCGATCCCACGAGGAGGTGTGAATCTTTGTGTTAATGAAAATCAAAATCAAAACAATAAAAGATGGGGTTGTGAAGTTGAATTATACTAATTAAAATTAAAACTAAAGATTAAACTAATGAAAGCGATTCTTGGTATCGGTCGACTCTACCTTGGATATTATCATCTATTTCATTGATTCACAAAAGACTCAATTTTACTTGAATATTCATCAATTGGAAATCTAATTCCTCCCTCACCTTATTCATAGTCAATTAGTCCAAGCGTCCTAATTTAACTTTCATCAATCAATCAATCTCTATATGCATATTCAAGATTAAAATCATGATACCATTCAAAACTAGTGAGCGATGAATCTAAATCATATAAACACAAGCGGTTCATATAAATTTAGTCAATTGTTTTCCCTAAGAATTTAATAACACCAACAGCAGGCAATTATCTATCTTAGTCGCTTCGTAAATTTGATTAATCAAACAATTATCAAATTAGCATTAGATTACATGCAAGATATTAGGTTGTCAATCCAATAAACAAACACAAACCATATCAATAAAATCCGAAAAACAATGATATTCAATAAAATCGATAAACAAAAGCGTATGATCTCCCCAAGATGAATAAATCCAAGGATTTGTCTTCCTCAACCAAGAATTAAAAACTAGCTAGACATAATCTAAGAAAAACAGTAAATAAAGACAAGGGAAAGAAAACTAATCCAATCTCCGCTCGTCGAGGTGTCCATCCCGCCTTCGCTTCGATCTTCGTAGCCGTCTTCAACAAAATTGAAAGAAAAATTGTAAAACTATCATAAACTACTCTACCCTAACTATCTAGATGGTTAAAAGGTCTGAATTTCGAGTATATATGTATTGGGAGGCTGATGGAGTAGGTTAGAATCCATGTGGGAAGGAAAGAAATCAAGAATTTTAACTTTCCAAAATCCTATTGGCGTAATTACGCCTAAAATGGCGTAACTACGCCTAAATTCCCGTAGCACTGGCGTAGGTACGCCTAGAAATGGCGTCTTTACGCCTGATTTTCCATTTTTCTGGAGAGTTTTGTATTTTGGCCATAACTTTCTCATACGAACTCCAAATTCGACGAGTGAGCTGTCCACGCGAAGATAACTCAAAGTTCTACAACTTTTATATGGACCACATTTCCAAAACATGGCTGGAACATATAGAAATTTGAGGAGAAAGGAGCAACATGTGTCTTGGATTCCGGTTTTTTCCTCTTTTCTTCAACTTTATTGCTTCTTTCATCATTTTAGCTTGATTTCTTCACCTTTCCCTACATTTACACAAATATATGATTAGGTAGTATATGTATCAATTTATCCATCAAAATATACCAAATCATAAATAATTAAGCGCAATAGATGTGTCTATTTCTAGTCACATCAAACACCCCCATACTTAAACTTTACTCGACCTCGAGTAAATCAGACAAAACTACAATATTTTTTTGCTTGGCTCATAGCATCATAACAAACTAACTTGTCCTCACTTTTATGCCTCAACAATTTAAAACATGCATAGTAATGAAAGGCGGTGAAAAGTTAATAATGGAACAAGTTCAATCCCTAAACAATTCGTACCCAACAAAGTAGTGAACGTGTGTGTGTGGTCATAAACAAGTGGCATGTACAATTTATAGATCCAATAGAAGCAAATCCACAATTGTTCAAGTCATACACTAACACAAGTATAAGCTCACTTGCACACTCTTCTCCACTATCTTAGCCACTTTGCAAACATAAATCAAGTAGGTCTTTATTAGCTTGTAGCTTGGCCTAGGTATTGGCTTATGAAAGAAAGGGTAAGGATATTCAAACAAGAGAGTATGATGAAATGCACACTAAAAGCTTCTCTTCTTGTATGAATTTTTCAACTTTTGTTTCAACATTTTTCTTCTTTTGTGCCTTGGCTCCCCTTGGAGTCATATTTTTATCTATTTCCTCAAGGCATTCTTTTTCTTTCATGTATTTCATTCTTTTGACAATAAAGTTCACAAATATACTTCAATGATTCCCAAGTGCATTTGAATGAAATACATCATACTCCCTTAAAAGGTATGGATTGAAATCATATTTAGGCTAAAAGGGTAGGATGATAAGCTAGTCAAGGAATGTTGAATGGGGGTCTTTAGTATGCTTAGCATACTACCATTCTTTTACATTAAAGCTAAAAAAAAAAGGGTACTAGAGATTGATTTTATTTACATGGTAGGCTTGAAAGGCTCAAACGCATCAAAGATTGCCTATATCACTTTCATGTTTGCAAGCAGTCTAGACATACGCCTCAAAGAGCATGTAGTTAAGTTCTAGCATGTATTAGAGACTTCTTAAGACTATCATAAAATTTACACAATCTTCACTAAGCTATGCACACTTCACAAGCCATGACAATAATGTGCTCAAAATATTCACTACTAAGTTAAAGTAAACTTTGCATTAGAGTTCAAAGTGTTCCAAAGTTAACAATTCACCTATGTTCAAAAGCATGCATGATATCAATTGGGTTTCATCATGGGCTAGTGAATCTAAGCATGTGTTCATTACTAACTATGAGCTCAAAATTTTCAAATTTTCCATTTTTTTGTATTTTTGTAATAGAAAAGCAATAACACACACTAACCCCTCCCCCATACTTAAATCTTACATTGTCCCCAATGTAAGACAAAAATACAAGAAAAGAGAATCTAACTACTAAAGCAAAAAAATTAAAAAAAAATGGAGAAAGGAAACTAACTCCCCTTGGGTTGCCTCCCAAGCAGCGCCTCTGTTTAACGTCGGTGGCCCGACGCCAGTTCTCTCGCTTAAGGCGATGCCTATTCGCCTTGCACCTCTTGGAGGGTTTTTGTCTTTTCACTATGTCGCCTTCCTCCAAAGAAGTCAGTTGAGGTCGATAAAGATCTACCTCATTGCATCCTTTAACTTGTTGTCCCCTATGCTCTCCTTTGGGAATCTCATTCTGGTGAGATTCCTTGTTATCCACCTCGATCTCTGTTTGTTGTTCAAGTATTGATGGCCTCAGTACCATCGTTGCTGGAGTTTCTACCTCTTTGCCACTGTCCAAGGTGATGTTGTCTTCGAAAAAATAGTCCCAAGGATCCATTTCATCACAGTATTCTTTCGCCGACTCCTCTTCCACATCACATGATTCATCTAAGTATTCAACATAGCTCTCAGTGGGAAACATACCTTGCGGAGTTGTAGGATGTACAAACTTCTTTTCTTTTATTGGCACATGTGTCTCCTCTTCTAGCTCGGGTGGCATCGGTACCACCTTCTCCATAGTCTCATCTTCTTCATCACTCCATGATTCGAATGCAATATTGGTCTCCTTTTGTGCTGCTATCCGATTGGCCGATCTTATTAGTTGCTCCATTTGGTTACCCAAATTCTGAGTGCTAGCCCTGAATTCCTCTTGAAATTGCAAAGTACTATCATTAAGTGTTGAAACAAGATCCTCTAAAGACTCACCAGGGGTATGGTATTGAGGTTGTTGTGGCCATGGTGGGTATTGCGGTATGTATGGCGGTAGGGTGGACTTCATGTAAGGTGGAGGTGGGCTCATCCATTGATTGTCTAGTTGAGATTGTGATGATCACTCCAACTTGAATTGTATGTTCTTTGTCCACTCCCTACGCCAAGTTGGTGCACAAGATACTCCAATTCGTCTAAGCTCCTATAATCCGCCATAGCAATCAGTATGCCTCTATGGTTCGAGATTAGATGTTCAACTGTAAGCACGAACAAACCAATGTAGCACTAGGGGGAAAAGAAAGAAATAAAACGAAAGAGAGAGAAACAAAATAGCAAGTATTAACACTAGAATATACAACGCCTCCCCGGCAACGGCGCCAAAATTTGGTGTGCGTTTATCGTGTACGCCCAAATTAACCCCACTCAATCCTCAAGATTGATAACAATAATGTAGTAGCGTGAGTAGGGATCGATCCCACGAGGAGGTGTGAATCTTTGTGTTAATGAAAATCAAAATCAAAACAATAAAAGATGGGGTTGTGAAGTTGAATTATACTAATTAAAATTAAAACTAAAGATTAAACTAATGAAAGCGATTCTTGGTATCGGTCGACTCTACCTTGGATATTATCATCTATTTCATTGATTCACAAAAGACTCAATTTTACTTGAATATTCATCAATTGGAAATCTAATTCCTCCCTCACCTTATTCATAGTCAATTAGTCCAAGCGTCCTAATTTAACTTTCATCAATCAATCAATCTCTATATGCATATTCAAGATTAAAATCATGATACCATTCAAAACTAGTGAGCGATGAATCTAAATCATATAAACACAAGCGGTTCATATAAATTTAGTCAATTGTTTTCCCTAAGAATTTAATAACACCAACAGCAGGCAATTATCAATCTTAGTCGCTTCGTAAATTTGATTAATCAAACAATTATCAAATTAGCATTAGATTACATGCAAGATATTAGGTTGTCAATCCAATAAACAAACACAAACCATGTCAATAAAATCCGAAAAACAATGATATTCAATAAAATCGATAAACAAAAGCGTATGATCTCCCCAAGATGAATAAATCCAAGGATTTGTCTTCCTCAACCAAGAATTAAAAACTAGCTAGACATAATCTAAGAAAAACAGTAAATAAAGACAAGGGAAAGAAAACTAATCCAATCTCCGCTCGTCGAGGTGTCAATCCCGCCTTCGCTTCGATCTTCGTAGCCGTCTTCAACAAAATTGAAAGAAAAATTGTAAAACTATCATAAACTACTCTACCCTAACTATCTAGATGGTTAAAAGGTCTGAATTTCGAGTATATATGTATTGGGAGGCTGATGGAGTAGGTTAAAATCCATGTGGGAAGGAAAGAAATCAAGAATTTTAACTTTCCAAAATCCTATTGGCGTAATTACGCCTAAAATGGCGTAACTACGCCTAAATTCCCGTAGCACTGGCGTAGGTACGCCTAGAAATGGCGTCTTTACGCCTGATTTTCCATTTTTCTGGCGAGTTTTGTATTTTGGCCATAACTTTCACATACGAACTCCGAATTCGACGAGTCAGCTGTCCACGCGAAGATAACTCAAAGTTCTACAACTTTTATATGGACCACATTTCCAAAACATGGCTGGAACATATAGAAATTTGAGGAGAAAGGAGCAACATGTGTCTTGGATTCCGGTTTTTTCCTCTTTTCTTCAACTTTATTGCTTCTTTCATCATTTTAGCTTGATTTCTTCACCTTTCCCTACATTTACACAAATATATGATTAGGTAGTATATGTATCAATTTATCCATCAAAATATACCAAATCATAAATAATTAAGCGCAATAGATGTGTCTATTTCTAGTCACATCAACTATCCATAAGAAATGTTCAGATATAGATCACAAAATGAAGAATCGTTTTAGGAATCAAATATGATCGTGTACTAGTTTTCGATTGCAGGTGTCAAAGAAGAAGCATAATAACTACCAACAAGCCAGATATTATGTTTGTTGTCGATATATGTGATTGATTCATATCTAATCCTAAGTAATCCCATTACATCTATGCTCAAATAATTTTATAATACTTAAAAGAAACCCAAAATGTTGGTCTCTAGTGTCCCAAGTATTCAAGTTTTAGTTTAGTTGGATATTTAGATACTGTGAGGGCCCGGTCCTAATCATGCGTTTAATTATCATACAATGATTATTTTGCTTTAACAGCCGAAGATTCTTTAAAATTTATCAACATGTGGCCCAAAAATTTTCAATTTTACATATACCATAGTACTGAAAAATATGTAATTTCAGTTTCACAATTTAACATGTTATTCATCGCATACACATCACATATAACCTTCTCAGTAAAGTAATACTTAAATTACAGATACTCGGGGCATACCCCGGTAAATTGAATCGTATTTAGATATACTCTAACAACTACTAAGACTCAAAACATAAAGCATATACTTGAGCTCGCTCAAGGAGCTCTGGTATTCATCGATGCTTCAACTCAGGCATCCACAATACGTCCACATGTACCACCTGTCATGCCCATACAACAAAGACATAACAGCCCCCCGCGAAGGGGTCAGAACCCAGTATGAGAAACAGGTAAAATCACAATGTATGACAAAGTAACATGCGATGCATCCCGTGCATGAATGCAAATGCATATGAGGGATATCAAACCTCCAATATCAAGATTGATCGCTATTATTTTAAACAATATTTCTCAGTGTAGCGATTTTATACCGCAAGTGCACGGTGTCAAGTTTTAGTATAGTGATATAAAAGAAAGGATGTCGAACCCACAAGGACTAACGTATAAGTACCAAATAAAATTAGCAAAATTATATTTAGCCTACGAAAAAGATGATTAAATATCTAATTAAACTAAAAACTTAAAAACTCAGAAATAAAACAACTCCTTTGAAGATGCGAAGGAATTCCTCTCAAGAAATTTATCAAGATGTTGGTTCAATTGTGTTATCGTCAATGAATTGTTTGTAGAAACAATTACTAATCAATCAATTCTTAAGGTGACGGATTTCCTAATATAGTCAATATACTTTCTCAAGTTATATTAAAACTAATATTAAATTGACACAAGTAACTCTCGTTCACTTAAACCAATTTAATATCGAATAAATCTCGATGAAAAACCGTTAACTTTGAATCTTTCAATTCAAAGTGATCACATATGTGATTTAATCTCTCGATCTAAATCTTAACATACAACATGAATTATTCTAGCATATTGTAACTTTATTCGATCTCAGTCATAATTCACAAAATCAATCAAAGTTAGCTAGGCTTTGATAGCATTAAGGTTATAATTCATGCACATAAGAATTAATTCACTCAAGCACATTCAAATCAATAACTCAAATCACAAAATTCCCTAAACTTGATCAAATAACTTAATTAAATTCAAATCAAATTAACAAGATGTTTAATCGTCTCTCAACCTCATAAACATCAAATAAAATCTGAAATCAAATTAACTAGAGTTTAGAAATACGATAACGTAGGAGTGAATCCGTGCGTTGACGATACTTCTTCTCTTGCTTCCTTCCTTGCACTTCAAAGGATTTCTCTAACCTTGAATTGTTCTTGGAAGATGATAGGCAGCTGAAAATATCTTATTGATTCTGATTATGTTCTCAATTATGGCCCTAATTTTGTGCCCTACTTCCCTAATTTATAGAAGAGGGTGTGGATGGAAGAGTTTCCAAAAATCAAACCAAATCAAGTCTTTAAATTTCTGAAAATTCTGCGTCTCGATCGATCGGTGCATATGTCTCGATCGATCGAGCGTCTTCAACTCCCGTTCCTGATTTTCTCTGCCTCGCTCAATCGATCGAGGTTGAGTTGCCGATCGATCGAGCTTTCTTCATTTTTCCTTGTCAAATCTCTGCCATGCTTGATCGATCGAACACAAGTTTCCGATCGATCGAGCTCCACTTTTCTTTGTTGGCCAAAACTTCTGCCTTCTTCGATCGATCGCCCTCCATGTCCGATCGATCGGTCATACCAGAATTCATTTTCTTCAATTCTTGCCTCGGTTTGACTCGTTTTCTTCATTCTAGCTCAATTCTTCCACTTTCGACTAGATTCCTGAAACAATCAAATAACTACAAAAAAGCATAACATCTTCCCGGAATCTACACGAAAATATATACAAATCAAAGCCAAAATACACGTAATAATCAACCCTATCAACTCCCCCAAACTTAGATTTGATCGTCCTCGAGCAAACATTAAGATCAAAATGCAAAGTTCATCATCAATACTTTGAATGAATTAACTTAGCAACTCAATTGTAAAAGCTCAGAAATCCCACTAACACTTCAATCATAAGTCATCCAAAAATCAACAAGAAGTGTTTTCTCCTAAGCCAAGCAATATATCGCAAAATCGGAACGTGCGTGTGTGTTCATTCAATCTTGAGTTTCATATATACTTTTAGGAACAAATAATGCTATTAAACTCAAAGTCAAGATTACTTTTAAACACTCCATAAGCCTACTTTTCAAGCACTTCTCCACTAATGTAATTATTCCCTAGACTTGGATTAATAGAGCTTGTAATGTTTGGCCTAGGTGTTTGGCTTCAAAGAAAAGATAGGGAAACACAAAGAAGAGAGTATAACTTATAACACTCACTTTTTAGCACATATTTTCGAGCTCCTCTTCTTTTTCTAGCCTTGGCCACTTTGGGTCTTACTTATTCAATTTTTTTTTCAAGCCTTTTTTCTATCTTTTTCTTTTCACATCCATCAATTTTTTTCAACAATTAGCTCATCTAAATGTAGCAATTCAAGTGCATCTAATGAGAATCATTATACTCCCTTAGGGTCAAGATAAAAATCTTCCATTTAGGCTCAAGTAGGTGGGTATAATGAGTTTGCCAAAGAATGTTGAATGGGGCTAATAGTATGTTAAACATACTCCATTCTTTTATCAATTAGGCTCAAATTAGGGAACTAGAGATTGATATAAACATGGTAAGCTTGAAAGGCTCAAACGGTCCAAAGATAGCCTAAATCATTTCCAAGTCTAGTTCATAACTATAAAATTTCGCCTCAGAGTGCCCTCAAATATGTTCTAGAGTGTTTCAAGATCCTCAAGACAAATCATAGTTAACAAAATTTTTCCAATATCTAATTCCCTCAATCATGACTCAAAAGTGCTCAAAATGTTCCTCAAGTTTGAAATATTAACTTAACCAAAGATATTCACAAACAAGTCAAAAATTTTCAAAACTTAAGTTGAGATGGAGATTAATATCATCATGTAATATCATTGCAAGTATAATTCATTATTTCTAAATGATGAACTTTTTTCAACAAATTTTTTTTTTATGTGCCCAAAAACGACCTAATCTTATTATAGACTAGTCATGCAAGGAAGTAACACAAGACAACAGCAGAAACCAGTAAACACCCCCCAAACTTATTACATGCATTGCCCTCAATGTATAGTAAACAATAAGTGCAAAAGCAAAACACATACCTCGACGACGATAATCAGTGATCGTCGTCCTCATCATGCTCCGGCGGTGGTACTGGATAGTACGACTCCTCTGGCTGGTACTGTGGATATGGCGGACAATCTGGTGGTGGTGGTTGGTATGGCTGGTACTCAGGTGTTGGTGGTTGGTATGGCGGGAATGGTTGAAATTGTGGCTCGGGCGGGAACTGAATAGTTGGGAATACTTGGGCCAAGGCATTGTTCCATGCACATTGTTATTGCAGGAACTCCATTTGGTGCTGACTTATCTATGCTTGGTCCCATTGTAGTTCCCGTTGCAAATTTTAGATGCCCTGCTGCTCCAGGCAGATGTTTTGGAGATCCCTGTGAAGGGAGCCCAAAGTGATTGATGAATGCTCTGCAGCGGATGAGGAGGATGGCCCAGCTTTTTTGCTGCTCGAAGGCCGTGGCTCGGTCCTTCGTCGGCCTGTAGGAGGTGGTGGCCCATCAACCACAATTGGTCCTTTAGGTGGTAAGAGTTCCTCATTGGCGTCCCACTTCACTCCGCCTCTCTTGCAAAGGACTGTGATAGTAGGTGGAAAAGGTAATGTGGAGGTGGGCGGACTCCTAACGATGTCACAGATGTGTTCATTGATAATGTGCCCCAAATCCAGCGTTTGCCCTATGAGTATGGCAAATACCAGGGCAGCTCTCTCCTTGGTAACCTCAGAAGTGTGGGTCGATGGCATGACCCGGGAGGCTATGAAGGAGAACCATGCTTGTGCCTCTGGTTTCAGATATTTCTTTAAGACCATTGAGGCTCTCCATTACTGTTTACTGATTATCGATAGTACCTCATCATAATTGATCTGGCTCGTCTTGAATGCTTGGTAATCACTATTCTTTATTGAAGGCATCCTAAAAATAGCATTTAATTTGAATAGATCATATTCAACATCTTTACACCTTACAAACACAACCTCCCTTGAATTTGGGTGGACTGTCCTCAAATTAGCATAGAATTCCTCACAACAGGGACCACCGCATCAATAGGTTGTTGAATGAACTCAAACCAACCCCGTCCCCTAGCTTCTTGAATGACAGGGCATTCAAGTCGATCTAGACTCATTCCTCTTTCGCGACTGAGGGGTTTGCGGTGATAGCTGGGGTACAATTCCGCCGCTACGGAATTCACAAAGCGCCGCTCATCATAGTCTGCAGATGAAGTGGTGGCTTCGACTTGCTTTTGCTTTTTCTTTGGAGCCATTGATTAATTCACAATTCTTTCTTCTTCAATCCCAACCACACAAGAATATACCAAATTTACCAACCACATCAAGAGTTCACAAATCTTACCAACCAACTTTTTTACTTCCCCAAAATTTAACTACTCAATTCCCAAATTCACCAAAAACTTCAATCCCTGTATACCCAAACAGAAATATTCACTAAATCAAGGATATAGAAGAGTTGAAACCGAATACCATGAAAATCTAGGTGATGTTTTGGAATTTGCTTGAGTTCCTCCTTTTTGATGAAATCTCCCAATTTCAGTTGTGGATCTTCAAATCTGTTGTAAAAAGTGTGATTAGATGAAGCTTTGAATCAAAACTTGCTAGATTTGTGAGTTTGTGGGAAGAATTATAGAAGAAATTGGGGATTAGGTCAAATGAACGCTTTTTTCTGTGAAGAAAATTGGGAAGGTTTGTTTTTTTTCCTTTTGGGATGCTGCTGATATCTGACATTAAAAACGAAAATTTCTGTTTCTCGATCGATCGAGAGTTTCCGCTCGATCGATCTCGATCGAGCGAGACAGAAAAATTTTCTCCTTTTTATAATCTTCCTCGATCGATCGAGGGTAACCACTCGATCGATCGGCCACCCCAGAATTTTTTTTTATTTTTGTAACCCATGGTCGATCGATCGAACTTTAATCTTGATCGATCGATCCTTCCAGACCAATTTTCACAAAAAAATTTCATGTTCGATCCGCCCCACAATTGGACTCATTCCATTTTTCTACATTTGAAAATTAACGCACGGAGTTAGGCTCGCAAAGTAAAATAACAAGAAAGAAAATAAAAACAATTAGACTAAAAAATGAAAAACAAACAAGGGATAGAAGAAAGTTCTTAATTTATAGTCCCAAGCTGGACTGTCACCTCCGTCTCAGTGGTCCATTTTTGCTTGCTCCTTCGATTTTTCACCGTATCAGTAGGTAGTGTCCCTTGAGCTCGTCCATGAATTATAGCTGCTAGTTGCCCGACTTGAACCTCCAAGTTTTTTTATAGATGCATCCTGATTTTGCATCCATGTTTCTGTCGATGAGATTAACTTGGTCAAGAACTCCTCCATACTCGGCTTAGGCATATTTCCCGGTTGTTGTTGTGGGTTCAACACGTTATTTTGGTTGGACCATTGCAAGTTTGGATGATTCCTCCATCCCGGGTTGTAAGTATTGGAGTATGGGTTGTTGGGTTGCCTGTTTCCTACATAGTTAGCAGATTCATTAGACTGAATGAATGGATTACCTGCCTGGCACTCAGTGCTTGGATGATTGCTTTCACATAATTCACAGGTGATAACTTGAGCTTGCATGGCTGTCATGCTCATGCTATCTATCTTTTTGTTCAACGCTTCCAACTGTGCCGAAAGATCAGTGATGTCGTCAATTTGGTGAACTCCGCTCGCTTTCTTTGGCACATTCCTCTCCGATTGCCATTGATAGCTGTTAGAAGCCATCTCTTCCAAGAGTTCATAAGCTGCTTCCGATGTTTTGCTCATAATGGATCCTCCTGAGGCTGCATCAATCATAGAACGGTTAGATGAAAATAAATCGTTATAAAAAGTTTGTACCTGGAGCCAAATAGGAAGACCATGATGTGGGCATCTCCTATGCAAGTCCTTGAAATGATCCCACGCCTCATATAATGTTTCAGAATCATATTGCCCAAACTTGGTGATATCGTTTCTCATCTTTGCCGTTTGGAAGGGGGGAAATATTTAGACAAGAACGCTTGTGTCATCCCCTCCCAAGTGGTGATAGATCCTGCAGGTAAAGAGTTCAACCATGCTTTAGCTTTATCTTTTAATGAAAAGGGAAATAACCTTAACCTGATGGCGTTGTCAGAAACGCCATTATGTTTGAACGTGTCACAAATCTCCAAGAAGTTGGAGATGTGAGAGTTCGGGTCATCAGTGGCTACTCCCCCAAACATCACTGAATGTTGGATCATCTGTATTATAGCCGGCTTTATCTCAAAATTGTTGGCTTGAATGGTTGGCCTTGTAATGCTTTGACAGCGATCCATGGAAAGCTGGTTGAGCAAATTCCATCATAGACCTTGGATTCGGTGCTTCATTGTTCGCACCCCCTTCTTGATTGTGTTCAGCCATTGCTCGAGCTTCCCTTATTCTTCTTAAACACGTACGCTTGATTTCTGGGTCAAACGGCTGAAGTGTGGGGTTGCTATTCCTTAGCATGCACCAAGAAGATGATTACCTGTAAAAATCAACCCAAAAGGAGAAAATGCGAATGTAGTAAACCCAACGGTCAAAAGTGACAAACAAAACAAAACAAAAATAAATGGCTAAATTACAATTAACTAATCTCGTATGATATTATACAAATTAGTTCCCGGCAACGGCGCCAAAAACTTGATCGCTATTATTTTAAACAATATTTCTCAGTGTAGCGATTTTATACCGCAAGTGTACGGTGTCAAGTTTTAGTATAGTGATATATATAAAAGAAAGGATGTCGAACCCACAGGGACTAACGTATAAGTACCAAATAAAATTAGCAAAATTATATTTAGCCTACGAAAAAGATGATTAAATATCTAATTAAACTAAAAACTTAAAAACTCAGAAATAAAACAACTCCTTTGAAGATGTGAAGGAATTCAGCTCAAGAAATTTATCAAGATGTTGGTTCAATTGTGTTATCGTCAATGATTTGTTTATAGAAACAATTACTAATCAATCAATTCTTAAGGTGGCGGATTTCCTAATATAATCAATATACTTTCTCAAGCTATATTAAAACTAATATTAAATTGACACAAGTAACTCTCGTTCACTTAAACCAATTTAATATCGAATAAATCTCGAGGAAAAACCGTTAACTTTGAATCTTTCAATTCAAAGTGATCGCATATGTGATTTAATCTCTCGATCTAAATCTTAACATACAACATGAATTATTCTAGCGTATTGTAACTTTATTCGATCTCAGTCATAATTCACAAAATCAATCAAAGTTAGCTAGGCTTTGATAGCATTAATGTTATAATTCATGCACATAAGAATTAATTCACTCAAGCACATTCAAATCAATAACTCAAATCACAAAATTCCCTAAACTTGATAAAATGAACTTAATTAAATTCAAATCAAATTAACAAGATGTTTAATCGTCTCTCAACCTCATAAACATCAAATAAAATTTGAAAATCAAATTAACTAGAGTTTAGAAATACGATAACGTAGGAGCGAATCCGTGCGTTGACGATACTTCTTCTCTTGCTTCCTTCCTTGCACTTCAAAGGATTTCTCTAACCTTGGATTGTTCTTGGGAGATGATAGGCGGCTGCAAAATATCTTATTGAGTCTGATTATGCTCTCAATTATGGTCCTAATTTCGTGCCCTACTTCCCTAATTTATAGAAGAGGGTGTGGATGGAAGAGTTTCCAAAAATCAAACCAAATCAAGTCTTTAAATTTCTGAAAATTCTGCGTCTCGATCGATCGGTGCATATGTCTCGATCGATCGAGCGTCTTCAACTCCCGTTCCTGATTTTCTCTGCCTCGCTCGATCGATCGAGGTTGAGTTGCCGATCGATCGAGCTTTCTTCATTTTTCCTTGTCAAATCTCTGCCATGCTCGATCGATCGAACACAAGTTTCCGATCGATCGAGCTCCGCTTTTCTTTGTTGGCCAAAACTTCTGCCTCCTTCGATCGATCGCCCTCCATGTCCGATCGATCGATCATACCAGAATTCATTTTCTTCAATTCTTGCCTCGGTTTGACTCGTTTTCTTCATTCTAGCTCAATTCTTCCACTTTCCACCTAGATTCATGAAACAATCAAATAACTACCAAAAAGCATAACATCTTCCCGGAATCTACACGAAAATATATACAAATCAAAGCCAAAATACACGTAATAATCAACCCTATCAAAGATCTCAGGAGTCCAACTGAAGGATCATCAAGCTCGAACAGGGCATCGACACGCTCGTCGCTACGACATCTCTCTCAGTCGAGCCATTGACGGCCCATCATCCCTCGTGTCTGGGCGACGTCGGCACATTCCTCGCTATGGCATCTCTCATCCCACTCTCTCTGCCGAGCCATCGGCGTGCCCATCATCTCCAGACATGCATCACAGATACCAACGAAAGGATATATGTATCAACAAAAGAATCGATAGGATTAACATGACATGCTCAATGTCCATGCGTGTCAATGCATCATGCAATATCATGTGATGTATCTCAATATATCATGTCATCATATATCATGTAGTCAATATATCATGTAATTCACATACTGTAGTTCAACATGTTATAGTCACATAAGTAGTAAGTAATGACAAGTAAATCAATGCCCCAGGAACATCACATGTCTTTGCCAGACATCATGATAGAACCAGTTTTCTACGTACCTCGGAACAATGCTATATCTACCGAGTACTCCTTGAATAAACCTCGAGATCTGTTAACCTGGTCATATAAATTCCAAATGACACTAAGTGTTCAAGTAGTGCATTGAATCAAATTCAACTTCTCAAGTTGACCCTTAGCGATTTTCTTAAATTTTAGCTGACCCATTTTTGTAGAAAAATCACTATAATTTCAAACGACATCAAAACGACTCGATTCTAGTGCTCAAAGTTTAGAAACTCCAAATACTACATTTCATCTATTATAATATCAAGATGGTTCCTCCATTTGAAAAGGGTTTGAACACTAAACACGTAGCATTTAAAAACTTGTTTTCCATCTTGAGCCGTGTTAGTAAAAATACTATAACTTTTTCGTTACAAATCCAAATTGAGTGATTCTAGTGGAATTACAGACAACTTGAAACCCTACAATTCCTATTTCTAGACATTTTCGGAATTTCTAGCCAAAAATGCTGAGGAATATGAAGAACACACTGCATGGGTATTTTCGCCAACATGCAGGGCTAAGAATGAGCACTAATAGTATAAAATTAATAACTTCTTCAAAATAAGTCCAAATTAAGTATTATTTTTTTTAAATCGATGAGAATTCAAAGATCTACAACTTTTGTTTGAAGAACAGCATCAAATTCAAAGCACAATTTACCCATAAACTCGAAAAATAGTATGCATGTATCATGCAAGAACATGCATAGTCCAAAATGTGCACTATTAGTAAAATCGACATAACATTTTCATCTGAGATCCAAATCGCATTCTTCATTTTTTTAAACTGTATAAAATTCAAAGATCTACAACTTTTGTGTTTTGCTCAAAGTCTAGGTGGAACTTATCAAATTCGAAATATTTCCCAAACATACTGCATGTGCACTGAATGTTACAGAACACAATTGACAGCAACTAAACTCATAATTTGCGACCCAAATGTAAAAACCATGGTAATAAAACTTGAACATAAGGGTTATACCTACCAATATCTTCAATGTTTGACTACTAACCAACACCAACATGCTGCCTGATAAGTGCATATTTGCACTTATATTTTATTATATTTTCTTATACTTTTGTTTTGGTATTCGGGCAGAATTACGTCTTTTGTTGTCGTTTTCGATGTTTTGCAGGAATCCAAGGAATCAAGCATTTTATTATTAAAAGATGGTGAAAAATACATAAATGTGACAAGAATTCAAATTGAGTCTCAAGAGTTGAAAAATCGTGCACCGGGATATGTCAAATGGCAAGATTATATTATATTATAATATAATATAATATATATACACGAGAAGGAAGGAAAGAAAAGAAGAGATTGGATTGGAGATTTGGTGATGATATATTAAAGGGAAGTCAAGTATACAAAAAGATACAAATTCACTTACAGATGGAAAGAGATAGAGGCACACGGATAACATATTTTATTAAAGCGAATAAGATATTTAGGTAGAGATTTTCGAGGGCAACAGAAGGCTAACGAGAAGGGATTCACGCAGATAATATAAAGAAAGATTGAAGGAGGATTTTTTGGGACAAAAGATACGTAGCAAAAGGGCCGAGATTCACGTAAAAGCAAGAGGTAAAAAGGAAGGGAATAAAAAGGCAGCATAATTCACGTACGGAGAGATCATCAAATAAAGAGACGCACGCACGAAGACGTGAAGGGGCAGTAGACGTAGAGAATTTTTCACGTAAATAAACAGAAGAGCAGCGTGAGAAGGGCAGTAGCCGAGAGCTAAAGAGGAGAGGAGGAGATCATTCGAGGCGGTGCGCTTACAACGAAGGGTAGAGATTTTGACAACGGAGAAGACGACGGCGACTACCGGGGACGGAGGGCCATCATCCAATTCGTTTGATTATCTCTTCCTTTATGTTTATGTTGATTAAGAACATGTCTATGTGTTTATTTAATGTATTCATGAACTAATTTATTATTCTAGAGTTAGACGGATATTGACTTGAAACTATGTCGTTGATTATTGATTGAATATTATTTGGTTTTTCGTTTGGTTTATTTGTGATTCCTGATTTGAATGCGTTTCAATTAATTGATCACTAGTTGATTCGTCATATTTATTTAGAATCTATCACTCGGGAGAGGGGGTTTTGAATAGGACCGTAGGAATTTACATCGTTGGAAGTTTATATAGTCGGGAGACATATAACTCCAACGAAGCCATAGAACGAATCTAGCGCCATTGAAATTGTTTAATAATTTATCTTAGGTGGGCACATCAAGATGATTGTTGAATGATTATTTCTATTTAACACTCGGGAGAGGTAATAGATAACACAGGATTCGTGGTTAATAAATTAGAAGAACACGACATAGTGGATAGTTGAGTGAAGTCGAACCTCTCGAGTCCGTTCTCATTGATTTTCTCCACTTAAATTTTCATCTTGTTCATTTATTATTTTATTTTAGTAGATTAATTTAATAATTCTGCTATCGATTGTCTAAATAAAGTCGAGACTATTCTAATTACAGTACTTGGTGTAACTTAATTTTCAAACCCTGTGGGTTCGACATCCGTATTTTAAAATTCTATACTAAAACTTGACACCGTACACTTGCGGTACGTTTCACACGCATCACTGCCTAAGCCAAACACTCCAAACAAGTGGTTCCTTCTTGAGATTTCTTCAAGATTTTTGCTCAAGTGTGGTTCTCACTAGGTTGAAACACTTAAATCTTCAATTGCATGTGGATTTCTAGCTAAAATATCTTAGGGAATTTGAGGGGAAATTTTGAAAATTAGAGAGAAAAATGGAGAGTAAAGAGAGGATGATGAGGAATGAATTTGAAAGAATTGGTGTATTAATTTAGTGACAGTGGGCATTGCCCACTATGCCTACTTTTCTTTTATTTTTATTTATTTTATTTTATTATTAAGTGATCAAAGTGTCCCACTAAATATTTAAGTGTTTCTTGCATGGCCAAGTGTCATGTAAAATGTATGTATTATGATGTATTTTATCATAATTAAACAAAAAGATGTTGTGACTCGGAACACCTTAATTCGAAATCTTCACTTTTAAATATCCGGGTTTGCTTAAACATCGTTAATCCTTATTAATTATAATTAATTAGTAACAGGGCCTTACACTTCTTCCTCTCTTAAAATGATTTCGTCCTCGAAATCGCAAAAATGAGTATAACTCAAAAACAAAATCATATGAGATGTCTCAATTTCATTCATAGATACGTAAGAATCATCATATATCAGTGACAACTGCTGTGGTAGTGTCAACAATATACCACTGAACCAAACTTCTATATGATTCCACAAGGTTCAAAATATTGAGGCAACATCGTACCACACCGAACGAATCGTATCGATCATTGCAAAGGTAATGTCTTCAGATTTACCTGATTATCAACTTGAAATTCTAACGATATATTTCTCTTGTTGGCATAGCAAACCTGCTTACTTTAAGCCAATTTAATTCGTTTTCGCAGAAAATTTATCGTTACTGGCATTTCCTCAACAATCTCAAGTTGTGCCAAATATTCCTTATTAATTTCATCTCAGCATATCAGCGATTGATAATTCCCACAAAATTCATCACTATTAATCGGGACATAACTTCCAAAGTCTGGATAATTCTCTCAGTTTGTCCATCTTTCTGGGTATGATAAGCAATACTCATTGCTAAATTAGTGCACATGACATTCTGGAAACAGTTTTCGAATCCGGATATTATCCTCGGATCTCTATGATGCAATTGTTACAGAAACTTACTGTAACTAAACCATATTATCCACATATTAAACATGTCGTTTTCTCATAGGCATACAAACAATCATATGAAATTAATATCTTGTATTGAATAGTCAATCAACTCTGATTCAACTTGTTTCAAAATCTCTGTTCGATTTAAACGATTGAGTTATAAAACTCGAAGCTAGAAATTTCTGAAGTTCATTGTGGCACTTACAAATTCTGTAGTATTCCATTAGGTCTCGTCTTTTTATCTTGACCTGCTGACATATCAAAAAATTTGCCACAAAATTCTAAATTTCTTTCTTCATACCATCCCATCAGAAATAGGATCTCAATACTGATACATCTCATCATTCCCAGAATAACACTATCATCTATAGTGTGCTTTCTATAGTAATACTTATTTCGAATCGGTAGGATTCAATGCTTTTACTAATTGTTCAATCGCAACCCACCACTAAATGGCATACTAAAATCTAGTTGGTTGATGAGACAGAATCAATTTCTTCAATCGGCATCTATATGGGTCTGTCCTACGAGTCTTTCCGATTTTCAAAATCAGAGATGACTCAAACTGCAAGGCACACATTGATGCCACCATTGCACCTTGCACTTTTCGGTTCAGCGCATCTGCTACTAGTTTCACTTTCCCTGATTGATATTGTCTATCGGAGTCAAATTCTTTAATAAATCTAGTCATTGCTTCTATCTCATGTTCAACTCTGACTGAATAATAGATATTTTCAACTCCTAAAATCAGATTATATCATGAATTGTTCGCCATACAGATAACGTTGACATATCTTCAAGGCAAAATAATGGCTACAAGCTCGAGTTCATGAACAGGATATCATGATTCTTTCAGCTTCAACTATCTCAAAGCATATGCAATCATCTCATCATGATGCATGAGAACATATCCCAAATCTTTGACCAACGTATTTGCACAAACTATATATCCACCTGAACCAGTTACAAAAAAAAATCAACACTGAGGTTGTGTTCAGTTTATGAAAACTGCTTTCACATTCATCTGACCAAACGAAACTCAATTTATTCTTGGTCAACTGTTTAATAGATCAGGCTATCCTAGAATTTCCATAAAAGCCTGTAATATATGGCCAAACTCATAAAACTTCGTATCTCAAGTACAAAGGTACACCACTGATGAATATTATTACAATTTCACCCAAAAGTTACGGAATACGCTATTCATCAAATTCATAAACTATACTGGTTGTCAGACCACACGGCATTACCAAAAATTCAAAATGCTTATATCTGGTTTGACCAATTGCCTAGAGAACATTTTCTCTTCTGACTCAAACTGATGGTAACCAGATTTACAAGCATTCTTCTTATACATCGAAGTTCCTTACAACTAATCAAATACTTCTCGATCATAGGTAATGGATATTTATTCTTGACAGTAGCCCGGTTCAATTGCCTTTAGTCGATACACATATTCATAATACCATCTTTCTTCTTAACGAATAACATTGATGTTTTCCCAAGGTGACATACTCAGACGTGTGTACTCTTATCGAGGATATTCTGTAACTATTCTTCTAAATCTGTCAACTCTGCTGATGTCATTCCGTACAATGCTTTCAATATCGAATCTATTCCTTGGTATCAAGTGGAAATTCTCTTATTTCCTTGGGAAAATCTTGGTAAGTTTTCTTATCATTAGGATATCAGTCAACCTCAACTCTTCCTGATCAGCATTAACTGTTTATTATCAAATATCCCTCATTTTCCAAGTATCGCAACCGTAATATTTTCATAGCTGATATTATCAATATCTTAGCTTGCTATTCGTGGCTATAAACATTTCATTTGGAGCCACAATATGGTCGAAAATTCATTTTACCCTAAAATCAACTTACAATATCTCAAAAGTTATCAGAGTATCCACGCCCTCAATACACTCAAAATCATATCTCAGCAACACCATTAAATTCAAATTCACAATACTATCATCAAACTGTAAGATACAGTTCACTATTACATGTATGGATATTATAATCATCACTGCTTGTGTAGTTTCCAAATCATCATTATCAATGCACATTTGATGCATGTATGAAAACAATGCTTTTGTCTCAATAAAACTTGTGCCGTGTGATCAAATACATGACATGTATATGCGATCTCCAGTACTGAAGCATTTATAACCTTATCCTCTATCATTGTATACTCTCTGGCCTGTTGGGAAACCAAAATAACTATCAGATATTACCTCCGATCTACAGGTAACTAACTGCTGCTGGAACTGAGTGGTCGAAAAGAATAAGCACTCTGATATCTACCCCTAGTTCAAAGTATTTGTTGTTATGGCTGCATCTGTTACTGAGCACGTAACGGACATGCTCTGACTGGCCACAATCGATATCAGTTCCTCTTATTCTTATCATGGATGAATAGATACCTACATCCACAGTGACCTCGAAAAGATCTGGTATTCTACAATCTCTTAGTACCTCTAGAATTACTAGAGCTGGAAGAACTGGAGTGATACTTCTGAAACTTTTCTAGGACTACTTGGATTATTCCATATGATAGTCACTTCATTAACATTTAATCCAGTCCTAGCCACTTCGTACCACATCGGTGTCTTATCCTTCAGCCGAAACACTTCTAATTCTAATCTCTTCGCTAATGAATAACTATTGAGATTAATCACATACTTCCATTTATCAATTCCACGATAATCGATTATCATTTTCCATGTAATCAACATGGTTTTCTCGTAAACATCCTTTCCCGTGTCAAAAAGTGAGAATCTTGTCTTCCATCAAACCATTACTCTAGATACTCTCATTTAGAAGAGTTCATACTGTAATATTTCTTCATAGTTCGGACACATAAATTGGAACTGAATTACGACAGTCCCCATATCCAAGTCCTCATTCAAACTAATTCAAGTTGTTTCTCACAACACCTATACTCTATTTTTCAATTGAAATATCACTATTTCAATATTCTCAAGTTATAAATTATCATCTCGACGTGCACAGGTTTTGACGTAAACTTATACGTATTACCCTGTCTTTCGGACTCAAATCTCGATGTCAATCGACAAAATACGTGTTAAATAGTTTTAGTGTCATCCCACTAATCACAAAGATTAAATCACAAGGTGATAAATAAAATTCCCAATAACGGACACATTATCACTAAGTTATAATTCAACTAACAGTTTACAGTATCTACAGGTACGTAGATAGCTATTAAAATTCGCTACCTTTCGAAACACTAACTGTCCATCATAAAATCAAAACATCATATACATCTCATGTCATAGATGTTCTTTTCGCTTACTCTACCTCATCATCCTATCAGCAACTGTCAGTGCTAACATATAAAATTTTCAAATTCTCTAGATTATATGCAACTCAGCATATTATAATACTCAAAGATATGACATCTAGCTGTCCCTGCTTAGAAATTCATTACACGTCTAAAATCTCATTATCTAACATGTAATCATAGCATGCAAGAGCATATAAAAACACATAGTCATTTACATTCACAAACAATTTTAGACTCAGTGTCCTAACTCTAGTAAAATCATATTCCAGATTATGCTCTGATACCAACTGTGAGGGCCTGGTCCTAATCATGCGTCATACAATGATTATTTTACGTTAATAGCGGAAGATTATTTAAAATTTATCAACATGTGGCCCAAAAAATTTTGATTTTGCATATATCATAGTACTGAAAAATATGTAATTTCAGTTTCACAATTTATGGCTCGACTGTGAGAGATGTCGTACCGATGAGCGTGTCGACGCCCTGCTCGAGCTTGATGATTTGATTGATGATCCTTCCATTGGACTCCTGAGATCTTGATATTGGAGATTTGATATCCCTTATATGCATTTGTATTCATGCACGGCATGCATCGCATGTTACTTTGTCATACATTGTGATTTTACCTGTTTTTCGTACTGGGTTCTGGACCCCTTCGCGGGGGGGGGGGGGGGGGGGGGGTGGGGGGGTGGGGCTGTTCATGTCTTCGTTTTATGGGCATGACAGGTGGTGCAGGTAGACGTATTGTGGATGCTTGAGCTGAAGCATCGATGAATACCAGAGCTCCTTGAGCGAACTCAGGTATATGCTTTATGTTTTGAGTCCCAGTAGTTGTTAGAGTATATTAAAATACGATTCAATTTATCGGGGTATGCCCCGAGTATCTGTATTTTAAGTATTACTTTACTGAGAAGTTTATATGTGATGCGTATTCGATGAATAACATGTTAAATTGTGAAACTGGAATTACATATTGTTTAGTAATATATGTAAAATCAAAAATTTTTGGGCACATGTTGATAAATTTTAAATAATCTTCCGATGGTAAAGTAAAATAATCATTGTATAATAACTAAACGCATGATTAAGTCCGGGCCCTCACACCGACAATGCATGATGCAAGATTGATAGGAAAAACAAAAAAAACTATTCATGCCGATTCTTCGGAGACCACTAATTTCTTGGTTTAGCAAGAATCCTTTGTCATGAAGAAAAATATCATAAACAAGTTAACTGACTGTTGATATCTTCACCAAACCACTTCCAGAAGCCAAGTTTTCCCACTTTAGAATATGCACAATGATAGGGAGAACATGAGACTATGCTCATAAGACACTAGTCAACAAAGTATGTAGCTCATACCAAGATGATCTATCATATATGCTAGTCAACAGAGCCGTTTTAATTTCATTGATCTTTTCAAGGATATGTGACATATATTATTGTCATATTTTTAAATAACGGCCTCGCTAAATTTTTGTAATGCCTCGATATGAATCATACATGTTTTATTTGGTTATTGAGTAATTATGTGATAAGTACGGTATGATGTGGACTCGGGTTCGGGTTGAACCGAGTATGAATCATGAAATGAAGGGAAGGAATAATGTTTATGTTGCAATATTGTGGTACATGTTTGAATATACAATTAGAATTGTAGTACATCTACATGGAAGGCATAACTTTGATGCATGGTAGACTACATGAAGCACACTTGACATAGGATGAATTTGACATGAATTTGCTGTGAATTTACCTTGCATTTGTTGGGAAATTTGGAAGATATATATTAAGCAAAATCAGATGATGAAACGCATACAAACACAACAACTCACCTAAAAAATCTATACACATTTTCCTCTCAAACCCTTGCTTTTGCTTGCATATTTTCTTGGATTTGAGTCTGAAAATCAAGTAAGAATGTGATTTTAGTTAAAGTCTTGTTGATTTGGTAGAAAATGCACGATGTTTAAGTGTCTACATGAGTGTGGTGTTGTAGAAACCAAGTTGAAATACAAGTGGTATGAATTTTGATTGATATGAGATGTAATCCAAAGAAATAAGCTGTAATGTTATGGAAATATGTTCTTATAATGTTCTAATATGAATTTATCAAGTTTTGATGGTATGAATTGAAGTGTAGGAAGTAAACCATGAAGATGAGATCAAAATCGCCATGTCTGAATATTTCAGAGCATCGTGATCGATCGCTAACTAGGGGACAATCGATCGCTAACTAGGGGACATACGAGTAATGATATTCCATTTATGATCATTATATGTGATGCTGGTATATTGCTGATTGAGATATGAAATTATTGTGAATATCATATGTGATTGGTGCTGTGAGGCACGATGTTGTTAAGGCGTATAGTTGATGCCATGAGGAGTATGCCATTGTTGGACATGTTGTATATTCATGTTGTTGAGGCATATAGTTGATGAGTATGCCATTGCTGGGCATACGATATGGCTGTTATAATGTGTGAGGACGGTAATATGATATGTGCTGCTAATATGAGACTTGAAGGCTGAGCCACCGACATATTAAGCTTAGATGCATATCATATCGGTCCCGTTATAACAGGATGTTGAATGACATATTTGGCCAATTGTATCATGTTGTATATTGTGTTTTGGGGTATATACAGGTTGTATGTACAGGAACAACCAGAGAGGAGTATTTCAAATGCATGAAATACAGGAAGTTGTTTATACAGTATTTATGCATTACTTTGATGTTGGATCGTGAACATCATTTATATACTCATGTTGTGCGTGGTGTTCTGTTGGGACTCATAGTTGGGGAAAGCAGAATTGTGAGTCTACCTTCTGCTGCTAGGAGTTAAACTGGTCGAGATTAAATGAATGATGTATAAATGATAAACAAGATGTATATGAACAATGTAAGCGAAAGACATAGTGAAAAATCTTGATCAATAGTGTTAGTATATTAATCCTGATATAATCCTGATAAGTAGAGAATGTGATTTACTTAATTGAACATATTATGAGGATTAAGGTGACGAGGCCCCACAATTTTAGTTACACAATCTCAACTTCAATAAAATCTCAACTGTTAAAATATTTAATATATACCAAACTTTTCAAGATCATTCCGAACCATGCTGCCCCACGTTTTTGGCCAAGCTCCCTTACCTCTACTATCAAATAAGGAATATGTCAAGCGCTCCCATCCTGCCATAATTAATAGTCCTGAACTGGTCATTGAAGAATATGCTAAGTATACTATCACTACCCATACTACACTTGAGCATTAAGCGATGATCGATCTAGGTCAACCTAGTAGTTCAAAGGGAAAAACGTTGTTCCTGTTGCTGACCCTGCTACTCCAATTTCTCAAGTGGACTCGCATAATTAACTTTGATTTGCTTGGTTGGATCAATAATAGTTTAATTTAGTTATTACTTTAATTATTAATTCAATATCTTATGTTAAATATAGTTTAAAGCGTCTTAGTTGGTACTTACAGTAATTCTATGTGGGTTCGACACTCTTAATTCTATACTAAAACTTGACAATCGTGCACTTGTGGTATAAATCGTATTATTTAAGTCAAAGCGTGCATCGATATAATTTATTGTTAAATAAAGTGCGATCAAATTTTTGGCGCTGTTGCCTAATTTTAGTAATATCATACGAGATTCTTTGACTATTTAACCAGTGTTTTTGTTTATATATTTATTCGGAAAAAAATTAATTTTTAATTTTGTTTTTCTTGCGAGATACTTTTGTTGTTTCATCAACAAGTCTTTACAAGCTTTACCCAACAATTTCAGAGCCATTCTATGCATCACAACAGAAATTCAATGAATTGGCAAACATATTCCGTAGTATAACTTTTCGAGCTATACTCTTCTGCAATTTTTATATAATGGATTGGATGCAGAAACACAAGCATGCGTATTGAATAAAGTTTTGGCAACCGATGGTTCTATGTTTGATAGAGATGAAGATAGTGTGTTGCACATGTTCAATGATATGGCAGACTTTGACTACCATTGGCATTGTGATCCTTCACTATAGGGTTGTAATCATCAATACCCACCAGAGCCTCACTACTTATATTTTAGACATCAACCATTCACGAAGAGAAGTGATATAGTTATGCATGAGACATGGCTCAGTTGTAGCATACATTATTAGATTCATGGCATCATCGGAGAGCATTATGGAAAGCCAAGCCAACTCAATAAGTCGCTTGGAGCAGCAAGTAGAGATCCTTACGAAGATATTTTTAACAAGCTGCCAAGAGGGAGACGAGATCTACAAATCAGGTTTGGTTACACGATGATGAGTACTCCACCAACCAAACTTGGGGGAGTGATACAACCCATGAGGAAGATTCAAGGGAATTTGCGCATCTTCAAGTGATTGAGCCTACAGTGAAAAAGTTATCTGAGGAATTCCCATGGGAAGACGAGCCGAGAGTGATGTTGGAGACTGAGCATATTCTCAAAAATAGTGATGAGCACCCATCGATGGCGACGTGTTCTATGCCATATGTTGATCCATTTTTCCCATCAATGTCAACTTCACCATACTACATCCTCCACGAGATGCAGCCACTCTAAGAATTCTTCTCCCATGCCTATCCATTCATGAAGAATGTTATTGAAGCGACGACTTTACACTATAGACATCTAGCCAAGCTTGAGGGTATACTTAATCAAGACTATATGATACTTACTATGGGCGAAAGTCGCTCTTTGATGGTTGCTTCCGATGGTCATGTCGACGACTAGAAATCAAGTGCTTTTTGGGAGGCAGCATAAGCCATATCATTTGTTATTCAGTTTATTTGATTTTCAATTTTTGTTTTTAATTTATACGAGTTGATTATTTTATTATTTGCATTTTTCTATTGTGTGATACTCAGTTGGAGCAATGAATCCTATAGCAGCGGACCCGAGGAATCTATCTCTCATCTTGATCAGACTTCTCATATGGCTTAACTACTGCATTTAAAGAACTCAGAGAAGTCAAGATCAGACAGAAGACCACTGCTACAGACTTTGTTCAAACAGAAGGTGTTGGATCAGCTGACACACTTCGCATTGATCTTCACATTTTATTCAGGCAACAAGAAGAAGCGAATGTTCAAGTATAGACCACAACTGCCCCTAAATGGCTAGATATCTCAATAGTTTGATGCACTAGATCAATGTCTGGACTCTATGAATCAGCCCTTCTCTAGTCTAAACCAACATGATGTACAGCATGTATCATCATGAATCTTCTCACCATTGAAGTTGTTGTAGTAGTTTAGTTTTGGATTTTCTTATTATTTTTCATCAACTTAATGAAAAATTGGTCTTCTAAATATTTGAGTTAATCTGTTGTAAATGTCTTTATTACTAATGAAGTTAACTAAACTACTTCGGAGATATATCTCGATGATTGAAGTATAGTTGCAGAAGCTGTTGCTACCTACTTTAAGCTACACTACAGTCTAAACTCAAAAGAGTACTAAATGCACAAGTACTATATTCAGAAATTAGCCGATGGGCATTTAATGTGAGACAAGAAGCATTTTGCAAAAGATGATTTTATACAGAAAGCATAGTATGACATGACTTTTAAAGAATGTTAACGTTAGATTTTCAAGTATTTAAGGGTGCAACTATGGGAATATTAATGATATACAACACACACAACATTTAGGATACATTTACAGCACAACTTACCTTCCTTATCTCACCATCATGTATCATTCGAGTTATGTTCTTCACTTTATCGATTAATATTTGAACAAGTCTAAAAAATATAAATAAATAAAGAAAATGGAAGGAGAAATAGGAAAATATTTGTATGTCCCTGGTTTGTGCATTAATTATACATTAACTCAATATTAAAACATAATACCTTTTAAATAAAAAATACGTAAACTAAATATCAATTATTTTAGAACAATCATATTGAATTGATCCATAAGTAGAGCTCATAACAGGTCCATATAAGTATTTTCCGAAGAAATGATAAAATATTTATATGAATCGGGTGTTCATAAAAATCGGGCGTAGAAGTGGGTTCTGAAGAAATGGAGGAGTCAGAAACATGATTTGACAGGTTCATCTCACCGAACGTGGAGTCTGGAGAACAAATTTATTTAATTCAGATAATATTAAATATTTGAGAGTAATTAATGAAAGTCCTCATCACTTATAGCTAAGCATGTTTTTATTATTATATACATATGTCCTGTTCAATTAAATACATAAATGGAAAGATAAGAAAATGATGTCAAATGGTGATATAAATCGATTTGGATTGGGAAAAAAACTTTTTTGAAAAATTAGTATTTAACCCCCAAATGTTACGGTTTGTCGTAAAAAAGGATTACATTTTGCACATCCTAAAATCATATTTTGATTTCTTAAATTTTTTGTCTTTCATTTTTTTTTTTGTATTTTATGCCCTCTTCCCAAAATTCATGCGTCCATCATGTTTGAAAATCTATTCACATAATTACAACAAATAGAAGTGGTAGGGATTGAACTAGAGAATGAGATTGCTCACTATCCAATTGTTGATTGTATTTTGTTAAACTTTTTATGTATTGATAATTTTATTCTATTAATGTTATTTTTATGTCAACCAAACCTATCTCTCTATGCTCATTTCATATTGAGATCTTGAGATAAAACATGCAACCTGCTCCCTGGTCAGTGCATGCACCTGACCCAGCGGCGGTCCTGCCGTCTGACCATTCTGTGGTCGAGGTGCGAACTGCTGTCTCTGTGGCTGTCCTAGCGTCAAATCTTGGCCTATTCGGCCCTGAATCTGCCTGACCTGCCCGATTGGAGCAATTCCGAGCTAGGTGGCCCACCCTGCCACGAACATAACAACCTCGGCAGTCTCGTGACAAGTGAAATCCTCCACAGCGGTCACACCTGTCCCCTCCTGCCTTACTCCCCAGTGTAGGTCCCCGATTACTTTGCTTATGACTTTGAGACTTCTTCCCACCAAATAGTTGCACAATGATTGACAATCATTAAATATGTTTACTAGTGATTGGAGTCTCTAAATGTTTTCCTATTTCATGGAAAATAAGGATAGAGATCAATATACATATTATGTCAATGTTTTGTTTCGTCAGCACATGAATAGATGTTCATAGAATAGTTTTAATGAACACTCATCACCCTAAATTTTCGAAGTGGTACAAGATTTATGGTTACAGTTTTCTATACTATTAATCATAACGAGCTAAGACATTGTTGTAGCTCTATCAAATGAACACTGCATTTTGTGAATTGTTTTTCGATCCTACAAGGGTCACAATGTGACAAATTCAATGTAGTTGTGAGTCGAGCCGAAAGTTTGTGTGTTGTAGTTGTGAATTTGATGCTCATGCACGTCTGTTGATGTCTTCTATGAAGTGAATAACCATGGGAATATCTAGATAGAGTAAGATATATATTATAGATGAATAAGTTCTCTAATTTGGAGTCTCGGTGAACCAATGCAATAAGATACGATCGGGATATATAATTTGGAAAACGATCGGACTATATCCCAACACATCGAACATATTTTTTTTAAAAAAAAGAAAGTATATATAAATATTTAAAAAAAATAAGTCTCTTATCCTCGGATTTACCAATTATGGGCGATGACACGATATATATTTGTGTTTCTATCCATGTTTAGGTTGGAAGGGCGACAAAGGGACCTTAAAATTATGGGCTCTATAAAGTTGTTCCAAGAAAGTGTTAATTTGCACATAAAACTATGCTCACTCCATTATAATGGGCCACTGCCTGGGAATTCTTTATGGTTTCTCACAGCATTGTACATTGTACACAGACCACACACACAAAACAATGCCCTGTCACATTCATTGCATAGAATAAATTATCCCTACAATACATTGACTCAAGTTTTTAACATCGTATGGTATGGAGTATGGAACCCTTTTTTTGTGTTATACCAATTCTTTATATTGCTATTATTACATCACATATTCTTTGTTTAGTCAAATAATGGAGAACCCGCGCTTTCCCTGATGGTTTCTCATCATTGTCCCATTTGGGATGCCTCGATTTCGAGGCTGGTTATAGCTAGGGATGGCAACGGGGCGGGTTTGGGACGAGTTTGGCCAATCCCATGACCCGTCCGCTACACATAAAACCCGGACACGCCCCGCCTCGGTTCCATTTGTTTTATTTTTTATTTTTATTTTTTAAAATATTTAGCTAGAAATCAATTTTGAAACACAAAAGTTGAGTTTTGTGATTAAAGTTTATGTTCTCTCTAGTAAATATTTATAATAAGCATAGTAAAACTATCTTTAAGCTACTAAATATTTATTAATTTGCTCTAATTTCCTTCAAAATGTCCAACTTCTTTAACATGAACACATGAGTATTGATATAAAATTAAATAATGTCACTTTATTGTTTAATCAAAGAAATAAAATGTATATTCAATAAATTAAAAATGTATAGCGGGGCGGGTCCGGGCGGGTTCGACCAATCCTAAGACCCGCCCGCCCCGCATCCAAACCCGGTTGAAGCGGGTCCAAACCCGCCCCGGCGGGACGGGTTTAATGGGGGTCCGGGTATGGACCCGTCCCATTGCATCCCTAATTATAGCCATTTCAAATACTTTGAAATACCCCTCCCCTATGTTCAAATAATAATAATAATAATAATAATAATAATAATAATAATAATAATAATAATAATGGATAGAATATAAACATATATACAATAATTTAATATTTTAAAGTACAAACAAAATTTCTACAAAAAAATGAAAAGCATATATATTAGAAAAAATTAAAAGAAATTTAAATATGGTAGGTTATATTAAATGACTTAAAAAACAATTAGTAATCTTATATATTGCAAAATAGCACTAGAAATTGAATTATAAGTTATAACGGGGCTTTAGGAAGGGCAGTAAAGATTTGCCATAAGGAAACAGTAAGGGTTATTAATTAATTTATTATTAAATACATTGTTCAATATATTATGTATGTATTATTCAATATATCATTTTGTTCAATATATTCTATCATTCATTATACTCAATGTCAGTATATCATAAATATTGTTCAATCTACTATATGAGAGGTTACGAGAACTGATACAGATGATTAAATTAAAAATGATAATTCTATTACAAAGACTCCTTTTTGAACGAAAGCTTTCAAAGCAACGATAATATTGAATATTTTTTTCTTGAGCTATGAGAAACCAAACGAAAAGTTCTTACTATATTAAGAAAAATCATAGATAAGATTCTAATGGTAATTTGATAATTTCTTATGAAGTCTTCATATAGTAATTATAAATATACTATATATTAAAGAATTGTTAATTTATATAACGCATGTGCTCTATACGAATTCTCGTATACGTATTATTATCTTATAAATTTAACGAACTATTAATTAGCAAGTTATTTTAAGTAATATTATTAATTAATCCATTATTAAATTATCGATGTTCTATTGCACTCGATATGACACTAAATGTATTTTTTGTATTAGAAAACATGTCATGAACCAGCTTTCTAACAATTATTTTCGAATATTTGAAATAATTTAACTTTTGTCGAAAATACTATTAAATGGAAAAATAAATATCAGCGAAAACTGGCTGTTGTCGTGGCATAGACTAATTGTTCCACAAATCTTTCCTTATATTTTTTCGAAATTAGATAATAAGTTTATATTTATCTATTTTAAAGATAATTAAGGAATATCATGATTTTATTGGATAATAATCTTTGTCTGTGTGCAGTTGACCCATTTGGCAATTCGATGCAATTCTGATATATTTTTTTTATGTTATCTTGAATTTGGCTCGACTTATCAAATTAATTATTTAAAATCAATCAACTATATATATTTTGTAACGTAACTGGATACCAAAATAAAATAAAAAACTGAATTTCATCATTAATTAATTAATTACATTATATTTGTAGCAAAAATATATATTTTCATCTCATTTTATACCTAACCTTCTACTTTTATTCTTATTACGAAGCATAAAGAAGTCGTTATTCTTTATTTGTGGACTCATTATATAAACTTGAAAGATCGATATACCGAGAATAAAAGTCACTTAAAATATATCTAGTTTTTCATGGGATCTCAAAAAATTCTTGAAATATGTTGTTTGGAGATGACTCTTTTCTTAATATGAGTGTCGTTCTTGTGGTGAGTCCTAAAATTTTGTCACACATTGATGGGAGATATCTAATGTATCAAATTTGATGATCTCAATCATTTTTAAAACATGAATTTCGTGAAATCAAATTTCATTAAATTGTGTCAAACTTCACGAAAACTGCATTATACCTAAAATGACCCGACCCCTTATGAACCTGTGCTAACGGAAACTTAGTCAAAACTTCATAATATATGTTAATCTACTTTGTAATATTCTATGTTATGTATGTTCAAATAATGAGTATACATCTTCATTCATCCCTTGAGTTGATTTGACATGGTACATCACTCTGCAATATTTTTTTTTATTAACCAGGGAATGAGGGTAAGTACTTTCTTGACTTTATTTAATCACATTGATTGGTGCAAATCTTGAAATCAGGATGTGGCTAATACCCGCCCATAGAGTAGGTTCCTGCTTGCAACTAAGAATTAGACAACTTGTGAATACAAAACATTAGGGATGGCGATGGGACGGGTCCAACCCGGACCCACATTGAACTCGCCCCATCGGGGCGGGTCTGGACCCGCTTCAACCGGGTTTGGAAGCGGGGCGGGTGGGTCTTGGGATTGGCCGAACCCGCCCCGCTATACATTTTTAATTTTTTTTTTTAAAATATGATATTGATTATACATTTTACTTCTTTGATTGAAAAATAAAGTGTCATTATTTAATTTTATATCAAAATTCATGTGTTCATGTTTAAAAAGTGGACATTTTGAAGGAAATAAGAGCAAATTAATAAATATTTAGTAGTTTAAAGATAGTTTTACAATGTTTATGATCAATATTTACTAGAGAAAACATGAAATTTAATCACAAAACTCAACTTCTATGTTTCAAAATTAATTTCTAGCTAATTTTTTTTTAAAAAAATAAAATAAAAATAAAAAAATTGGAACCGGGGCTGGGCGGTAAACCCGCCGGGTTCGATGGTCTAAGCGGGGCGGGGCGGGTCCGGGTTTTATGAGTAGCGGGGCGGGTCGTGAGATTGGCCAAACTCATCCCATACCCGACCTGTTGTCATTCCTACAAAACATGTATCAGAAAATCTTTGTTTACCGCTGAAAACTTTCAATCTTGATTATACTTAGTCTGATTCCATATCTTGTTTAGTCACTATGGATAATAGAACGCGTATGGATGTTTGTTTGACTAGGGGTGAAATTTTTTCATTATAGTCAATACCCTCCCTTTGTGTGAACCCCTTGGCAACAAGTCTTGCCTTGTACCTCGACCCTTCAACACCAGGAATTCCAGCTTTCCTTTTGAAAATCCATTTACAACCTATAACTTTTTTGGTTTATCGATTTTTCAACAAGGATCCAAGTACTGTTTTTGTTCAAGGGTGTTATTTCATCCTCCATGGCATTAATCCATTTATCATTGTCTTTACATCTTACAGCATGATCGTAATCTAGTGGGTTGTTCCACCTCATCAATGTCCATTGCGTCCAGGAATGAAAATGTCAGCAGGTCTGCATATTCGAATCTTTGAGAAGGCTTGATAGGCTTTTTCTGTCTGTCCCTCACCAGCTGATAGTCCATGGTGTCATGTTGCATTTGAACCTGACTTGCATGTTTTCCTTCATCTGATATAATTTTTTGATATTGTCCCTCATTGATAGTTACCCTACCACTTTGGGAAATGAGTCTTGTAAATAACATTTGCAAAAATCACCATCCCCATGGTATTGGTATACAAATATGTTTCTTACTTCTCCAACAACTTTAACCACAATTTAGGGGAAAAACACACCAAGAGTTAGATTCATGGTCAACTAAAGCACCACCCAGGCCAGTCAACATCTATGTACTCTTTTATGATCAGATCTTTTCCTTGATAACAAAGGATAAAATCTATAGTACTTTTCATGCACACCGGCATCCTTACTAAATTGATTAATAAAAATACGAGTTGATTAACCTTTTTAAAATCAATGGGCAAACTCTAGTTGAGCAATTGGAACTTTGCATTTATAATTCAACTAGACAATTAATGAAACATAGGGAAGAAAATATTACAAAGTAAAATGGCGCCAAATACCATATTATTGCATCCTCTGGTGTTATGCCTAGATTTTCTCCTTGGTCTACTTCAACAGTTGCATAATAAAGCATGGTAGTATTACAACATGAATAAATATTCGATTCATGAATGCAAGTGATGAAATACATGCAATTGATATTAAAACATGTTCGCTAAAGGATTATCAAGTTGTTGCTAAAGGGTTGGTGTGTGCCCTAAAGGATGGATAGTATACTCTATTGACTTCTAGATGTTGGTACTATCCACGTCTAATGGCAAACAAGAAGTATCATGGTCATGTTGCGCTATTGCACTCTTGGCACCATTTGATAGCCATCGTTACGGCCATAAAGGTTCACGAAAAGACAACATGTAATGCATCCAAGAGCACATAACCGCGAAAACATAACTCAGGCAATCATCGTGCTTCAAGAATAACATTTATATACCTACCTTAAACTATTCGTATACTTCGGTGTGTGATTGTATTCCAGGTGTCAGATCATAATCTGAGCATCTATTCATAAAACTAGTGTTTATCATTTCACACTTATTACAGTCTACCCTATCAGGGCTAGGATTTTGCTGTCTTAACTCAGTTTCTGATATTGGGTACTGGGTTATTCGATGCTATCCTATGGGTATAACCCAAACCCATAAAAAATTGACACCTGTCATTTATTTTATTTTCTCTTTTTCTGAAAAAAAAAAAGATGACATCCTTTTCGGAAAGTTGCCATTGTCAATCGCAAACCCGGCCAAGCTCTGATCTCTATCACTATCAACGAAATGAGGTATTAAATTCTACCAGTACGGGTTTTCTTATATAACCTTTTAAACAATTTTTATGTAGTATGTATTATTGAAATATTACTTTTTAGAATTATGCTTAAATGTTTCTTGTAGGTTATTGAGGACAAAAAGGCCTGGAATGCCTCTCTGAAAAAGAATCTTTGCTCTGTCTAAACACAAGTTAGAAGCTTTGGAAAAAAAGGATACGCTGGAAGGAGAAATGCTGAATTGAGAAACAACTTGGAAGGATACATTTATTCTACTAAAGACAAGGTGATAACCCACGGCACATGATGAGTTGTAACAACCTTTTAGAGATGCAAAACATTGAATCTCGTAATTCTACAATACAAGAAGCGATATAAACCGGCTCTGATATTTAATATTGACATAGACAAGAAATGGTGATTGTTGTGATTTAATGCCAAGATCGATCTAGACTTTTACTCAAGGATTTAAACACCAACCGATTAATCAACAAGTTGAGATGATTATTAAGAGCAGTTGAATCAAATGTTCAAGAATAAAATAACAGAAAAATGATTTACGTGGTTCAATTCAATATAAATCTACGTCCATGGAAGCAGCCACACAACCAAGAAATCCACTATGAAAATTCAAGAGTTTTGCACTACAAGCTTTTGCAGAATAAATTCCATATTGTTCATCTCACCACTATAAAATTGAGAAGAACTGTTTCATACTCTAACTATAATATCGCTAGAAGAGTCCCAATATCGACCTTGTATATCCTTTTCCTTGAATTTAGCCGATCACGTAGTGTTTAAGTCGATCCAGAATCTTGATCAACCTTAACATTTGTGATGCCTGAAAAAGCCATATAAGTTATAAATCGATACTTATGACGTAGGCATGTGGTCAGATTGTAACTCAACCTAAATCATGTGCCCCTAATAAATTCTTTACTATAATATAATTGAGTAATCAAGAACCAATGACTGTATGATATGTTCTCGGGTTTGGGTGGAACAGAGTAGGAGTCGTTGACATAAGATTAAACGTAAAATGAGCATGTTGAAAGACCTTCTACATAGGTAGAGATAAGAATTGATGAAGTACATGGTTGGTAAATATGTAGCAACAGATTGCATGTTCATGTAGTATATGAAAGAGTAGGCATCATACATAGTTGGATAAACAAAACAAAGGTACATGAAGTTGAATTTGCATTAGATGTTAATTTCACATGAGTTTGGTTTAACACATGTATTGAATTTGATATGATGTTGTAAGAAGTATAAAAGGGTGATTTCAGCTAAGAAACACATAATCACACCTTTTCTCACTTAAATTTCTCTACAAACTCTCTCCAAGGGTTGAGGTTCTTTGATCACTTGGTGTGGCTTCTACTTGAGATTGAACTTCTGAACTTGTTGTGAAGCACCATCTAAGGGAATTGGTAAGAAGATTATGAGTTATGTCTTCTTTTATTAGTAGTTTGAATGAGATTAGTATCATGGCGATAAAGAATGGTTATGAAGTTCATAAAATAAGTGATAAAGTGATGAAAACATGTTCATATCATAATTGAGTAAAGTTTTTATGAAGTTTTGATGTGGATTAATGTGATGAGAAGTTGGAAACATGAGGATAAGCTCGAAAATCACCATGTTCTGAATTTTACAGAGCATAGCGATCGATCTCTAGAAGTATAGCGATCGATCGCTCGAAGTGAAAATGGTTAGCGATCGATAGCTAAAGGCGTACCGATCGATCGCTAAAAGGCCGTAGCATTTTATGAAATTCAGACTTTATAGCGATCGTCGCTAGATTTTGACCGACCGATCGCTAGGGTTGCATACTGTAAGCGATCGATCGCGAGAGTGACCGATTGATCGCTAGAGGGAAAATGTTAAACAATGTGATATTTTTGTGGACTTTGATTTTGAAGCCTATTATAACATGTTACATTGTTGGTATTCATGTAGCATCCTCACAGAGGATGGGACAACAAGGCGATAGAACATCGACGCCTGACTTATATATTTTTTGTCGCACAACAGGTACGTGTTGACATACGAGCATGTGTTGATATTCATATTGATGTTGATTATGATATATCGATGATTGTATATGAACGATGATGTTGAGGGTCACTGGAATGAGCGACGTGATACTATTAATGTTGTTGTTGATTGTGTCGCAGTAGTAGGGGAGCGACGATGGGGTATCATAGGCTTGGTGTTGCCACTATATCGATTATATACGATGGGTCGCAATGATGATGCGGCGATGGGCTATATTAGGGTTAATGTTGCCACTATATGGATTATATACGATGGGTCGCAATGATGATGCGACGATGGGGTATAGTAGGCTTGATGTGGCCACTATATTGATTATAAACGAGGGGTCGCAAGGATTATGCGACGACGTGGTATAGTTGGCTCGGTGTTGCCACTATATCGATTTGTATATCGGATGTAATATGAATGAGGTGATGATTGATGGATTTTGATTTGATGTTGAGGAATTGAGTTACAGAAACAGTCAGGGAATCCTCGTATTGTTGTTTATGACTTCAGGGAGTATTTCTGTTTATCTTATATCATGTTATACTATTGATAGAATACTGTATGTTTATGCTGTTATTATTGCTGGTGTATGCTCACCCATTTTTTGGGGTTGTTTCTGTTGAAACATGCATCAGGCCTAGACGGTAGAGTTGGAGACAGGATTAGGAGATGTTGAGTCTGAGAAATATAATTTCTTGTTACTTAAAATGGAGTTGTCATAGGAGAATACGATTGTTTCCACTAGTTGTGGCTCACATGTGAGCTGGTTTATATTTGTATATGGCCTGTATGTAGTACCCTATGATTTGGTTATCTTGTGTTGGGGCATGTGACTTATGTCATATTTACGTTGGGTAGACGTCATATATTTTTGTGATCTTATATATGATAAGTTGTGCTTTGGTGAGAGGTCTAATTACGGGAAGCTTATGCCAAAATATTTATATAAATGACGTCATATGTTGTCTGTTTTCGTGGTGACGTTTGGGGCTCCACATTTGTTGGTATCAGAGCAGTGGTTAGTTGTCTGGGATGGGTAGAAGGTTGGATTGTGTCATGGGAGTTGGACGGTGAGAAGTACTTGCGCATGTCTATGCATTAGTGTGTCTCGAAGTTGACTAAACACTAGCTGTGTGTGTGTTGATGCAAAGAATGTGATTGATTTACTACTGGATTATAATTGTTAAAATGTTATGGTTAACGATTGAATCAACAGTATGGCAGCTAGGGAATCAGGACAACAGGGAGAAGAAATAGGAGACACTGCCAATATTAGTAGCAGCTGGGCAGGTGAATCCTTTGCCACTCACGCACCAGCAGAATCTCTATTATTGTCGGGTGAGTTGAGTTTGGCACAATTTAGCAGTTATCATCCACCGATGTTTGAGGGGACAGAATCCGGGGAGCAAGCAGAAGAATGGTTAGAACGCATTCAACAGATTCTTGTTACAGCTCCGTGTGCGAAATCAGCTTGGCTTCGTTTGGCAGAATTTCAACTTTCCAGAAAAGTGTATCTGTGTTGGAAGATGACTGAGACGTCATTGGTGGCTCAGGGGTATACTGTGGATTGGGATGCATTCCATACACGTTTTCTAGACAGGTATTTCTCTATGGCTGCTAGACAGGAAAGAGAAAGAATTTGAAACTCTGAAGCAGTGAAACTTGTCTGTATCAGAATATGCCGTTCTAATGAAATATGTGCCGCATATAGCTACTAGTCCTCATGCCAAGATGTGACATTTATTCAGGGGTTGAGAATGGAAATATATGATCAAGTATTATCAAATAAACCTGTATTGTTCGAGGATGCATTGGAGCGAGCAGAATTAGCAGAAATTGTAGTACAAGCTTATGGTACTCCGGCGCAATCACAGAGGCCGACTAAGGAATATTTGCGACCTCGGGGGGAGACATTTAAATTCCAGAAAGGTTCTTCATCATCATCATCTACTTCATCATCTGGAAAACGACGTTTTAATTCACGTCCTAGTGGAGGTCTCACTAGTGATCCAACCTAGTCGGGGATGAGGCAGTGGGTCCCAGGAGCTGAGATGTTATCGATGTGGAGGACCTCATATGGTCCGAGATTGTACTCAGACTGATATTACTTGTTATGAGTGAGGAGGCATTGGCCATATGGCGAGATAGTATCCGAACCGTGGTAGTTGGCATGATTCTAGATCTGGCAGAGGTAGTTCGTCGGAGAGGACGGCTCAGCAGCAGCGGTTTGCACCTCGACCACCTAGAGTACAGACACGAGGACGGGGGTTGGACCACCTCAGGGGCAGGTATATGCCTTGACGAGGGAGCAGGCAGAGGAAGCACGAGATGCTGTGACAGTGGGAAAGTGTTATTTATGTTCTTACCCTGCTTTTATTCTTATTGATACGGGTGCTTCCCCTTCTTTTATTTCGTTGCGATATGTTATGCTGCATCATATGAGCTTGTCTCTCTTGTCTACACCTCTATCTGTCTCGACACCCACTGGGAAAGATATGGTTGTTACATCAATGGTACCAAACTGTTGGGATATGCCCTAAGACATATCATTAGATGATTGTTTATGACATACAATGTAATATGATTTTATAATGGCAATTCATTATTATATATTATTCTTTTAACTGTGCAATGTGAATTAATATATATGTTAATGTCCTTAGAATAATATTGTATTATTCTTAAAGATGTCCCTAGTCAAGTATTATCATGAAAGGGATAATGATAATACGTAGAGACTAGTATGTGTTGATCGATGAATTGTTCATTGATATGAGATATCAAATCAACATATGGGTACATGTTAGAGAACGATGTACTGGACAGACCCACCATGAGAATGCAACATGGATAGTTATATGATCGTCATATGCAATTCTCATAGTGATAATAATGTATGTAATCCTTACGACTTGTGATCATCAGAGATCCCAACATAAGGAGTTATGTATTTTGATATCGTCAAACGTTACCCGTAACAGGGTAAACTATAAAGGCGACTATTGGATACACTACGAATTATGTAGAGGGATGTTGACTGATCGATATAGGATTTGTCCCTCCTATATAACAGGAGATGTGTTTGGCCCTTGATCAAGTGAGAACTAAAATGCATGGCCATGCTCGAATGAGTCGATATGAGATATCGAGCTTATTCGTTTATTATAGTTCTACTTGGGGATCAAGAAATAAAGATTGGATATACGAGTATGACTATTCCATGACTCGTGTTCAATCTAAACACAAAGGACAAAGGGATTAAGCTACATGGTTAATATTATCACAAGTTCTAAAGGTTATGTCGAGTCATTGACATTCTTGTAATTTGGGTAGCATTGATGTGTTGCTAGATACCGCTCAATGCTTGCGACATAAAATGAGATTTTATGTCACTGCCAACATTACAAGATCCTATCGGGTCGCACAAAATATTAAATCGATAAGGGAAATTAAATTCATTGGATGAATTAATTAATTAAGAAGAGTCTTAATTAAGTGATTAAAAGGTTTTAATTGAATCATGGCTTTGGGCCCATAAGACTTTAAGAAAGTCTTGAACCTTAATTAAAAGCCTTATAATATGAATACAAGGTTTTGATTAATGGTTAATCATTCTTTCATATCATTGTTTGATATCAAAACCTAACCTCCACTTCTCTCCTCCTCTCGGCCGCCTCATTCCCTTCAAGAGCCACGACCGCCGCCGCTTGCTTGTCGGAATTGTTGGTAGCCGTTGATCGGTTTTGAACCGAGAGTTGAGCTTTGGTTCAAGAATAAGTCTAGCAACTTGTTCTTGAACATCCCTTTCGATTTGATCGTGTGGATACCGTAGAGACGAAGGTGCAAACTTTCGTTTGTGACTCGTGGTGCTACAACGAGGATTCTGCTTCAAACACGCTACAAGTGTGAGACACTTGTAATTCCTTTATCCGATATGAATCCCTATGTATAGATCTGCTGGTTAGTAATCCATAAATTTTATTCCGCTGCGTTGTATGCTCTTGGATTACTTACAGTGGTATCAGAGCCGTGTACAAGGCTCATATCGGATTTATGTGGTTAAATAGTTTAATCATATTAGAATTAATATTGCATGCTATTTAAAACTGTATGAACATATATGATATGTTAATATTTAGTTTGTGAAAATCATCGTAGAATTGTATTTGATATAATTGGCGAATAATCATATTTATTGAGCAAGTTTCGGCCATCACCATCACAAATGACACCACGGCTAGCCACATGAGGGCTAGGGTTTTCGAACCCTTGGCTCGAGATGGCTTAGTCGTTGTGGCTAATAATTGTGCATGGAAGTGTCGAAAATTAATTAGGGTTTAGAACCCATTGGACGTGACGGCTAGCTCATGACGGCTAGGGTTTCGAAATAGCGGTGCATGGCTCGGCCATCGTCGCCTATTTTGCTAAAGTTTTGAGACGTGGATGAGTTTTGAACTCTTTGGCTCGATAATGGTTCACGCATGCATGGTTAGTAGCTTTACCACATGAGAGCAAGGTTTTTCGAACCCTTAGCTTGAGATGGTTGAGCCAACCCCGTGCATGGCCTGACCGTGACTCGTCGCTAACCAATTCCGGCGTTTCAATTAAGATGGCTCGATAAAGTTGCATGAAGGTGCGAGGCGGCTAGGGTTTGGAACCCTAGCGCCGCCGCCGCTCGAGCCATGGCTCGGCCATGGGCTAGGGTTTCGAACCCTAGGCCCATTAATGGTCAAGCCGTGTGCTTTGTGGTTCGAACCATGGTGGTTCGTGTCTTAGTCGCTTTAGTTCGTGGCATGTGATGTCCCGAGCGTACGATAATTTTTCAAAAATTATTTTACAATTTTAATTAGAATTAAATTTAAAATGTTTAGAATTTAATTAATTAAATGCTATTGCACTCTTGGCACCATTTGATAGCCATCGTTACGGCCATAAAGGTTCATGAAAAGACGACATGTAATGCATCCAAGAGCACATAACCGCGAAAACATAACTCAGGCAATCATCGTGCTTCAAGAATAACATTTATATACCTACCTTAAACTATTCGTATACTTCGGTGTGTGATTGTATTCCAGGTGTCAGATCATAATCTGAGCATCTATTCATAAAACTAGTGTTTATCATTTCACACTTATTACAGTCTACCCTATCAGGGCTAGGATTTTGCTGTCTTAACTCAGTTTCTGATATTGGGTACTGGGTTATTCGATGCTATCCTATGGGTATAACCCAAACCCATAAAAAATTGACACCTGTCATTTATTTTATTTTCTCTTTTTCTGAAAGAAAAAAAAGATGTCATCATCCCTTGCTGAAAGTTGCCATTGTCAATCGCAAACTGGCCAAGCTCTGATCTCTATCACTATCAACGAAATGTCGAAGCGAAAGACCCCAAATCTTAAGGTATTAAATTAAATTCTACCAGTACGTATTTTCTTATATAACCTTTTAAACAATTTTTATGTAATATGTATTATTGAAATATTACTTTTTAGAATTCTGCTTAAATGTTTCTTGTAGGTTATTGAGGACATAAAGGCCTGGAATGCCTCTCTGAAAAGAATCTTTTGCTCTGTCTAAACACAATGTGGAAGGATACATTTATTCTACTAAAGACAAGGTGATAACCCACGGCACATGATGAGTTGTAACAACCTTTTAGAGATGCAAAACATTGAATCTCGTAATTCTACAATACAAGAAGCGATATAAACCGGCTCTGATATTGAATATTGACATAGATAAGAAATGGTGATTGTTGTGATTTAATGCCAAGAACGATCTAGACTTTTACTCAAGGATTTAAACACCAACCGATTAATCAACAAGTTGAGATGATTATTAAGAGCAGTTGAATCAAATGTGCAAGAATAAAATAACAGAAAAATGATTTACGTGGTTCAATTCAATATAAATCTACGTCCACGGAAGCAGCCACACAACCAAGAAATCCACTATGAAAATTCAAGAGTTTTACACTACAAGCTTTTGCAGAATAAATTGCATATTGTTCATCTCACCACTATAAAATTGAGAAGAATTGTTTCATACTCTAACTATAATATTGCTAGAAGAGTCCCAATATCGACCTTGTATATCCTTTTCCTTGAATTTAGCCGATCACGTAGTGTTTAAGTCGATCCAGAATCTTGATCAACCTTAACATTTGTGATGCCTGAATAAGCCATATAAGTTATAAATCGATACTTATGACGTAGGCATGTGGTCAGATTGTAACTCAACCTAAATCATGTGCCCCTAATAAATTCTTTATTATAATATAATTGAGTAACAAGAACCAATGACTGTATGATATGTTCTCGGGTTCGGGTGGAACAGAGTGGGAGTCGTTGACATAAGATTAAACGTAAAATGAGCATGTTGAAAGATGATCGCTTTTATTTTAAACAATTAATTCCAATCTAGCGATTTTAGACCGTAAGTGCACGGTGTCAAGTTTTAGTATAGATAGGAAGATACGGATTGTCGAACCCACAGTGTAAGGACCCTAGTTCCTTAAGTACGAATTAAGGCATAATTAGAGCTAATGAAGATTATCAGAGTAAAATAATCGTGTTGAGACTATGAGCTTTAAGAATTACATGCCAAAATAAGGACTAACAATGGATTAGTTACATTCCCAATCTAAATGAATGTTATCAATTATAGCTTTACACTACTCCTAGAGTAGATACTATACAAAATTAATCATGTCCTTCCTTCCTCAAAAGAATTCTTCACAAGCTCACCACCTCAACCCTTTCTAGCCCCTTTTTTATCATGCCAAAAAGTACCTACAAGGACAACCCCCAAACATGAGCAATGATAACATTTATATTCAACACAATATGAATATAAAGCGTAAATGCATAAATCACAATAAAACACTTCCTGTTTCCCCATGCATTTCAAACGCTTCCAGTTTGGTTGTCCCTGTACCATAACTCATGAGTATAATCAATAGATTATTTAATGGTCTATACATGTCATGACATAATACCATCTCATCAATACCAAATACCAATCATCAATCCCTAGTCTGTCCATCACAATGTATTTTAATGCCCCTCGCTTATTTACATATAGGCGGCATAGAATAACCTCGCTTCAATGGACATGCGGCGCTCCCACCCCTCGCTTCACATTGAGCGGCAAATATTCTTTCATCGCCCTATATGATAACCACGCTCAAATGTGACATGCGGCGCTCCCACCCCTCGCTTCACATTTAGCGGCAACAAACCAAATAGCGGCAAGCATTAAAATCATCAAGGGATGACCACGACTCATGGGATGTGCACCAATAACCATCATATGCATATACAATCATCATGCATAATTCAACATGTATTTGCATCCACAATGCATAATCACATATATACTCGCATCCACAATGCATAAACAATGAGTATATTAGATACATGTACCGTTGGGTGCCCGTACGTCCTCTACGTACCTTTCCAAAAAGTAGGATGTGGTAGGACTTCAATTCCTTGGCTGTGTCGCCACCTGGGATGGTTCTACACATTCACACAAATCAATATTAGAACCCAATAATAGTCCGATACCAAAAATCCTACAATCATGCCTAGGAAATAATTTTCTGCAAAACGTTCTACCGATCGATCGGTCACCCTTATCGATCGATCGGTAACTGTTCATAATTTCCATTTTAAGCTACGGCTTTTACCGATCGATCGGTCCAGGATACCGATCGATCGTTAGCCATCCACCGATCGATTGGTCGCTTTTACCGATCGATCGGTAAGCAGAGAATTTTCACCCCTCGCTTCGCACTTGCACCGATCGATCGTCGCCCTGCTACCGATCGATCGGTCGCCGCGACATTTTCGGGCAAACTCCAATTTTTTGGCACAAAACTACCAAATAACCCAAAACATCTTAAACTAAAGACATCCCAACAACATAACATCACAAAAACCTCATAAAACCATACCCCAACTGTAAGGACCCCAAGCCCTTAACCCTTAATTAGTGTATTAACCACTATGTGTGGTTCATGCTTCTATACAAATCAATCGGGAAACTCAGATGATGCTTACAAAATTCCCTGAACATTCAACGTTATAAGATCATCTCTACTAACATATAGACTCATAGAGTTGCCCATTACCATGCCCTTTTTGCCACTTTTTACATTGTGGACTTTTTAAAAATTTGGGCAGAGTCTCCCCATAAATAGAGCTATCCCGAAATAAAAGCACAACACAATATATAGTTCCCGGCCAGGGAAAACACATACTCAACAGAACACAGCAACGCTAAGTAAATTCCCAGCCAGGGAAGACACCACACATAAGACAACATAGATGGGTTTCAACGCCCACACAATACACCCATGACTCTCATATCATTAGCAATTCTACTCTTAATTGCATGCAACATAGAATGAAAGAGAGAAAGGCTCATGCCTTTATATACAATCCATATACAAGTATAATCGAGCTCACAGGCGAGCATCATGAATATGTATATAATCCTCAGGTGTGTATATGTACTCTATACGATACCGTGCTCCATCAAGCCCTGGTACCACGATCCTGGGAGTACATCCAATCAACAGCTCGAGCTCATCTCCAAAGCCATTGATGTACCTGTTCACCTGCCCCAACAGAGACAGCCCCCAACGAGGTGAGCATACCAATTCCACAATTTCATAATCATAATGACATAATACATAATTTACGAAAATGTAAATATTGTGGAACATATGTGATACTTCCTGGATGGTATCATCCTCATCATAGCGTACCCCTGTAATAATCCTGTTCTCAAAACAGATAAATCATCAAATCCTGAATATGCAGTTAATCATCATATTGGTTAACCCTAGCCAGTTTCAATTTAACAACATTTCATAACATCTTTCTTTATCTAGCAATTATCATAATTCTAGATATCATATTGAGATTTCCTTAACTTCCGATACTAGTTAATCACTTCTCTGATTAACTACGTCTCTGCTCTTAATCATTACCAATAGGGAATAAAATACAGATATCCTAGATATCTAATCAAATACCACCTTTTTCATTTCTTACTTCAAGTAGCATCATACTATCGGTGTTTGCTCCATAGCAACCACACCCCATCATTTGCTCGCTTCATAGCGGCACTAAGCATTTCACCATGTGAATCAACATAACGTAATCAAGTCCCGGTACCATCATAGTAAAACATTTCATGTATTTTAAATCATGCATCATACTTGCAAAAACATCATTTAAACTATGCTCGTACGCTAAACGTACCTTAATTCTCCGAAGTCCGTGCCAAACCTTGCTCGAGTTCCATGCTCCGGGGAATGATGTGCTAACACGATAAATAATCACGGTTATTTACGAACATGCAACCCATGCTCAAGCACACCCATAACCCTCAAAATATTGTCAACGCACGACAATTAACCTTTTAAAATACCCGGGGTAGGGAGGGAAACGAAAGAGACAATAACGAAAATTGTTCAAGAACGCCCTACAATTTTCGAACCTTAATCTCACACATCGAACCCAATGAAACACCATAATTCATCTAAAATATGAATTAGTCAATCAACAACAAGAATAATCGCCCCACATGCCAAACCCCCCAAAATTCGAATTCAAAGCCCTAAATTCGAACACAATTAAACATCCTTATACATCTAAAACATGTAATAAACGACCCCTAACAAGAATCGCCACACCCCTGCCAAAGGTCACAATTTTCGAACCCACTTCACCCACACAACCAAAAATTCGAACCAACCCCAACACCAATAGCAAGAATTCGAACTAATCCATCCAAAAATAGCAGGGAATTACACAATAACAACGAAAAAGGGGTAAGGGGGGTTACCCAATCGAAAATCGGAAGAAAAACGTTCGAAATCGATGAACCCTAGGAATTGGGGATCGGCGCACTTCCGCAAAATTCGACTTCAAAACGCGACGAAACTCTCAATTGCCGGAGGGGATAGCTGCGCCTCGACGAGACGAAGCCGGCGGCGGGTCGCACGCGCCGAACGGCGGCCGGACGGCGGCGGGCGCACGCCTGGAAGCGGCGTGGGTCTGGGGAAAATCGGGAGGCAGCGCGGGTGCGGGAGAGAGAGGAGGAAAGGGGCTGAAATGATTTTCCAATTAAAATCTCGGGTTCAATTGGTATTTATAGCAAAAATACCCCAAAATACTAATAGCCCCACAAATACATCATGATTCATTAAAAATCATCTGTTTTCAAAAACTCTCTCTCTAACTCAAAAACCCCCTACCGGTGCCCACACCAAGCACCCGAGATTTCGAGTCATATTAAAAACCCAACTCACAGGTTTTCACCGAAATGAGAATACAATCTCAACCTCGGGATCCAACAATCCCAACTACCCAAATAAACGAGCCCAGAAGGCCCAACACCGCGATTAAACTCCAAATCGCCACGTAAAACAACTTTACGGGTTATTAACACTCCGGGATTAACATCCCTAATCTCTGGTCATCACAATATCCCCCACTAAAAGAATTTTGTCCTCGAAATTAGCACCGGTGTATCACGTAACACCCGGGCTACACAACTACATGAAGTCATAACCTCGATTCCTGACCATATCAGAATCGTCTTAAAAACCTCGAGAATACTTACCTCACATCGAACTCTGAAACAGAGCGACATAACAAAACCAACATATCACTCAAGAGGCAAAACGTACCTCGATGTGGGTCATCCCAAAAGTCAGTCCCTCATGACTGCAAAACAACCGATACTTACGACTGTAGATCGAACAGTCATCCTTCGTTCTAATACAACCAGTAAGAACGCATCCTGAATGACACCTCAACCGTGAGAACGTTGACCTCGTGTCAATCTCTGGAGTGGAATAGACTTCCAAATCCATCATAACATCAAAGAGCGTCAGCGCAACTCAACGCTAACAATCCAAAATCAGTTAGTCGACTGAAACTGCAAGGAGTCGAATCGCTCCCGATTCCATCGTAGATATCATTCAATGACATCTCTATCATGACTCACGATGTCTAACATACATCGTTACGAGGGAAACACTAGTATTCCACGGTGTACACATACCAAACCTGGTTTCCACTTTCGAACCTCCTCTATCGAAGGGGCAGTCGCATCATTGCAACTCAAATTGGGCAACTCACGGCCACAAATTCACAGAAAAGATATCTCATAAGATGTCCACCTCCGGATATCCCAAGAACCACATCCTGGTCATAAATAAACAATCGAGACTCCTCAGAGTTTCAAATTGAAAGGACATGCAATAAACCCAATGCATCCCAAATACATGGATTCCCAGACCAAATCAACGACGACTTGATGACTCTCTTGTTGGTACTTCAACATCATGAGCTGTCCCAGACAAGTCTCACCAAGATTTAAACATAAACGTATATACGTTTCAGTGAGGCATACACAACCTCAACTTCAAATGACGTGGTGACTACTGAGAGTCCACCACAATCCACATCGTATCACCTTACGATTTGCAAATCTTGGTTCCAACGAGCAGTATAACGGCTCTAGCAAGCCCATCATGGTGCTGCACACACGCGGCAGACAAACTAGTCGCTGCCTCACTAGGTTCACCTCAAACCTACCAATCAGATGGACGTTTCCGCACGGCATACCATACCATGGGAAGAAGAATCAATAGAGTAGTGGGTCTTTACCCAACATTCCTCCAATACTGATATACCCTGGACACTCCAATGTCCCCATGTACTTAACATAACCTGATCCTACTTCTTTAGGACCCATCTTACACTCTCATGGGTGGTGTGAGCATGTCTACCACATGTCATATCAATAGAAAGCGAGTAATTCCTCCACGATTATTCCTGTCGTCAAAAACATGGCCAAAAAGCCATTCCAACGAGCATACCTCAAGGGTATCACCACTCGAAATATGATTACCTCAAACAATTTCTGCGGTACAATCACATGTACAGTGCGTCCATCCATTCCTCGAGCAACCCGCTCGGTATAAGGGTCACGTCAATCGGTGACGCACACACCTCCTTGTGCCCGACACTGGCACCCAAGGCATACAACTGGAAACGTATACTCAACGCATTGTTCATCGTAACGATGATGCATGTCTAATAAGACATCTCCTAAACCATCGTCATCGCCATCCCGTGACGACACATGCCCACTCATGGCATCTAAGGTATCGTCATCTAGTGACGATACATGTCAACAATGACATCTAAACAACCCAGTCAACTCGTGACGGTCCATGTACATCAACATATGTCATCCATCATCATGCTAGTAAAATAGTCATAATAAAACATGTATAACAGCATGCCAGCTATAATAAAGCTAATAGAATAGCAATATCTCATACCTCATCGCTAACAAGATAGCGGCATACCTGTCTCCGTCGCTCGATAATAGTGCAAAATCAGCACTCATCGCTCGAAGGCGGCATAATCCTGTGCTGAGTACATAGCGGCACAATCCATCGCTATAGAATCGACGGCATGTTACCTCGTCATATAATAAGTGGCATGAAACTCGCTATACACCTGAGCATGAATCATCGTCTACATAACAGCGGAAAGAGGCATCGCTATCAACATATCTGGTGGCACTAATCATCGCCAATCCTCATAGAAGAATGAGTCATCGTAAATCCACATAATAGCGGAATGGGGCATCGCTATCATCATATCCGGCGGCATAAATCGTCGCCAATCCTCATAACAGAATGAGCCATCGTAAAATAGCGGAATGGGGCATCGCTATCATCATATCCGGTGGCATAAATCGTCGCCAATCCTCATAACAGAATGAGCCATCGTAAAATAGCGGAATGGGGCATCGCTATCATCATATCCGGCGGCATAAATCATCGCCAATCCTCATAAAAGAATGAGTCATCGTAAAATAGCGGAATGGGGCATCACTATCATCATAAACATCATCATAATCATCATATCATCTTACTCATCATAAACATCATCATAAACATCATATTCACATACATACTCACAACAAACTATGTTAATTAGAAATGGGACTGTCCCGGTTCCATTATGACAGCGGCACAATTGGCCCCCTCGCTCGACATAACACATCATATGATACCCATCGCTACGCCTTGATAGCGGATGTATCTCTTTATTCAGCGGATGATACCCATCGCTACGCCTTGATAGCGGATGTACCCCATCGCTCAGCGGATGATACCCATCGCTACACCTTGATAGCGGATGTACCCCATCGCTCAGTTATGTGAGCGGCAAGACCTTCCTCGCTTGCCCATAATAACCACCGGACATTCAACCATTCTAAGTAACATAGTTAAACATACATTATCATCTTATAGCATCATCATCATATAAACATCATCATCTTATAGATATAACAGTAAATGTACGAAATCATAGTTGAGTAAGCTTGCTAGTTATTCATTAACTTCTTTTCTTTTTCCCTGGTTCATATTCATGCATATGGGCATCTTATCCTATGGCATCTTACCACCTTATAAACATCATATCATTCTATAAACATCATATTAACATCATCATTACTTATCATAATCGTCATCGTAAACGTCATATCATCTTCATTTATCATAACATCATCATAAGTATCTTGTCATCTTTATTCATTATAAAATCATCTTCATTGTGAACTTACTTATCATAACATCATCTTAAACATCTTATCATTTTTTTATTCATTATACACATCATCATGGCATCGTAAATTCTTATGCAATCATAGTATGATCATAATATAGGAGTATGGCCTCTTACCATATGGGCATCTTACCCCGTGGCATCTTACCACATCATAACATCGTATCACATCATCATAAACTTACTTGTCATAAACATCGTCATCATAACATATTCGTCATAAACTTACTTATCAAAATCATCATAATCATCATCATCATAAACATCATAAATACTTATGCATTCAATGCATAGTCAGAGTTAGGAGTGTGTTACCGTCCGATGCCCGTACGCTTCTTACGTACCTTCCTTGCTTGAACATTACATGAACAAACGCATTAGTATATTCAATAATAATTGAGACCATACCGAAGTATTCCACTGTCGGTTGTCTACCCAGTCTGTCCTCAGACAATACGTCATATCTTTCTTTTCCCTGATTTTCTTCCAAAATCAGATCCCTTGGCACGTAGCATATAGAGTGTTAGACATCACTATTAATGCCATCCTATCGTGTTCCACACGATTCCTGCAACCACAATGGTTAGCAATACCACTTTTCATAACATAAAAGCACATAAACAATTAATCATGTCGTATAACATTAATGCCATCATGCATAAATATGTGCTATCAATAACTTCCTAGGCCCTCAACAGCCCCAATGAGCAACCACTGCTCTGATACCACTAATGTAAGGACCCCAAGCCCTTAACCCTTAATTAGTGTATTAACCACTATGTGTGGTTCATGCTTCTATACAAATCAATCGGGAAACTCAGATGATGCTTACAAAATTCCCTGAACATTCAACGTTATAAGATCATCTCTACTAACATATAGACTCATAGAGTTGCCCATTACCATGCCCTTTTTGCCACTTTTTACATTGTGGACTTTTATAAAAATTTGGGCAGAGTCTCCCCATAAATAGAGCTATCCCGAAATAAAAGCACAACACAATATATAGTTCCCGGCCAGGGAAAACACATACTCAACAGAACACAGCAACGCTAAGTAAATTCCCAGCCAGGGAAGACACCACACTTAAGACAACATAGATGGGTTTCAACGCCCACACAATACACCCATGACTCTCATATCATTAGCAATTCTACTCTTAATTGCATGCAACATAGAATGAAAGAGAGAAAGGCTCATGCCTTTATATACAATCCATATACAAGTATAATCGAGCTCACAGGCGAGCATCATGAATATGTATATAATCCTCAGGTGTGTATATGTACTCTATACGATACCGTGCTCCATCAAGCCCTGGTACCACGATCCTGGGAGTACATCCAATCAACAGCTCGAGCTCATCTCCAAAGCCATCGATGTACCTGTTCACCTGCCCCAACAGAGACAGCCCCCAACGGGGTGAGCATACCAATTCCACAATTTCATAATCATAATGACATAATACATAATTTACGAAAATGTAAATATTGTGGAACATATGTGATACTTCCTGGATGGTATCATCCTCATCATAGCGTACCCCTGTAATAATCCTGTTCTCAAAACAGATAAATCATCAAATCCTGAATATGCAGTTAATCATCATATTGGTTAACCCTAGCCAGTTTCAATTTAACAACATTTCATAACATCTTTCTTTATCTAGCAATTATCATAATTCTAGATATCATATTGAGATTTCCTTAACTTCCGATACTAGTTAATCACTTCTCTGATTAACTACGTCTCTGCTCTTAATCATTACCAATAGGGAATAAAATACAGATATCCTAGATATCTAATCAAATACCACCTTTTTCATTTCTTACTTCAAGTAGCATCATACTATTGGTGTTTGCTCCATAGCAACCACACCCCATCATTTGCTCGCTTCATAGCGGCACTAAGCATTTCACCATGTGAATCAACATAACGTAATCAAGTCCCGGTACCATCATAGTAAAACATTTCATGTATTTTAAATCATGCATCATACTTGCAAAAACATCATTTAAACTATGCTCGTACGCTAAACGTACCTTAATTCTCCGAAGTCCGAGCCAAACCTTGCTCGAGTTCCATGCTCCGGGGAATGATGTGCTAACACGATAAATAATCACGGTTATTTACGAACATGCAACCCATGCTCAAGCACACCCATAACCCTCAAAATATTGTCAACGCACGACAATTAACCTTTTAAAATACCCGGGGTAGGGAGGGAAACGAAAGAGACAATAACGAAAATTGTTCAAGAACGCCCTACAATTTTCGAACCTTAATCTCACACATCGAACCCAATGAAACACCATAATTCATCTAAAATATGAATTAGTCAATCAACAACAAGAATAATCGCCCCACATGCCAAACCCCCAAAATTCGAATTCAAAGCCCTAAATTCGAACACAATTAAACATCCTTATACATCTAAAACATGTAATAAACGACCCCTAACAAGAATCGCCACACCCCTGCCAAAGGTCACAATTTTCGAACCCACTTCACCCACACAACCAAAAATTCGAACCAACCCCAACACCAATAGCAAGAATTCGAACTAATCCATCCAAAAATAGCATGGAATTACACAATAACAACGAAAAAGGGGTAAGGGGGGTTACCCAATCGAAAATCGGAAGAAAAACGTTCGAAATCGATGAACCCTAGGAATTGGGGATCGGCGCACTTCCGCAAAATTCGACTTCAAAACGCGACGAAACTCTCAATTGCCGGAGGGGATAGCTGCGCCTCGACGAGACGAAGCCGGCGGCGGGTCGCACGCGCCGAACGGCGGCCGGACGGCGGCGGGCGCACGCCTGGAAGCGGCGTGGGTCTGGGGAAAATCGGGAGGCAGCGCGGGCGCGGGAGAGAGAGGAGGAAAGGGGCTGAAATGATTTTCCAATTAAAATCTCGGGTTCAATTGGTATTTATAGCAAAAATACCCCAAAATACTAATAGCCCCACAAATACATCATGATTCATTAAAAATCATCTGTTTTCAAAAACTCTCTCTCTAACTCAAAAACCCCCTACCGGTGCGCACACCAAGCACCCGAGATTTCGAGTCATACTAAAAACCCAACTCACAGGTTTTCACCGAAATGAGAATACAATCTCAACCTCGGGATCCAACAATCCCAACTACCCAAATAAACGAGCCCAGAAGGCCCAACACCGCGATTAAACTCCAAATCGCCACGTAAAACAACTTTACGGGTTATTAACACTCCGGGATTAACATCCCTAATCTCTGGTCATCACACCAACCACATACAACACCAACCCACAACAAACCCATATCAAAAACTCAAATAACAAACTCAAATCAAAACAAATCTTTGCAAAAACAACAAGGAGGGACATATACCCTTCCTAGACCTTAAATCTTACCAAGAATCACTCCACAAGAGTTTGAGCAAAGATTTCTCTTCCTCCTTGGGGTCAAAACGAAAATGAGGGAAGAGGTTAGGGTTGGGGGAAAGTTGGGGAATTAAAGAGTAGAATGGTAAAGTGGGTAATAAAGTGGGGTGATTAAAATGAAGTGCATTCCACAATCTCATGGTGTATAAAACACCCCAACATGATATTTTTAAAAGCATTACTCCAAAATGCACCAAAATACCAATTAAACTCATGATTTCCAACTACTTGCTAACCATGGCAAATAAATCATGCTCATAACAATTTTCCCAATATGCACAACATGCACCCTGAAATGCTCTCCCGGGTCACTCTATCATGTGACTAAGCATTTCAATATGATAAATAAATCCAACACATAATTAATTACCACCATAATTAATCATATAAACACAATTAATGCCCAAATTGCAATTAATCATTTCGGGGATATCACAATACTCCCCTACTTATAAGATTTCGTCCTCGAAATCACATCCACTTACCCCCGAAAGAAACTAAACATAATCACATACCAGAGAATAGTTCCGGGTAGTGCTGCACCATATGCCACTCCGTCTCCCAAGTAGCCTCCTCGACACCCCTGCGATCCCACTGAACCTTGATCATAGGTATCACTTTATTCCGAAGTCTACGGTCTGCTCGATCTAGAATTCTAACAGGCCGTTCCACATAAGACACATCGGATTCCAACTGAACCTCGGAAGGCTGTAACACATGAGATGGATCCGGCTCATACTTCCGCAGCATCGATACATGAAACACATCATGTATACCAGATAAAGAAGGCGGTAAAGCCAGTCGGTAAGCTAAGGTACCAATGCGCTGTAAAATCTCGTACGGTCCAACATACCTCGGAGACAGTTTTCCGCGCATCCCAAATCGCACAACGCCTCTGAAAGGCAAGATTTTCAAGAAGACCTTATCTCCCAACTGAAATTCCAACGGTCTCCGCCGTTTATTCGCATAAGCTACCTGTCTGTCCTGGGCTGCTTTCATTTTCTGCCTTATCATCTTTATCTTCTCTTCCATATCCCGAATCAACTCCGGTCCTCCGACCGATTTACGGTCCAAATCATCCCAACACAAGGGTGATCTACACCGTCTGCCATAAAGAGCTTCAAAAGGAGCCATCTGAATACTCGCCTGGTAGCTATTATTATACGAGAACTCTACCAAAGGCACTGAATCTTGCCAAGAAACATCGAACTCCAATATACAAGCTCTCAGCATGTCCTAAAGCGTCTGAATAGTACGTTCGGTCTGGCCATCCGTCTGAGGATGATAAGCAGTGCTCAATCTAACTTCAGTTCCCAAGGCTGACTGAAGACCCTCCCAAAAATGAGATGTGAATCGTGGGTCTCGATCCGACACTATGGAAATAGGGATCCCATGCAATCTCACCACATCTCGAATATACAGTTGAGCCATCCTCAAAAAGGTGAAAGTCATGCTATAGGGGATAAAATGAGCTACCTTAGTCAATCGATCCACAATCACCCAAATAGCATCAAAGCCTGAAGTACTCCTCGGCAAGTGAGTCACGAAGTTCATGGAAATGTGTTCCCACTTCCACTTCGGTATCTCCAAGCTTTTCAACTCGCCGCCAGGTCTCTGTCTCTCTGCCTTAACCTGCTGGCAGATCAAGCACCTCTTTACAAAAGCGACGACGTCATACTTCATTCTCTTCCACCAAAACTGACCACGTAGATCTTTATACATCTTCTTCCCGCCTGGGTGGATGCTAAGTCTGCTACTATGAGCTCGTTCCAAGATCCCTTTACGCAACTCCGGCGTACTCGGAACCACCCAACGGTTACCCAATCTCAAGGATCCGTCATCGGCCACTCTGAACTTTGATGGCTGACCAAGATGTACTAAAGATAACCACCTCTGAACCTCATCATCTGACCTCTGAGCTCTCCTGATGTTCTCATAGATATCTGGCTCAGCTAACAAGGTCGATACATGCACAGGTGACGCATCTATGTCGAAATCATAGCCCAGATGGCAATAGGAGGTCATCATGGCTGACAAATGGATGACGTCCTCAGCAGAACTCCTCACTTTCCGGCTCAAAGCGTCTGCTGTCAAATTAGCTTTCCCGGGATGGTACTCAATCTCACAATCATAGTCCTTGAGTAAGTCCATCCACCTCCTCTGCCTCATGTTCAGCTCCGCCTGAGTGAATAAAAACTTGAGGCTCTTGTGATCCGTATAAATGGTAAATGAAGTACCATACAAATAATGTCTCCAAATCTTCAGGGCGAAGATGATAGCCGCCAATTCCAAGTCATGGACTGGGTATCTAGTCTCATGCGGCTTCAACTGCCTCGATGCATAAGCTACCACATGCTTATCTTGCATCAGTACACAACCAAGGCCCTGGAGTGATGCATCAGTATACAAAACAAATCTGGAGTTTTCCGTAGGGATCACTAACACTGGCGCCGTGGTCAAACGGTGCTTCAACTCCTGGAAGCTCTCCTCACAAGCTTCTGACCAAAAGAAAGGTACTCCCTTCTGGGTCAACTGTGTCAATGGCTTGGCAATCTTCGAAAAGCCCTCGACGAAGCGTCGATAATATCCGGCCAAACCAAGGAAGCTCCGTATCTCAGGCACAGAAGTGGGTGCAGCCCACTCCATCACAGCTTCAATCTTCCTGGGATCTACAGATATCCCACTGCTAGATATGACGTGCCCCAGAAACACTACACTGCTCAACCAAAATTCGCACTTGCTGAGCTTGGCATACAACTGGTGGTCTCTGAGAAGCTGGAGCACTGTCCTCAAGTGTTTTACGTGTTCTTCCTCACTCCGGGAGTAGATGAGAATGTCGTCAATAAATACAATGACAAACTGATCAAGATACGGCTGAAACACTATGTTCATCAGGCTCATAAAGACCGCTGGAGCATTCGTCACGCCGAACGGCATTACTAGGAACTCATAATGTCCATATCGAGTCCGGAATGCTGTCTTCTGCACATCTTCCTCTCTGACTCGAATCTGATGGTACCCGGATCTCAAATCAATCTTGCTATATAATCTGGTACCTTGCAACTGATCAAACAAGTCATCAATCCTTGGGAGAGGATACTTGTTCTTTACTGTGGCTTTATTCAGTTGCCGGTAATCGATGCACAACCGCATCGAACCGTCCTTCTTCTTCACAAAGAGAACCGGTGCGCCCCATGGCGATACGCTGGGGCGTATATATCCTTTATCTAGGAGCTCCTGCAATTGCTCCTTCAACTCTCTCAACTCCGCCGGTGCCATCCTGTAAGGTGCACGAGAGATAGCGGATGTCCCCGGTAACAACTCGATCCCAAACTCAACTTCTCTAGCCGGTGGAAATCCTGGGATCTCTTCTGGGAATACATCAGCAAACTCTGCTACCACTGGTACATCCTCAACTCTCAATTCTTTATTCTTCCCAGACGTGTCCACGGCATAGATGAGATAGCCCGTGTGGCCACGTTCCAACAGCTGAGTCATCTTGATTGCTGAAATCAACGGAATCTTCGCACGAGAACCGTTGCCATAAAAAGTCCACTGGCTACCCAAATTAGGTCTGAACTTCACTGTTTTCTGCCGGCAATCTACCACTGCCTGATATATGTTCAGAATATCAATACCCAAGATGCAGTCGAAGTCTGACATGCCCAACACAATCAAGTCTGCCTTCAACTCGTTGCCCTCAAAATAAATGAGGCAATCTGCCATAAACTGATCGGCAACGACATTTCTTCCAGTGGGTGTCGAGACCAAGAGAGGCGTGGGTAAAGAAGACGTGCGCATATGGTGTCTTTCCACAAAGCCCACAGATACAAAAGAGTGGGAGGCACCTGTATCTATCAAAATAAAAGCAGGGTACGTAAATAAATGACACGTACCGGCGATCACCTCCTCTGGGGCTGCCTGGGGCTGCTCTCTAGTCAGCGCATACACCTGCCCCTGGGACGCTCCCACTGTCTGACCTCCTGATGGTCGAGGCGCAAACTGCTGCCTCTGGTGTACTGTCCTGTCATCAAATCTCGGCCTGTTGCCCTGAAACTCTGACTGTCCTCCCCGAGTGGGGCAATACCGAGAGATGTGGCCCATCTTGCCACAACTATAACAGGCAGGGCACTTATTCGAAGAATGTGGCCCTCCACAATTGTCGCACCTTGGTTCCCCCGATCTATTTCCCTGCGTAGACCCTCGGTTGGCGGACCAATTGCTCTTCTTGTTCTCCTGCTTCTGACCAAAGAATTTCTTCCCACCGAACCGTGAAGATGAAGAGGCACCACGAGGTTTAAATGGCTCTCCCCGGGGCCTCAAGCTGTCATTAGCTTGCCTCTGCTGTGGCACTTGTGGGGGCACAGCACTAGGGTAAGCTCCAACTCCAATTTCCGCCAGCTCTGCTCTCGTGAGAGCATCATCAAAAGAAGTGGGGTTATTGGTAATAACCCGGTCAAAGAGCTCCGGTCGCAACCCCTTCATAAAATTCCTCATCTTGGCGTGTCCATTGGTGGCAATGTGGGGAACATACCTCAGCAACGAAGAGTACTGCATGGCATAGTCTGACACTGTCATGTTCCCTTGTTTCAAACTTGCAAACTCATCCTCCTTCGTCTGTCTCGCCGCTGTAGAGAAGTACCGGTTTAGGAACCGGGTTCTGAAGAGTGTCCAATCAATCACTGTACCATGTGCTCTCAGTTCCATTACAGTGCTCCTCCACCACATTAAAGGTTTATTTGCCAACTGGAACTCCGCCAGCCTCTGCCATGCTGTAACAGCACAAGGAGCCGATACAAATATCTGTTCAAGCCTTTCTAACCACTCCTCAGCTTCCTCTCCTGATTCTGTTCCCTCAAACCGGGGCGGGTGGTAAGACAGAAACTGAGTCAAGCTAATCTCACCAGGTAGCAATAACTGAGCCACTGGTTCCATGCCTACAGGTGGTGGAGGTAGAGGGTTTGCCTGACCAATACTAGAGTTAACGATCCCAACATCGCCAACCTCTTCATTAATGTTCCCCGCGTTCATAGCAGCCATGCTGTAATACCAGGGTTAAAACAATTCCAAAACAAATATATATGTTATGCCGTTAGATAACAGGAATGATAATAAGCATGTTAGTATAACAGGATATACATCAATATGCACCACATGCATAAACATGCTTCAAATGTAAGCACCTATCCAATCATGCTAAGGCTACCCTTCACTCGTTCCCGGGTTCTCTAACCACTGCTCTGATACCACTAATGTAAGGACCCTAGTTCTTTAGTACGAATTAAGGCATAATTAGAGCTAATGAAGATTATCAGAGTAAAATAATCGTGTTGAGACTATGAGCTTTAAGAATTTCATGCCAAAATAAGGACTAACAATGGATTAGTTACATTCCCAATCTAAATGAATGTCATCAATTATAGCTTTACACTACTCCTAGAGTAGATACTATACAAAATTAATCCTGTCCTTCCTTCCTCAAAAGAATTCTTCACAAGCTCACCACCTCAACCCGTTCTAGCCCCTTTTTCATCATGCCAAAAAGTACCTACAAGGACAACCCCCAAACATGAGCAATGATAACATTCATATTCAACACAATATGGATATAAAGAGTAAATGCATAAATCACAATAAAACACTTCCTGTTTCCCCATGCATTTCAAACGCTTCCAGTTTGGTTGTCCCTGTACCATAACTCATGAGTATAATCAATAGATTATTTAATGGTCTATACATGTCATGACATAATACCATCTCATCAATACCAAATACCAATCATCAATCCCTAGTCTGTCCATCACAATGTATTTTAATGCCCCTCGCTTATTTACATATAGGCGGCATAGAATAACCTCGCTTCAATGGACATGCGGCGCTCCCACCCCTCGCTTCACATTGAGCGGCAAATATTCTTTCCTCGCCCTATATGATAACCACGCTCAAATGTGACATGCGGCGCTCCCACCCCTCGCTTCACATTTAGCGGCAACAAACCAAATAGCGGCAAGCATTAAAATCATCAAGGGATGACCACGACTCATGGGATGTGCACCAATAACCATCATATGCATATACAATCATCATGCATAATTCAACATGTATTTGCATCCACAATGCATAATCACATATATACTCGCATCCACAATGCATAAACAATGAGTATATTAGATACATGTACCGTTGGGTGCCCGTACGTCCTCTACGTACCTTTCCAAAAAGTAGGATGTGGTAGGACTTCAATTCCTTGGCTGTGTCGCCACCTGGGATGGTTCTACACATTCACACAAATCAATATTAGAACCCAATAATAGTCCGATACCAAAAATCCTACAATCATGCCTAGGAAATAATTTTCTGCAAAACGTTCTACCGATCGATCGGTCACCCTTATCGATCGATCGGTAACTGTTCATAATTTCCATTTTAAGCTACGGCTTTTACCGATCGATCGGTAAGCAGAGAATTTTCACCCCTCGCTTCGCACTTGCACCGATCGATCGTCGTCCTGCTACCGATCGATCGGTCGCCGCGATATTTTCGGGCAAACTCCATTTTTTTGGCACAAAACTACCAAATAACCCAAAACATCTTAAACTAAAGACATCCCAACAACATAACATCACAAAAACCTCATAAAACCATACCCCAACCACATACAACACCAACCCACAACAAACCCATATCAAAAACTCAAATAACAAACTCAAATCAAAACAAATCTTTGCAAAAACAACAAGGAGGGACATATACCCTTCCTAAACCTTAAATCTTACCAAGAATCACTCCACAAGAGTTTGAGCAAAGATTTCTCTTCCTCCTTGGGGTCAAAAACGAAAATGAGGGAAGAGGTTAGGGTTGGGGGAAAGTTGGGGAATTAAAGAGTAGAATGGTAAAGTGGGTAATAAAGTGGGGTGATTAAAATGAAGTGCATTCCACAATCTCATGGTGTATAAAACACCCCAACATGATATTTTTAAAAGCATTAATCCAAAATGCACCAAAATACCAATTAAACTCATGATTTCCAACTACTTGCTAACCATGGCAAATAAATCATGCTCATAACAATTTTCCCAATATGCACAACATGCACCCTGAAATGCTCTCCCGGGTCACTCTATCATGTGACTAAGCATTTCAATATGATAAATAAATCCAACACATAATTAATTACCACCATAATTAATCATATAAACACAATTAATGCCCAAATTGTAATTAATCATTTCGGGGATATCACAATACTCCCTTACTTATAAGATTTCGTCCTCGAAATCACATGCACTTACCCCCGAAAGAAACTAAACATAATCACACACCAGAGAATAGCTCCGGGTAGTGCTGCACCATATGCCGATCCGTCTCCCACGTAGCCTCCTCGACACCCTTGCGATCCCACTGAACCTTGATCATAGGTATCACTTTATTCCGAAGTCTACGGTCTGCTCGATCTAGAATTCTAACAGGCCGTTCCACATAAGACACATCGGATTCCAACTGAACCTCGGAAGGCTGTAACACATGAGATGGATCCGGCTCATACTTCCGCAGCATCGATACATGAAACACATCATGTATACCAGATAAAGAAGGCGGCAAAGCCAGTCGGTAAGCTAAGGTACCAATGCGCTGCAAAATCTCGTATGGTCCAACATACCTCGGAGACAGTTTTCTTCGCATCCCAAATCGCACAACGCCTCTGAAAGGCGAGATTTTCAAGAAGACCTTATCTCCCAACTGAAATTCCAACGGTCTCCGCCGTTTATTCGCATAAGCTGCCTGTCTGTCCTGGGCTGCTTTCATTTTCTGCCTTATCATCTTTATCTTCTCTTCCATATCCCGAATCATAAGATCCATGAAAACTCCTAGCTTTCAATTACTAGAATCTATGGCTATCACGCATGTATTTGACGTCATCACTCGATCTCGGTCTGAAATCCATGGTATGAGTTATTAATTCAGTATCATAAAATCATCTCTTGATCTCAATTACGATACTAACATCATTCAAAGGTGATCAATCCTCTAAAAGCATGAAGAACATAAAACATACGCAAAGAACTATAAGAATTCAATCATTAAATCATCAAATCGAAGGTTCATAACAAAGGTTCGCCTAGCCTCGATAAATAAATTAGTTCAACATAGTAAATCAAAGCAAATCAAAACTAATATTAAAAGACAAGAATAAACTTCCGATGTCGACTTCGGTTGTAGATCCTTGCTCCTTCTCTTGCTTCCTTCTCGATCGTCTCTTTTTATCGCCTTGTTGGGTTGTTCCAAATCCTAGGGTGAAGTGGTGATGGTGGATGATGGTGATGAGTGTTGGAAGAAGAGTGGAAGATTGGTGGAGGTTTTTACGTGTGGTGGAGTGAAGGAATTGGCATGAGGTTGAATTAGGGTGAAGGAGTGTGAAGAAGGCGTATGGTTTTGATGGTGAATGGGTGTATGGAGGTGTGTAGGATTTTCCTAGGGTTAACAATCTGATATATCCCTCTTTTTGGCTAATATTTCGAGCTATGTAAGGGTTGGAGGCTAGGAGGATGGAATAGAATCCAACTTGGAAGGCAAGAAATCAAGTTTCCATATTTTTCAAACTCTGGGCGATCGGCCGGGACAGAGGGGCCGATCGATCGAGCTGGACAGTAGAAATTCGTGACTTTTTTCAGCCTTTCTCGATCGATCGGAAACCCTTGCTCGATCGATCGAGCTTCACAGTAAGTTTCTTCGCCTTTTTCAGCTTCTGGCGAGTTTTGTATTTTGGCCGTAACTTTCTCATACAAACTCCAAATTTGATGAATCAGCTATCCACGCGAAGATAAAAGAAAGTTATACAACCTTTATATGGACCACATTTCCAAAACCTGGATCGAACATATAGTAATTTGAGGAGAAAGGAGCAACATGTGTCTTGGATTCTGGTTTTTTCCTCTTTTCTTCAACTTTATTCATTTTTTCATCATTTTAGCTTGATTTCTTCACCTTTTATGAATTTCAACATTGATTCCTGAAATATAGAAATATATACCATAAAACGTAAAATAATTCAAGAATCAACACGAAAACCATTACATATCATAGCATAAAAACGCGTAATATTCAACCCTATCAAAAGACCTTCTACATAGGTAGAGATAAGAATTCATGAAGTACATGATTGGTAAATATGTAGCAACAGATTGCATGTTCTTGTAGTATATGAAAGAGTAGGCATCATACATAGTTGGATAAACAAACAAAGGTACATGAAGTTGAATTTGCATTAGATGTTAATTTCACATGAGTTTGGTTTAACACATGGATTGAATTTGATATGATGTTGTAAGAAGTATAAAAGGGTGATTTCAGCTAAGAAACACAAAATCACACCTTTTCTCACTTAAATTTCTCTACAAACTCTCTCCAAGGGTTGAGGTTCTTTGATCACTTGGTGTGGCTTCTACTTGAGATTGAACTTCTGAACTTGTTGTGAAGCACCATCTAACGGAATTGGTAAGAAGATTATGAGTTATATCTTCTTTTATTAGTAATTTGATTGAGATTAGTATCATGGTGATAAAGAATGATTATGAAGTTCATAAAATAAGTGATAAAGTGATGAAAACATGTTCATATCATAATTGAGTAAAGTTTTTATGAAGTTTTGATGTGGATTTATGTGATGAGAAGTTGGAAACATGAGGATAAGCTCGAAAATCACCATGTTCTGAATTTTACAGAGCATAGCGATCGATCTCTAGAAGTATAGCGATCGATCGCTCGAAGTGAAAATGGTTAGCGATCGATCGCTAAAGGCGTACCGATCGATCGCTAAAAGGCCGTAGTATTTATGAAATTCAGACTTTATAGCGATCGTCGCTAGATTTTGACCGACCGATCGCTAGGGTTGCATACTGTAAGCGATCGATCGCGAGAGTGACCGATTGATCGCTAGAGGGAAAATGTTGAACAATGTGATATTTTTGTGGACTTTGATTTTGAAGCCTATTATAACATGTTACATTGTTGGTATTCATGTAGCATCCTCACAGGGGATGGGACAACAAGGCGATAGAACATCGACGCCTGACTTATATATTTTGTGTCGCACAACAGGTACGTGTTGACATACGAGCATGTGTTGATATTCATATTGATGTTGATTATGATATATCGATGATTGTATATGAACGATGATGTTGAGGGTCACTGGAATGAGCGATGTGATACTATTAATGTTGTTGTTGATTGTGTCGCAGTAGTAGGGGAGCGACGATGGGGTATCATAGGCTTGGTGTTGCCACTATATCGATTATATACGATGGGTCGCAATGATGATGTGACGATGGGGTATATTAGGCTTGGTGTTGCCACTATATCGATTTATATACGATGGGTCGCAATGATGATGCGACGATGGGGTATAGTAGGCTTGGTGTGGCCACTATATCGATTATAAACGAGGGGTCGCAATGATTATGCGACGACGTGGTATAGTTGGCTCGGTGTTGCCACTATATCGATTTGTATATCTGATGTAATATGAATGAGGTGATGCTTGATGGATTTTGATTTGATGTTGAGGAATTGAGTTACAGAAACAGTCAGAGAATCCTCGTATTGTTGTTTATGACTTCAGTGAGTATTTCTGTTTATCTTATATCATGTTATACTGTTGATAGAATACTGTATGTTTATGCTGTTATTATGCTGGTGTATGCTCACCCATTTTTGGGGGTTGTTTCTGTTGAAACATGTATCAGGCCTAGACGGTAGAGTTGGAGACAGGATTAGGAGCTGTTGAGTCTGAGAAATATAATTTCTTGTTACTTAAAATGGAATTGTCATAGGAGAATACGACTGTTTCCACTAGTTGTGACTCACATGTGAGCTGGTTTATATTTGTATATGGCCTGTATGTAGTACCCTATGATTTGGTTATCTTGTGTTGGGGCATGTGACTTATGTCATATTTACGTTGGGTAGACGTCATATATTTTTGTGATCTTATATATGATCAGTGGTGCTTTGGTGAGAGGTCTGAGAGGTCTAATTACGGGAAGCTTATGCCAAAATATTTATATAAATGATGTCATATGTTGTCTATTTTTGTGGTGACGTTTGGGGCTCCACATTTGTTGGTATCAGAGCAGTGTTAGTTGTCTGGGATGGGTAGAAGGTTGGATTGTGTCATGGGAGTTGGACGGTGAGAAGTACTTGCGCATGTCTATGCATTAGTGTGTCTCGATGTTGATTAAACACTAGCTGTGTGTGTGTTGATGCAAAGAATGTGATTGATTTACTACTTGATTATAATTGTTAAAATGTTATGGTTAACGATTGAATCAACAGTATGGCAGCTAGGGAATCAGGACAACAGGGAGAAGAAATAGGAGACACTGCCAATATTAGTAGCAGCTGGGCAGGTGAATCCTTTGCCACTCACGCACCAGCAGAATCTCTATTATTGTCGGGTGAGTTGAGTTTGGCACAATTTAGCAGTTATCATCCGCCGATGTTTGAGGGGACAGAATCCGGGGAGCAAGCAGAAGAATGGTTAGAACGCATTGAACAGATTCTTGTTACAGCCTCGTGTGCGAAATCAGCTTGGCTTCGTTTGGCAGAATTTCAACTTTCCAGAAAAGTGTATCTGTGTTGGAAGATGACTGAGACGGCATTGGTGGCTCAGGGGTATACTGTGGATTGGGATGCATTCCATACGCATTTTCTAGACAGGTATTTCTCTATGGCTGCTAGACAGGAAAGAGAAAGAATTTGAAACTCTGAAGCAGGGAAACTTGTCTGTATCAGAATATGCCGTTCTACTAAAATATGTGCCGCATATAGCTACTAGTCCTCATGCCAAGATGTGACATTTATTCAGGGGTTGAGAATGGAAATATATGATCAAGTATTATCAAATAAACCTGTATTGTTCGAGGATGCATTGGAGCGAGCAGAATTAGCAGAAATTGTAGTACAAGCTTATGGTACTCCGGCGCAATCATAGAGGCCGACTAAGGAATATTTGCGACCTCGGGGGGAGACATTTAAATTCCAGAAAGGTTCTTCATCATCATCTTCTTCTTCATCATCTGGAAAACGACGTTTTAATTCACGTCGTAGTGGAGGTCTCACTAGTGATTTCCAACCTAGTCGGGGATGAGGCAGTGGGTCCCAGGAGCTGAGATGTTATCAATGTGGAGGACCTCATTTGGTCCGAGATTGTACTCAGACTGATATTACTTGTTATGAGTGAGGAGGCATTGGCCATATGGCGAGATAGTATCCGAACCGTGGTAGTTGGCATGATTCTAGATCTGGCAGAGGTAGTTCGTCGGAGAGTACGACTCAGCAGCAGCGGTTTGCACCTCGACCACCTAGAGTACAGACACGAGGACGGGGGTTGGACCACCTCAGTGGCAAAGATAATAGCAGCCAGTTCTGAATCATGCACTGGGTATCTGGTTTCATGGGACTTTAACTGTCGTGAAGCATAAGCCACTACATGGTTATTTTGAATCAACACACATCCCAATACATGCAATGATTCATCTGTATACAAGGTAAATTGTCCATGCTCATCAGGAATGATTAAGATTGGAGCAGTGGTGAACCGTTGTTTCAACTCCTGGAAGCTCTGCTCACAAGCTTCAGACCAAATGAAAGGCACTCCTTTTTGTGTCAATGGCTTCGCATTTTTTGAAAAGCCCTAGACAAAACGTCGATAATATCCAGCTAAGCCTAGAAAACTGTGAATTTCTGACACAGAGGTAGGCGCTGACCAATTTAACTCGGCCTCAATTTTCATCGGATCTACTGCGATTCCTTCCTATGAAATAACATGTCCTAAGAATTTCACATTAGTCAACCAAAACTCACATTTACTGAGTTTGGCATACATTTGATTATCTCTCAAAATTTGCAACACCGTGTGTAAAATGTTGAACATGTTCAGTATCACTTCTCGAATAGATTAGAATGTCATCTATAAACACAATCACAAACTAATCAAGACAGTCATGAACAACCCGATTCATCAAGCTCATGCAAACAGCCGGAGCATTTGTTACTCCAAATGGCATTACTAAGAATTCATAGTGACCATATCGAGTACGAAATGTTGTTTTCTGCACATATGTATCTTACTTGTATCTGATGATACCTAGACCTCAGATCTATCTTGGAATAGATTGAAGAGCCTTGTAATTGATCAAACAAATCATATATATGGGGAAGAGGGTATTTATTCTTCACTGTCGCTTTATTCAGTTGTCTGTAATCAATACACAGCCGCATAGATCCGTCTTTCTTCTTTACAAACAGAACTGGAGCACCCTAAGGAGATACACTAGGTTGAATATGTCCCTTATCCAATAAGTCTTGCAACTGAGTCTTCAGCTCTTTCAACTCAGTTGGTGACATTCTATACGGTGCTCGAGCAATTGGCGATGTACCTGGCACTAGTTCAATCTCAAATTCTACTGTTCGATTGGGTGGAAACCCGGAAATTTAATCCGAAAATACATCTGCAAATTCGGTAGCAACTGGTATATCCTCTATCTTTCTTTCTATCTTCTTCTCTGCCACATCAACCGCATAAATCAAATAGCTCGTGTGTCCACGTTCTAACAAACGTGACATTTTCATCGCAGAGATCAAAGGAATTCTCGAACAAGAACCTTGATCATAAAAGATCAACCTATGCCCCAACTCAGACTGGAAACGAACTATCTTCTGACAACAATCAACAATAGCCTGATATTTATTTAACACATCTATTCCCACAATGCATTCGAAGTCATGCATCTCAAGAATCAGTTAATCAGCCCGCAACATATGCTCATCACAAACAATAGGACAATCTAGTAAAATACTATCTGTTGTAGTCTTTTCTCCAGCGGTGTCGAAATCATAAGAGGTACCAACAATGGGAACGAATGCATATGATATTTCTTGACAAAACTTTTTGCGACAAAAGAGAGTGTTGCACCCGTATAAATTAACATAAATGCAGGATAACTAAATAACAAACACTTACCCGCGGTTGCATCTTTAGAGCCGCTTCTGCTTGTTCTCTGTTCAACGCATACACCTGACCTTGAGGAGGTCTAACAGTCTGTCCCCCAAATGCACGTGGAGGTAGGAAGTGTTGTCGTTGCCCCTCCACAACTTTTCCTTTTCACCTCTGTCCAATCCGATTCGTACAATTCCTTGATATGTGGCCTACAACACATACTAAACATGTCAGACTATCCGGTCGTGGATCACTACCTACACTTTCCAGTCTCGGATAATTTCTCTTTAAGTGTGGTCCTCCACAATTAAACACTAAATATGTTGACTTCCCATTGTCTGTACTTGTCCTCGAGTCAACTGGTCCCCCACTAAACCTCTTACCACTATATCTTGATGATGATGACGTTGATGATCTGCCCCTCCCTTTAAATTTTCACCTCTGGGCTTTAGATTGTCAGGAGTCAATTTCTGTTGTGTTTGAACCACTTCCTTTGTGGCAGCCACTCCAATCTCAGCCAACTCCGCTCTCATCATAGCATCTTCAAATGAGGTAGGGTTATTCGAGATCACCCTATCAAATAATCCAGGCCTCAAACCTCTCAAGAAATGTCTCACTTTAGCTTTAACATTGGTAGTGATGTGGAGAACATATCGTAACAATGATGAATATTGATGAGTGTAATCAGCTACACTCATGCTCCCTTGTTTCAGTGCTGTAAATTATTCTTCCTTCAATTGTCTTGCAACAAGCAGAAAAGTATCGATTAAGGAATCGGGTTCGGAATACATTCCAGTTAATCAGTTGTCCTTGAGCTCGTAACTCCTACACAGTTGTTTTCCACCACATTGATGGTTTCTTTGCTAACTGAAACTCCGCCAGTCGGACCCAAGCAGTGCGAGCACAAGGAGCGGATACTAATATATGTTCTATCCTTTCCAGCCAGTCTTCAGCTTCCTCTCCAGTCTCAGCACCCTCAAATTTGGGAGGCTGATATCCCAAAACTGTGTCAAACTCAGTTCTACTGGTAACAACACTTGTTCAATAGGTCCTTGACCGACTGGAGGTGGTGGCACAGGGATTTGACCTCCACTTGCATTTACACTCATCGCATCATCCAAACCTTCTTGCAGATTAGCCATGCTGATGCACACAGTTCACCAGAATATACCTGTTAACACAGAACATAAAATATAACAACATATAGCAGGAAGAACATATCTCTAAGTGCACCTATACTCCACTAGATCACTTAGTTTACCCGAACCCAGATATATGCTCTGATACCACTAATGTAAGACCCTCACTGTCTTAAACCATTGTCGTGATAATATAACACCATTATCGTGATAATATAAACATATTTATATCATGTACTATAGAGTTGAGTCGATTCATTTTACAACCAGTTGTATTCATTCATTACATGCCATAATTAATACAAGTCAAAATAGACATGTCTTCTCAATTTCTCTAATCGTCTACTCTATCATCATCAAAGCGGCAAAATGGAGCCACAATCCTGGCTTCCCTCTCCCAAAAGAGTCCCTACAGAAAAAACCACAATAATACCATGAACACCATTGTACCATATATCAACAAAGTATATGAAACAATTATACTATACAGTAGGTACAAAAACTTCCTGTAAGTCATTCATTCTCGTGATCTTCGAGTTGTTCCTGTATCATACTCAAGCATAATATAATTTCTAAGAATTATATACAATGCATATGTCATGACATGTAATCCTCTCATCTCAATCTCAAACTCATAACAATCTCATGCCAGTGAATACAAGTTTCTCATCACATTCCATTGGCTGCGTATAATAATATTACTCCGTATATGAGTAGCACATAAAACATTGCTATTACGCTCCATATGATCCCATCATGTAAGTAGCCAATGTATATTGCATTTCGACTCCATATACGAGTCTCCGATATTATATTACTGCACGCCCTCTCGTCAATACACAATCACGAATCACGCCTCAATGCGTTGATATTCACCAAATCCACTTCATACATAAACACACATATGTATGATTGCAAAATAAAAGTGTTTGTACGTCCCACATACCTGATAATATCAACAATAGATAGAGCTATCACCAGCAAGAACCTTCACCATGTTCGATGTTCAGTAGTATGTGACGGCTTCTAACCCTTTCCTTCCACTTTAAATAACACCTTGAGGTTGAATTGTGTCTCAGATTTCAGAATTATAAGAGAAGAAGGTTTTTTGTGTTTTAACTGATTTTCACTACCACTTGGGAATCCTAATTAGATAATAAAGGTTGTATAATTGTCATTTAGTCCCAAAATTTTCAAATAAGGATAATTGATTTGCTCATGAGTCCTTCATGTTTAAATGTTTCATAAAGTTGCCCCTTCCCCAAATTGCTACTGAATCCCTCAAGTTTTGTCACCTTAATAATTTGTACACATATCATTTACTAATTACAACTTCCACTTTAGTTGCTATATACAATTGTTACTTAAGCATCATAATTAAACTTAATAAAATATGGAATATCACACACAACATCTTGAATGCATCTGAATATCTATATGCTTCGACCTCTCATGGTACATGGGGTGTTTCATGAGATGTAATGCGCCTTGATTATCATAATATATCAACACATTTTGTTGATTTATCCACATCTCCTTGATAAAGTCGTGCAACCATATACCCTCTTCAATGGCTTCAGTTCCAGCTATATAATCGGCTTCAGTTGTAGACAAGACTACCACCTTTTGTAAGCTAGCCTTCCAACTAATAGCTCCACTAAACGTTGTAAATACATAGCCTGCTAGAGATTTTCTTGTATCCAAGCAACTAGCATAGTCTGAGTCAATGAAGCCCTCAATTATTCTCATTCCATCACTTTCTACAGTATATTGTATACCAACCATTAAGAAATCTCAGGGTCCACTTTAAAGCCTCCCAATACACTCTTCTAGGATTGGACATGAATCTACTAGTCATACTTATCGCATAAGACAAATCCGATCTGGTACAAATCATGCAATACATGATACTCCTGATGGCATTCACGCAAGGAACCTTATTCATGTATTCTAACTCAACACTGCCTTGTGGAGACTGAGATGTGGAAAGCTTAAAGTATTGTTCAATAGGAGTTCCTACTGGATTTGATATAGACATCCCAAACCTTTCCAGAATCTTGTTTATATAAGTCTCTTGTGACAAACTCAATGTTCCCTTCTTTCTGTCACGACTTATATCAATCCCCAAGATTTTGCTAGCTGGCCCCATGTCTTTCATCTCAAATTCAGAGTTTAAGCTCTCTTTAAGCCATTAATTTCGGCTCTATCTTTGCTGGCTAAAAGCATGTCATCCATGTACAACATTAGATAGACTAGGCTGGTTGTAGCAGCTTTAGTGAACATGCAGCTGTCATATTTGGATCTAGTATGATATGTCTGAACCATGAACTGTCAAACCTTAGATACCACTGCATATGTGACTGTTTTAGGCCATAGAGTGATCTCTTCAACAAACACACTTGATTGGGACCTCCTTGTTCGAAAGCTTGAGGTTGTTTAATGTAGATTACATCCTCAAGTTTTCCATGTAAAATAGTTGTTTTAACATTCATTTGATCTGGTTCCATATCTCGTTTAGTCACAATGGATAGTAGAACCCGTAAGTATAGGTGAAAGTTTTTCATTATAGTCAATAGCCTCCCTTTGTGTGAACCCCTTGGCAACAAGTCTTGCCTTGTACCTCGACCCTTCAACACCAGGAATTCCAGCTTTCCTTTTGAAAATCCATTTACAACCTATAAGTTTTTTGGTTTATCAATTTTTCAACAAGGATCCAAGTACTGTTTTTGTTCAAGGATGTTATTGCCTCCCCCATGGCATTAATCCATTAATCACTGTCTTTACATCTTATAGCATGATCGTAATCTAGTGGTTCCACATCATCAATGTCCATTGCAGCCAGGAATGAAAATGCCAGTAGGTCTGCATATCCGAATCTTTGAGATGCCTTGATAGGCTTTTTCTGTCTGTCCCTCACCAGCTGATAGTCCATTGTGTCATGTTGCATTTGATCTTGACTTGCATGTTTTCCTTCATATGATATATTTTTTTGATATTGTCCCTCATCAGTACTTATATCAAGTTGAAGTTTATATTGGCGCAATTGAGCTGGTACTGTTGTTTTGTTCGACATGCTAAATGGGAAGTCAAATTCGTTGAAAACAACATCACAACTTATTAAGCACATTTCTTCTCTAGGTTCAATGAACCATAGTTTGTAGCATTTTACCCCTTCAGGTAACCAAGGAAGACACACTTCTTAGCTCTTGGTTGAGTTTTGTCTTGCTTAATGTGAGCGTAAGCTGAGCAACCAAAGACCCTAGGTTAGAATAATCCGGAGGGTACCCACTACATACCTCCTGGGGTGTTTTAAAGTCAATGGCAGTAGATGCTTCGATTATACCATGTTTATTTCTAGAAATATTAATCATGATTATATGCATGTTATCTTTGAGTTTACGTTCAACTTATTACAAGAATATTGATCGTATTGGTCTATATTGGAAACAAGTGGACATTGTAATATTTTTCAATTTATTTTATTTTTTTAACGGGTTAAAAAACATGAAGTAATCAACGTCCTGTGGAAACTACTCAAAGTTAAATCTATACGTACATCGGTCAAAAACTTCCAAGCTTAAAATCCAACAAAATAAAAAGTTAAATCAAACAATAACCACAAAACAAAAGGCGAACCTTTTCGAGGGATGGATGAGTCACAACTTTTACAATTTATAGCTGTTGTATTACTATCTAGGTCATAGGGATCGGGGGAAATATACCACTAATATACCCTCCAACAACGGTGATGGCGGGCGAATTGATGTGCCTAGAAATAGACATAATTACGTTCAATTGTCTATGATTTAGTACGTTTTGATAGATAATTTGATACATATGCTACCTAATCATATAATTATTTGAATATAGGTGGGAACGAAGAAAATGAGTTAATAATGCTGAATTAAGGTCAAAGAATGAACTAGAGATCAAGAGAAAACGAAGATGGACAAGAAAAGCCGAGAAAAAGTTGACAAAGACCAACCAATTGATCGGTCCAAACTCCCGATAGTCACTAATGTACGTAACCAAGGCAAAAAAATTGAACTTCGAGCGATTGATTAGCAGCCAACTCGCGATCGATCGGTGATTGCCAAAACTTGAAAAATAAAAAATTAAAGTCTACCAAACGATACCGATCGATCGATCGGTAGAAGAGTTTGAGAGAAAATAAAAGACTTGATATATTTCCATCCTAATGGAATTCTGACTCCTTCCTCATCCTCCTCCTATAAATACCCCCCATGAACCTCAGACATATGGACACCTTTGCATACCCCAAATATCATATTTGACACCAAAGTTTGATATTCTATCATAGTTTTGAAGGCGACTATGAAGATCGAAACGAAGGCCAGCGTGACAACCTCGACAAGTGGATATCCCCAATACTTTGTCTAGCTTGTTTTTTTATGTTTTTTACATTGAATTTTGATTGTTTTGCTTTTATTATGTGTGGCTAAGCACCTTTGATTCTTGGTTAATGAAGACAATACAATTGGGTTTTATTATTCTTATGAAATTTATGTTTTTAATTATCAATTTTGAATGAGCATTGATTGGTTTCCTATACTTTATTGATAAGATTGTTTTGTTGTTTTTAACATAAGATAAGTGAACAAATCATTATTCAATACTTTTATGAATGATTGTTGTCTAGTGACATAAACTTAATAGATGTTGCAAGCGGAGGAGCTTTTGTGGATAAAACTCCGGAGGAAGCTAACAATCTAGTAGCAAATATGGCTGCCAACTCACAACAATTTGGCACATATCGATCTGACTCGTCTCATGTGAAACAAAGCGAGGTAAGTGTCTCTATCCTTGAGCAACAACTTATTAGCCTAACTTCGCTTATGCCAAATTGCTGTAGGAAACGGGCAAGAAGGTATATGGAATTTGCTCCATAAGTGGTCACGCCACATATAGTTGCCCCACACTTCAAGAAACACCAGCCAAGCAAGTGAATACAGCGGGTGGGTTTTCGGGGTAACCACAACGCAATTATGACCCATTTTCAAGCACATACAATCCCGGCTAGAGAGATCATCTGAACCTTAGCTATGGAAGCCAAGCTGTGAATTATGTTCCACCACAAGTGCAACAATATCCTCTGCCATATCGACCGCAATTTGAAGCAAGACAACAAGCCCTCAAGCCCCTTACTGGTGAGTATTTAGAAAATCTTTTTAAGGATCTTGCTAAAATCACTTTGCAATTTCAACAGGATACGATGATGAACATTCAAAACTTGAACACCCAAGTGGGACAACTAGCCACCGCAGTCAGTAGAGTGGAGGCAAGAGTATCAAATGGTCTACCCTCACAACCGGTGGTGAACCCGAGGGAGAATGTGAGTGCTATGACATTGAAGAGCGGTGAAGAATTATAAACTCTGGAAGAGGTGGTGCTGATGCCACCAAAGAAAGAAAATGCGACTATTGAGAAGAATGAGGCCGAAGTAAAAAGCAAAGAGCATATGGAAGATGAGACACCAAAGGGTAAGTTTTCTCCCTTTTCTGAATACAAACTTATACCCTCATTCCCCTTGGTTTGAAGGAGAAGAGGAAGGACGGGGGAATCAAATGACTATATGACACTTCATGATAGTACGAGGTAAACATTCCATTACTTGATGCTATTAAACAAGTACCTCGATATGCTAAATTTTTGAAGAAACCGTGTGATGCAAAGAAGAGTCAAAAACTTAAGGGGTGCAACAAGATTGAACTAGGTGAGAATTCCGGGTCATCCAAAGAAACATTCCCACAAAATGCAAGGATATGGGTATGTTTTCCATTCCTTGTGTGATTGGTAATATTAGAATTGACAGGGTAGTGCTAGACTTAGAAGCATCCATAAATGTCATGCCTTATTTAATCTATACTCAATTAAAACTTATGAAACAAAATGGTACTGTGATTCAGTTAGCTGATAGGTCGATTGATCGTCCTAAGTGAATAATATAAGACATTCTTGCGCAAGTAGAGAGTCTAGTCTTCCCTGCTGATTTCTATGTCTTAGACATGGAAAATGGTGATCCACATTGTCCCATTTTATAAGGAAAGCCATTCTTGAAAACTTCAAAGACTATTATACATGTCAATAGTGGTACTTTGACTATGGAATTTGCTGGAGAGATTGCGAATTCAATATTACCATCAAAACTTCTTGTGCTACAGACACTAGTTGCAATGTTGATATAACTGAGCACTTACCACAAGGTGATTTTGAATTTGAATGGCTAATGTGAGATGGAAAATGCTACTAAAAGCTTTGTTGACAAGGAGGTATGAAATTGAATTCTAGCGATAACTTTCATACTCTTGCTGCATTATCTACTCATTACTTGATCCTCTCCCTTCTCAATTGCAGGATTCTATGGTTCCTAATGTAGCACTGAAACATCCTCCAGATCGACCAATGCAATCACGAAAAGGAGGAAAAGTGAGTCATGAGATTGACATCTCCAAGAAGAGCAAGGCGAACGAACGTAAGTTTTGAGGTGTCAAGAAAATACTATGGTGGAGGAGAAAGGATAGAACAACATCGTGTGAACACCATGATCAATGAACTAGCGTCCGTCCACCGGCGTTAAACAGATGCGCTGCTTGGGAGGCAACCCAAGGGGATTTAGTTTTCTTTATTTATTTTATTGCTTTTTAGTTTAATTTTTCCCTTCTCTTGCATTTTTGCCCTTACATTGGGGACAATGTAGGATTTTAAGTATGAGGGGGTATTTAGTGTGATTATTGCTTTCTTAATACAAAAATACAAAAAGATCAAAAAATTGAAAAAAAAATTGAGCTCATAGTTAATGATAAACATAGACTTTTGAATCACTAGCTCATAATGATACCTAATTAATAGCATGCATGCTTTTGAAATAGGTGAATTGCTAACCTTGAAATACTTTGAAGTCTAATACAAATTATGGTTTGACATAGTAGTTGAATATTTTGAGCACGAAATTGTCGTGACTTGTGAATTGTGCATAGCATAATGAAAGTTGTGTGAACTATGTGGTAGTCTTAGGAAGTCTCCAATACATGCTAGAACTTAACTACATAATCTTTTAGGTGTATATATAGACTACTTGCAAGCATGAATGATATAGGTGATTTTTTGATATGTTTGAGACTTTCAAGCTTACCATGTAAATAAAATTATCCTAGTGTCCCTTTTTTACCCTTAATGCAAAAAGAATGGTTGTATGTTAAGCATACAAATAATCGACATTCTTACTAGTTTGTAAAGCTATCATCTTATAATCATGATCGTGTGTATTTTCATTGATTGACTGATAATGACTAGACTAGAATGAGTTGGCTACCTAAAATGTGAGATAGAAATTAAGTTTTCAAGACGGATATTCATATGCAAATTGAATCCTTTTGTGAGAATTGATGATAAGATAATAAACTCAATTGTAGAGTCGACCGAAAGCCAAGAATCACATTTCTCTCATAATTTAAGACATCTTATTTTAACCTTGCTTATTTTAATTCATAGTTATTAGATTTTTAAATTCACTAGTATAATTCACTTTCAAAACCCCCATTTTCTTTGCTTTGCTTATGTTAACACAAGATACATCCTTCTTCGTGTGATCGATCTCTATTCACGCTATTACACTCTTATACTGGAAATAGAAGCATCTGCATTGATCTTGATCCTAATTTCAATGCAGAAGTAAAGCTTGGTGATGGGAAGCTACATCAATCTGAAGGAAGGGGAACAATTGTCGTTCAAACTAAAGAAGGTAACAAGAAAATTATTGGTCATGTTCTTTATGTGCCTAACTTAACAAGTAATCTTCTCGGTGTTGGACAATTGTTGTGAAAAGGTTATTCTATATTCTTTGATGATGAAAAATGCATAATTTATGATAAGAAAAACAATTGCATTGCTGCTATAGTTCCAATGAGTTCAAATAAGATGTTCCCTACTATTATGCCTTCGGAAGAAAAGGTTGCTTATACATGTGAAAATATTGATCTATCTCAACTTTGGCACTTGAGATATATACATCTAAACAACAAAGGGCTGCAACTTCTCAAGCAAAAAACATAAGGTGATAGGACTTCCGGTCATTGAAAGAAAAGTTTGTGAAGGATGCATATATGGCAAAATGTATCGACTTCCCTTTCCTTCTACTTCTTGCTGAGCTAAAGAGCTACTGGAGCTTATTCATGCGGATATTTGGGGGCCTTTGAGAACTCTCTCTCTTGGGAACAAAAGGTATTGTATATTATTTGTTGATGATTACAATGATGATGTGTGTTTATTTTTTGGGAGAGAAGTCAGAAGCATTTTCAGCATTCTTAAATTTAAAGCACCAGTGGAAAAACAAAGCAGCCATAAGGTAAAAACCCTCCGGACTGATCGTGGAGGTGAATTTATTTACACTCCTTTCATGGAGTATTGCAAATAAAATTGCATTGAGGGGTAGCTCACTGTTCGAAGAAGTCCCCCAGCAAAATGGGTAGCTGAGAGGAAAAATCGCACAATTGCAGAAATGGCTAAAAGCATGATGATTGGCAAAGGCTTACCCAAAATATTTTTGGCTGAACTTGTGCATTCCACTATCTATATTCTCAATAGATGTCCAACAAAATCTATTCTACATTAAAAACCATTTGAAGCATGGCACAAGAAGAAACCGGCGGTTGATCACTTGAAAATATTTGGCAGCATTGCATATTCTCATATCTCTATCCTAATAGAGATAAGTTTGAAGAAAAGGGTGAAAAACTTATTTCATTTGCTACAGTGATGATTCCAAAGGGTATCACATTTATAATCCTATGACTTGCAAGCTTGTTGTTTCAAGAGATGTGATATTTGATGAAATAACATCATGGAATTGGCAATGAAATTCTTCTCAAGTATACACCACATATGATTTTTTTGAACAATCTAATATTGAAGATGAACCTCAAGAAGCACCTCCACATCAAAGTCCTAATCTTAGTCCACTAGAGCCTTCAGCACTTCAAAATGAAAAATCAAGTTCCGATTCGGTAAGAAAGACGACTCTTTAAGAGAAATTTATGAAGTTGGTGATTTTACTCTTTTTACTTGTGAGCCGCAAGGTTTGAAGTGGCTGCAAAAGAAGAAATATGGAAAAAAGGCTATGGAAGAAGAAATAGCTATGATGGAGAAAAATAAGTATGCCAAGGCACAAAGATGTCATTGGGCTCAAGTAAATTTTCAAAACAAAATATCATGACGATGGCAACATTCAAAAGCACAAGAAAAGACTTGTTGCAAAGGGGTACCCTCAACAATATGGAGTGTGAGACACGTGCACTGGTTGCTAGAATGGAAACCATTCGGGTTGTTTTTGCACTACAGCTGAATTGGAGCTTCAAGTACTTCAACTTGATGTCAAATCAGCGTTTCTATATGGAGAGTTGGAAGAAGAGATTTATGTGCAGCAGCCTCAGGGATTTGAGGTGAAAGGGAAATAAGATAATAGCATCATCTCAAGAAGGCACTCTATGGGCTTAAGCAAGCTTCAAGAGCTTGGAACAGCAAGATTGATAGACATTTTATCAAAAAATGAATTTAATCAAAGTCCAAATGAGCCTTCTCTTTATGTCAAAACACAAGGTGGTGATTTCTTGATCGTGTGCCTCTATGTAGATGATCATATATGTATGGGCTAATATAAAGTTAGTTGAAGATTTCAAGCAAAGCATGATGAGTGGACTTGAACTGACGGATTTGGGAGTAATGAAGTACTTCATTGGAATTCAAGTGAAGCAGTCTAAAGGTGAAATTTTTATATCTCAAGAAAAAATATGCTGAGTACCTCTTGAAAAAAGTTCACATGGATAAATGCAAATCCATTTGTACTCATATGGTAACAAATGATAAGCTGATGAAGGATGATGGAGCTGAATAAGTTTATTCAAAATTATTCAGGAGTGTTGTTGGTTCATTGATTTATCTCACGAACACAAGACCTGATATTGTTCAAGATGTGAGCATGATCTCAAGGTTCATGAATGAGCCAAGTGAACTTCATTTTACAGCAGCTAAAAGGATCTTGAGGTATTTGCAAGGAAGCAAAAATATGGGATTCAAGTATTTAAAAGAAAATGAGAGCTGATTTTTCTGACAGTTATTGAGCTGGTTCGTTGGATGATTGAATGAGCACTTCATGATACTTATTTCGTCTCGAAACTAATGTTATTTACTGGAGTTCGAAGAAAAAGTTAGTTGCACTCTCATCAACAGAAACTGATATATTGCAATTACAGATGCAACTTGTGAAGCTATTTGGTTAATGAGGTTACTCTTAGATTTCAAAACCAGTCCACTTTAATTTATTGTGACAATATGTCAACTATAGCAATGACAAAGAATCCGATTTTTCTCTCAAGATCAAAACACGTTGAGCTGCGACATTATTTTATTTGGAATATGGTGAGCTAGGGAGAATTAGCTTGGAATTTATAAGCACAAACGAACCAACAGATTTTCTTATCAAAGCAGTGTCAGTGGATAAATTTCAAAAGACAAGAGATGTTCTCAAGATTGAAAATAAGAGGGGGTGTTAGAAACATAATTTTCACTAAAAAGAATCATTAAGCATCTAAAATTTCATTCATGAATACAATAGTACATGTACTTAGTTATAGATACATTCATGCATACAAGAATACATGTATACTTTTTTTCTTTGAACAGTAAACATTAATTATATTAATCAAGAATAAATACATGTATACTTAATGATTATAAAAGTATCTCATTAATGTTGATCCATGTATCATACTAGATTTATGATAGGATTTTCCTATAAATATCTTGCAATCTTGTCATTTGATTATAACTCAAGAAATCAATAGTAATGCATATTTTTAGCAACTCCAATTCTAGTTCTGTATAGTTCATGTTATTGCATTTAATCCCCAAAATGCATTTCTACAGTTAGTTAAGGCCAAAACGAACGAGTTAGCCTTGATTGATCGTCCCTCTTAGTGCAGCGTATTGTGACATCGCCGTCCCATTCAGACCCGGGATACCTCTCTATTATTCGAAGAGTTGCATGATATATTTTGTTTGTGCACTAGACTTATCTCCGTCACCTTGAGGCAGCCAACCATGGTTTGTAGAATCGGGAACGGAACGGTCGGAACGGGAACGGTAGTGGGCGTGCCAAAGTTCCAGCTTGTAACGTAGGTTGCTTTGGAAAGGCGTTATGTAATCGGAAATCGGCGATATATCGGTGGAACGGTGCGGCGCGGAACGGATTTGAATTAAAAAAGTTGCATTCTTGAATTTTTTTTCTCAATGGAATGAAGGAGAAAGTGAGGGTGAACGAAGCGAATGAGAGAGTGAGATGAAATAATTATATGTAGGGTCTAAAGTTATAGTTTTCTTGTTTGTGTTTTATTTAAAAAAAAAGTTTATTTGATTTAAAAATTTAAAAAATAACGTTTATTAATCTGAAATGATATTAATAATTTGAAAATATAAAAGTTATTAGGCATTTTCAATTTGTGTTTAATTATTTAAATAATTTGTTAAGTGTTTTTTAATAATTTTATAATTAGATGCTTTTTGAAATAATTTATTTTTGTAAATAAAATGATAACAAATATTATGAGACATGAGTGATAACTTTATGTTTTAATAAAGTGTACATAAGATCTAGTGATTTTACAAATTTTAGAATTTAACTAATTAGAAATTAAATGAAAATATTTCATTTAGATTTTAAATTTTATTTTTTTACTAATTTTATGATTTGAAAGTAAAATAGTTTTGATATGGGTGTGAAAATTTTAATATATATTGAGGATAAATTTATGTTTCAATAAAGTATACATAAGATTTAGAAACAAAATTAAATTTGCTATTTTCTTAAATTTTTAAATATTATTTATTTTTTTATTTATGAAATAAAGAAAGATGAAAATAGTCTAACTCAATTTGTTTGGATTAAATGCTTAGTTCTTATTGTTATTTGTAATTAAACAAGATGAAAAAAAAAAAAGTTCTTCAAAATATTCTCTCTTTTTGAATTTTTTAATGTTAGTTTTAAAAAATCCGCACCGTGACCGTTCCGTGAAATGCCATTGGAACTGGAACGGTGATCTCGGTTCCAGGCACCGTTCCCGCGACGGCGAACCATGCAGCCAACTCGTCCCTTTTTGTCACGGAGAATCAAGGGTCTTATCGCCAAAATTAGCCCTGGTGAATCATTCACTATTATCTTAGTCTCATCTCTGCACTAGTTTTGGTTGTAGAGAGGATGATGGACTCTAGATCTTTAGTGATGCATAGAAGAATGGTTTTGATTGTGTCCTAATACAAAATGTAAGGTTGCATAAGCTTCCGAAATAGATCCAAACTCACGAACTGAACTAGCTCACACACGACTTGGAGTGGAGAAGGTGGCTGTAGTACACGTTTTGATGCTATGAAGACGCTATCTACATCGGACTTCTTCTGAACTGTTTATAGATTGCAAGAGCTTATAATATATCCTCATGTAAAAGGAGCTCAATATGTGGCAAGGTAGGTGACTGGAGCTGATATAAGATTAGGATTTGACCATCCACTACCATATGAGGAATAACAATGCGGAGATTGACGCCCTCAATTCGGCAAGAGTTGATGCTTTCACTGGGCAATCGAAGCTGATCGAGTAGTTCATTAGCAAATAAATCAAGTTCAGACATTACAAGAATTGGAAATGGTAACACATACTTAGGGACATGCGAGACTCACAAATGGAAATGTGGAAGTCAGCCCACAGAGACATAAATAAGATCAAGTAAAGAATGACTTTGGAGTTCAAGTACCGGATAAGTTACATCTAAAGATTTGTCCAAGAAGTGCGTAATGTGGATCTAAAAGTATGGAAATTTGAGTTTTAGATTCATTGGGCCATCTAAAGTTTTGGAGTGAATTGGGAAAGTAACTAGCCTTTTAGCTCTACCACTTGATCATGATATAGCAAACAATGTGTTCCATTACGTTGTGGAAATATGTTCCAGATTCGAGCCATGCTCTGCACACTAATGGCATTTAACAAGTTCATATATTAAGAACAATCGATGGACATTCTCGACCAAGTGGAGAAGGAGGATGAGCTATATTCGCCAGAAGAGACGAATAGGGAGAACGAGGACGAGCTACTCAGCAAGTATCCTCGTCCATTATTTATTTAAGTTTTGAAGATTAAACTTGGGAGAAAGATTCATGGTCCTGAATAGTATTCTATTCGTAGACCAAACTAAGCACGACGAGTAGCTAAAAAGGGCACACCTTAGCTTGGCACAACTTAAATCTTGAGCCGTTGGTATTTAAGCAGATGGAAGCTCAACAAATCTTTAGTTAGATGCTCAAAAGTTTCTTTGCGATACTCCGTGTTAAGAAGTCTATTATATTGAAGAAGTTGAAGTTCCATATTTACAAAACTACAAAGAATCATCAAATTGTATTAAGGGCCGTAACCAGGAATGTCAAACTGGGGGTTGAGCATAAAAAAATAAACATTATTTATATAATTTATATTAAAATGGGAAATTTTACTCTGTTTTTGTATGAAAATAATATATTATTTTTCATAATTATTTTGTATAAACGCATCATTAGTATACTCGTTAGTTATTATTTAATAGTATATTTCTCCACATTCATACTAGTCACTCCATTCACAATCTTTTGTAAATATTTCATAGTCCATTTAATCTAAATTTCAATTTATTATATACAAGGAAGTTTAAGTTTAAATATAAATTTTTTACAACAAAAAAATATTTTTAAAATAAATAATTTTTTTATTAAAGATGCAGGCATTTACCATCTACACCACACTACTGTAGCTCCGCCTCTTGTTTTGATTAACATCAATTTATATTCTACATAATCGGTTACATAATATTACTTCCGATAACTGAATATCTACTTGATTGCCAAGTATAAATTGATTCTAACTGGTATATTGAAGATAATACGCCCCTCAAGATAGATTGTATTTCAGTCTGTATATATTTTTTTATCTCATCAATCACTGTGACGAATAAGAGAGGACTTAGTGCAAACCCTTTGATGCAATCCAATGGTGATCAAGAACTCATTCTTAACCTTGTTGTTTGTTCTCACGTTTGACATATTATTTTGCCGTATATAATATACTTGATGCGAACTCTTTTATTCATCAAATTCGCCATAATACATTTCTTGACGTTTTATCGTAAATTATAAATAAATATTTTTTAAAAAAAATATTAAGAACTTTTTTAAAAAATATATTTAATTTTAAAAGAGTTTACTACATATAGTAAAACGGTGTTATAAATCACTAAATTAGACTGAAAAACAAGACCAAGACCCCAATTCAATTTCAACACAAAATAACCATTTGAAAAACTAGTCTAGCCTAGCTATCGCAGACCATGAGTTGAGAAGCCCAGTATGCGAGTTCTCCGCTGTCTTCTATGAGGAAGTAGGCAAGACTGCTCGCCTTTGATTGTGGTGGAAAAAGATACAATATGGAGGCAACCGCACCTTTAGTCTGCTCAAAGGTAATCCCTTTCAACTCTACTTTCGCCTCTCCTCGTAATTTCGTGTCAGTGAGACCTTTCAACAAACAGGTCTGCTGCAAGAATAATTCGATGAAAAACTCGCTGAGCCATGTCAATCTAAAGTTTATTGGACACCCTTTAAGCTGTTGTTTCCCAATTGTTTCTGGTACTGCTCTTAGTTTTTCGATGAAGAGGATTGGAGCCCCATGTCGTGTTCAGTCAGATTTTTCTCTGTTATTTCCCGGGACTGCTGTTTCTCGTATCTTACGTCCTCCTAGCGAGTTCCAGTGCTCCTATTCAAGTTCCGCAGTATCAGCGGATTCAGATTCTCAAAACCTGTTATCGAAGAGTCTGAAAAATTTCTCTCCAGAGTCTCTGAAATCAACTCTTTCGCAGTTGAGTGCATTTGATATTTTCAAGTGGGGTTTACTGTTCTCTATTGCATTTGTGGCATCGAAATGGGCCTTCAATTTGCTGTTCAATCCATTTTTCTGGATGTATTTTAGCTGGACATGGTTGTTCTGGCCGTGGATGGTGGCCATTGCCCTAGCAAGTTACGGCCTTTACAGCCTTAGCAAACATTTAAGGGGCGAGGCAAGCTTATTCGAACAACTCGCAGTCATTACCTCAGCTTTCACATGGCTTACATTAGTCCCACCTGCTCATTTTAATGGCTTTCTTGAAGGGTGGCCCTTTGTTTTCTTTTTTGTGTACCATTATTTTTCTTCCTTAATGTTAGTGTCCGAAAACGGTTGTATGGTGATTATTATCCCAGGGAGCATGACAATAAGTGGGATATTACCCTGCCCAATTGGCATAAGCTTTTGTTTTTCGTCGGAGTGATGGTTGGGCATTGGTTAGCAGCATTTGAAGGGCCAGAACTGCATCTTATTCCTGGTGGATGGACCAATGTGGGTATTTGGGTTTTAATTATGATGACAATATTCATGCAGTATCATTCCACATTGTATCTGGCCAAGTATTCCGTGAACGTGGTGGTGCCGACTGCTGTAGTCCAGTTTGGACCATATAGGTTCGTTCGGCACCCAATTTATGCATCTACAATACTTCTTTTTGTGACCTACTTTACTGCCCTCAGAGCGCCGATGAGCGCTCTGTTTGTCATTGCAGTCTGTTTGATGTATTACGGGCGAAAGGCAAAGGTAGAGGAGGCGTTGATGTTAGAAACCTTTGGGGAGAGGTATACTGAGTACATGAACAATGTTAGATACAGGTTGATTCCTTTTGTTTATTAATTTAAACACTAATCAGTTTGGAACTTGTAATGCAATCTGCATTGAAGTAACACAATTTGCCTTGTAATAGCGTGTACTTGTTAAATTTTAATTGCATATTCTTTGTTTATTCTGTTGAATGTGGATGTTACGCGATCATATCTTGCATTATCTTAGTGATAGGCCGTACCGTATTGTTTTCGAAAACAATTGACTTTTTTAAAGCTCTTCTCCATTAAAGTGATCGACCTATCTTACATTATCTTAGTGACATTGATAAGTACCGGTTGACAAGTTTGCCAACCAAGGTAGGCCTTATTGTTTTCGAAAACAATTAACTTCTTAGTGCTCATCTCTGTTAAAGTCATCAGCCTATCTTGCATATCTAAGTGTCATTGACAGGAACCTGATCTCAATTTTGCGAACAAGGTAGGCCGTATTGTTTTCGGAAAACAATAACTTGTAAGGCTTATCTCCATTAAAGTCATCGGCCTAATCCTCAGTTCTTGCCACCAAGTTTGTCACTCCATATTTACTTTGCATTCTGAATCATTAATAGATAGAATTCATGGATCTTATACAATGAAATCTAGGTTGTAACATTGTGGCACCTTAAGTTTACTTACAATACTTTTGTATTGGTTTTACTGTCCATTTGCTTGGACAAACTACCGGGTTATGTAAATTTAAGCTCAAGTATTTTGATCCTATGTAAGCATTACAAAATAACCTCCATAAATTCATATTAATAATTTTTCTGGAGATTCATGCTTAACCGTATTGAATGAGTAAATATCATTTTATGCTGTAAAAGGTTATTATTAAATATATATTTGTGGTCCGAGACACATTATTTTGATTTATTTGGGTGTAATAAAATCGTTTTAATCATGTCAAAATTTGAAACTGATTTATGATCTCATAGACTTAGAGTCTATTTATTTTACGTCCAGAAATGTCAAATAATACAAATATCTTTCCTTTTCATTTTCTATCGTTTGATGCTACTTTTATGAGCACTACCCTTAAAGGGGTAGCAACCCTTGTTCTCATCTAACATGGATGTTAATATTCTCAACCAAATGTTGCTACTCATTTAAAGGTAGTTCCTTTAAGGGTAGTGTCATGTGAGATAACAACTAATAATCCTAAAAAATGTACATTTTCGTACGCTAAATGCTACTAAGTTTTAATTTCTCGTTTATTCAAACATAATTGTACGATCAACTTTAGTTCAAAAGTTATAGTTGAAGTAACAGTACAACTTAAATATTGTAAATCATACAGTAGCATAAACCCTATGTTTTGATCGCTCTAATATATGAGACAATTATTGTTTCCGCAACAATCTCTCTCTCAATAATTTTACTCCATGCATTACGTAACTTTGGTTATTATACTAATTGTAGGACCAAAAGTTTGACGTTTTATAAAATATTTATACCAATTGTGTGGTCGAGTGTTTGTCGTTTTATCAAAACCTATAGCTGGTCATGATGGTACAACTCAAATTTGAAACCATATATTAATCTAAAGTATGGCTGCTTAATGGGCCGGGTCAATCCGCACCTGGCCCGAAACCGAACCGGTTAGAACCGGTAATATACCGGTCTTGAGCGATTTCTCGGATCGGGACTGGTAGCACCAACGGCTGAAACATATACAAAATAAAAAAGGGAGCGGACCAGATCGGATCGATCCGATTCCTTAATGGATCGATTCGGTTCCATAACGGATCGGACTGGTTCCGGGATTACCGAATCGGGAACCGCCCGATTCCGGATTGGACTGGATCGGTTTGATCTGTTAAGCAGCCCTAATCTAAACACCACATTTCGTGCGATCTTTAAGAAGACTAATTATTATTCCCAATAGTTAGGAATAAGTAACAGAAATCTATGAAAATCTATTTATGAGAAAATAATTATAAGAACAAATTGTAACATTTGTCTATTTCTATTTATTGTTTTCCCATATTGAATGATCTTTTCTTGCTTTAACATTCACCTAAATTCTATCTCTTATACCTATTTATTTATTCGTTATGTTACTTTCTTCTTGTAACTTTTTTATTTATTATTTTTATAACATTTATTTATCAAATTATTTGCAAACTATTTCTTTAGTTTGATAAATTATATTATGATATTACAGTGATTGGATAAGTTGTTAAATAATAAATAATAACTGATAAATAAAATATATTTGATGGGATAGATTAAGATTGGATTGGTATTATAATTAATTACAATTTTATCATTTGTTTGACCATGAAAAATTAGATCATATTTTATTTTTTATATAAAGTTAAAATTTTAATTATGATCGAAAAATAAATTTATTTTTCGTTAGTTTGATCGTTATAAATATAACTATCTTTGCTTAGCTAATTAATATTATGATTATGAATATATGACTAACATTTTCTGATGTTCCAAATCTTTTCAAAATAAATTTGTTTAAAAAATAAGTAAATAAATACATAATATTTTTCTAAAATTATTGGATATTATTTATAATATTTCATATCTCAAACATTGGACTACGCTTTTTTTCATTTGTAATGTTTATATCATTCTCATTAAAAAAAATTAATAAAACAACAACCTCAAGCAGACGCATATTTATTTTGAAAAGATGATATCAAAATATTTAATTTTCTAGTAATTTTATCTGTCTAAATACTAGGGGTTATTTAAAAAAATAACCCACATTTTAAAAACATTTAACAAAATAACCTAAAATATAAAACCTTAATTATTTTACCCAAAACGCCAACCCAGTTGGCGTGTTCAGGGGTCACGCCTTGGCGTGACCAACTTTTGTCTTATTTTTTATTTTAATAAAAGTTGGACACGCCAACCAAGTTGGCGTGTCCAACTTGTTTTTTTTATTTTATTTTTTTTTTATTTTTTTAAATATATAAAACTTAATTTAAAATAAAATATATATAATAAAAATATGTCTCACCTTGTAACAATTGATGACGTGAAACATTGCACATGGTTTCACTTCAAACCAAAGAACGGATGGAGCATCATCGTAACGATGATTACTCTTAGGGATGTCAATGAGACGGGTCTAAACTCGTACCCGTATTAATAATGTTCCGCGACAGCCATTCCGAGCCTCTCGCAAATTGAATATTTTATTAATATAAATATATATTAAATAAATATATTTTGAACATTTCGGGTATTTATTTAATATATATTTATATTACTAAAATATTAAAGTTCGCGAGCGGCTCGGAATGACTGTCGCGAAACATTATTAATACGAGTACGAGTTTAGACCCGTCTCATTGACATCCCTAAGAGTAATCATCGTTACGATAATGCTGCATCCATTCTTTGGTTTGAAGTGAAACCATGTGCACTGTTTCACGTCATCAATTGTTACGAGGAAGGTGATGAGATAATTATATAAATTTTATATTTAAAAAATTTAATAATGTTCGGCGACGGCCATTCCATGCCGCAATTTTTTTTAGAATTTGATAATAAAAAAATTGTTTAAATAAAATTTTAAAAATATAGACGATGTTTTTACAATTTACCTGATAAGATGAGACATATTTTTATTATATTTTTTTATTATAAATTGTTTGTTTTTTTATTAAAAAAAAACTAAGATGGACATGCCAACTTGAGAAGTGATTTTAAAGAATAAAAGTATGTTTGGTAATATATTTTTGAAGGAACAATTTATATTAACTTACAAAATCATGAAAATTTTTGGTTTTGTATAAAATTGTCAAATTATATTTGAGTTGATATATTTTCTGGATAATGATAAGGTGAGACATATTTTTATTATATATTTTTTATTTTAAATTATGTTTTATATATTTAAAAAAAATAAAAAAAACAAGTTGGACACGCCAACTTGGTTGGCGTGTCCAACTTTTATTAAAAAAAAAAATAAGACAAAAGTTGGCGTGACCAACTTTTCAAGTTGGTTCCGCCAACTGAGTTGGCGTGACCCTTGAACACGCCAATCCAGTTGGCGTTTTGGGTCAAAAAATTAAGGTTTTATATTTTAGGTTATTTTGTTAAATGTTTTTAAAATATGGGTTATTTTTTTAAATAACCCAAATACTAGTTTAAAAAGATTTTTATTTGCCTACTTTTGACCCTACTAGTCAGAAAGAAAGAAAAAAAGTAAATTCAATCTTCATTTTAGTGAAATTTTAAAACAAAATAGTGCGGTTTTTTTTTGCACCAAACACAAAACACATCTCCAATCCATAGACTTCAAACTTTACTCCAAAAAGAATATTCCTTACAATATTCTTTTTAACAAATTTTATATTTTTTTAACAAATAAATTTAATTTTTTAAATATATTTATTAAATATATAAAATAATTATTTTATTATTATTAATTATTTTAATTTTCTATTTAATAATTATAATATATTGTCCAAATTAAATAATAGACTTGGGGTTATCAAGTTTAATATTCAAACCATTATATTAAATTTAAACCACTTCCAGTTAAAATATTAAACCAACCATTCAATTAAATAAATGAAAGAAAAAAATAAAAAAAATTAAAAGAAAAACGTTTGGCAAAGCTACAGTGCTGAACCAAATGCAGCAATGCCGCACTCAACCAATTTGGTGTAGCACTAAAATGACGTCCCAGTTGAAAATGCGCTAAGAATTGTTCTATATAGAGAATATATACCGCGCAACCAAATGTTAAACAAAATTTGTATTAAATAAATCCAAATTGGATTGGCCGAAAACAATACCAGAATCAAAAAGCAAAGGTAGAGACAATTCGCAAACGCAGTTGTCACAAGCACCGTCGTGGTTACAACTTGGAAGAGAGCACCTGAGACCTAAAATAGCCTCAAGATAGAGACGAGTTCACTCGCAATGGTTCTCTTATGACTACCTTGTTACGGCTTAACTCCAGTAAAGACTCCACCATGATATGCGCCAGTCAGCCCACCAAAAGCTGTTGTCACTAATAAAACACATGATTAATGGGTGAGGTGTGACGGGTGGTATATACAAGGGCCATATACATATTCATCGTGGCATGCTAATCCTTGATTATTAGTGATCCAACTTCATATTCCCATGCTGCAAATAAAAATCTGAACTGAGCAAAGACAAAGTAAACTTTGAATATACAGATTTGATATACTCCAAGTAGTAGAGTCGAAATTCCATTAGAAGAAGCCAGAAAGGTACCTCATATTTGGGGATTCTCTCTTCTTCCTTGTGAAGTTCTTCCCTTCGATTTGGGGTTTTTGCCTACAAGTTCCATACTCCGTGGTGGTGGTACCTATTCTTTGTGGTGTTCCCTCTGATGCGTTCTTCAAGTTTCATTCTGTGATTTCACTTTTTAACAGTCATTATTGGGTGGGAGTTGCTTGGGTCGGATGGTTAACATGAACCACCAAGCTTCTTTTCTAGTCTCAGGAATGTATTATGTTGAAACGCTAGTGGGTTGGGTACACCATGGCCGTTCCTTCGGCTATAGTTGGCGGTCCGCGATTTTAATCCAGCACTGATTTTTTTTGTCTGAAACTAAACTCCATGGTCGTCAGGCTGCTTGGCTAAAAACTTCTATTGGCTTTCCGAATGGGGTTACAGTTGATTGTGTAGGCCATAGTGGGGGACTTGCCCTTTCCTGGCTGGACGAGTGGTATAATGGCCCAAAATCTATTACCAGAATATAATATGAGTGTATTTTTGAAAGAGCATATTGATGTGTCATTGATGTTGGGATGGAGTGCCATGGCGTTTTACAGTTTTTTTATGGCAATCCCCATAGTAACTGATACCCCGGTAATTGTCCCGGTGCAGTTTGGACCCGGATTCTATGGGGTCGACCCGATTTAACAAGATACCAGAGACCATCCTACCTTGGCCCATTTTCCTGGATCCATTATGCTTAGGGCCCATTTAATTAACTAATTATTGGGCCCATTTTGGATTATTTTATTAAAGGCCCATTAGGGGTGATAAAAGGGGAATTAGTAGGTTATAGGAGGAGGGACTTTTTTCATGGCCGAGGAGGCTGCTGGGTCTTTCTTCCCAAGGGGATTTCTGATTTTCTTCCTCCATTATTGCACAAGAAGTATTATGAATTCATTGTTACCAGATCGAACCAAAAATTGAGGTAACAATTGGCGCCGTCTGTGGGAAAAATTGAGCTAAGGCGTTGATATTTGGGGAGTTCATCGTCGGTGAGAGGGGAGGTTGTCGTCTGAAAAAAAAAAGAGAAAAAAAATGGAGGAAATTCTCTTAATCACGACAATGCTATCGATGAGCAGGGAGGAAAAAGCATTTATATTGATTTAAGGTGGGGTTCGCGCAGCGGGGCGGTGGAGCCAAGTGCTTAGGGTTTTTGTGCGGCAACTTGGTTCGCGGCGCCGTAAGGAGGGTTTGGGTCGTCCGATCTAGGCTTCGTATGACGGCTGTGGTTACAGGTTCAGAGTTCTTGAGGCGACTCTGGTGATTTTTGGAGGATGGAGCCACTTCGCACCTGGCGCGGTTGGGTCCTTCTACATTGATACACTACGGTTAACCATGAGCATTTTTCCACTCATTATCTGATATTATCATCTATTAACTGGGATAATTTTCTGGGATTCCCGATTTGCATCTGGCATTATCATATATTGCTTATACGTATATACTCGAGGGGAAGCTTTGATATTATCTTTTATTCACTGATTATTTGTGCTTCATGCTGGATTTCGTGCCATTTTGATTGAATTTTTTGTCTGTTTATTGGCTTGGAGCTGGTTTTTGTGCGTTTGTTGGGCTCAATCATCTTCCAGCTTCAGACACAATAGCTCTCATACCTGCTGCATTCTAAATGTTTGATAGAATTCCGAAGATAACCAAAATTTAGTAGGTGCCGCCTCGTAGCAAAATGGTGGCGAACCAATAAAATTTAGCTGCTCGATTTTGGACAGCGGATCTTTGGCTTTCGAAGTTACGCTCCTCCATCACCATTAACTCTCGATTGGAGCATATTGCATTATTTCATTAGAGCTTAGTGTACAGGAGCCACCAAAATAATGATTGCTATTATCTGATTTCTTGCTGGAATTTATGTGGTGCATTGACTGACCCGTCTCCGTGCCTAAGGAATCAAGGGGAAGATCTGCCGGAAACGATACCGTGACGATGTTATTAGAGAAACCGATGTTTACAAGTGGGATCCCGAGGAGTTGCCTGGGTTATCAGAGCTGAGTACTGGTGACAGACTATGGTTTTTCTTTAGTCCTAGAGATAGGAAATATCCAAATGGAGCAAGGTTGAACCAGGGCACGAGGCATGGTTATTGGAATGCCACTGGGAAAGACCGTCTCATCGTGTATAAATCTCGCACTGTGGGGATAAAGAAGACTCTGGTCTTCTATGGAGGTCTTGCACTGTTGGGTTTTGGAAACCCGAATAATCTTGGTTTTGATGTTAACAAAACTTGTTATTGTGTTGCTAACATATTTCATCAAGTGTGCAGTTCATAGATCATATTTAAGAGCTTGATGAATTACAAAGAAGTAGCTTGAAAATATCAAGCTGGACCAAGACTGGAATTCTGGCATAGCGGTTTGTTTCGATCATATCTAATAGCTCGGATATCGAAATGGCGTGCTTCCAAAGAGATTGAACAGCCAACTTAAAATACTAAAAGTCATATTTCACAACAGATCGGCTAGTTCAAATGTTATCAAGGAGAAAAAACGCCTGCAAGATCGAGCTGAACCGCGAAGAAACAGCAAGCTGTTTCAGCAAGCAACTGTCAGTCTGGTGGGCATAACTCTTAGCTCGCTTATTGGAACGGAACGATTCAGTATGGCTTGGAAAGATAAGACAAAGATCTACAAGTAATATTTGGAAGTGAAAGTCTGAATCGGACGTTACGATGTCCAAAAAGCTTCTGCAAGTCACGCCATGTGACGCCTGTAAGATCGAGCTGTTACAGCAAAGTCCCTGTCAGTCTGGTGGGCATAACTCTTAGCTCGTTTATCGGAACGGAACGATTCAGTATGGGTTGGAAAGCTAAGACAAAGATCTACAAGTCATCTGTGGAAGTGAAAGACTGAATCGGACGTTAAGATGGCCAAAAAGCTTCTGCAAGTCACGCCATGTGCTGCTGCATCCAGCAAACAGACAGCAGAAACATCGCCTCGTATTTCGAGCATAACTCTCTCATACGAACTCGAAATCGAGCGATTCTTGATTCCGTGAAAAAGCTAAGAGAAATGGCTACAACTTTCATGTAGATCACTTTGCCCAGAAATCAAAGAACCAAGAGCTACAAGCAACAGATCAGAAGAGCTAGTTCATCAATCTGTTTTTGTATCAAGCTTGTCTTGCATCAGACTGACTTGTCCAGACCAGACCAGCAGACCAGCAGACCAGACTGAACCAGACCAGCAGACAGAACAGCATACCAGACCAGCAGACCAGACTGAACCAGACCAGCTGAGCAGACCAGCAGACCAGACCAGTCCGGTCCGAAATACAAATAGCCCAGAAACCAGAATATGACCGTTGCAAGCTCGGGAATGGTGCAGAACCTTCTCCAACGGGCATATTCTTGTGTCTAACGTATATATCATTACTTGGGGCTATATATACATGATTTGGAAGCTCAATAACAGCTGATTGAAGATCAATCCAAGCCTTCCAAAGCAAACCCACTTGGGATTCAATTGGGGAACTTCAAAGACAAAAGTTGCTAAATGAAGAGCATTCCCCAAACCTTTGGCACCTCTTACCTTGCTATATCAGATTCATTATGGAATCATTTGTGCCTTTGTATTCACTCTATTCATTGTATTTGAGAGCTTAATAGAAGAGTGAATACCATTGTAACGGTTGATGATTTATCACAACCGATGAGAGGTCTTTGTATGTGAGACATTAAAGAACATACATAGTTGAGTTGCTAGGAGTTCTAGTTGGATGGGGAATTCCCAACTGGATCGGGTTTGTACAACGGGATTGTATAAATCAAAGTCTTCTAGTGGAATCCTTCCATGAGGTGGAAGAAGGGGAGACGTAGAAGGATTACACCACCTTCGAACTTCCATAAACAAATGCTTGTTTATTTACTTTACTTGCATATCTTTAAAATGACTTTCAAATCTTTAATCGGTTTTAGAGCGGGTTATGTCGAGTGTCTTCCGCTCGATTTTGTAATCGAACTCTATATAATCTCTCGGTGCATTAATTCAAGAACACGAGCTATTGAAGCTCAAGTTGGTTGAACTCGGGTGTGGAATGACAACCCACCCCCGGAATCTAGCCTGACAAGTGGTATCAGAGCGGGTTGTTCTTGGAAAGCATTTGAACCGATTTTTTTAGCGGATATCTTTTAAAATCATTTTCAAAATTTTCTCATGAGCATGAAATATTTTCATAGCATATTTTTTCAAATTTTGGTGTATGAATATTTTTAGCATAAAAATCAATTTCATTGCATTCATTTTGCACGAAAATAATTTTAAAATCTATTTTAAAGGTTTAATTTTCATTCAATCTGTTCTTAAATCGTTTTTTAGTTTAAATTTTTTATTTTGAGATTTTATCTAACAATTTTCGAAGTATTTTACTTTTTCTGGCAGTTTGCAGCGACTTTGGGAAAATTGGCATAACTTCTTGCTCGGATGTCCAAATGACGAACCGTTTTTTGCGTTGCAAACTAGACTCATAAAGGTTCGCAACGGTATAGGTCTTGCAGCCTAATTCTTCACGAGGAGAAGCAGTGTATTCTGCAAAGTTGACTCATGTGCTGCCACCGCAGAAAGATGAAATGGACATTGTTGAGTTTTGTCAAGAAATTCAAATTTGTTGCCAAGTATGCTACATGCATCATCAAAAGAGGTTATTTTTGTTCAACAATTTAATGTGCATTGCAATTTTTTTAATTTGTTTTAGCCTACCCGATTTGCCCCTCACTTGCTCAAATTTTCAAACATTTTAAAATTAAGGGGGAGAGTTTAATCTCAATCCTTGAGGGGAGAACATTTTATTTGTCTTCCTTTTTGATTCACACAAAAAGGGGGAGAAATATGTTGTTTAAAAAATATGATTTTTCTTGTTATGCAACATTGTGCTTTAATGTTCATATTTTTATTCAAGTTTTGTGATCATCAAAAAGGGGGAGATTGTTGGGTTTTGGAAACCCGAATAATCTTGGTTTTGATGTTAACAAAACTTGTTATTGTGTTGCTAACATATTTCATCAAGTGTGCAGTTCATAGATCATATTTAAGAGCTTGATGAATTACAAAGAAGTAGCTTGAAAATATCAAGCTGGACCAAGACTGGTTTTCTGGCATAGCGGTTTGTTTCGATCATATCTAATAGCTCGGATATCGAAATGGCGTGCTTCCAAAGATATTGAACAGCCAACTTAAAATACTAAAAGTCATATTTCACAACAGATCGGCTAGTTCAAATGTTATCAAGGAGAAAAGACGCCTGCAAGATCGAGCTGAACCGCGAAGAAACAGCAAGCTGTTTCAGCAAGCAGCTGTCAGTCTGGTGGGCATAACTCTTAGCTCGCTTATTGGAACGGAACGATTCAGTATGGGTTGGAAAGCTAAGACAAAGATCTACAAGTAATCTTTGGAAGTGAAAGTCTGAATCGGACGTTACGATGTCCAAAAAGCTTCTGCAAGTCACGCCATGTGACGCCTGTAAGATCGAGCTGTTACAGCAAAGTCCCTGTCAGTCTGGTGGGCATAAATCTTAGTTCGCTTATCGGAACGGAACGATTCAGTATGGGTTGGAAAGCTAAGACAAAGATCTACAAGTCATCTTTGGAAGTGAAAGACTGAATCAGAAGTTAAGATGGCCAAAAAGCTTCTGCAATTCACGCCATGTGCTGCTGCATCCAGCAAACAGACAGCAGAAACATCGCCTCGTATTTCGAGCATAACGCTCTCATACGAACTCGAAATCGAGCGATTCTTGATTCCGTGAAAATCTAAGAGAAAGGGCTACAACTTTCATGTAGATCCCGTTGCCCAGAAATCAAAGAATCAAGAGCTACAAGCAACATATCAGAAGAGCTAGTTCATCAATCTGTTTTTGTATCAAGCTTGTCTTGCATCAGACTGACTTGTCCAGACCAGACCAGCAGACCAGCAGACCAGACTGAACCAGACCAGCAGACAGAACAGCATACCAGACCAGCAGACCAGACTGAACCAGACCAGCTGAGCAGACCAGCAGACCAGACCAGTCCGGTCCGAAATACAAATAGCCCAGAAACCAGAATATGACCGTTGCAAGCTCGGGAATGGTGCAGAACCTTCTCCAACGGGCATATTCTTGTGTCTAACATATATATCATTACTTGGGGCTATATATACATGATTTGGAAGCTCAATAACAGCTGATTGAAGATCAATCCAAGCCTTCCAAAGCAAACCCACTTGGGATTCAATTGGGGAACTTCAAAGACAAAAGTTGCTAAATGAAGAGCATTCCCCAAACCTTTGGCACCTCTTACCTTGCTATATCAGATTCATTATGGAATCATTTGTGCCTTTGTATTCACTCTATTCATTGTATTTGAGAGCTTAATAGAAGAGTGAATACCATTGTAACGGTTGATGATTCATCACAACCGATGAGAGGTCTTTGTATGTGAGACATTAAAGAACATACATAGTTGAGTTGCTAGGAGTTCTAGTTGGATGGGGAATTCCCAACTGGATTGAGTTTGTACAACGGGATTGTATAAATCAAAGTCTTCTAGTGGAATCCTTCCATAAGGTGGAAGAAGGGGAGACGTAGAAGGATTACACCACCTTCGAACTTCCATAAACAAATGCTTGTTTATTTACTTTACTTGCATATCTTTAAAATGACTTTCAAATCTTTAATCGGTTTTAGAGCGGGTTATGTCGAGTGTCTTCCGCTCGATTTTGTAATCGAACTCGATATAATCTTCGGTGCATTAATTCAAGAACACGAGCTATTGAAGCTCAAGTTGGTTGAACTCGGGTGTGGAATGACAACCCACCCCCGGAATCGATCCTGACATGCACCTAATGGAGAACGAACAGATTGGGTGATGCATGAATATACTATGGACGAAGAGGAGCTTGGAAGATGTGAGAATGTGCAGGATTATTACGCACTATACAAAGTGTACAAGAAAAGTGGGTCTGCTCCCAAAATCGGCGAGCAATATAGCGCACCTTTCAGGGAAGAGGAATGGGCTGGTGATGATATTGATGTTTATCACGGAATTGATGGGGACAACACGATGAAGCAAGCTAATCCAAAAACTGTTACTTGTCAGCTGTGTTCCCCACTGGATGAGCTTGAAGGAATCTTGAATCAAGTTGCAAATGATTATGTGCTAGTTCCTCATTGGAGCATCATTTGAAAGCTACTGCTTTCCAATTTCTCCAACCATGCAGCCAGCAACCTCATGTACAAGCTAGCTTTGACATTACACAGTCTGACATAACCCAATTACTACATGAGGCACCTCAGGTCACCTCTCATAATCCTAGTGGGCAAGAGCCTTACTTGACCGAAGAGGGTTTTCTCGAAATGAACTATCTAATTGGCCCAGAACAAACTTTGCAAAATCTAGGTGAACTAGTTGATAATATGGAGAATCTACAGTTTGAGTATTTGGGCGAGCTTGACCAGTACCAAGATGCGGCCTTGTTCTTTAATGAAATGGGGGCATGTCGAGTCTGGTCAGATTTCTCAACTACAAGGTAATTATTATGAGAATGTTGTGGTGGACCCTGTCACAAGCTCGTGTTTGAACAATTTTGAGGATATAACAGTGAACTACCAGTGGACAGTCGAGCAAAGATGTGATACTTTAACTGCGATAGAAGCAAATCAAACGTTCATTCGTTCGTCAACTTCAATACTCTCAGTCGACATCCTTTACCGCCTAGCAGTCGACTTTAGCTTCAGCCCTCTGGTCATCCTTTATTAATCGACCTCGACTTCAGCGCTCAATCTATATGCCTGGATTTGCGATTATTTCTTTATAACTGCTACTTTAATTTCTCATATATATTTTGTGCTGCACTATTTCACTATTTCAGGTTGACCTCAGTGCACCATGGCTCGGGCATGCAATCTCACAGTAAGCCCCTATTATATCAGCTCAGGCATGCGATCTCGTAGTAAGACCTTATTCATCAGCTTGAGATTTTATTTGTTCTGGATTTTGGGTTAACTTATTCGGATGTGGTGTATTGATGTGGATGTTCGGGAGTGGTGTGTGAGTGTGGGAGTTGAGATGCGGAGATATGTCATGGTCCGCCCAGACATGTGTGGCCATGGTCAGCCCAGGCGCACGAGATGAGGAGAAAAAGCTAATGGTCCGCCCTGGCTACTATAAAAGTTATGGTCCGCCCTGACTATGAAAGCTAATGGTCCGCCCTGGCTACTATAAAAGTTATGGTCCGCCCTGACTATGAAAGCTAATGGTCCGCCCTGACTATGAAAGCTAATGGTCCGCCCTGGCCACTATGAAAGCTAAGGTCCGCCCTGGCTACTATGAAAGTTAAGGTCCGCCCTGACTACTATGAAAGTTAAGGTATCGCCCTGACTATGAAAGTTAAGGTACCGCCCTGACTACAATGAAAGTTAAGGTATCGCCCTGACTATGAAAGTTAAGGTATCGCTCTGACTATGAAAGTTAAGGTACCGCCCTGACTACGATGAAAGTTAAGGTATCGCCATGACTATGAAAGTTAAGGTACCGCCCTGACTACGATGAAAGTTAAGGTATAGCCCTGACTGGGAAAATTAAGTTCCGCCCAGGCACAATTTTATTGGATAGTCTTCCCCGGAGTTCGAATCAGACGAGAATCATTCGCTCATATTTATTATCTGGAGTCCAGACCGGACATGTCTTATCTGCTCATATTTATTCTCCGGGATCAGATGAGATGAGCTTTATTTGCTCAACATTTTATCATCTCAAGAGCTCAAGTCATCTGTCACTTTGAAAATTCAGATGAGCTATATCTCCTACGCGCATTTATTATTATGGAGTTCAATATGTACGAGTTGTATGTGCTCAGTTTATTATTTCTGGAGCTCAGGTCGGGCGAGACTTATATGCTCAGTTTATTATTTCTGGAGCTCAGGTCGGGCGAGACTTATATGCTCGGTTTATTATCTTCGGAGTTCAGACAGATTAACAGGTCAGCCCTGCGCGGATAACAACTCGGATTTATTAGTTGTCCATGGATCATTTTTGGAGTTCAGTTGTATTGTATTTGCTCAGCACGTCATATTTATTAACTCTGGATGTCCATACGTTTATTAGCTCTGTAGTACGACGGGTTTTATCCGTTATGGAACTAAGCTAAGATTTATTGATTATGGAGTTCAGGCGAGCATTATTTGCTCTTATCTATCGTGTGGAGTTCAGCTCAGCTCAGACCAACATTATAGCTCATATATATTTCTTCGGAGCTTAGATCAGGTCGGATAGGTATTATTTTCTCATACATTATCTCAGGAGCTCAGGTTGGACGATTATTCTCGCATTTATTGCATCTATGGAGTTCAGGTTGGATGAGCTTTATTTGCTCAGGTCGGCCCAACAAAGATAAACAGTCCGTATTTGTTTTATCTACTCGGAACATTTCTTATTTCTGGAGTTCAGATATATACTTATTTGCTACTCAGCTCAGTTTTATCACCTCGGGTCTCTCGATCACCTTTGTCAGCTCGGAACTCTCGATTATTGTAGCTTCAGTTCGGATTCCTACTGCCCAGTATGACCTACTATTATTGACAGAAGCTCAGTACCGTGATTACATCGGTTCCTCGTATGGGCTTTACGAGCCGCCTATTTTATCAAGGATCGACATTCGAATTATCATGGATCTACCGACAGCGTGACTTGGGAACTCGGCACGGCGCAAGGTCACATCATGGTTTGCCATTTAAAGGACTACCAATCCGGGTCCTCACCTAACCAGTTGGAGTCGATACAGCGCTACTCTAGCTCGACTAGAGGGGGATACTCATGATACCCCGGTAATTGTCCCGGTGCAGTTTGGACCCGGATTCTATGGGCTCGACCCGATTTGACAAGATACCAGAGACCATCCTACCTTGGCCCATTTTCCTGGACCCATTATGCTTAGGGCCCATTTAATTAACTAATTATTGGGCTCATTTTGGATTATTTCATTAAAGGCCCATTAGGGGTGATAAAAGGGGAATTAGTAGGTTATAGGAGGAGGGATTTTTTTCATGGCCGAGGAGGCTGCTGGGTCTTTCTTCCCAAGGGGATTTCTGATTTTCTTCCTCCATTATTGCACAAGAAGTATTATGAATTCATTGTTACCAGATCGAACCAAAAATTGAGGTAACAGTAACCTTCGTCGCCACTCTTGGTCTTTGCTCCAAAGATTGAAGTCTCTATATTCCATGCCTTGGATCATTGCAGGTGATTTTAATCAAATTGCACATCTGTCTGAAAAATGTGGGGGGATTGCTGTTTCACATGTTTCCATTCCGCGTTTGTTGAGGTGCTTGATGATTTTGGTTTGTTGGATCTTGGCTTTGTAGGTCCCGGCTTCACTTGGCGTAATAATCAATATGGTTCTGCTATGACTGAGAATTTGGATTGTGTTGTAGCTACTTTGGAATGGAGGGATCCTTTTCAAGGTACAACAGTTCTTCACAAGGACTTCTATGGTTCGGATCACTGTGTCTAGTTATTACTATACCAACTCCTCAACCATCATGGCAACACCCTTTCCACTTTGAGCAGCTGTGGCAAACCAATGCAGACTTTCCTATTATAGTGGCTGAGATTTGGGCTACGCATTGTAATATTCTAACTTCTTGTTGTGGAGACCTATCCTTTGGGTTGACTAAATGTGGACAGCAGTTCAGTGCCTGGGGCAAAAAAACCTTAGGAAATATTCTCGTAAGATTCGACAATTACAACGACATATTGCATTTCTCAATCTTCAAAATGATAATTCTACAAGTGTTCGTAACTTCGAACTAGGGGTGCTTAACGGGGCAACCCGGTCCGATCCGATCCGGAACCGGCCGGTTACGGTTCCCCTAATTCCGGAACCGGATCCGATCCAGTAAGGAACCGGATCGGATCCGGTTCCGGTTCTACCGATTCCGGGTGGGACCGGTTCCAAACCGGAACCGGTTTTTTTGATTTTTTATTTTAAAAAAAAATCAATGAAAATTGTTGCTTGAAGGATTCGAACACGCGACCATCGTCTATAACTCTAAAGCTCTAACCAGTTAAGCTAATGCGTCTTTTTGTTTGTAAAGTAACCTCAAATATATTCATAGAAATTTTAAAAAATATTAATTTTTTAAATTAACGGATCGGTTCCGGTTCAACCTGAAATCGGATTCATTTAGTCCGGAACCGATAAGATACCGGTTCCGGAACGGTTCTACCGATTCCGGAAAGGTTGAACAGATCCGATCGGTATCTTACCGGTTTCGAACCGCTTCGGAACCGGTTAGCCCCGTTCCGGTTCCGAACCGGGTTAACCGGTCCGGTTTTGGGCCGGGTTCGGATTGACCCGGCCCGTTAAGCACCCCTACTTCGAACGTCAACTTGATCACTTATTGAATATGGAAGAATATTACTGGAAGCAACGATCTTGTGCTGAATGGCTTAGAGGCAGCGAGAGGAATACAAAGTATTTCCATCGTAAGGAAACACAACGCCGTCGAAAAAAACTATATTCATGGGTTGCTAAATGATAATAATGAATGGATCACCCATCCAACCGGAATAGCCTATCTTGTTGAAAATTATTTTACAATATTATTTACTATTGCATCTCTTTTCGGATGTTAGCATGAATTGTACTCTCGAGAGTATTGATGGTAGAATTACCCCATTGATGCGGGCTCACTTGGATGCCCATTTTTCCTCTTCGGAGGTCCATGGGGCTCTTTTTGGTATGTGCCAGTGGAAGGCACCAGGACCAGATGTCTTTCTGGCTGGCTTTTTCAAGGATTATTGGGATATTATGGGTAATAGCATTACCTACACATGTCTGGAAGTCCTTAACGGGCATACATTCATTGCAGCTATTAATCAAACAACTATTATCCTGATTCCGAAGACCAAACAACCATATACTGTCTCTGATTTTCGACCAATCAGTCTGTGTAATGTGGTTGCAAAAATCATTTCTAAGACTATGGCTAAACCGACCTAGAGGAATTCTTACTGCTATTATTTTGGAGGAGCAAAGTGCTTTCATCCCGGGCCGTTTTATTACGGATAATATATCGGTTGTCTTTGAATGCCTACACACACTTCATAAGAGAGTTCGTGGTAGACAAGGGTTGATGCAATCAAACTTGATTTGAGTAACCGAGTGGAATGGTCAATCCTAGCGGCAGTTGTGCAAAATATGGGATTCTCAAATCGTCGGTGGATTGCAAGGGTGATGGATTATCTAAGTACTACCCAACTTTCTTTTATGATTAATGGTCAATTTATGGGTCTTATTCGCTATACTCGGGGGCTCAGGCAGGGATGCCCTTTGGTTCCATATTTATCATTGCTCTGTTCAGAAGGCTTATCCTCTCTTATTAAGTCCTATGTTAGTCAGGGGCATGTTGCGAGGAGTTAAATGTGCTCATACAACCCCATGTGTCACTCATTTATTATTTAAGGATGAAAGTCTTTTATTTGGCACCATAGTGGAGACTGAAGGTGCGGCAATTCGAGCTATTTTGGATTGTTATGCGCATGCTTCAGGGCAGATTATCAACTTCGATAAATCATATGTTATATTTAGTCCTAATGTGGCACCTGCCGTGAAACAAGGTGTTTTCTCGCGCTTGGGTATGCCTTGCAATGAATCCTATGAACAGTACTTGGGGTTACAAGCGTTTATGGGCAGGAACAAACAACATGTCTTTAATAACGTCAAAGAAAGAGTTTGGCATAAAGTTCAGGGTTGGAAGGCTCAATTATTCTTTGCAGGGGGCAAAGCGATCCTTATTAAGGCTGTGGCCCAAGCGATTCCTACAAACACGATGCAACTCTTCTGTCTTCCTTCCTTTATATTCCTCTATTCAATCACTGTTGGCAATTTTTTTGTGGGGAGATACTTGTAATGGTAGGAAAATACATTGGGGTCAAGTGGAGCAGGCTCTGTCGTAGTAAACTAAGTGGGGCTTGGGGTTTCGCTTAACCAATCAATGCTTGCTAAACAGAGTTGGAGTATTTTGCAATCCTCGGATTCTCTTCCAGCGAGGATTTTTAAGCTAAATACTTTCCAACTTCTACATTCCTGGAAGTTCGCTTGGACATTCTCCTTCGTATCTGTGGCATAGTATCCTATGGGGTAGGGAGCTGCTCGTGACGGGACGGTGGGGGAATCTCATCGGGAAGTTCAGTTTCAATAT